>JBBMOE010000003.1:14060582-14173082 GCA_037975065.1 Chaetodon trifasciatus
ATTATTATTATTATTAACAAAAGTAACTAAAAATTAACACTACAAGATATTTAAAAAGAAAAATCAAGCCAAAAGACAATGCCACCACTCTGGCTTTCGTGTTAAACTGTACTGAGCCGAACATGTGTGACAGGAGAGGAATTTAAAAATGAAGCAGAACAGGATCTGTGAAGGTGTGCGCACACGCTTTAGTTTCAGGTGGTTGATGTAGTTTGTTCTCAGTGTAAAAAATATTTTGTTTTCTCCTGATCAGAACACTTCAAAAGCACCTTTTTCTATCAGGACCAGTGATGGTCGTCAGTTGATAAATGAAGGTAACTTTTACTGTAATTATAAAGTCAGTTTGTGCACTGTTTAAGAAGAGCAAATGTATATAATTCACTGTTTGTATTACTGCACATACGCTTGTTATACTGTATGTACTGCCTTGTGTGTTTAGCAGCTTTCAAATTAAATATGCAAAAGATTTTGTGTCAGCTTTTTAGGATTTTGTATGAGATACTAGACAACAGCAGCTATAGCACTATATTTTGCTAATGGGTTTGTCACTTTAAAATCGTTACTAAGTTGTTCTTACAAGGCGCTACAGGGTATCAGTGTGTATTAGCACAGACAACAGACAGCTGTCAGTCTCTGTGTGTTATGCATACTCCCAAACATCCACTTGCTGCCTGTTCAACCTCTTTCTGGGATCCAGTGACATGATAGTATCAGCTTCCATGTTTAATAAACTGAACAGAGACTGATCTGCAGTCATGCAGGCTGATGTGCTAACAGTGTTTGTTATGGGAGAAAATGTGTATCTGTTACAACAAGGAACAGGAAGTGTCTGCAATGAGGGCGACGCTGTCAGCTCCTGCTTTCCTATTAATGAGCAGACGCTGCATTTTTGATTGACAGGAGGAGCACATTGAAATAATGGAAAATTACTTGCAGTACTAGTTTTTCATTTGCCCTTATTCAAGGGAAACCGATTAGATGCATAATGTTAGGTTTAATAGCCGTGCTGAGCTCTACCTGCCAGTGAAAAGAGTTGTTTAATGTTTTCTGTGGCTCGTGGAAAATAACCCATCAGGGGATCCCAGCTTGGGCTTGCAGACTCCAAATTTTTGGCAGGAAGTCTGCTTCAGGTAGGCAGTGGACTTTGACGCATGTGGGTCTTTGAGTTTGACCCACAGTGGAAATTAAAAGTCAGGATATTTCTGCCTCTTTAACCTATTTCTCTGAAGCAGTCTCCCTACTTTAAAGAGCCATACTATGTCGCAGGGGTAACCTTTGTCCCATTTTCCTGTGCTGATTTCAATCACTCACTGTGTAAGTAAACCATCACTGTGTAATCCTGGTTTCATTCCCAGCGGTGATCATATATTTCTAATGTTTTCCAAACCACAGAGATTAAAGGATTTGATTTGATGATTTCATTTTAAGTTTTGAGAATGAACCTGGAAAAGCGTAACTTTGTGCGGATGGAGAGACAAGAGGAGGCTGCTCAGCAACCCGGGAGGGTGAGTCTATAAATAAAAACTCATGACTTTTGTCACACCCTGAACGCAGCATCCAAACCTCACCCCACCTGTCTTGGACTATCATTGTGTGAGTCACTGGAGTCAGTGTGGCAGTTTTTTGTACAGTAGTGTGAAACACAACACATCTCGAAATCCTCTTTTAGAGATCGGCTCAAATGCAGAAGCCAGTGAGTACAGTTTTTTGTCCTTTGCTGTTACTGAGAGTGAATTAATTACTTCTCCTGCACTTACTGCAAATACATTTATTATCAGGAGAAGGCTAAAATGCTGACATAACAAGAACAATCATTCTGTCTTACTGAAAAAGACATGATCTGATGTCATAATACATTTTATTTGTTCCAGTCTGATACAATAAGGGCCCGGGAGCCTCCCAATCAGAGCAGCACTATCGCTGTCAAACACATTCTTGTATTTGAAAGTGAGGTGGTAACACACTTCTGTCACTCACCCGAAGCAACAGACAGGATCTATTAGCATATAGAAACACTTCAGAGGAAATGGGACTGGAGGGAGCAAAACAGACTCTTTCAGAATAAAACTTGTTCATTATCAGCATGATCAGGGCCTGATGAAGTCTAATGATTGCTCTGGAATGAAGCAAGCCATTCTTTCTCCACAGTGAAGAGAAAATACTTGAAATTACTGCTGACATCATGATTGGTTGCTTTGCTGTGTACTTCTAATTTGGCAACTTTAAAAACATCTGTGTTTTCAATGATTGTACTGAATTGTCAGCTAGTTTTGAAAAGCCTTTGTCTATCACATTCTGCAAGATTTTCCATTTTAGCTGACTTTTCCATGTAACATCACCCTGAGTGGTCATTAAAAAATACTATTTCTTGATTTCTTTCAACACAAGTGGAGTAACAGTATTCCTTCTTGAAGAGCAGCTGCATAAAAGCATAAAAACGTGTAATTTTGCTTTAAAAAGTGCTTCTAACTCAGTTGCTGTCGGCTGTGGCGTTCAGCAGGTCCTGCAGGGAGAACTCCACGGTGCATTCTGGGAGGTCAATTTTACTACAAAAGACTCAGCAGAAGCGACAGAGGGACATTTGTTCAATACAGTGCCACCTTGTTTGAGATGTTAGGCCAGTTTAAAGAGGAGAGGTAATGTTGTCAGACAAGATGTGTAAAGAAAGCAACCTCTCAGACCGGTCAGGCTACATTGTCTTCTGGCATTGTGTATACTTCTGACAGAGTAGACAGGTTGTATAAAGGAAGAAAAATAACACTGTAAAACGTTGCCTGTTTGTGTGTGTGTGTGTGTGTGTGTGTGAAAAACACTTAATGTTAACTGATATTTCCAGTTATCAAATCTCTTTTTTCCAGTCATAGTTGAACTTTTCGAGTTTCCTTTTCAGGCTTGCCTCCACCAAAGCAACACAAAAAGAGTTAAGTTGAGAAAATGCACTCAGCCATCTGTTAGGAAACACAGTGCACATTTAATAAACAGCACTTGTATCACAGAGCAATTAGATTATTGATCACCTCAGGATGCTTTTTTCAACAGGTGGCCAGTTGTCCTACGAGGTTGGCCATAAGTGTAAAGTGCATAAGAAGACAGTATTTACATAAAAACTGGGGGTGGGGGAGAAACTGATTTATGCATTAGCCAATGTACACAAAAAAATGCAAAAGCTTCCTTAAAGATGACTATTTACAAATGAAGTTCAGCATCATTTTGCAGATTGTAAAACAGGCACAGTAAACTTCAACTCAATACAATTTTTCTTCAAACCAGAGGAGGTTTTCTCTCCATCTTTCAGCGTTGCAATAATAAAGAACACTTTCCATAACTGCACCGCCGGAGGCACACACCTACTGTATAATGTATTATAATGATGTTAGGATTAATCATAGCCCAGCTAAGCCCATGATGAGTCTCATCTGTGGCCACTTTCAACACTATTATAGATGCTTGCCTTCATTTATCACTGCCCTAATGATGAAACAATGTAATGCTCAAAGAGGCATTTGAAGTGATTCTGGCTCACTTAAAAGTGAAGCAGAATCACAATAGAACTAATTCTGCTTCACTTCAGTATTATAGACACTAAAGTTTTAATACAGTGGATTTGTCATTGTGTAATTACCATTTCTTCCTCCTAGAATATTTTCCACTCTCAATCCCTTTTGCAAACAGTCATGTCCATCTTCCAGATGTTTTCCTCTCCTGTGGGCCTCCACATGTCCCCTCTCATAGATCGGCATCGTAGGGTCTGCCGCTGTAGGAGGTGTTGACTGACCTGGCTGCGGGGCTCTTGGCCCGGGGGAAGGACACATCTTCTTCCATGGAGTCTTTGGAGTACGGCACACTGCTGCTGGCGTTGCTCCTGGCCCGGCTCAGGCTTGGCACTTCAACCCTTCTCGGCGGCGGCTTGTTTTGGTTGAACCGGCTGCCCATGACCTCCTCGACCCGTCTTTCCCCTCTGTTCTTCCCTCCGCAGCACCTGCAGATCCCGATGAACATGACGAAGCCGCCCAGAACTTCGAATATCCCGCCGATGTAGCCCAGGACGATGCAGTAGCCGACGCGCACATCTGTCTGCGGGGACACCGTTGCGATGTCTGTGAGGATGTGGGTGTACCAGGCGATGGGTATGATGGTCATGACGCCTGAGAGGAAGATCAACAGCCCGCCTAGGCCGGCTACTGTCCAGTTAGGCGTGTCCTTCCAGCACCGGACCCCCGGGATTGCCACAGCCAACCCGAGTAGAGTAACGATCAGGGAGGCCACCATCAACCCCTGGGCCACCTCGATGATCTGATTGCCAAAATACGTGGTGTCCCCCAGGCTGCAGTCCTCTCTGGTATTGGTAGTGGTGGCTCTGCAGATGTACCAGATGCCTTGTTGGATGTACTCGTCGGACGGGGTGTTGGGGATGTTGTGGATGGTCCTCCAGTTTGGGGCCACGGTGGCGGTCAGGTCCAGGATCCATCCGCATGGAGCCATAACCATCCCGAAGATCAGGATGCCCGGGGTGCGCATGGATAGTCGGATCCACTCCTCCGTTGATCGCCTCGGCATGATTGCTGCTGCTGCTGCTGCTGCTGTCCTGTATGTTCTCACTCCAAAACTCTGTATAGATGGACTTTTGACAGCAACAGCTGGTCTTAAAAACAAGTCCGACTGAAACCTGGCAGTGGGCGTGGCATTGGCCTTACCTGCCTGCCTCCAAGTCCCCAAATAGGACAGGTGTGGCGCGCCGTGCGCAGCCGGGCTGGGAGCTGTTTCATCTTCTCCTGCGGCAGCAAGGACGGGCAGAGGGGAGTTTCGACGAAGCTTTTATCATGCAAATGCGTTTGATAAGCGACAAACAGCAAGAGTAGATTACATTTTTTGTCAGTCTCTGCAGCGGAGGCGTCTTATCACCTGCAGGCGCAAGTTTCAATTTCATAAAAGTTCTATATTTAAACCCATTTATTAACTCACCCAAATTGTCCTTGTCCCATAAACCTTTGATGTCTGTAATAAAGGGGTTGCAATCCTCAAATACTGCTCTTTGTCCACTTAAAAAAAAAAAAGTTTTGTTGAGCAGGACTGCGAAAACAAAACAGTAGGCCTATTCAACAGGATGATGAGGGGTGGGGTGCAATGAATACAGTAAAACAAGAATGAGACTTGGAAATATTAAATAAAAGAAGACCAACTTGAGCTCAGGGCTTGTGTCTAAAATACGCCTTTATTTAATGGTCTTATACTCAGTAAAACAAACAACAGGCTGCTACTTCTGCAAATTCAACCATTTTCTTAATTTGGAGGTCTTCATTATAAAAACACGTTTGAAATTTCCCAGCAGGTGATCGTGTTTAGTCAAGCACAGTCAGAGATTATGATGATTTCTTTGGTTGGAAGATGCCACTGTGTCTGTGTGGGAACCGTTTTTGCTAAGAATGTAGTCCTGCAGGAATCCTCTGACAGCAGCTCAAATACCTTTCTGCCTCTGTTTTCTTCTTGTCCTCTCTCCTGCGTATCTCTGTTTCTATTTATCTCTTTGTTTATCTTGTTTTCTGTCTCCTTCTGACTGCCCCTGCTCTGTCTGAGGGTTTCTCTCGAGTCAGTCCCGTGAAAGTGGATTATTCACAAAAGCTAATAAAGTCTCATCAGGAGGTGAAGCTCAGAGGTGCATGTTAATGATGCTCAAAAGCCCAAACATGAACAACTCCCATTGCATCATTGTGCGCAGACCCTGAAAGCAACCCCACATGAAAGTGATTAAGGAACTGAACAACCTGTGAACAGCTGATGATACGCCCAGAGACTCCACTGTTGCATCAGTTGCTTCGCCATTAGCTGCGTTTGTGTTGTCCTTTAAATGTGTGATGTTGTTGACTGTATAAATTCAAACTGGTCACATGTTCTTGAAGCCGTTGGGAACCTTTTGTTGTTGTTCTCTGATTTGAGTTTCATGTTTGAGCTTTGACACACAAAGAGCAGAAGTATGAGAGGTATGTCAACCAACCAATCAGACAGAACTTTGCACATACTGAAGTCTGGTTTTGTCACTTGCACGAGCTGAGTCACAGCTGTCATTGTGTGATCAGCTGTCACGGCATTGCTTTAGCCAACTTGTGTCACGCCTGGATATAAAAACTGGAGATGATCTGTTGATAAACACTGTACATTTCCATGTTTAATTGGCCTTTTGGTGCTGAAACCACCAGTGCAGCTACCAGCGGCTCTACTACCACTATGACCTAGATGTATTTTAAGGTCCAAAAATGATATTATCAGTGCACTGAAGCCTCAAATGAGCATAATGTATCTGTGGTAGCTTATTGGTTTGATGGTGATTTTTCCAGTGACTTATAAGTTCAACTTTTTTGGCTTCAAGCAGAGATGTTGGCTCTTTAAACATACCTTCCAGACTGCACTTGAAACAAAGCTTGAAAAGCTCTCTTAACGACAGTTTTCCAACTTCTTCCAAGAAGTTCTCTATCTTTACCATAAAAAAACAAAAGGATCTGGAAAAAATGCTGTTGGTCAATGTCTTTGCTTTTAAATATGCTGTTTTACTTTATTTCAGATGATTTGGATTGGAGCGCTGGGAATTGTCCATATTCTTTAATTGCATCCTAACTGATATTATCATGTCAGACCTTGTTAAATAATGGGAAAAGGTTCTGGCATTTTTGTTTCGCTGCAGGGCAAACTTTTCATGATGTGAATACAAATCATGGATAGGTTAGGACCATCTTTGTTCCAGGTTTTCTTTCTGAATGTCACAATGATGCTGCATGCTTGTTTTTTATGTAGTCTACATCTACAGTTTAATTTGTGATGGCATTTGTTTTGCAGATCACGTTTCAGCTCATTCAACGCATTTGCAAATTGCTATAATTTCTGTATATGATCCATGGGAACAAACAAGCTGGCTGTCATGAACATACCACTGATGCAGTGTAGTAGATTCCTACAAGTTCTCCACCTCCTCAGCCTGCCTGAGATCAGCTGGAAGGAAAGTATAGAATTTACCCTTTTTTCACTGTAAGAACAGCACAGGGCATTTCTTTCTCAGGGATTTATAAAGTTCATGAAAAGGTTTTTAAACTTCACTTCACAGTGCAAATGATTTACAATGCTGAACTTGCCTTTGACTCAAACACAAGGATCTTAGTTAAATGCATGACAAATATGAGACCATATCTGGTGTTCAATTAATGTTTTTCATGTGAGGAAAACATACTAAATCCAGAAATAGCGTAAGAAGCCTGTTGAAAGATGCTAGTTTATGGATCCCAAACAAAACACTATTCTGGCAGGATGTCTGCTACTACCTGGTGGCCGGTTAATGTAACTACTTTAATATTCTGTTAGTGAACTGTCTGACATGAGGGAAAATTTTCCAAAACTAAATTATTGTTGATATGTGGCTCAGTATCTCAGTCAGTAGTCTTAGTGTTGCTCTGCAGTGTGATGGTTCTCGACTCAAATCACAGCCAGTTATCTGGACTTTTCATCATGTTTGGACAGGTTTTCATCTGGGTGCTCAGGTTTCAGTGCAAAAACATGCAGCTCAGGTCAAGAACACTACACCTTTAATAACATGTCACTGACTGGGCTTCTGCACAGAGTAAAAGAAGCCTGTTTCCACCACTGATCGTATGCTGACATATGTAGATACAGACCTATGACTGATCTGTGAATAAAAATTTGTGGTTTAATTTGAACAAGAGGGTGCAGCTCGAGCAGAGCAATAAAGACACACAAACCCAGTGTTGCGACTAACATGGCAGAGTATAATAGATTGCAATAGTTTCCAAATTGAATTTTTTCTGCAAATACATTGGCTAACCATTAAAACCAGCAACACAAGCCACCGATCATAGAAATGCTATTCCTGTAAATGCACAAAGATAACCAGAAAACTTGGCTTGCACGTTTTTTTTTTTGTTTTTTTTTTACACAATTACATCATATACACACATAGTTTAGTGCCACATATTGTCTGTACAATGTTATATATTTTGTCTGCATTTTGTCCGTCTGTATAAACGTTTAAAAGTGTAAAACGTGTGCTAAAATGTCTGTAAAGGCTTGGCTGTATTAGAGGGTGCAGCGCCTGCATTCTGCAGTTATTACCGATGGTGTCCACTAGATGGCAATATTGTATTCAGTCGGGCCAGCTGGCTTCACTATCGTTGGACAAAAATAGATATTTTTGGTCTATTTTTTGACGTAAAGACTGAAAAAAATATATATATTCGCTCAGCAAAGTCTAATAGCTAACATTTATTGTGTCTGCCAATTATGTGTCCCAGACAGAAGTATTAGTGATTAGTTTTGTTACAAAAACAGCAAACTAGACGGCAAAATCCGCCGACAATGTGTCATCTGATGTATAAAGATTTAACACAACATGAATAACATATAAAACAAGAGCGAATTTAAGATGTGTTTACATTTAAGATGACACAGATCCTAAAAAAGACGCAAACAGGCAAAAAAACCATTTGAGTAAACTGTCAAGAAACCATGTTTTACTGGTGTTTACTCTGTAATCCTGCATAAAGATTCTGTTATTTAATAAAACTGCTCTGATATCCTAGTAAAGCTTTAAGAAACATTTTTGGGGATACGCTCCAGAAAATGTCATCGCAGCGAGCCTGAGCGGAAGTTTGTCTCTCTGGGCAGGAAATTGTCAGCAGTGTTTTTGTTGCCAGTGGGGACTGTTGTGTTGTGAAAATGGCGACGCCTCGTCGCACCTCTCAGCAGCAGCAGCCAAATTCCCTGCTGTCCTCCCCGCCCCGCGGCTCCTCTGTCCCCGGCACCCCGCCTGGCTCTCCGCCGGCAGCGACCGACGATGCCAGCCCACTTTCCCACAGAGGAGCGATGGAGAACGCGGCTGACGGTGAGGTAACCCCTGCCTCTCCCACCACCACCTCCCCAGCTCTGGCCCTCACGGCCAGCAGCAGTAGCAGCGGCGCTAGCAGCAGCGCTAGCTCCCCGACCACCACCGAGGGGAGCGGGACCAGCCCCGGCTCTACGCCCGACTCGGGCAGCGGTAACCCGGGCAGCAGCAGCAGCAGCAGCGCTAGCAGCAGCGGCGGCGGCGGTGGCGCAAACGGGGCGTTCAGGGAGCTTTTTGAAGCCTGTCGCAACGGTGACGTTTCGAGGGTGAAGAAACTCGTGGATGCGGTGAACGTGAACGCTAAAGACATGGCAGGACGCAAATCGACACCCCTGCATTTCGCTGCAGGTAACGTCAGATCACCTTTAAACAAGCCCAGGTGTTCACAGGCTGTTAGCCGGGAGCTGCCTTCAGGGAGTGACCCGAAAGCAGCGGATAAACTATAATAAGCAGCAGTAATAAGCAGTTTTCAGGATGGTGCTGGCAGACGATCACCAGAAAAGATTTAAAATGCATCTATAAAGAAAATGAAGTGTTGACCAGTTACTCTGATGGGCCTGAGTATATCAAGCAAATACCAAATGTTTACTTCTGTTGTCAAAATCAATTTCCCCCATCTCTCTTTCTCATGTTAATAACAGCAGCAGCACAGTGGCTTTGAAAAGCCTTGAAGGATCATTTGTTTAAAGCTGCTGCTTCTGCTTCCTCTAGTTTTCTCACTTCCAGCAGCGTAGAGGAAGCGTCTTTTGTACCACTGCCACCACAGGCCTCAGTCACACCACAAATCCCAAATAATAAAGTTCAAAAGGACACCACGCAATGCGAATGAGCTGAGCAGTTCCACTGTTTGGGTGACCGACACTGTTGTAACTGTAATTTTGTTGTTTAATCTTTTTTAGGGATATTCACCAATCACAGATTTTTTTTCATTTGAATCTTCTCTGGATTTGTTTATGAATCAAAGAGATCCACAGCGCTCATCTCCACTTCGTCTCCAGACTTGACTGGTTTTAATTATCTCACCAGTGTAGACAACAAAGATGGAAAAAAAGAAAAACACGCACAGCTGTGTTACATCGGGGTCTTCCTAATTCTCAGCAGCCTGAACTAGAACAGACTCTCTGGAGTCCTGCTGCACGTTTGTAGTGAAGATATAACAAGCCTCACTTCACTGCAGCGCTTTCCCAAACAGCTGCTACAAGTGCCTTACAAAAAGACGGTTTGAGTGTTAGTCATTAACGTGAAGCAGAATGAAAACAGATGCAGTAGAAGCGAAACCTCTCGGAAATATGTCGAAGTTGCAGATTTGATTGAATCCACGTGCAAAAGTTTCTTTGTTGCTGTCTCACCGATCTCCTCCTCCTCCTCCCTCTGCTCTGATCTCAGGTTTTGGACGGAAAGACGTGGTGGACCACCTGCTTCAGACAGGCGCCAACGTGCACGCTCGGGATGATGGCGGTCTGATCCCGCTTCACAACGCCTGCTCTTTCGGTCACTCCGAGGTGAGGCTGCACACAGCAGCACCGTGTTGGGGCGTGGATTAGTCTGCCTCTGCGATACAGTCATCCGCAGTGGTGGAGTTCAATTAAGTGCATTTACTCAAGTACTATACTTAAGCACAAATTTGTGGTACTTGTACTTTACTTGAGTATTTGCATTTTCTGCAGCTTTGTATACGTCCACTGCACTACACCTGTGAGGCAAATATTGTACTATTTACTCCACAACGATGTTCTGAATGCAGGACTTGCAGAGGAGTGTCTTCACAGTGTGGTGTTAATACTTTTACTTAAGTAAGTGTTTGCCAACACCATGACTGTGCTACTGCAGTATGATACTTGTTGTTTTGGGCAAACAAGCGTGCTGAAGATACACAATAATCCACAGAGAGCAGTGGAAGTGAGTGTGAGTAGCCATCAGGGCCACACAAAGGTGAAAAATGTCTGCCGCTCTTCCAATATCCTGCTTGGAACAAAATAGCTGAACTGTTAATGGTTTAGAATTGAAATGATTGCTGGCGATAAAAAGTTTGGGAGGTCGGAAAAACTCTGTCCAAACATGCAAATCAGCTCTGTTTGCCTGTAAACTATAATGTGCACAGTCAGCCTTAAAGATCACACCGAGGACACGCTCGCTCTGATTGGCTCTTTGACATTCTGGTCATGCCCGTGCATGGTGATGATCCCCGGCCGTAATCGCGGTGATCAATCTAATGTTTGCAGATGCTGATGCTTCGGAGGCTTTTAGAGCTTTCCAGGAGAGCACTTTGAAACCTTGTCAGAAAAGTGGCGGGCGGATGCAGCTGCGCTATAGCGGCGGTGATTAGCATTGTGATGAGAGCAAACGCTGAAATCAATCACAGCAGCACACGCTGACGAACCTCGGAAAGTGGTTGTTTGCCTTGTTTTAAGTGTGATTTGTACACTTGAACCAAAAAGTGTTACGGGTGGCAGCGCAGGGGTAAGTGCGGGGGTCTGGCGCTCACATCGCTGCTGGAAAACGGAGGATTAAACCTGTTAAGATGGGCATCTTTTTCACAAGTGTGACATTGACCAGAACGTCAATACTACGAGTAGGGAGAACCCCCCCCACCCCCCACCCCCAGTAGATGCAGAGTAAAGAGTAAACGCTGATGTTTTCCATGCTGTTTCCAGGTGGTGTCCTTGCTGCTGTGCCAGGGCGCCGACCCCAACGCTCGAGACAACTGGAACTACACGCCGCTGCACGAGGCCGCCATCAAGGGCAAGATAGACGTCTGTATAGGTAAGCACAGCAACTCTGCCGCAGATGTGCGTCCCATTAACTGATTTCCAAGATGCCTGATTACACAGTGAGTCAGTGTGTTTATGATAAATTATCTGGTGGCATGGAGTTTTTTTTTTAGGCTCAGTTAGTCATGTGAGCACAAACACTGGCTGTCACAGCGTTGCATCGTTCCTTTGGGTACATTAAAAGTAAGTGGCTCTTCTGTGACATTTTGCTTAATATGTTTCATTATTCGCGGCGGTTCTGCTGTGGCAAAGTTTGAGATATTAAATCCTCTGTTAGTTTTGAAGCATGGTGTTTGTTCCCCTCCAAAGTCGCGACCCAGAGTTCTGTATAATCACACAGTAATTTTAGAAACTATAATAAACCACCCACACACCGTGCGCTATTATTTTCCATTAAGCACAAAGCAGCAAATGACCTGCAAATTGCAATTACTGTGTTACTGCTTATTCCTAAACCCACACAGGGGGACGAAAGAGCATTGATTTCTTTCTGTCTTACATTATGTGAGCTACCACCAACGTGGCTTTCATTTGAAAAGTGAAACGGCACCACGGGCTCGCTTCAGAAAGGACATCCGCCGCGGCAGTTGATCTTTAAAGGTGGATTGAATAATATAGAGGCTGATTTACTGATCCCAGAGGAAGACCCGACGTAGACGAGACCCGCCGCAGCACCAAAAAGCGTCTGAGCAGTAAGTTTGGAGGCTAATCTTTATGATCTCAATGGAAAAGCGTCGCTCAGCGTGAGTAGTAATAACAAATGACTGCACTGATGGTCGCCGTCACCTTGCTGCCGGCGTCGGGGTGGAGCGCTGAGAGCAACAAGGGGGGAAAGTTGCTCCAGTCATTTTTATTTCTCCAAGCTGCTGCAGAGTGTCTGCACCCTGAGTGACTGCATAGCAGCAGAGGCCTTTGTGGAGCTCTGATGATCGCTGCGCACAGACGTCACCCTGTTGTCAGGCCCGAGAGCAGCTATTGATTCATCAATGAGTATGAATGACACTGGAATTGAGTCAGATATTCTCTCTTTGTTATCTGACTTTGAGCAGCGCTTCACATTAAATACATGTCTCGCTTGCCGGGATGCAAAGAGTTTAACGAACGGACGCAATTCAGCACGTTTGATTTCCGTTTCAGCTCCGTGTCTCGGTTAATGAATTCATTCAGGGTAGCTGATTTAACAGCTGGACTGCTGTGCGCAGAAGTGAATCTCTCAGTGGGTTTGCTTTTAGCTTCGCAGCAGCTTCTCAAAACCTCTCAACAGACGAGAAGCACTCAACAAAGAGATTCCAGACTCTGTGTTTCTTATGAGAAAACATCGATATCAGACCAAAATGAAGAAAATAGAAATAAAAAAATGAAAAAATTTGGTGTTGTTCTGTGGCCAAACTTAGTTTAGTTGCACTCTTCCACAGTTTTATTGTAACGCTGTGTCCTTGCCACGCAGACAAGTCCACCTGCTGTCATACACTGCTCTGGTTATCCCAGCAGATAGCAGGACCGAGTGCCGTCATGGCGGACACATTTTGCGAAGCAAGTGGATGATAAATCTGTTATTCGCCGCCGGTTTAAAAGGCAAACATTTTCAGTTTTTGAGAGATCATTTGAAAAGCTGGCATCTTCATTTTGGCACAAACAACCATTGTTCTCAAGTCCTGGATGTCAGTGTCCTCGATGTCCTTGCAGCAACAGAGGGACATTTTTCCCCATCGCCATACGCCAGTAAGAAAACTGACAAACCGTGAAGAGGACTAAACATTTCCCTTGATATATTGAAACAGATGCATGTAGGAAAGCGCTCAGGTTGAACCTCAAACATGTGCTTTTGTCCAAACAGCATTAGGGGTCAAAGGTTTGTTTCTAAAGCTGACTTTGTTGCATTTTTTAATGTTTGGTTTGCACAGTTACACCGAGGCACGTCAACAAAAATCACATGACCTCTCGCGGCTTGTTTATTGGACAGAGTTTTGTGGCCTGTCACCCTGCCAGGTTAGAGATTTGGCAGCAGAACGAGAGTCAAATCAACTGTGATTAGACTGTGAGTTCAGCTCAGCGGGATGGACGCTCGAGCCCCTTCTGTGGTGTTCAGACAACTTGTGTAAGAAATTAATCTTTCATTACCAGACCTGCGACTCTTCGAGCTCACGGCCCGGAGAAAATCTCATCAGCAAACTCGGGATAAGAAGATCGTGGAAATCCGAAGGCAGCCATGCAGAGTTTGAGAACGGCCGCCTCCAGAAATGACAGCTGGGCGCAAGGTTTAACCGCGTCCTCAGTTTTAGAAACCGCGGCGGCACACGAGTTTCTTATCTTTATCATGTCGGGTGGAGGTCTGAGTTTTGCCCAAATCAGCGCCTGCCATTTCAAATGTTCATGCGTGTTAAACTGGCACAAAGCCACAAAGGTTGTTAAGAGAAGGCTTTTGAACCACTAGAGACTGAAAAATGTACAAGTTGTAAATGAATCAGAAACAGTGGTGCAGACGGGGTCACGAGACGTGTGAACTCTTCTAACCTGGACGTGTGTTGACGTGACTGTGCATCATGTCTCTGTCTGCCTCACTCTGTGCATTCATTCTCTCACTGCTGGTATCAGTGAGTGTCTGTGCTCACTCATGTGTGTGTGTGGGATTGGTGCAGAGCTAAATCATATTTTTGTTGAGGGGCGAGTGGGTGACTAAGGTCTGCGTCAGCGCTGGGGCAGAGGCACACATACATGCACATTTGCATGCACACAGACACACGCACACACGCCTGGTTGTCTCCTCTTCTACCCTCCTCTCTTGCTGGGGTTGAGCAGGGTGGTTTGAAGTGTACACAAGTCAAAGGGCATGTGCACCGGGGACTGCTCAGCAATCACAATAGTGGGAAGGGAGATGGAGAGGAAGGCAGTGAGAGTATTGACATTAGCCCCCGCAAAAGAGTTATTTACAAAAAGAACTGAGCGCAGGCAGAGTTTGTTATTCAGCTCATACCTGTTTGGTAGTCACGGGACTCTGCCCTCACCTCTCTCCTTTTATTTCCTTTCCTCCTCTCCTTCCCTCTCCTCTCCTCTTGCTTCTTTCCTTTCCTTTCCTTTCCTTTCCTTTCCTTTCCTTTCCTTTCCTTTCCTTTCCTTTCCTCTCCTTTCCTTTCCTTTCCTCCACGCTCTTTATCTTCTCTTCTCTTCTCTTCTCTTCTCTTCTCTTCTCTTCTCTTCTCTTCTCACTTTTCCTTTCCTCCCTTGTCATCTCCTCTCCTTTCTACTTGCATCCTATGTCTTCTCTTTTTCCCTCTGCTCTCCTCTCTTCTCTTCATTTCCTCTTTCCTGTCCTTTCCTCCTCTCCTCTCCTCTCCTCTCCTCTCCTCTCCTCTGTTTTTACTACTCCCTGCTCTCTCTCCGTCACTCAAACACTCTTGTTTTGTTTTGCTCTCCCTCCCCTCTTTTCGTCCTCTACCTCTCCCATCCTCCCTGACTCTCAGCACCCCCCCATCCCTCCCCTCCTCCACCTCCCCTCTCCCCTCTCATCTTGCTCTCCGCTGCATCGCTCAGTCAGTCGGAGAGGCGAGAGTCTCTCCACTCGCACTGCCTGCCCGCCTCGTCGCTGCTGCTGCTGCTGCTGCCTCGATTAGCTGTAGCCACTCGTCTCTCCCTTCCTCACTCATCTTTATTTATTTTCTCAGCTTAACTGTAGCCTCCCCCACCTCCTCCATGGAAGTGTGATGTGTTTTGTAGCTGGTCACGTAGCCGCTTTGTAAGGTCCGCTGTTTCTCCGGCGGTGTGCTGTAGCGTAGCTTTCGCTGCTCTTGTTGTGGCATGTCTGTTTACATCAGCAGCATGGCTCGCAGGGCAGGGGCAGCCAGGGGCAGCCAAGGGAGCAGCGCTAGCAACAGAGGAGGAGCAGCTGGAGGAGGGGGAGGAGGAGGAGGAGAGAAATGTGAAGCAGGACGTGCAGAAGGATTGCCAGGAGAGCCAGGAGACACAATCAGAGGAGGCGGGAGAGTAGAGGAGCAAGGGGGAGAGAAAAGAGGTCCAGGAAGAGCAGTTTGTGTGGCAGGATGTGGTTCAGCAGGAGGAGGAGGGGGGGCAGGGGCAGGAGGAGGCGGAGGAGGAGGACTAGGAGGAGGTGTGTGTCGGGGAGTTTGCATGTCAGTCCAGGAGCTCAGCTACTGTCTGTGTCTGCCCTGTTGTTGTACAGTGTTACTGCAGCATGGAGCCGACCCCAACATCCGCAACACCGACGGCAAGTCCGCCCTGGACCTGGCTGAACCCTCCGCCAAGGCCGTGCTCACAGGTCAGTTTCCCGTGTGTCCGTCTGTCAAACGCCGCACACACACACAGGTCAGCACACGTCTGTATTTCTGCCCGCCTCGCTCCTCGTGACTCGCACTCTGCTGCAGATCGCTTGTGTTTGTTTGTATCTTTCCTGTTCTTAGTCTCTTGTTTGCTTTCTCTGATTTGGTCTTTTCTTAAAGGATGCACATTTCCGCTTTTCGAAATGTTACCATTCTGCCCACAACTTTCTGCCAACATTCATTTCCTCATTTGGTCCAAGGCTGCAGGCAGCATCACCTTTTTCTTCCCCTGCCGGTCTTTCACTCGTCTTATTTTGCAAGGCCGTGCCGCTCATGCACTCTCTACGCTCGTTAGTCAGCCTCTGTGTCCAAGGCTGTACGTTGGTCGCCACATCACATTTTCTTTTCTCCAAGGGTCAGAAATGTGTTTGTGTCTCTGCTTTTTCTTTTCTTTTCTTTTCTGTTCTCATTTCTCTTTTCTTTGACTCCTCTTCTGGCTGAGGCTGCACTCATTGATCAACTGCTCAATAAACTCACTCTCTGTGTTGGAGTTTGGTTTGATTGCCATTCTTTTCCTTCTTTTCTCTCTCTGTCCTTCCTTCCTTCCTTCCTTGAGACTGTAACAGGGAAGCCAGGGAAAGCCTTCACCACCACCATCATCATCATCATCATTGTCCCACTTGGGTTTAGACCAGTTTTCACACCAAACTATTCAACGTTTTCCCTTCAGTAAAACTGCTGAAAGAGGCTTTTTCCCCCTTTAAAGCAAACCAATCGATGGACTCATTGGAGAGCTTTAGTGGCCAACATGGGATGCTAAAACTTTGCAGGGAAACTCGGACTAATTACTGGTTCTATCATTGTTACAAGCACTTAAATGCAGCAGGACTCATTATACTTGCTCAGTGGCAGAAGAACCACCGGGACACAGTTACAGCCTTTAAACGAGGAACTAATTAAAAATATACAGCCTTTTTAAATAAATAATTTTTATTATTTTAGTTAGAAAATACAGACATACAGACAAGTTTTTGCAGGTTTTCAGGCCTGATGTTTGGCTGGACCATCATCATCATCATCTTCGTTGTCCCTCTTGGGTTTGGAACAGTTTTCACACCTGTGGAACAGCATCGGTGACGCTGCACCATTGGCGCCATTCGCCGTTGCTCCTTCAGAATGAATTGGCGTGAGCTCTTTTCTATTAAAGCATCAGTAGTTGGGTGTGGATCGGCTCCGAGCTCAGCAGAATCTGCATGCATCCATCCGCCACCCAACTGAACGAATTATTACCCGCTGCTACACGGACATTTCGCTCCACCTCTACCAGTCCCTGTAGGCTACGTTAAATCGTGTCGAGCGGTCCAGGTGATTTCTTTGTTGTGTTTTCTGTCGATTGCTTTCTTTTATGATTGACTTTAATAGTCAGAGAGGCTGCTTTCATTACTTTTAGATGTTTCCACGTGTCGTAATGTTGCTGCAGCAAATACTGTGGGACAAATAAGCAGCAAAATTTAAAATCTGTAGTTAGAAACATGACTCTCCAGACGAAACAGAATTCAGCCTTTAGCTTCTGAATTAAGTATTTTTATCGCTCTGATGGAGCAAAGGATTTATCAGGAGGATGGCTGCTTAACTCCAAACGATTTCCCTGTGTGAACCTGGACTGTGTGTGTGTGACCTTTGGATGCGGAGAAGAAAACAGAACGTTAACTAATATGAGATCCTGACCGGTCGTGTTGCCGTGTGCAGAGCTTAAAATAATCAATGAAGTTATGCTGCTGTGCCTTGTGTGTAAATGTGCACAGTGTCTCTCATCTACCTTTACAAGTGTGTCATTTTAACCTTTATGTTCTCAAGGTTAGGAATATGGCTGAATGCAGACATGCAGAAAATGTTACCAATGAACCTGTTTACCTGTGGAATGTTCCAAACAGGTGTTTTTGGAGCAGTCCACATCTTTCCCAGTCTTTAGTCGCTCCTGTCCCAACGTGTCGCTGGCATCAAATCCAGAATCAAGATTGTGAATGCACAGTCCAGCTCGGGGCTGTATGTGCTGGCTGATGAGTTGAGTCCTTCGCTCACCTCTTCTCCAGATGGAGACGGTTGGAGTCATGCTTCTAACTGAGCTCAATTAGCTTTTGTTTGCCATAGCGGACGAGTGAAGAGAATCTTAAACGTTAAATCTCCTCCTGTGTTCACTGCCTCTGTGTGGTTATTGACGTAGGCTGTAAATCAGTTTTCACAGCGCCACGTTCTTGTTTACATCATCAATTCCCATCGTTAGGCTCTGTGGTAAATGAGATAAGCCTCCCGATACCAAGGTGAGGGGCTGCACGGCGTCAAAACATGATGGGGGGATTTCACTGTAGCTGCACTGTGAAAACTGATTGTTTCTTGCCGGCTGGAATTGAAAGAAGGTAGTTTGGAGTTATTGAGCATTGCTGCATACGTCGCAGTTAGCCCCTTCACCCCGTCGCAGTATCGCCCGTGATGCAAGTTTAAAGTGGAGCTGTCACGGAAAAGCAATTTATGAGCAGTGGAAGATTTAGCCGTGGAGTAATTTAATTGATCTTCGTCTATATGTGACAGAAAATGGTGTGCAGTCAATTATATTTGTGTGTGTGTAGTATAGACTATACAGAAGACAGCCTGAAACACAGTGCTGCTTACAAATTGGAGTTTACTTGGTGCAGCTTTGTGGTGTTTGTTTATTGACACTCCACAGTAGCGGAGGTCATGACAGAGCATCAAAGATGGCTCCGAAGTGAGGATTAGAAAAAAAAAAAAAAAAAAAACAGTTCGAGTGAACTCTCACTTTGTCGAGCGCTGAAAGAAAGATGTGAGCAGAATCTTTTCATCAAAAGAGGAACAGAGAATTCTTTCAGCGGTTTGGACCAGAGGTTTTCAGAATGTGAGGCGTGGAGGGAGCGCCGCGAGGCGAAGGTGCTGCCCGAGGCGGAGGGGACAGCTCGAATTAGCTTCTTGTATTTTTAACCCGCTGGTTTCGCCTCCTTCCCAACAGCAGTAATGACTTTGATGTGATGATGGAGGCAGTTAAGGTGCTTCAGCAGAACTTTGTCATAACTCAGTGAAATCTAAAGTCATAAATGGAAATACATTTTAATCAGACACATGATCTGCCTACTGTGAGAATCTGAAAGGAAAAGAAGTGATTCGGGCTGTAATGGACATTATTATAGCTCATTTTAATGTAATGGAAACCCAATTCTCATTTTCAGACGACTGTACTCTAATGAAAACAGAAGTGTGAATATTCTACTACATTTCTGCCAATAGATCCCCGAAATCCTCCACACTCGTCCTTAAAAACAGAGAAAAACAGGACTGTGCACACGTCGTGTCACTCAAGTCTACGCCTCCGAAAGGAGCAGATGGGCGCGTTTTGAAATTTTAATGAAAAAGACAACAATGAGACATTAACAAGGCGAGCTAAATGTTATCCTCCCTTTTCAGCATCTGCTGTTTCCACAGGCATCCGCCGATGCACTCAGGTGAAAATAAACAGCTAAGAGAGAAACCGGTTGATCCATAATGCCAATTCTCTCCCCCTCCATCATCAGTCTCTTCCTCCTGCGGTGATTGTTTTTCATTCTGTGTGGTTCATATTTACCAGATCTAGGGTGAATTTTGCTTTTAATGGCCGTCACTGATAACCTAAACCGCCATCCTGTTACACTGTCCTCTCACCCAGGACCACCCTGGATTGATTCCTCTGTAGTAATAACTGTTGGCAGTGATGTATTTAATGCAGTCTTCTTAAAGACTTTTACTGTTGCCGGTGTGGTCATGTTTTGATACGCTGTCTTTCCAGGAAAAATCCACTGAGTGTAAATGGGAACATATATGCTTGTATATTTGAATCGTCTACAGTGACACCCTGCAGGAGCCTTTTTCCTCCCTGTCCTATATGTTCTGTGTCTAGAATATAGAGGTTCTGCTCCATTCCTCATCTCTGCCGCAGGCCAGCACGGCTTTCAGCTTCGGTGTGAGGTGATGGAAGTTTATATTGACCCATAAATTAGCTCTACTGCCCCGCCACATCCAACCAACTGCTCTCAGAAATGATAGACTCCGTTCCCTGTTAGCCGGAGATGTGAGACTGAGAAACAGAGAAGATTTATTTTTTTTTCTTTTTCAGAAGCAACTTCAAACACACCTCACGCTGCATTTTAATTAAGATTTCCATCATGCAGTTTGTTTTCCTGATCAGGCCGAGCATGTCGTCAGGGCAGGGCGGTGATGATTGTCAGGTGTTTGTGGAGTCGCTCCGAAAAGGTAGTAGTAAAACACTCTTCATTACTCTATTGTGCTTTTGTAGTGTAAAAGCTTAGAGAGTTTCAAGTCGTAGTTACATTGTTCCTTATCAGGTTACAAAGGAGGGCAGGCTCAGATTTTCTTCAAGATTAGCTTATCGCTAAATGGTCACCGGCTCCTAGAGCTTAATTCCGATGCCCCACGGTACATAGCGTTTATCAGATGTTGGAGCGGAGCTGGTCTGTTTTGACCTGATTTTATAGTTCTGCGTCAGTGTGGAACAAGTTGAGGGACGCTCGACGGATTTGCATTTTGTGATCAAGCCCGGTCGTTTTATCGCAGAGCGAATGGGAGGACGTGCTTTCTGGGTCGCCTGTATAATCAGGAATGTAATCAGTCGTGCACAACATTTAGCGTTTGATTGTTTGATTTAGTGCCTTGTGCTGCTCCTGTGTGTTTGACCGCGGGATCATGTCTGTTTATTTGCCCCAAAAGGCCACAATACTGCACATTAGCAGTAAGCTAGCAAGCAATGGGAGGCACCGAGGGAGTGTGTGTGTGTGTGTGTGTGTGTGTGTTTGCTTTCAGTCCAGCCTCTGACTGAACTCCACACTCAACAAGCTCGAGTCCTTTCACTTATTTCCCTCCACTTTCTTCCCTTTATTCCCTCTCCTCTCTGTACCTTCATGACGTACAGTACATTTCCCCTCCAGTAAGCAGCCATCGAAGAGAGAATTACTGTACAGGTTGGCACTTCTGCGACTTCGCTGGTGCAGACAGGTTGAAGTGAAGATAAATCCACTTTTTAATCCCAAAAGTTTCAAAAATAAACTCAGAGCTCTCCTCCCGCCAGTAAACAGCTCTGGATCAGAGCAGAATCTGGTGTGACTGGGTGTTGATTCCTCCAGAAGCGTCAGTCTGCCCCCGGCTCTTTCCTCCAGAGCTCCCCAGCTCGTAGCAGCCGTCTGCCAGCGCTTCCCCCTCTGCTCCGCCCGGTCCTCCCCTCACAGCACTCTGCAAAGCCGCGTTCGACTGTTTAGAATTCAAATGTCAGCGTTATGAATGGAGCTCGGAGGCTTTGGGACAGCCCTAGATTTGACGGACAGGTACTTCACAGAATTGTGGACTCCAGCCGAGACTATATGGCTTTTACTAAAAAGCAGCTGGTTCATATGATGTGTTGTGCGACCAGATAATCCACGTTGACCTGTTCACACCTGTTCTCCCAAGGCGCTGCACCAACGCGAGGGTTATTAAAACCTGAAATGTCCTAAATATCAGACTGCGGGTAAGCATTTGAGAGAAACCCGCAGTAATGATGTGAAAATCCCCCGAGGAGCTAATGTAGGAAACAAAAGGATCACCAGGAGGCTCCTTCTTTGCATCCGTCTTTCCTGTCGTCGGTGATTGATCTTCCTCTGGCTGGTGAGCAGTGATTAGGACACTTTCATCAAGTTGTTTCTGTCCTTGACGGTTCTTTCTCTTCTCCCCTCATCTCTCCATGGCTTCCTTTCTCCACTCATCAATTACAGCGCTGTTTAATGAGCTCGCAAGTACAGCATGTACTCCATCCACCCCTCATCCTTACATCAGCCTCGGTGTCGCTCTCTTTCCCTCTGACACGTCATCCATACTCTCTGTCCTCTTGCCCCCTGCTGTCTCTTACCCGTCTCATGCTTTACGCCAATCAGCCTCTCCATCTTCCCCGTGACATTTATTCCTTTTCTCACTCTGCCTCGTCCCCTTTAAATCTCTGACACTAACATGATTCCAGTCTTATATCAGTCTGTGAAGCTCACATAGATAAGCTGTCGGCGCTTCAAAGATCTCAGCAAAGGTGGAGGTTGGTGACTAAGACTCTTTTTTTTTTTTCAGCCAAATACTTTTAAGATCCTTCTTACAAACAGCCTGGTGAGACGTAAGCTGTGTGTAACTTAACTGGGAGAGGCAATTTATGCGGTAATCTCTGTATAATTGTCTCCGGTATTAAGCAACCATTGTTGATTTTGGCTGCATCTTTGTATTAAGCTCTGTAGCTTTGTTTGTTTTGGTCTCAAATAGGAAACAAACTGACTTGGCTCTATAAAAAAAATATAGATTTATTTTTTCAAAGACAAACACCTGTAGAAGAAGATGAAACTTTATAGATGCAGTTACTTCAGCCTCAGGCGAGATGAGAGAATGAGTGACAGGTGTGTGGGCTGCACTAAGAGCCACTGAGGGGGAGGAGGGCGGGACTAAGGGCAGAAGTTCCATATTGAAAGTTGTGTTCAGAGCGCTGACAGATTTATTATGAGAAGCAAACAACGCCATATGATAAGTGGAAGCAGCCAACAGGGATTTGCTGTATTGTAAGCAACAAGTCTGAAAGTCCACAGCTAAGCTAGTGTCTCTGTGAGGCTGTATTAAGGCACAGTGGTGCTTTGAGCTAAATGCTAACATCAGCATGCTAATAAAAATAGTCTTATAAAGACAATGCTGACAGGCTGCTGGAGGGTACGGTGCAATGTTTGCCTTATTTACCAGCTTAATTTAGAGTGTTACACATGCCAATGTTTGCTAGTAAGAAAACCTCGTTCAAAATGCACATTTTGTAGCAACATTAATTACTGAAGATATAACCTTGGAACAGAGCTTTTCTCTACACCATGTCGTAATATTTGTCTTTTTAGTGGCCTTAAAAAAAAGCTACAATTTCCCACTACAGTTAGACCTTGAGCCCCCCAGGAACACGTTTAATAAATTCATTGGTTTATTTTTGACAGACTAGAAATGCTGAATGAGAGATTACACCAATGCTCGTCACAAGTTGATGTCTTAAAATACTCCTTTTGTTTGATCAGATGTAGAAAATCCAAAGATTTACAGTGATACAGCATAAAGCAGAGAAAAGCAGTAATGCTGGAATGAGCACATGCTGAGCATAGTTGGTTGGACATCAGTTGATTTTCTGTCATCTGTCTGTTGATTAACGGACTACATATGGTGTCACAATTGAACTGAAAGCACTAATTATTCTCAGTCCCGGAGTTTCAGATGTGTGCGGACTGCAAACTTGCTGTCTTAATTTATCAGTCTAAAAAACAGAATAAGGAAATGTTTTTATACCTTTGTAAGCTGTTCTATTGAGTTGCCTGTCAGTGACCTCCCACTGGTTAGCAGTGGTTCAAACTACAGAAAAATACAACTGTACGCCTTCTGAATCCAAGTGTCTCTGAGCTAAGGCGAGCTTGATTACTGTAAATTGTAAAGCACACTTCACTCAAACTCAGCAGAAAGAAACCGACTCCGGTTTGGTCGAAATAAACCCTCAATTTGGAGTTCAGTGTGGAAACATTCTGGCTCTAGATGCTGGGTTAGCTCGTTGCACAGTCTGTTGCTGAGCAGCTGCTCTCACTTGTTCTTTGGAGGCAGACCATGAAATTAGCAAAATAAAATGACAAAAACTGGCCCAGAAAAAGACAGAAGCAATTATGTATTTGTCCGATCGCACAACCCTAGCGGCAATAAAATGAGAACAATGGACAGCAACTTCAGAACAGTGTGTTTTGGGATGCAGAGCTACAAATGAAGCACCTTTTGCAAAGGACGGCCGCGTTTCTCTGCTGCTTTTGTCCACCAGTTATGAAGTGTTTGGTCTCCCTGAGCTGGTACTTGCTATTCTAGAGTAGAAAACACCAAAGACCAGCCAATAGGAGAGGGTCAGATCATATATATATGGAAGTTTGAAATGTCTTTGAGGAAGCCTATAGCTTAGGACAGTAAATACAGAAGGAATGAGCAGAGTGATTATTCATCCCTGTATTCATTTTTGCTGCATAATAAAAGGGAGAGAGAGAGAAAAACACTGGAGGGGATAAATACAGACGGAAGAGAGACGAGAACAGAGAGAGAGTGAGAAACAGAGTCCATTAGCTGCTATTAATTACCTCTGATTGGTATTCACAGACTCGCTGCTTCTGAGCCTCAGAGAGATCAATTCTCCACTCTGGACCTCAGTCAACACACACACACACACACACACACAGACTCACACTCATTATTCCTTTGGCTTCACTTGTTTTAACTCTTACTCACACTTTTATCCCTCTCTGATTTCATTCATTCACAGCCGTATTAAAACGCAGTTCTTTCATATGAGATTTAGCGTTCATTCCGGCGTATAGGCCGCGTCACATCTTATGCTAACATGAACTCAGCGCAGCTGGAGGCGACGCATGTAAGCAGAGTGACGCGAGGAATACGTGTTTTCTTTTCAGAATGACTTGAATCGCCTCTCGGAGGAAATTACTGCAGGTAATCTGACAAAATGTTGACTGGTGCGGGCCCCGAGTTTCCGATGTCGCGTCTCGTTGTCTTTCATGCTAAAGCTGCTCACTGAAGCTGAAAAAAAAAAAAAAAAAGCGTGACAAACCATCTTTCTTGTTGTCACATCAGTGCAAATCCCAAAAATGAGCATCAGTCCCTTGTATGGCAGGGGGGGATCTCAGGATATGTGCTCTAAATTGTGTCTTTAACTTTTTGTTGTTGAGCTCGATCTGATCTGAGGGAATAGGCTTAAAGCTAGAGTAGGCAGCATATTTTAAAAACAGTTTTTGTTATGTTTGTTGAAAAATCCAGTGTCTGTTGCTGCTGCAGGCCTGTAATAAACCCATCCAGTCATCTCAATCAGCCCTAATGTAATACTTAGATAGCTTGCCGGCGTGTCTGCCTCCATACTGTGCCTGCCTACCCACGTGTACTCCCCCTGTGCACTCACTGCACATGGCCGAGGTCTTCCGCAAGGCTAGGCAGAGTTGCTAAAGCTATAGTGAGCTAGTTGCACAAGAGTAGCAGAGAAGGTGCAGCCAGAGTTTCCCAACATTAACACACTAGCTTTACAACTTTAAGTACTAGAAGCAGCCATGTTTGTTGTATATGTTTCTCCAACGTCACCAGCTCCAGCTGTAAAGTTAGGACACCTCCGGTGCCACTGTAAAGACGTCCTTTGGTCCTTCTCTCTATTTTCATTCTGTCTGCAGCAAAAGTGTAGACAGACACACACACACACGTATGGTGTTGCTCAGTATGGGTCAGAAAGTGCAAGGCAATATCTGCGTGACCTTTTACCAGACTGCTGCTGACAGACAGGTGAGTAAAGGTCCAGGATTCCCCTCTTGGTCAAAACAATGGAGCACTGGATATAAAGGATGTACGATACAGTCTTTGGATCAGTGGACTGAAGCTGCAGCTGTTTTTGTTTTGTCAGAGGTGTGGTTGAATCCGTATATGAAGAAAGATTGTGTCCACTATGAGTAAGTGATAAATCTGAGGCTCTTTTCCCATTATCTTTCTGTGATGAATCCTATTACCTTTACCAAAGCACTGACCTAGTTGCACCATGAAAATCAATTGAGTTTTTGTGTCTGATCGTATTAATTCTGTTTGTACATTTGCAGCTTCACGAGGCCAATCAATTTCCTGAATTGAACAAACAAAGCATTAGTCTCACTTAAACAACACGAGTGGTCAAAGTTGAGCTCACTCTTGGACTTGAGCAGAACTTGACTTCAAAGACTTTTAAGTCTGGAGTTTGTTGTCATATTCCTTCAGTATTTGCTCTTTCAGTCAAAGACACTGCCACTAGAGCTCGGTTCAGATATGACAGATACAGCGTTTTCAGCTCCACGTCCAGCTGTAACTTGGATCCTGTTTCGTCTCCAGTCTGTCACAAAGCCAGATTGCGGAGAACTTGAAGAGCCCGAGTGAACAAATGCAGAATTAAACGACTTTGAACACATTTTTTTTTTTTTTTTTGTTAAGAATCCCCCATCATCTTGTCGTAGTTCGCTTTTCATCCTGTGTCGCAGACAGCAGTAAAATACTGGCACTGACAAAGAAACTGTGGCTGCAAGGACATGCTGATGTGAGTGGGACGGGGGGGGGGGGGGGGACTTGTGAACTCCTTCAAACTCTCCCAATGTCTCCCGCTGGCGAGTTAGTGCAGCAGAACACAGCTCAATAGGGTTTAAATGGATAGCTAAATGACACCATAACTTTTCCCAGACTCTCTGAGACTGAAGCAGTGAGGTCATGTGCTGCCTGGGATTTCGTCCTGGTGGGATAATCTGACTTTTCTCCCACTGAGGGTGACAATTATGGCTTCAGCTCAGCCAACTTCAACCCCGGACACCTGGAGGACGGCCAGAGGCGGACATAAACACGGACCACAGTCAGCCCTGACAGTAGAACTAGAACAAACCACTGATAAATCTCTATGAGACAGCAGTGGAGATGGGTGCTGATCAGACTGGACAAGGGAGAGCTATGAAGAGGCATGGATGGAAATGCAGCAAAGGGGAAAAACCCACTGAAGGAGACAGTTCAACTTGTCATTTTGGGCGTGGGAGACGAAGCTTTTAGAGATTTAAGCGCTTACCAACGCATGCTATGAACTGTGACATAAGGAAAAACGGCCTTAACTGATACCTCAGCACCCCAAACTAATCAAATTATTCTACATGTGGGGGCCAGAGAGCAGAGAAGGACTAAAGCAGGATTTCATTGAACTGTCTGATGTCCAGTTGTTTATTAGTGGACCGCTGCCAGCAGTCAACAGAGGGATCAACAGGTTCAGCAGAATTTTAAAATTGAATACATGGCTCAGCAAAGCCTGAAGGGGATCAACTACATGGATGACTCTAATTCATTCTGGGGAAGTCTGCGTTTTTTCAGAGCAAATTGGCTCCACCCAAGCAGATCTGGAGTAGCGGTTCACCATTTTTGGACACCCATCAGCCAGGCCTAAGACGACGCACCCCGACGCACGGCAGCCTCAGCGTCAGCGCGTTGCCACCCAGCTCACACGGCACCAGGAAAAACAAAACCCCACAGTCTCTGTGTATGCTAATAACCAGCTCATGGATGAGTCTGCCACCTCCTCCTCCCTTCGCTCCCCCTCTGCCTCAGCTCTTTTGGGACTCACTGACAAAATGGAAGAGCGGTTTTCCTTTAGTTTTTTTTTCTGTTTTCAACACATTATGTAAAGCACATCGGATATGAAATGTGCAATACAAACACACTCGAATTGCATTTTGTGCAGTATCCCTGTCATCTTGTCGTAAGTGGAACTGGTACTAATCACATTTTTTTCACTGCCAGACAGGTTTTCATCTCTTGGAATCAATTAGGGGCTTGTTTCCACCCTGCGCTGCTTTTCAAGCTCGCGTTGCTGAACAGAAGCTTTGGGAAGCGTTTGTCCCTGCTCCTGCTGTTGCTTTGTGACGAGTAACAGGGAAAAAAAAAAGAAGCAGTTTGAAGCCTGGTGTGCTTGAACAGAAAATGTGTGTGTGTGTTTCCATTAGAACTGTATTCCTGGGTGCTGAAGACGTGCTGTCAGCGAGCGCTTCCGCTCTATTGTAAATAAAGAGAAAAGGAAAATTGTTGCTTTGAAGAGAGGTCCGTGGTGGGCAGGCAGCTTTAACATAGCAGAAAATTAGCCAGCGCAGTCTCTCACAAGGGCTGGTGGAAAGTGACGAGAGATTTAAGAGAGCAAGGGATGAGGTGGGGGGGCTGGGAGATTGAGAGAAAGTCGATGGACGAGGGGAGGGGGAAGAGAAAGTGCCGGGGTCGGAGAAAATGAGCAAAGAAAAAGGAAGGAAGTGGATGAATGTAGATGAAGGGAACGAGATCGGGGATTGAAAGGAAGGATGGAACAAGAGAAACGGGTGAAGATGATGATGCTCACTGGCCTGGGTGGCAGGCGATGAACTGATCCGACGTCAAGCGAATGCAAAGAAACTGGAAGAGAGGGCTGCTCTGAGCGGGGTGTATGTTAGCAGCCTCATCATGAAGACAAAGAGCCGCTGTAGCTGCTCTGAAGGCTTCGTCCTGCTAATGCAGCGGGGGCAAAGGCAATCTCGCACCTGTGTGCACCTTGGAGTGCCTGTGTGTGTGCGCGTGAGAGAGAGAGAAAGTGCGAATTCCTGTGGCTGCGAGGCCAACTGTGTAGCTTTCTTCCTCTTATCAGTGACATGCTCATTGATTACCAGGATGACTGCTGTTCGATCGGTCCCCAGTGATAAATGAGCCCCAGCCCCATTTCCAAAATGACCCTGCAAGAGAAGCAAAACAAAGTGTTTGGCTTTTTTAGTATTATTGTGTGTGTGTGTGTGTGTGTGTGTGTGTGTGTGTGTGTGTGTGTGTGTGTGTGTGAGAGATGCACTTCCAAGGTTCCCTCACCCCATTGGGGCAATTTTCCTGCAGCTGAAATTACCTAGTTTTCCACACGGCCGCACAGCAGCACAACGCTGAGTGAGCTGGTGAGGGCAGTTGGCCACTCCGCAAGAGTAGACTGACAGAATTTGGTTAATGAACTCAGCAGAAGTAAAGGAAAGAGAAGCACGGACTAATCCATGTCTCCCAGACGTGGAAATTGTGTGGAAAACTGGAAAGTTTGGATGAATTGAATGTGTACCTAAAGACAAGGCTAACTCTTGCTCGACGTGTATGCATATTAAACGTGTGTTGGTCGTCCAAAAAAATGCAAAAACCAGATAAACTTGGGAAAGAGATTTTATTGAACCTCTTCTTTGAAATCAAGCAGACTGCAGCCTGGCTTGCCTTGCAGGAATTGTGAAATGCTTTACGCGTCCGCAAGTGATTCTTTATGAATCACCGAGGAATCCAAAATGACTAAATGAAGCTCTCTATCCTCAGGAAACAACCAATTTTACACTTCAAAAAAGTAAGAAGTGCTCTCCACGAGATGTTTAAAAGGGAGAAAAATCATTAAAATATTGAATAACTAGAAAACACTCCCTGCTAAAGCATAACTGACTGAAGTTACAACATACCCATCAAACATCAGAATAATCTCTGTCATTATCTGTTGTGAGTCACTCTGCGGAGCAGCCGGCAGCTCGGCGGGCCTCTGAGGATCAGATGCTGAGGAATGAGCCGTCTGCGGTCTGTTGCGTCGCTCCTCGGCCGTTGCGTGACTCCCGTCCTGCTCAGGACAGCTGCCATATGATCTAATCTTATCCATACTCATTTGTCCGCAGCTCACTTTGTTGTTTTCCTTGTTTGTTGTTTATGGCTTTGCTCGAGAGAGGGGGAGTGGGCGCTCCGTCCTCCTTCCTGTCCTTTTGTATCTGCTTAATGAACAGTGAAGGGGAACCCGTGCTGATGTGTTGTGGCTCTTTTACAGGCGCGCTAACTTGTTTCCTGATACCATCACGGATTAGCATTCATTTATTTTTTATTGTCGTCCAGGAAAGCTTCTCAGGGGAGGTGTTGCTCATAGTATTTAAGAAAGAAAAGTTTCAAATCTTAAGTTTTTTATTCAAGAGGAAGTTGTTGTTGTCTATAAACCTAATTGTGTCTTGCTAACTGTTGACGCTTATGACAGCAGTGACAACAACAGTGCTTTTATTTTGCTCAGCTGGAGTAATTATGAACATCAGACATCTCTTTGTTCGGCAACTTCTGCTTTCATGAACAGCATCACTGTCTCATTTAGTGTCACACTCACATTTTGGTGGGTTGACATATTGAAAATAAAGAAATGATCATTCAGAAGAAGCGCACCTCCGCTCACCTCTGGCTACACCCACAGTGAATTGTAATTGTAGCAGGTTATAGTGAGTCATTTGGCTGTGCCGGATCAAGGTCACAGACAGACGCTCATATTGCATCATGATAAATTACAAACGGTCCTTCCTCTGGTTCAGGCACACGCCGACAAAAACACATTCTTGCGTTTGCAAAACTCCGCACACTGGGAGAGGGCGGGGCAGGCGGCCGAAAACACCACGGTTAATCCTGAGTGCTCCTCATTCGTGCACCGTGTGAAGCAATTAATCACACTGTGTAAGTGGCAAGGATGTGTGAAGTAAGCTGAGCCAGCCAGCAACGGGCCCAAAACACCATCTTTTACAATTTCCGTTCACTTCCCTCCATTTATTTATTTATTGCCCCTTTTTGATTGGTCTCAAGGCGCACTGATCCACTTCCAGCCTCAGCAGTTGCGACCTTGCTGGGGTTATAAGTGGATTGCTCAACTCCCAACTCAAAGCCAGTTGTTGTATAACAGCGGATAAACTGCTTCTACAATAAATGATATTTGATTTAAACACACACACCAACACGGACACACACGCACACACACACAAGCAGACAGCTGGGCACTGAGGCGACTCATGGTCCAGTCAGCATCAGTCAGCATCATCTGTGCTTGTACAACCACTCGGAACACACATCCACCCTCACAGAGTATGCGAGGCCCTTGCTGCATGGTCAAGTTATATATAGGAGTTTGACATTGACTTGTGCTCACCTGTGCACGACCCTGGAATCACACTCGTGCGCGCGCACACACACACATGCGCGTGTGAAAAGGAATACATGCTTCAAGTATGCAACAATTGGAATTCAAACAGTGACTTGTGCCGGTGTCGACTGCGCTCTAGCGAGGGAGTGACAGACGCACGCACTCACCTACACACACACAATTACACTCCCTCACACACACACACACACACACACAAACACACGTAATATCATCATTCAGGAGGCAGCTAGCCTGTCCCGAGCTTTAACCTGTCCTTGTCTCTTCTGTTTGGAGTCAGCAGGATTGCAGACACACACACACACACACACACACACACACACACACACACACACACACACACACACACACACACCCTGTCAGACTCAGATACGTTCATACATACTTAAATGCGTACATCCTCCTCTGTCTTATAATACAAAGCTGCCTGAAATTGGCCGCTTTGAATGTGTAGATGCAGCCAACCACAGGTATCTGCTGCCAGTGTTGCCATTAATATTTGATTTATCCTATTAATATATGACATCTGAAGTGCTTCGCTGACTCTGTGACTCAGTATCACTTACCGTGAGCGAGCCGGCATGTTCTGGCCCCGTCTCACTTAAAAGTAGCGGCTGGGATGAAGCCAGCTCCTCCCCTTCGCATCCTCTGTGCTGTTGTCGTGACCAGCTCTTAGCCATGTTAGCGAGCTAGCCACTGCACAGCCAGGGGAAGGGGATGTGTTCGATGAAGATGTGACAGTTTCAGTATGGCCACAAGGAAATGATAAAAGGCGTTTTCACCTTGTTTACTGTTTTCACGCATGTTGCAGATTTGCGTCTTTGGCGACCCCTGGTGGTGGAATCTCTTTCTTGATTGCAAATGAGCTATAAGTGAGGAAAAAAGGGATAATCCCTACAAAGGAAAAATGTTTCATGATTATGTTTTGATGTGGTGCCTAAAGTACGGGAGGCATAGTCCGGCTTGTCCTTGCTTTGTGTGTGTGCGCGTCTGTGAGAGACTAATTAAAACTGCTGAGTCACCATCACTTTAGCTCTCAGAGCATTAATGATATTGAAAGCAAACTCTGGCCGAGTCTATCTTGTGTCGCCTACAATTCATTTCTACTCCTTCGCGTGCACGCGGTGCATGACAGCAGACTCAGCTGAGCATAATGCCACAGACACTGTTCAGGTATAAGCTGCACTCTAATTGAATTGAGAGACTGAGTCACTCCCTTCCTGTCATCAGTCATGACTCTGCTTCGTAGATTCTTAGACTTCAGGTGGAAGGAGGCGTCTCTGAGTGTTTTGATGTAACATGCGTGTTTGAAGGGTGAAACTTGTGGGAGTGAAATCACTTAAAGTTGTTTTTTTGTTGTTGTTGTTGGTGCTTTGAAACCCGTTGCTGCTCAGAGAGCTTGATGACTTCCCCGCTCTTGCTATAGCAGATATCAAAAAGCTTAAAAGCTTGATTTTAAAGCAGCCAAGTTCAAAGTGTTGATCGCTTTAGTTTGCATGATCACTGAAGTGTGACGAATGTTTAATGCTTCAGATAGGAGGCACTCTTTCCCACTTTCTCTAGGAGGAAAAACAATCTCACATTTGTGTGAATTTTGGAAAACTGATGCAAATGTTCACCACCCAAAGATGTCGAAAAGATGTAATCTAATGAAAACTAGCTTAACAAACAAGCGGCTCTGTGTGCTGCACTTTAATCGTGCTGATAATAATGATTCTGATGATGATGATGATGGTCTGATCCAGACAGCTGTGAGGGCTGTGACCGTCAGGTGTGGAATGAGAAGCACAAAATCTGCCTCAAAACTATAACAGCTAATTTAGTGTCTTGATCTCTGGCTGTACATTTCTCTCTTCTCTCGTTGTATTCATATTTTTCTATCTGGGCCCCTCTCCCCCGCCCCCCCTCTTCTTCCCCTGCCTGTTCCGCCTTAGCCTCCCTAACACCAATTATACTGTGTCAAATCCATGCATGTCAGTTTCCAGATCCCTAATCATCCCTTCTCTCTTTCATCTACAAATCCTTTGTTCCTCCCTCCTCCCCCTTTTCCCTTCTCTGTAACCTTTCTTCTTCACTCCTCACCCCACCCCAACCGTCCGTCTGCACACGCGGCCCGTCCTCCTCATCCTCTTTCCATTTATGTGTATCACACTTACCTCTCCATCTTTGAGTTTTTTTGTATTTCCTATTTCAATTTTGCACCCCTCTCTTTCCCTCCAGCCCCTCTCTGAGATGAACTTTGTTACGTAAATGTGCGATAGCAATTTTGCATATTGATTTTTATGTGGGAATAAGCCCTGAAGTCACTTTTCAGTAGAAGCTGCAATGGTAATCTCACTAGGTTGCACTTCGTCTTGTGGTTTTCTGTAAAATGCATTGTTTACCTTGATGTCACATTGGAGCCTGAAGCCCTCTACATACAACATCTCACTGTGGATTATTTTCTCAGTTAAAGCTGATCTGCTGACAAAATTGCCTCCGATATGTTCATATTTTCCTGTGCAGCCCACATTGAACTGAAGAACAGCGCTGCTAATAAAGTTACAGCTGCTTGAGCAGAGAAGTCTTCCACTGGTTCACCATCGGAAAGCTTTTAATGTGAAGCAGAGACGGGCTAAACCTGCCCCGTGGAAAAAAAAAAAGACCATTAGCATTTCCGCCTCCCTGCCTGAATAGGCGTGGTCCAGTGCAATGGTTTACAGGAGGTGTTTAATATTTTATCATTAGAATTTCAGGATTTCCATAATATTAACCTCCCTTTCAGGTCACCCAACCCAGAAAAGAAACAGTTCCAGCATGTGGCTCCCACTGACACCATAAGATATAATGAGATGTAACGCGTTAATTAGTGATATTGAGATGATAAGCTAACCTGAGCTAAGCTAAAAGTCCCCTAGCTCTAGCTTATTATTCCAGCTATTCGACACATGACACTCAGTTTACTCGTCTCCTGCACATGTGAAAACAGTTTTCTGTCGTCCTCTGGCTCTGGAGGGAGCCCCCCAAAGTTCGCCAAAACGACCCCGATTATGTCGTCAGAGTCACGCCAGGCTCGGCTGGAGACCTGAAACACTTAGATGAAAGCCTGTGTTTCAGATCGGAGATGTTTGAAAGAAGTGGGCATTTGGGAGGCAGGAGGGTGGTCTGATGGAAGATGGTGTAGGGTTGCATCATGGGAAATGTAGTGTTTTTGGAGCTTGACCCACGATAGGGACCAAACGTCAGGAGTCATTCCCGCCTCTGCTGTCTCAATTTTGAGTCTCTCTTTAGTCTTTAATCTCATGATAATCAACACAAATCAACAGACAAACGAATGTTACAGATTCTATGTCCGAGGAGAGCCTCCGTCTCCCCCACCCTCCTCTGTTTCCCAGGCAGAAGAGACACATATGGGAAGGTGTGTGTTGTGACTGTAGTAGCGGGGAGTGGGGGTGCGGGGGGGGGGCAGGGCTAAGAGAGGAGAGAGAGGAAGGTAGGGGGAGGGGTTTGTTTATTTCTGTTGTGTTTTTTGATGGTAACTGCGCCTCCCGAGGAGGGAGGGAGAGAGAGAGGGAGCAAGAGAGAGAGAGAGAGATGATGGAGAACGAGGGAAGATGGTTAGCAGTACGAGCGGCGGCCGAGAGACGGGAGACAAACGCGGCAAAGGAGGGAGGGATGGAACGACGCACGGAGGGATAGAGGCAGAGCGCGTGTCAATCCGCCGCTCGCCGCCCAAACAATGAACGCGCTGTGGTCGCTGCCGGCAACGCATCGTCAAGGCAACCGGGGCCAGAGGGGTGCGCACTGAGCGAGAATGGCAGAGAAAGAGAGAAGGAAGAGGAGGGGGGAGGAATGAGGGGAGATAGAAGGAGAGATGGTGTCTCCCCCCCCCCCCCCCCCCAATAGCTAGACCCTTCCTCTGTGTGTCTTTACGTGCGTGCGTGTGGCTCTCTCTGATCATGTACGTGTGTGTATGTGTGTGCGGTTGCTGTGTGTTGGCGGCCAGTTGTCTGACACCATGATCTTCTGTAACCATCTAGGTGAATACAAGAAGGATGAGCTGCTGGAGGCGGCGAGGTGAGTACCACACTCTGCATGCTCTTTGTTTTCGTTTCAGTTTCTGCTCCCCTTTTCTCGCCTTACTGTGTGTTGGGGTTTTTTCCTGCTCTGGTGGCATCCTTTCATGTTTTTTTTCTCCCCTGCTCGTTTTTTTCCTCTTCCTTGTTCACCTGTTCAGGTCTGCGGCTGCCTCTCTTCTTGTTTCCAGGCTTACTTTCTTTCTCTGCTCCCCTCCTCTCGTCCCCTCTACGCTCTGCTCCTTTTTCACTTTTTCTTCTCATTCCATCTTCTTTTTCTAGCCTTTTGTCTGCTTTCCCTTTTATTCTCGTTTCCATGTTTGGTCCTCTTCTTTCTCTTTTGCTCTCTCCTTTTCCTCTCCGCTCTGATCCGCTTCTGTTTTTTGTTTCCGGTCCTTGTTTCTTATCCTCCTCTTATCCCTCCCTCTCAGCATCTCTCTTGTTCCTCATTTCCTGTTATTTCCTCTCTCATCTATTCCCCTTGTTTCCTCTTCTTGATTTCCTCATCTTTCCTGTCTCTCCTCTCCTTTCTTTTTTCTATTTCATTTCATTTCCTCTTCCTTCTCCTCTCCTCTCCTTTCCTCCTATGTTGTTTACTTCTTTCATTTACTCTCTTCTCCCTCTATTTCTTCATCTTCTTTTGTTCTTCTTCTCTGTTGTTGATTTTCTCCCTGTGTGTCAAACAGTTCATTGCTTGTTCTTTCTTTCCCTCCATCACAACCACCATACACACAAACACACACACACACGTGTGCACACATGCACACACGTGCACACACGCTCACACTCTCAGCTCCTACACTAGACAGGGGTTCAGATCGGGAGAGCTCAGCACATGTGGGCCAGGGACACTTGTGCATTTTGGAGGCATGTTATGGTTGCAGGCAGTGCATGTGGGCAATGTGCTTGTGTGTGTGTGTGTGTGTGTGTGTGTGTGTGTGTGTGTGTGTGTGTGTGTGTTTGTCTCTTGCATGTGGAAATGGCATAGCTTTCGTTTGGGATTGTGTGTGGGTGGCTGAGCGCTCAATGCCTCAACAGCCTTCCTCCCGCTCTCTCTCTTTTCCTCTCCCCCTCTCCCTCTCTCTCCCTCTCCCAGGCACACACACACATACACACACGCACACACAAAAAGAAGCAGCTGGCCTAGCATAGCAGTACCCCGGTGTATTATAGGGTCAGCAGGCTGTTTAAGTGTGAACTGTGAACTCAGTGTGCCTCACACAGCTGAGCCACTGACGGGCTCATCACCAATGTCATTTTTCAGAAGAATTTCTTTTTCTTTTTTTTCTTTTTTTTTTTTTTTTTTTTTTTTTTACCTTTTTTAGAGTTGTGTTTGGTCAGATAACTCCCACACATGGCTTATGGGATGTTGTTGTTTTCCTGCTTTATTTTTTACCTTTTTATTTGTGGCCCAGATAGCAGCCTTGCACAGCAGTATAGAAGAATAATAAGCAGAGCTGGTAAAATGGTTCTGTGTAGTCTGAGAGTAATGCAGTGACTCCATGCATTGACAGGAAAATGGTCTGTTTTAACTGCTTAAAGCCCCCCCCCCCCCACCCCGTTACTGAAGTGTGTTCATCAGAGCTTTCTGCTGCAGCTTTTTCTCTTGCTGTGTCTGGAAACAATGCTGCTGAGAACCAAAACAGGAAAGCTGCGAGTGATAAAAACAAAATTATGAGCTGGAATATGATAAAATGCTCACTAGAGCTGAGGAGAATGGCAGTCAGGTGACGATTCTCTGTGGGGTTTTTACTTCAAGGGACAACCCTCATATTACACATCATTATTTGATCCATGCATAAAGTAACAGTATTGATTAGAGCAACTTTAACCAACGATCTGAAAGTCTTTGAGATAAGATGCAGGTCTCGATGTAAGAAACAATCAGACTTACAGAGATTCTCAGAAATGTGTTTTCATTTCCCTTCACGTTTTAAGACTGATAAATATTCAGGAATGGTTATGAGCACTGTCCCTCGCGGGCCACTGTAGATCATTTGTGTGAGATCAGGCCTACCTTTAGATTATTCACAACAAAAAGATGATACACTCTCACTAATTGCACCCTTGAAACGCCCCAGTGAGACGAAGTTAGACAGAATCAAGATTTAATACATGACTGTTCACTCTGGACCATTTCCTTTGGGAAATGAGCTTATTTGCCTTTTTCCCAAGAGTTAGACGAGAAGATCGATACCACCGCCAAACCTGTCCATTAAATCTGAAGCTGGGACATGCTAGGTAGCTGCTAGCCTGGCACTGTCCAAAGGTAGCAGTCTGCTGCTGGGTAGAGCTTCCTATTTAGCAAATTACGTGTTATCCAATGTTCTTCAGGTTTTTTTTCTGGTTCTGTCTCCTGACTTGATTCATATCATTGTTAATTGTCTGGATGCTAAGTCGTGCTGTCCATACATCAAACAGTCAAACAGACAAGGACACACACACACACAACGCCATGTCCTTCATCCCCGTTTAATCCCAAAGATGTCGTTTGCATGGAAATGAAGGCTCTCTTGTGTTAGGGCACCAGCAGTAGGAGGTGGCGAGCTGAGCAGAGGAAAGGAAACGAATGAGAGAACAAAATGGAAGATGCTGAAAGGTGGAGGTAAAGGTGGAGAAGGAGAAACTGAGGGTGGAGAGCGAGAGGGTAAAGGTGGACAGTTTGGATGGGTAGAGTGAGGGGATAAAGAGGATGTGAATGTGTGAGAAGGAAGGAGAGGCCCAACGGAAAAACAAAAGGAAAAGGAGAGAGGGAGAGGAGTGGAAACATAGGAGAATAATCCTTTTCTCTCCATCTGACAGCTTTTTCCTTTACGCCTGTCGCGGGGATGACGGCTGGACTGGGCCACTGCCTTGGCAGCACTTTCCTGGTGGTCACCGAATGCCAGGGCAGTGAGCCCCTGGAACCAGGAAGCACACATCAATAACATAAACAAAGCATTCGCTCCTCTGTCGCTAAGCTAAACGGTCTTCTCTGACAGATTTTCTTTAGCTTGTTGCAATGAGTTTTACAAGAACACACACACATGCACACACTTCGATCTGAACATTCCTATATGTCATTCTGTTTCTGCTGAAGAAATGTCTCTTTTTCCTTCAGCCTCAAGCTTCTTATCTCATTCGCCCTCATTTTCTCCCCCACGCTCTCCTGCTGAGGAACAGTGCTAATCCTCTGTGGCGTTGGATGTTTTCTGTCTCTAATGTGTGCATTTTCGTGTGTGCATTTGCAGGAGTGGAAATGAGGAGAAGCTAATGGCCTTGCTTACGCCGCTCAACGTCAACTGCCACGCGAGCGACGGCCGCAAGGTGAGAGCGAAGCACCAAACCGCACACCGCAACACAGTAACAAGCTCATCACCAGCATGCACTGCACCTCGGGAAAGTCATTAAGGTTACAAAAGCCATCAAACTGGCACTGAAAGATTTTATTTTTTATTTTCCAATCAGGAAGCAAGCGCTGCTATTGGCGGCTGTGGGCCTCGGTGGTATCAAATAATCCGTTGACAGCCTTTCTTGACTGTTGGTCATTAGAATAGATGGAGACACGAACCCGTCAGTGAATAAATTAGCACTTGTGCTGAACAATGGCAGTGCACAGCAAAGCCAGTCAGACTACCAGAAACATGATGCGATTCAAGTGTTTTCAGGTGAGTGAAGAAAACATGGAGACGGTGGAGATGTTCTTATTTAGCTGCTGGCAGTGACTGCGGTTCACGTGTGGTATTTCCTTCAGATAAATGGATTTTGAAGAGCGAGAGGAGCAGACAGCAGTATTTCTGCATTCGTAGTAACACTTTCCAGCACAGAGAATTGAGTCTGACTCAGTACAGGAAGGCACCACCCCCTGTGGCTAGGCCTTTACCTAACAGAGGAGGATTTTAACCGAGGAAGCTAGTTCACACAAAGACATGTTTTACATATTTTTCTTATCAGATTCAGTGAATTACTCTGGCCAAGAGCTGACTGAAGTCCAGGTGGACCTGAATCTCTAACAGTGAAGATATGCAGCTGCTCACACAGCCTCGTGTTGGTCCCAGTCCCTCTGAGATTTGCAAACAAACTGTGTTCACTGACAATAAGTTTTTCTGAGTCCACGTAATAAAATCCTTTATACAATCATGTGTTCACAAAGTGGTGAACTTCACTCCATCCCTGCATGTGAATGACTGAGCCTTTCCAGGATGCCCCTTTCATACTCAATCATGATACTATCACCTGTTACTATTGAACCTGTTTACCTGTGGAAGGTTCCAAACAGGTGTTTTTGGAGCAAGGAAACAGATAAAGAGCTATTAGAAACAATAAATACTTAACAATACTTAGGCTGTATACATGGCAGGACTTGAGACATGACATTGTGTATGAGGCTGTGCAAATACATTGTACATATATGCGGAAGTGAGAAGTCTGGTAGTGTAACTCTTGTATGCAGGCCTCACTGAGGTGGAGTTATTGGTTCATTTCCGGTGCAGAGATGCACAAAGCTGAACATAGAACGAGCTCAGTCTGTCTGAGTCGCCTGTGCTCGTCACCTCTGTCTTATCTGAGTGCGTCACCTGTTTGTAATTAGCTGCATGTTTTGCTTTCTCGACGAGGAAATTAGGTCAGACTTTAAACAGTCAGCTAATTTTGCACTCAGCAGTCAATTCTGGTGTTTTTCGATTGGGGAGTGCAGGGGGGCACAGGTAACACTGGCCTGCCAACACAGAAAAGTGATGTATTATATCACTAAACAGAGATTGTTTTGCGACCACAGCAGTGTCCTCAGGGAGTCCCGAGCCAGAGCTTGAGCTCTGCTGGGTCACAGCAGCGCGTCTGGGTTGTGACTGATTAGTCCCTCGGATGAATAACTGGAAGACCACTTTCCAGTTGTGTGTTTTCCAGCTTTAGTCGAAGAACTCTCGAAGTACTCCCCGTAGTCCACTGTATCACTGTTTTCCAACCTGACAGAAATAAAGGCTGCTGCTGTTTTGATGCCTGCGTGCTGGCAGCAGCTGTGGCTGGAGGCAAAGTTGGCACAAATGTTCAACTGGATGAACTGATTAGATTTGGCTGGTCAAAGGTCACCGTGACCTCACAAAACCTGGTCTTGGCCATCACTTCATATGCTCATTATGACAACTTTGCGACAACTTTTCTGGCCATTATTCAACACCATAAGTCATGAACAGAAGGGCAGATTGTGACCATAGATCACATTTGGTCAGATAATGAGTTGGCAGCACTAATCTTGGTCTCAACCTTGAAGCTGCTGCTGGGTTGAAGATGTGTGTGAAGCATCCATATGTTGCCGTGTAACATCCATATTTGAAGCATTGTAGTCGACCTCAGGCTCACTGGTTCTGCTGATATTTAGCTTCAGGTGATTGTCGTCATTCCATGTGATGAAGCTCTATATCAGTCCTCTGTACTCCTCTGTGAAAATAGACTCTTGAGTGAAGACAGCACGTTTCTCACTGGACATTATCCACTGGACTCATCCACATCAGTATAGTGAAAGCTTCCATTTCACCAAAACATGCGCTCAATACCAATTTATTAAATTCCTTCAAAGTCTTCACCACATGTATCAAATGAATCTGGCCAGACAAAGATGTAAACTGCAGCTTGACTGGTTGGCAGAGGGGTAGGACTGCGAGGCGGTGATTCTCGTCTCTTGAGAGCTGAGCGAGATTGACGCTCCACTCTGCAGCAGCAATTGGCTAAAAAGGTTTGGGCTCCTTATTGACTTCTCTCTCTCTGGGCTTTGCTACTCAACTATTCCTCTTGACAGCATAGAAAAGCGCCTGTTACAACATTTCGAGTATCATGTGAACTAAAACTGATGTAGTATAGGGACAGAGGCTCCATCTGTTTGAATATAAAGCTGGTCCAAAGTGGGTTTGTAGAAGCAAGCTATCATGGAGAGATCATTCGCTCTAAGAGATCTCGTTGGTCAGAGGCATTTTGCTTTAATTAATTGGACACGAAAACCAAGCCCACTGTATTTCATCGGTTGCTATGACAACTGGTGGGACAACCGCGGTGCCAGAGGGAGCTTTTTATTCTTTGCTCCCGGTAACTGTCATGTAAATGCTATAACAGCCTTGAGGAGGCTCTTTCCTATAATTACGGGTACTTCAGTGTTGTTGATGATGCTCAGCTGCAGCTTGTATCCATCATATCACCATCATACCCATAATTGTGAGAGCGCATCCTCTGGCTATTATCTGTGCAGGTGGCCCGCTGAGGAAGTGATACCCCAAGGGAAAAACCGTGTAATTTGAAATTCTTCGGAGATGCGAGGGACAAACACGAGATCATCGAGAAATGCTGAAATTTAATGGCTCATGAGTAGATAAATGCAGCCACGACCAGAATATAAAAACTGCGCCGAGACATATTCTGAAATGACCTCTCCTGCACAATCTGTATTTGTAATGCTCTTTAATTGCTCAGACTGAACGCGGCCGTGCACAGTAGATGGAATATATTTTAACGCCAGTGCAGTTTTATCCTCATTATGGTCTTAGGGTAATTTAATGGGGCGATGGGGATTTACATTCCCACCGCTAACAGAAATTACAGAATGAATTCTGCCTAATAGCTGTAGACCTTAGGTGAAAGCAAGGGACAGTGAAAACTTTCCCACTTGACGTTCTTGTCCTTCTACTGCATCCACTAATGCAATACGATCCATTGCACTGGTGTGGTTGAAATATGATTGGGAATATTTGATCGCGTGAGGAGTGCCGATGCCGCGAGAAAGCAATCTAATTTCAGTGTGGAGTAAGAGGCAGTCATTGTGACAAACAAAGCTGTCGGCCTTGGATGGCAGTGAGTCAGAGCAGCAGACGATCAGATTAAAATATGATAACTGTAACTTCATAAGAAGTGATTTAAAGTGAGACAGATAATGGGGTGACGCAAGAACATCTTTCAGATTAAATTCATGCCAACTTTGAAGGAATTACAGTTACTCGGACGACACACACACACTGACAAATTGATGCAAGGGCACTAATGATAATCATGGGCAAAACAGAGCGTGGCGGAATCTTATTGATTGATAATAATGACACTTCCCTTAAAATTAGGCAAGCGGCACTTCCTTCACTCTCTCTCCCTCCTCCCCCTTCTCCTCCTCCTCCTCCTCCTCCTCCTTCTTCTTCTCTGTTTCATTTTAATTAGAAGTGGCACAGGCTCCCCGCTCTCTCCTCTCCAACCACACATACAAACACATGGATCTGGAGCATAAATGTTGATTGCAGATGCCTCTTGGGTTATTAAAAAGCTCGGCTTGTGCACGGCATACGCACAAGAGAGGAGGGGAAGAGAGAGATATAGACTATATGGCCAAAAGTATATGGACACCCCTGTCTGCATGCTGTAGTGCTTGTCTGGAACATTTTTTCCCGGTTTGGGCTGGACGCCTCATTTTGAACTGAGGGAGGAATGTGAGTTATTAGTAGAATAGAGGCTCTTAACAACAGCTTCTTAATGCTCATATTTCTCGAACAGGACATACAACAGTCACACATGGGTGTAGTGTTGGGTTGTCCACATACTTTTGGCCATGTGGTGGACTTTTCCTTTTTCAGGCAAACTGTTTTCCCTCCACAGCTCTAATTCTAGTAAGAGCTTTTTGTTCTTATTACACTGCTCTATATAGGCAACAGCAGTATAACATCCGCCTCGTGTGTGTGTGTGTGTGTGTGTGTGTGTGTGTGTGTGTGCGTGTGTGTGTGTGTGTGTGGATGATTGAGGGCCCATCAGAGTGGGATATTATTAACACAGCTGAGTGGAGAGTGTTATCAAGCTGCCTCTATTGAAACCTACCGCTTCCTCCCACACACACACACACACACACACACACAGACACAGACACACACAGACACATTTACTCCTGCAGAGATTTCTTCCTCAGGAAAATCACCTCTGCTTTCTGACTACACACACACACACACACACACACACACACACACACACACAGAGGCCACACGGACTCATTTGTTCTTTCGCCTTCATTTTCCTTTCTTACGCGCTTCAGCTGGACTGACTGTCCGCAGTCGTGCTGGAAATTCAGCTCTCTGTTTGTTTTTCAGGGAGTGCATTTCATGTTCTGGACTCTGTCTAGCCCCGTCTGTTGCGAATGTGTGTCGGTGTGTTTGCGAATATTGTGAATTTTGGATCTATATCTTACCAGCGAGAATCATCGCACCCACTCGCATCCTAGCTGGCACGAACATCAAAGAATCAGACAGCTGAGGAGCAAGACTAAGATTCAGATTCAGAGCGAGAGAGAGAAGAGAAGAGAAAAGACTTTCATTGAAGCCTTGTTTAAATGTTGATTATGGGAGCTTATCCTGCTGAGAGCACCACGCTGACTGACAGTGTTTTTCATCCCTGCCTACTGAAATACATGCATCTCCAAAAGTGAAATTTTCAGGAATGTGGTGGTTATTAAAGTTTAACAAAAGCCTCAGAGGCACGACAGTAATTCAAGGCCATTTGAAGATGATGTTATATTTCAGTTTACAATGTCAAGTCACTAAAATTAGATGTAGTGTTTGCTGTGGAGCCCCAGAGCTGAATGAGTGTAATAAACGGTTATCAGACAAGTTCAAAATATGACTGAAAATTTATAAATATTTACATTTTGTGAGTTGAATAATTGATCTCCAGTCAGCTGATTGCTGCACTGAAACACACTAACAAACCAGGACCAATCGTTTCTCTGGACATGCATGGACACGCCCATCCCGTTGGGTATATATAATAAGAAATGGAAACATGGTTAAAAAAAGGAAATGTTGTGGGGAATCTAGAAAAACGAAAAAAGAGACTAAGATAAAATTAATAAATAAAATCAATTAAAAGTGAGTAAATAGAAAATTTCAATTAACTGAATGAACTGTTTGGTCACGATCAGCTTTGTTGCCAATATGTACAATATAACTTGTTTTTCAGAGTCAGAGAGCTGCACAGTTTGTGCAGGAAAAATAAAACCATTCTCACTCCCAGTCGTAGTAGTAGTAGTAGTATTATATATTAGTAGTATTATTTATGAATGTATTCAGCTTTATTTTTCACTAGGTTGATAACATTTTACTCCATTTTGTCACTTTTGGCCTCCAGACTTCATATGACAGCACTGTTACAAGGCAAAGGTGCAGGCACTCTGTGCTGACATGTAAGGTTGGCTGTCTCCTGAGCTTTTACAGCCCAACCGAATGAGGCTCTTTTCATTCCCGGCGCTGACATCTCTGTATTGGAAAATGTGCCAACTTGCCCGGGAACTCTCCTTCGATATTAAGCTCTCATTTGTTGGTGTTCTCCGGGGTCCTGATGAGTCTGCAGATCAGAGTCGAGCCCGTTGTGGCTCTTGTCTTGGCGGAAGTTCGCTCCTGTTTACAAATCCAGGCAAACATGAACAAGGTGGCAGGAGTGACTTTGAATTCTGCTTGACAGGAGATATTTCACTGCTGAGTCAGTGAGTGTATAAATGTAACCTGATGCCCTGTCTGAGAGAGAGATTAGACTTCTGCTCCTTTGTAACAGAGAATAAAAATATCCAGGGGCATTTGTTAACTGTTCAGGTGACAGATGACAAATAGGGTAAGGAGAAGTTTCAATAAACTTTTGTCAGTGACAAATTTGGCATCGTGCCTTCGTTTAAGCCCATGGCATGTTGTTATTTGAGGACACTATATGTGGCTGGAGCTCGCAGGCCCCATCTAAATTATTCTCATTTGAAACACCTACGATTGTTTAAAAGAATGTTTAGTTGTGTTTAATAATTCTGGATCAGCATTAAAACCAGCTTCACAAGGCAACGCGGATCACTAATGATGGTCAGTGACGGTGGACCTCTTGACTTGTAGTTTCTACTACATTTTATCTGTAGATATTTTGACAAAGCAGTCAAGTGGAGCAAGAGAAGCAGACATTTTTTTTTTATTTGTAGCCCAAGTGAATGCAGCACACAAACCCTGACATTTCAGCCCAATATCCCCAAGACGTCTGTTCATATTGATCGATCCTGCAGAACACAACTTATATCCAAGGCCAAAGTTCAGTGTCAGTGCAGGAAGCAGTTTGCCCAACATGTGGCAAAGCAGACAGCAAAGGTGCAGAGGTCAGCGTGGTGGATGAATATGTCAAGCCTTCGTCTACAAAGGAGGCGTTGTTTAGTTCTTCTAAAAAAAAAAAAAAAAAAATTCCTAAATTTTAATCAATACATCTTGTACCACGATCTCTCCCAAACTTTAACCTCCATTGCCTTTTGCAGACATTCAAGAAACACGTATTTATAGAGAACATTTTCCAAACCAGGGCAACAAAAGAAGATGTGAAAGGAATTTGAATAAATGTTTAAAACAAGACCAGCAAAAAAAAAAGAGAAAAGAAGACAGGTCCCAGTATTGAGCCTTGAGGAACTCCATCAGTCAAATGAGCACAATCAGACACCTTGAACGGTTACAAAGATGTCACAATTAGATAAGCAGGAAGTGCTATACCAGATGTCTCAACCTACTGACTGACTTTTATTCCACCTATCAGAATGTTTAGTAGCAGCTACGTAGAAAATCAGAAAATTGGCATGTCCGTCTCGGAATGTAAGAAGGACGCTTTCGGCTGCTTTCGAGGTGTGTTTTCCTGAAGTGACTCTCTGAGCTGCTCAGCTTTAAACTTCCCATGTAGCCCTCAGCTCCTTGGAAAAGTCGCTGTTTACAGCTGAGAGGCAGAGCAGATTGACAGGTGATAGCTGAGATATCAGCGTGTGTGTTTCTGTGTGTGTGTCTGTGTGAGTGTGCATGGGGAGCATAAGATGTGAAGACTAGCTGCAGGTTATTTATCTTCCAAGCTGTTGGCTGGGCTGAGCTGTCTGCACCTTATAGTGCGTGTGTGTGTGTGTGTGTCATTCAGAGGAACAGCACACAGACTTGCTAATATGTTTATCGATCCAGTCATCTGACACTACTCATCTTGTTAGTGCGTCCACCTGCTGATGTGCAGCCCTGACCTGAATATTAAGGCAACTGAAAATTAAAGAGTTGTTCCACTATTTATTTTAACATGAAAGTTTCAGTTTCACTCCTCAGTTCAAAATGTTTTTTGATGAACTTTGTTGGAAATGTCTGAACAGCTCACAAAAGTGAATCGGCCTCCTTTAATCTCATCTTCTAAATATTTGCATCACGAGAAAAGCTTTTTAATTCAGTTAATCACAGTGATTATATGCTATAAAGGGACGGGAAGGAGTTTGACAGATTTGATTGTTTAGGTTTGGTTTGGACTCATTAGAAAGACTTTTTAATGCATATCAGTCTGGAGCAGCTCTGCGATTCTGAACTGAATATCATAGGAATAAAACCTGACGTACCGAGGAACATCAGTAACTGTTTGCCCATCATGGAGCACTGTGTTATATTTCCATCCAGGCCTTCGTCAGTAATATATAGTGAATAATTACAGTGAGACGAATGTGTGTGTCAACTCCACAAGGTGTTTTGTATTTCTGTCACCCTGCTGATCGACTGTTAAGAATCTTCCCACCAGTGACGTTTTTTCCCTCCGCAGCAGAAGATGTTTATTACCCCAAAAGTGCACTTTGTGAGAGGGATAGCTTGTCTCGAGTGAAACAGACCGATTCATTTTCTGATTGATGCTCAAGCCGATGCTGCGGATCACATTGTTGCGCTTGTAGTTTCCACACCAGCAGTGCGCAAAAGGCACACGTGCATTCAGCTTCGGTCCAGGCACAAACAGCTTTTTATTTCACTGTCTTCTGTGGTGTCGTTTTCACTGCAAAATAATTCAATTGCGAGTCATTTAATTAACATGTTTAAATGATTTTTTAGAATCTATTTTCTTGATGCAAGTGCAGCCATCTGTATTATTATGAGCTGTTTAAATTGAGCCAAATGAAACTGAAAAAAATGGAACAATCTCACTTGACTGGCAGAGTATTTCCTTGCTTTAATGAAATCTTTGTTAGGACAATGCTGTTTTCAGTCTCGTGTGTGTTAGGCCTGAGCTGTTAATTGAAATATTACCCAAATTGCAAAATGGTCAATATTAAAATCACTGCTCTGCAGGCTAAAGTTGAGGTTTAACATCAGAGCGTCACACGCTCATGCAAACAACACCAAACAAAATGGTCCAAAAATGTGGCCGTTCACCCTCCCAGATAGATCATTTCTCATTACTATGGCAACTGCTGACAGCTAGCAGTCACTGTTGTCATGGGAACAGCTTGACAGGCTTGTAAAGAGAATGGAGAGAGAGAGCGAGCAAGCAAGGTGAAAGAAAAATGGAAACACATGACAAAGAGGGAAGTAGCACAGCAGCAGATCACACAGCGCATGTTTTTTAAATGAGGTGTTAAATTTAATTGCGTGATTGGTGTTTTGATGGGCTGACTTATTTTCCACGCTGGTTTTGAAGCAGCTCTGTTTGCTGTAAGTTCACCAAAGAGGCAATATCGAATACATTTTTTAATGTGGGGCGATTGCATCACTTCGCTGCTACCATTCGCACCCCTCCATCTCCTTCCCTTCCTCCACTCCTAACTCTCCTCCACTTGACAAAAAGGCTTTTAGATGATTAAAGCACAACAGAGTGTTTTTTCTTTTTATTGCTATTGTTCACTTTCTGTGTGCCGCTGGGAGTGCTGATTGCATCTGTTTGAAATATCGTCTACTCGGTTTTTCACTTTAGGCCAATATATTTAATTCATTCTCATGGGACTTTATGGAGAGAGAAACCAACAGTTGAAGGACAAACAAACAAAACAGGCTACATTTAAGTAATAACTGGGTTTAGCTTGTCACCAGTCATTCACAAAAAAAGCCCCTGTGAGGCTGTACTCAAGCACAGTGCTGCTTTGAGCTAAATGCTAACCTCAGTATGCTAACAAGCTCAGAATGAATGAATAGCAAGTAAATGTTTATCATATTAACCATTTTAGTTTAGCACGATAGCATGCTAACATTTGCTAACTGGCACTAAACACAAAATACACCGGTGGCTGATGGGAATTTGGTTAGTGACTGACTGTCATCCATAGAGTATGGTTAAAGTACAGACTTACAAGACCCTTTTTCACTAAAAGTGCCCTTGAACGTGTGTAATCACACTCACTTGTCAAATGATGGTATTTCTGCATGCATAGCCAAAACAGGTAGTAGTGTCTGTGGTGACTGTGCCATGAGCCTGGAAATAAATAGTGGAAACCAAACAAAAACAGGCCATTATTTAGCATATTTTTTGACTAAATGGTCTCATTCTCACATCTCTCTAAATCCTCAATATGTTCTTTATTTGTCATTTCAGCTGGTTGTGTAAATAGCCCAATCTGACCTCTCCACTCTTGCAGCATTGGCACCAGCAGAAATATTGAGCTTATGTAAACACAGGAATATTTAAAGACCATCATTTTTGCTCACTGAACTGCTGATGGATTTTTTTAAAATTTTTTATTCATTTCTCTGAGCCATCTGAAGGGTCACTGTGTGGTCTCGAACATAGTAAACTGACTGACAAAAATACATCTTTACTTTCATAAATTCAGTGCACTAGAAAGAGAAGAGGCAGCAGTGGAGGATAGTTGCAGGATGTTGGATGCAGGCGGCCTCAGTCAGACAATAGACGGGTGACGCTTTTGATTGTTTGCACTGCTGGCTTGTGGCTACTGAGGCCAGAGGATCACAACAAAAGCTTCAGCTGGAGCTGCTTCTTTGTGACTTAAATCCAAACAAGCAGCTGTGTGGTGGATCTAATACAAGACCTACTGAGGCAGTGATGGTGTTCATGTGTGGCAGTTGGCTCTCTTTCTCAAACACACACACACACACACACACACACACACACAGAAATATGCATGAATCCGCTCCTCTCACAGGGTTGACAGATTGAGAAGGTGGAGCTTCAAGTACCCAGTCTGACCCTGGCATCAGCATCATGGTGATGCAACAGTACATGTTTTTTTTTTTTTTTTTTTTTTTTTTTTTGTGTGTGTGTGTGTGTGTGTGTGTGTGTGTGTGTGTGTGTGTGTGGCCTAACTAATGACTCACTGGTAGCTAAAGCTTTAAAATGTACTGAGTACATGATTAATGCTTTTTATGCTGTTTATGTATATCCACAACAATTTGCAGTAACATGTATACAGGCACAAGCGTGCACACACACAGAAAGACACTGCATTTAAAATGAGGATGATGACTAACTGTGTACCATGTCCTGTTCCCTCCAAATACTGCTGTCACATCCTGTAAATACAAGTGAACCATCTGTCCACCCAGCTCTGCCTCTGCGCCTCACTGCTGCCGCCGCATCTCAGCTGAACTCCTGAGCGAGTGGCAGAGATCAGCGAGGATGAGCTGCTTTCCAACATCTCCTCAAGCTGGACACCGGCTCCAAGTTTAATTGCGAACGCTAATACCATTTTCCAGATTGTTCCATCTTTGATAGGAGTTTCAGAATCATGTCTGTCTAACTTTTTGAAGGCATTGCTAAATAATTCATGAAACAAGAAGGTTAGCAGTGAGAATATAAACATTTTCTTCATTTGGTTTGGAAGAAAGTCCCAACTGAAAGTTCGAGATGCTCTGATTCGAAAACCCGTGCTTTGTAAACAAGTTTTTAGATTTTTGATGTTGCCAAGGTTTTGCATCATGGCTTATGAAATAATGTTGGAGTCTGACTTTTGAAACAGAGTTTTTTTCTTTTTGTAAGTGATCTGTGAAAAAACTGGTTACGGGCTTTATAACAGGAAAACATGTGGTTCTCAGAAACGGAGCCGGTGGCTGTGGTCAAACCTCAGGTTGTCGTCTATTAAGTGAAGCATTTCTGAACGCTGCCATCATTGTTTGATTTCTGTGCTATTTTTCTTCTGCTTTTTGTTGATGTTTTCTGACATTGATTGCGGTTGACATCCCAAAAAATGCTGGGAAGTTGTTTGCTCACAGCTCAGACTGATGCACTGTTCTGAGGTTATAATTGGTTTGTTGAATGGAGGCCGTGCTGATCTTTTGTTGTAAGATCTGGGTGAAGTGTGCGGCTGTACAGCAGTGAAACCACCAGCATCTGAATCTCTTCCCTTTGCGCCTTCACTTTACTTCCCCAACGGCATCGTCAAGCCTGCTGCCGCCCCACAGCCAAGACGCTCCAGTGTTCTTCTTTCAGAGCATATTTGGGGTTTTTAGCAGAATCACTTGCAGTGCAATGACATGACTGTATGCCGCTAGTGGAGGAACCTTTACACTTTCAGACCAGATCCCAGAGGGGAATGGCACTGAAAAGAGCTCAGAGTTTTTACCTTGACGATCAGCTAGCCAATTGTTTTAGCCGATTCAGCTCACAGGATGATAAATGCCAGAGATGTTGAGACATAACTCATCAGACAAGGAAGAAGCGTATAATCTTAAAAGCCATGGAGGGCAGTTGAAGCAGAAAAAAACAAAACATTGGTGCCATCACCATGTAAGATGTCATCACCTGACCAAAATCAGGTGGAATGTAAATATAGTTGCCATATAAATAGGTTTTAGTGTTAAAGAGAAAAGTTATTGGCTTAATATTTGTAAAATCTTCATTTAGAATTGCTGTTTTTTGAGGAAAATATCACACAATGAACTTCTGTCCCCCTTTATCTCCTTTATCCTTTTGGTTGGCTCATGAAATGCTTAGCAGAGTCGCACATCAACAACAACAACACACACGACTGATTTCAAAGCTTTTATACGTACAGCTTCAAACAAATGATCCTCTTTGTGAGACAATTATGCAATAGAATTAGACTGGCCTGACAATGTAAAATATATTTCATTAGAAGGCAATGCACTGATCCTTTACATTCATTCATTCATTGCCCGCTGTGCTTTTCTGTGCCACAGCAGTCCCGAGCATTGTGTCACCGTACTCATAGATGATTCCAATGCATCTCATGCAGTGAGGTACACAGATAAAACATTCGGGATAAAGAAAGCACTGGCGTCAGATCAGTGCGTCGTATCAGCAGAGACCCTGAGTGTAGAATTGGTATCAGGAAAGCAAAAGTTGGATCAGTGCATTGACAAAATGAAAACATATTTTCTCAGTTACCGCTGATGGTATCGAGCTGCTGAGATTTTTGGATTTTATGTATCAAGGTTTTGGGATGTTGGTCTTTGGGATTTCTGTTGCCAATCCAATGCAATTGAAGTGAGTTGAATTTATTTGTCATACTCCATGCATTGAAGGTTTACACTTTGACTTGGTGGCCAAGGGCACCGACCATAAACCGCAGTGTCCCCAGTTCGTGTCCTGCCGGGAGCCTTTGCTGCACGCCATTCCCCATCTCTCTCTCCTCATTCCTTTAATCGCTCTACTGTCAGCTATCATACAAACTAATATTAAACAGGAGCATTTCTTTCAGCGGTCAAGTTACCATCCGAATCTAGTGGACATTTTAAGCGTGTTTCTAGGGAATTAGCAAAGGAACATGCAAATGAATGTGCATTTCCATTGGTTTGCCAAGATAGCTGGTGGCACTAATTTTCCAGTCAGGGTCCATTAAACCACTTCAGAAGAAGAGAGCGCATTGAGGAATTAAAACAGCACCAGTCAAACCTCAAACGATAGAAGATTTGATGGATATATGACATTTGTTTCATGTTGTAATTCGAGGAACATAACCGTTTCCTCAACGCCCCACGCAGATCTGATGTTTTCATCCGCCACTGTTTTTCTTCTGTTTCGCCGAGTGGAAGCTCAAGCAGTATTCAAGTCACATGCTTTAGTCTTGACTTATTCAGAGTGTGTCCACAGAGGTTGGATACAGGCCTTGTTACTTTGGATAATCCATAAACAGTTTTTAGTGGAACTATTAGCTACTGCAGAGACAGCTGAGAAGGTCTGCATAGGTAATTACCGTGCAATAAAATTGGGAAAACACAATTATTTCCCCTTCCACCCATTAATCATAAACCTTGTTTATTTATTTATTTTATGCTACTTTCATTCTTTATTTAAGGGTTTCATTCAGAGGAATTTCAGCAGGCACTGACTCTTGGCATGACCCAGACAGAGCAGTTTGCAGGCCAGATCTCATGTGTGAAAGGGATTCTGTCACATTGTTCTGGACTGTGCTCTTGTGCGCCCACGACACATTTCTAGCTGCCTCACTGTGAGAATCTGTGTATCTCCCCGCTGTGTGTAGCGCCTTTAATCCCAGCCCTGTTCACAGTGTGATCTCTAGTCCATCCAGTGCTGTATAATGGCTTTCATATCATGACTTCGAGGCAGGATTTCCATTATTTCTTTTCCCGTAACAAGTTCCATTTAACAGAATAATGGGAACGTTCCCGCTGCTGTAACGTTTCTCCGTCGGTCCGGGTGACTCTCCAGCTTTGAAGCAGAGCGGCCTTTGCTGAGAAACTTTGCACGGACAGCTGAAGCCATCTCATCCCAGTCCCATTTTCGCGTACTCACAACTGCAGCTTTTCATCAATTTAATGGAGGAAATAACGTCAAGTGTTATCACTGGAGACTGATTCAGTAGTGGAATAAGCCCGGCTCTCTCTGAAAAGTCTTGCTCGTACATCTGGCTGCTCGGCGAGGATCAGTATGTGTTCTTCCTTATCGCGCTCTTTGTGTGCAGGACTGGTGTTATGAAATCGTGATGATAGGTTGTTGTACTGCCGAGCGAAAATGTGGGCTAACATTTACTTTACATTTCTCTTTTCTGTTTCTCCTCCCTCCTCTTGCTCTCATGGTCCCTGTTTGTCTCCCTCTGTGTCTCCTCCTGTCTCCCCAGTCTACTCCACTCCACCTGGCAGCAGGATACAACAGGGTGAGGATAGTTCAGCTGTTACTACAGCACGGAGCAGATGTTCACGCCAAGGACAAAGGGTACGTACAAATAAATTAAGATAGAAAAAAAAGAAGAGCAAATTTTGAATGTGGCAGAATTTTGACCCTTTGAAGACCTAAATCTATATTATTTCAGTAGTTGTGGTCGCAAGTAGGCTGTTTGACATATGATCAACAATACTGTCCATTAGTGAGACAGCATCAAGAAAGCCTTACTGCTGATTGGACGAACACACACTCACAGGGCTCACAGTGGCTGTCGTCTGATTTCCAAACTGGAAAAACATGGCTGCAGTTTTGACAGTGTTGTCAAATTTATCTTTCATTATCCATCAGAATGGCTTTCTGAATACATTTGAGGTAAAACTAGGCCATGCTCCTCAGTGAGACATCATCCATTTTGATTATAGGTTTGGGAGTTTCGAGAGGTTGGCGAGAGGAGTCGCTAGTTAAGACTGATTCCAGCTGTTGGCTTCAATAGATGTTATTTAGAGCTAAAATGAAGCTCATTAGATTTAGGCAGGCTAAAAGAAACCCTCTGGGGTGACAGCATGAAGAGGTGAAATTGAATTTGAATTTCATCCTTCACAGTGTGTTTGGTGAAAGTATTGAATTTTTAACCGTGCTTGCGGAGTCACTCTCAGGGTGTCACTGTTGGTCGGTCCACCACTTCAGCCCAGATTGTTCCAGTTAGTTTAAATCTGCAAATGTAATGACATGCGCACTATTATGTTGGTTTGATGCTAATTAGTAATTGTTGTCATGCTAACACATTAAGCTATGATGGTAAACATGGAAAATATTATACCTGCCAAACGTGTGTGTTAGCATTTTCATGGCGAGCATGTTAGCATGTTGATTTTGGTTTTCATTGAGTTGAAAGCGCAAGTACGACCTCAAAGAGCTGCTAGACTCTTAGTCTTGTCACAGAATTCATGATTGAACCTTAGAATAAAGATATAATGTTGAGGTAAAGAATGAAATTGTTTATTTCTGTGTGATTAAAATGCTGTTTTGCGTTTTGCCCCTCCAGTGGTCTGGTGCCACTGCATAACGCCTGCTCCTATGGACACTATGAAGTTACTGAGCTGCTGCTAAAGGTACACACACACACACACACACACACACACGTTAGCTCACTATTTACCCAGGCAGAAGCACTGAATCTTAATTAATATGATAATATTTTTGCTAAAAATAGAAATGGAAATGGAATCCAAAGAGTTTCAAGTTTCAGCATTTTGTTGATTTTGTCATTTCATTAACAACTTGAACAATTAATAGTTGTTATTTATTCATTTTGTTGCTGTTGTTGTTCAGCACGGAGCTTGTGTGAACGCCATGGATCTGTGGCAGTTCACCCCGCTCCATGAAGCGGCGTCCAAAAACCGAGTGGAGGTCTGCTCTCTGCTGCTGAGCCACGGGGCCGACCCGACCCTGCTCAACTGCCACAGCAAGAGCTCTGTGGACATGGCGCCCACTCCTGAGCTGAAGGAGAGACTTACATGTGAGTGTGCTGCTTCATTTGCATAAACTGCAGCTGCAGTGTACAACCCTGCTAAATGTGTCATGGTGCTGAATTAATGAATAGGTTGTTTCATCAAGGGTGTGTTTACAACAGCCATGTTTGGAGCCGTTGATTCGAACTTGTTCAGCACTGTGACAGCTGAGAAGGTGAATCTCAACCTTTTAACTAGAGGACTGTTGTCTTCTGTTGCTGAAGATGAAGATGATCTGAGCAGCAGTGCCACATGCTCAGACTCGACTGGTGCTCATACAGCTCATTTTTTAGAGTTTTTTGATCCTTAGCTTCCAAAATCTGTTGTCTAAGGAAAAATAACTCTGTCCAATGAATGAAAAGATGCTCTGTAAACACACCTGAACAATCTCTGTAGCCAAGCACCATTAAGAACACACACAGCCCTTAAAGACTTCTGTGGCTCCACAGAGAGCTGTGCAAAATGTGATAAATTTCCTCAAGTGATGTCACTTGAGTCAGCATAAGTTGGGGCTGAAGACCACAAGTTTGAAAATGAAATAAATCTGTTGTTGTGGAGATCTGCATGAGCTTTGAGGCTCAAAGTACGTCAGCCGCTGTTAGCATAACACTCTCAAATCTCTGCCTGATCTGTCAGCAGTCATGTTGCATGCTGAGTAAGGTAGGTGGTAGGGTTTTGACAAGGAAGAAGAATGCATGGAGTGAAAAAAGACAATACTTCTGTTCCTGCTGCATCGATTCCATTCCTATTTTTAAACTGTCCATCATGATGTGTGATGTTATTTGATGTTGTGAGCTCCACCTTTTCAAATGTAATGTCTAGAGCGATGTATTGTCTTATATTGAGGCCAATACATGATCCAGAGTTCCAGGTGAAAGAAAACCACCTTAGATGATGTACATATTCTGGGAGACGTACTGAACATGCACACTTTAAACTACCTTAATAAAGCAAGGAGAGCACAATTAAATGCAAGAATACTAGAAAATGCTCAGCCTCATACGTATTAATGTATGCAGACACATGTAGAGTTATTCCGGAAACCCAAATCCATAATTTTCCCGCTCGACTGTGACTGACATTTATAGCTCCTGCCTTTGAATTGCTGCATACAGAAGCTCATTGATAGAAGCAGTGAACCTTCACCTCAGGATGTGAGGATCAAGACAGTTTTCATCAGCCTTTCACTCCAATCTGCATCAATCTCTGGGGTGATTTGGTTGGCTGAAGCTGATTCAGATGTGTGCGTTTATACTCTTATGTTCTTAATTGAACATTTGGCAGATGTACGATATTAATTTAATTAAACAGAAAGCGCACTACAGTTAAATCCATGCAGTGTTTCCTTTACGTCCGCAGCTACCACAGAGTCAAAGCAGACAAGCTGAGTCTTTGTCTCTGCCAGAAAGCTCCCTGCAACTCTTTGAAAGTTAATTAGCGAGGCAGCTCTCTCGTCGCTGCACTTGTTGCGTTATCTTTGTAATGAGGCGGATCAAAACAAGAATCGAATGCTACATGAATCATAAGCCATCTTGAGTTTGTGTACAGCTGCAGGACAATTGCTCCCGTTGTTTGTTGTTTGATGAGGGTGTGTCTCTGAAAAGGCGTCTCAGTGGGACAGTTCAATAACAACGCTCGACGCAGGAATACAAACCTAAAGCTTAAGATTTTCTGTTTTCAAAATCAGACTTGTCTCCACGGCGTTCTTCCAGATTTGATCTTTTGCCGTATTTGGGGATGCACTGTTTACTCCAAGTGTGGAGATGGGGCCCTCTAGCTGGTAAAAAGAGGACTAATTGGACAATAGCCTGTAGGTTGTGTGTCCCTATGTGAGTGTGTGTTCATGTGAAAGTGTGTTTGGTATGTGTAGAGATCGAAGGAGTTCAGTGGAAGTTCTTTTTCTTTTCCTGGAGGAAATTGTTGTTTGACCAGCACAGACTGTGAAAAGTATTTAAGATGTGTGTTATTGAACCTTTGATACCCTGACATTAAGCCTCCTTTTGTCTTGAATACAGATGTGGGATACACGTCTTTTTGTAGACAGTAGAAAATCAATACAAACACAAAAGACCCAGATGACTGAGACAAGTGGAAGTAGTCCAGGGCAGTTAGTTTTAAACGTGCGATCAAGCCAGGTATCGTGTTTTTAAGGAATAGTTTTCCATAACCTTATTTCTGTCTCGTCATTCGAATCTTGTCTTTGGACCGAGCTAGGCTAGCTATTTCCCCCTGTTTCCAGTCTTTATGCTAAGCTATGCTAACTGACTCCTGGCTGTAGCTTCATATGCTTCAATGCTCAGCAAGACAGTGAATAAGTGTATACCTTCAGAAAATCCATATGGTTTGTGTGTGGCATGGTGGCATTCACAGGCAGCTGATGAAATCCATCAATCAAGAAAATGAAACTACAGATATCACTTAGATTTGATTGGTCGCCGTTCAGCAGCTGCTTGTCAAATCTTGGCTGCTGGGCTGTGAGTTAATGCAACAGCAGCTACAGCTTATAAATCACATGAGCTCTGCACCGTAATGGATTTCCTGTCTGGAGCATGTTTGAAGGCACTAAAGTATGGCTTTCACACTGTCTCCACGCAAAAACCAGCTGCACCTGCGAACACCTTTTATACTTGCAAATACTTTTCAGTGATGTAGAATACAGGCAGGAGTGTGTATTCTACAAGAATACACTCTCCATGCATGTTATCACAACTCTCTTACACCAAACTATGTTCATAATCTCTGAATTTTTAGAAATGCTGGATACTTAGTCCTCATCAGGGCTCTAAAATTCCTTCAAATGAAACAATGAGAGAAGGAAATACTGCTTTGGTTGAATTGCTCCACAGCACATGTCCACACTAAGCCTGTTAGCTATGATGAGGGCTGGAGAGCAGACCTTTCTTCATGTTAACGGGTCACAAACCCAGAAGTTTGAGGCGCACTGCGGTAGACTAACAAGGATGAAAAATGGCTTCTCTTCAAGAACAAACTGCAGCGGCCGCTTCTGTTGCTGATTTTCTCTCTCTTGACCGCCTTCCCTTGAAGATGTGACTTCTCTGTGGCGCTTGTACCATTTGTCTACATGTCCGATTGTGAGCGCTTGAATGCTGCCGCTCAGTCGGTAGATGGACTTGAACAGACTCCTTTTATGCGGCCCGAAATGCGTCTGAAGCAAAATAGTTTGTTGTGTGTAATTTTCGACCCTCGGGGGGATAATCACTTGTTTCCGCTCCAACTCTAGCAGACAGACTGTTGCATCATGAGTTATTAGCTCGCTGGCGAAAAACTTTGAAGTAATCTGTCTGAAGTATTCGTGTGCTGCAGGGTCACTGCAAGTGAAAGAATACATTGTTATGGCTGGATGAGAACCTCGTAACTCCAGTTTAGGTCATGTTCATTCAGGCATCAGATTCTCCACAGTGGGTGTAGATACTTAAATCTGACATACTGCTGACATTTGTGTGTGTGTGTGTGTGTGTGTGTGTTCAGATGAGTTTAAGGGCCACTCCCTGCTTCAAGCTGCTCGGGAGGCTGACATGGCCAAAGCTAAGAAGACCCTGGCGCTGGAGATCATCAACTTCAAACACCCTCACACACACGAGACGGCGCTGGTGAGATAAACACACACACGCACGCCTGATTGGGATTTGTCCGCTGTTGCGCAGATGCTAAGGTGATGTTTCCGTCTGTGTGAAACAGCACTGCGCAGTCGCATCGCCGCACCCGAAGAGGAAACAGGTGACGGAGCTGCTGTTGAGGAAAGGCGCCAACGTCAATGAGAAGAATAAAGAGTGAGTGAAGTGAGGTCGTTGCTGTGATTGTGTACAAAATGAGTGACCATAAACAGCTGACTGCGGATTGTTTTTGTACGGTTTCCCTCACATTTATCTCCTTCTCTCTCCCCCTCTGTAGTTTCATGACTCCTCTCCATGTGGCAGCAGAGCGTGCTCATAATGACATTATGGAGGTGCTGCAGAAACATGGTGCCAAGGTAAACCGCAGCATTTCCTCTGCTCAGGTCGCCACTGTCACACAGCTCTTTGTTTATTTATCCCTTTACTTTCACCTTAATCCTTTTTCATATCCATGCAAATGTGCTCTTCATAATCATGCATTCTATAAATCTCTGTCTGTACACACATATAGATTTATATCACTATGTTTTGTTGTTGGTATCTGTCTCATTCCCGTGCATCGAAACATTGAATCAAAGCAGATTTAGCGTCACTGTTCTGACACCATTCAACACAAAAAGACCCTTTTAATGTCAGAGTCGTGTAATTGCGGTAGATATTTCTGCCATCTGAAGTATCAGTGTTAAGCGTCATTGTTTTTTTTGGCTGTCAGACATACTTTACTTGGAGAGCTGCCGTTTTGATCCGATGTTCAACACTTATGCAGGGTTAGATTAAGTGTGGAAGGAGCCCTCGTGTTGACGTTGAAAGAAAGAAGACCAGAATGGCATGCAGCAGCACGACCCTGCACTTTCAGTACAAGTGGTGACTCACTTCTTTTCAGTACTGGAAAAAATTGCTTTTGGTGCCGCAAATGATGCTATTGCGTTCAAGTGTGCATGTCATTTATGTAACAGTGGCTAAGTTAGAGTATGGGGACAAATATGACCAAAGTCACATGACCGACTGACGTGACTAACGTGGTCCTTACTTTCCACCTCAACTGTTTAGGCCATTACATGCTATATTGTAAATCAATGATCAGGACAGCATTATAAGACTTTTACATATTTAAATATTCATCTTTCAAGCTTATTTTTTATTGAAACGTTTGGGCCTGATGTTAAAAAATACGAAATTATAAGTACGTATACCGGGGTTTTGCCGGCCGGAGCATCAGATCAAAACTCCATCCAGGTGGAAACGTATTTAAAATTACAGGTTGATAAAATGTAGGAAATAATCAACTCAACCAGACATTCTGCAGATGAGTCTATTTCAAGGTCCACCAGGTGAGTAAATTACATACATTTTATCCAGAATAACTCATCACAGATTGAGGATATGACAGTTTAAAGAGCATCTAATGGTGGAAACTGTTTTTTGAAGCAGTTAAAGGTCGTTTTAATATATCATGACACAGAGGTGGTTGTGTTTGCAGGTGAACGCCCTGGACACGCTGGGCCAGACGGCGTTGCACCGCGCGGCGCTGGCAGGCCACCTTCAGACCTGCAGGCTGTTGCTAGGATACGGTGCAGACGCCTCGCTGGTGTCCCTGCAGGGCTTCACTGCTGCTCAAATGGGAAATGAAGCCGTTCAGCAAATACTCAACGGTAGGCCACCCTTTGTGTGTGTGTGTGTGTGTGTGTGTGTGTGTGTGTGTGTGTGTGTGTGTGGGTGTGTGTGNCTTTGATTTGCTCTGGGCCCAGCCGTGTTAAACATGTAGGCGCTCATGATGCGCTGTAATGTGCCTCGGATAAAACCACCCACCAAATGTCAGGACCTGGGAAGATTCGCTAAAGTATTTGACAGAAGTATTTGGTGTGGAGTGAAAATCTGTGTCTTCACCCGCGGAGACAGGCTGTAATAGGGTTATCCAGATGAAGAGGGTCTGTCAGCGCCTGAAATGTGATGCTTTGGCAGGTGGGCAAGAGATCGGAGCAGAACAGACGATCAGCTCTGCTCTGGCTTTCTGTCAGTCACTTTCTACCTGACGCACACACACACATACGTACACGGCCTAGGGTTAACAGCCTGGATGAGCTACTGATTGACGTTTTCAGAAAAATATCACTCTGCGCTGTTCCTGCACTGATTTCTGTCATTTGCTGAGATGCTGAAGAGGTTCAGGCTGAACTGTTAGGCTGTGACTGTTAGACGGTCACCCGAGATGACGGTCAGAGAAAGACAGATGGTGTCATTCAGCAGCATTTTTCACAGCATTCAAAGCAGGAGGTATTATTTTAAATGAGGTGCTCAGTTATTTCTTGCTCCACAATGCAGAAGCTACAGCTAAAGTTCTTGAAGAGAGTAACAATAATGAAGAAATTCCTGCAAGACATATGCTATAATCCGTATTTTTATGATAACAATGTCTCATAAAAGAAAGAAAGAGGTTGACGGTCGAGATAAACCTGCAGAGAATTATCACTTTCTGTCAGCTTCACAGAGCTTTGTGCTCAGTTTCAGCTCATTGTTCGGCTGTTAAATCCTCAGCTTCACTGTTTCTCTCTCATAGTGTTTTGTGCCGCAGCATGCCGCTGAGAAAAAACCCTAAAATTCCACCCTGAGCAATTAATTGAAATATTACCAAAACTGAAATGTGGCTAAGTACAATATCCAAACCGTACTTGGCCGCTAAATGTAAAATGTGTCAGAGCATTCCTTAGATGTCAGAGCACGTGCTTGTTTGGTACACAGCCCAGCGGAAATCACATCATCATCATTTTTAGATTTTTTTCTTTTCAAAAATTACCATTGCCACTAATGTCGTGACTCATGTATCACAATCACAATATCTGTCACAATAATGGCAATATGATTTTCTTTTTTTATTCAGCTCTGCTGTGCACTGCCTGCACCAAGCAGCAGACACACACTGTTAGTGACCATCTGGTGAACAGCAGCTAAAGAGTTACAGAGATATTTCCCTCAGGAGGAGTTGGTAGAGACCAAAACTGGAGCAAATAGAACATGAATGTTGTTTCTGCTAAAAAAAAAAAATCAGTTATTCCAGGTTTAATTCATAATTACAGACTCAGTGATGGGTCCCAGCATGCCGTCTTAATTTAATGCACCTTAATGCACCTTTTACGTGAGATCCAGCCCTTCAATACAATCAGATTTTGAGGACTGGAGCAAATGGTGAATCTTTTGATTTCAAGTTTTGCTTATTCACATTAGTTTGGGGCTGCAACATTTAATCTCATTATCTATCAGCTGCAGCTGTGTATTGGTTATTACTTATATTGCGGCTACATATGGATTCATCTTTACCCTGTGGAAGGGAAAACACCCAGCCGGACTCAGCGCACTGATATTAATATGTAGGCGACAAGCCTTCAGAAGCTCCAGCACAGACTGGAATTGATCCATAATGTCTCTACGCACCATTGTTCCTGCCGTTTTGATTTGTGTGACACCCAGTGTTTACAAGTTTAATCGTACCCGCCAGCCTCAATCAAAAGTAATCACATCATTTTCAGAGTATGCAGAATTCAAATTCCACTCGCCCTGGTGCAGGCTGCCGTTCCTGGAAACACAGCCTTCACAGACAGACGCTGCACTGCAGTGGAAGTGAGGGATAATGCCTCAACAGGATAACACAGCCAGCAGGATGTTTCATTTTATTTCCTGTAACGCAGCGTCCTAAAGAGTGGCGGAAATAAACCTTCAAATAAATTTCCCACTGCGTCTCCTCTTGGTCCTGAATTTAAGTGTAATTGGGTCTGAAATAAAAGAAAAGGAGTGCTTTTATTTTCAGCAGGGCAGCAGGTGTTTGCCACAGCTCACGCTTTTTTTTTTTTTTACTCAACTAAAGTTTATAACTTTAATAATGTTACTGTTGCTCCCCAAAACTGTTTTTTTCCCACATATTTCATTTCACTGACATATTTTTCATCATAAAGTGCGATGGTTGGGCAGAGGAACAATGCTACTCTTTCCTCTGTTTCTGTGTCTCTTTCTTGCCGCCTCTCAGAAGTAGTTTGTCTTTTTGATGTAGGGTTTGGTTCATCGGAAGGGAATAAAAAGGATGATGTAAACTTTTGAGTGTGGGTGATGTATTACCTCTTCACAAGATGTTTCTACTGGATATGTGTCCTAATTTGCTAGCTTACTTTGAGAAAAGTGTATGCATATTGTGGCAGTCCACAGCGATGCTAGCAGCTCTGCCAGGCTGCACAGAGGTGTTTTAGTAAATGCTAAAGTCAATGGCGCTAAAGTTAAGAGATCACTGAAGTTATTGCTGTTTGTCTGCACCAAATTTCATGGCAATCCATCCAAGAGCTGTTTGGCCATAAATTGTTTCTTAAGTGATTCACCTGATTAAAAAATGGTGTCATCAGGCAGAACAGAGAAATGTTCAGTCTTCATATTTGTATGTAAATTATTTTTTTATCAGAGAAAAGCCATGTGTGCGTTTCCTTCCAGTCGCTTTTTTCCTTCTCTTAGTTTTGAAATCGATTAATTTGAGCGTCCGTCGTCCATCTCCAGTTTAAACATGAGAATAAACTGTTGCGTCGTGCTTGACGGAAAACCTCTTGAAACAATTTAACCTCTTACCAAATCGAAACCTCTCTCCTGAGGAACTTTGTCTTTTTGAAGCAAAATAACAGAACAACAATGAAAATAAATCTTGATTGCGATTACACCATGATTGGGAATGCAGCCACAGAGAATAGATGTATTTCTTCGCGCCTCTTTGGTACATCAGCTCTTTAATTTGAAGACAGACATTCATTTTTTATCTTCCCTCTCTGTCTCTTCATTCGCCTCTCCCCAGTCGTTGTGTACGGCTCAGAATGTGAATTGCAGAGACCTGGAGGGACGGCACTCCACTCCCCTTCACTTTGCTGCTGGCTACAACAGAGTGACAGTGGTGGAGTACCTGCTGCACCACGGGGCCGACGTGCACGCCAAGGACAAAGGGTGCGACGCTTTAAGTAACATTTACAGGCAGACTTCAGTCCATTTTTGTTTACATGATGAATCAGGAAGTCATAGCAAAGTTATGGAAGGTAGTAAAATAATGATGTATGTGTGTGTAACCTTTGCAGTGGACTGGTTCCCCTCCACAATGCCTGTTCCTACGGTCACTACGAGGTGGCCGAGCTGCTGGTCAGACACGGAGCCTCGGTCAACGTGGCCGACTTGTGGAAGTTCACGCCGCTCCACGAAGCCGCTGCCAAGGGCAAATACGAGATCTGCAAACTGCTGCTCAAGGTTAGAGCTGCGTTTTCCTCCGTAACACCGAGCTAACTTTCAGCCCCACATTTAAATTCATGTTTATTCCAGGCCTGTCACCATTGTGACGGTTGGTGGTGAATTGTCATACAAATGAATGCAATAGTCGATTCAGTTTAGTTTTTCTGTTCATTTTATACAACTGTAAAGCAAAAAATATGGTCTCACAGCTGAAACAAAAGAACCTGTCCAACAGAAGTCAAGTCTAGACAGCCGAACTGTTTCTTTTCCCTCATGTTGGAACCTTTTGTGCTCAGGTGGACAGTTTATAGCCACAATCAGCCGATGGAAATGCACATAATTCACTTTCTATTCATTGCAGCTATAGATGTCAGTTTTGTTTCATGTTGCTTTTGATGGCCCAGCAGCCTTTAACCAGTAACTAATAGGTTAATGTGCGCTGCAGAACATGCTGGACTGCATCTCCTGGAAGATTTCAGTGTCCTGGACAAATGGGAAAAATTCAGGTCAAATATTATCCGTGTTTATGGACCCTATTTCCCCATACTTTTGTGTCTAAGTGAGTAATGGGAACAACAATTTTAGAAATTGGTCCAATTTTGAAGGAGAGCGCTGTGACCGCGAGTTGGACTTCTATGGAGTCGCTTCAGGTGTTTGCGCACCTCCAGTGTGCGTCTACTAAAAGTGTTTGTTTTTGCTGCTGACAGGCTCAGACTGTTATTCTAAGTATGTGACAGCATTATGGAAAGGATCTCTTCAGAGATAGACCTTTTTGTTTGAGAGTAACTCCTGTTTTGTTCAACCAGAAACAGCTGCTCTCGCCAAAGCCACCAGACTCCATTCATAGAAACGGTGATTTTATCATCGTAAGACATATTTCATTCAAACTCGACAGAAACAAAATAAAACTCAAGAAAACCTTCTTGGTTCATTGTTCACGGTTCCAACAATCACCTCCATGTCCGCTTTTGGTTGAAATAAACCCTTCATTCACCATGCGAATATTAGAAGTTAAGCACCTCAGAATAAACATCCGGTGCCCTAATCCTCCGCCCAGATGCCGTTAAACCATAGCAGAAGAAAGGAGCAACGAGGTGATGTCATGAAAGGAGTACCACCTCTAACGGTGGAAAACAATGTGGAACCAGTGATGGAAATCTGACGTTTCTGTTAGTTTCATGCAGCCGGGTTTATGCAGGTGAATGGAAACGATTCTGAAGATGATGATGATCAATCAGCTCTTTAGAAACCCACAGCAGGCATCTGAATTTCACCACTCAAAGCAGCGCTTTCTGAACCACAGTGAGGAAGTGTCCAGAGAAAGCTGGGCTCAGGAGTGTCGCATGTTTTTCCTCTGCTGTCTCTTCTTTCCCTTGGTATAAACATCACATTTGCAAACATTAGCATGCTGTTTGCTGCCACCGTGCAGGACTTCTGGGTGCGTTGAAGTCTGCAGGATTGGAACATTAAAATTCTGCAGCCTGTTTCTGTACAGCTGTAACGCTCTGTAAACACACTTTATCCTTTTTTACAGAGCGTCAGAGGATGATATTTACAAGACATGACAGAGTCTCAGTGGAACTCAGAAATCTGCTCTGCCATGTAGATTGTAGCACAAAAACTGGCGACACAATATCACCTGTTGCTAATGCAATAAATGGCACATGTCTGGTAACAGTCATGGCAGGCCTTTGATTGGCCGATCAGAAGCAAGCACTAAAACTTGTCATGATCTCTGGAGTTTTCATCTAGATGAACTCCAACTAATCAGACTGCGAGGCTGAAAATATCTGCCGTGTGACGCCCAATTGTCACATCTCATAGATTCTAAATGAGTCCCGTGAAATGTTGCAGCTTTTCAGCTGAATGTGTTTTTGTTTTCCCCATCATAATCACCTCCAGACAAGGCTCCATCACCGCTGTGTTGTTGCCATATGGTGCTGCATAAATTATTATTAGATCAACACTGCTGAATTCACACACATGAAGGCTGCATCAGCTGCAGGGGAAATGTGCCACTTCTGGACTTAGAATTCCTTTACTGTCGTTGCACAATGAGATTAAGTTCAGAGCAATCTGCATAAGATGCTTTGAAGAACATAAAACAACCGTATAACATTTTTAATACTTACGAAAAAACAATATAATAAAAGCCAAAAATGCTCCAATATTACATTTGTACACAGGCGGAGAGAGAGGAAAAAAAGATATTGCTCACGGTCAGTTAAATATTGCAGCTCCTCAAAAATGGGAGAATTTCCTGCTTTTCTTCCACTTGTTGTCAAAAAAAGTGTTTACCCTTGAAGGCAGAAAAGTTGATGTATCGATAAAAACAGGATGCAACGAAGTGCAGACGGAAACAGACTTGACAAACGAATCATGACTAAGAGCTGCAGCAGATGAAGACATCACATCCATGTGGAGCAAATCCTCAAACTAATACATGAAATCAATATAAATGCAATATTTCCATCACAATTACATCTTCTCGTTGCACCCGAATGGAGAATTGGTGCCATACTTGATGCACCCAACTCCCAATATTAAAGGCAGCGGGTGGAAGGAAACATTCACTGGCATTGTCTTTTACCTGTTTTCTGGAAATTCAGGTGAACTTTGTGCGACATTTGCTTGACTGCTGTTAACTTAATATCTTTTTTGAGTTTTCGACTGCTCGTTCAAGCAATTAGACAACGTCACCCTTAACTCAGGGAAAAGCTGTTAATGGTTTAATCAGTGTTTAATTGAAAAAATAATGAGTCTGTAATGAAAATAATAATGAGTTGCAGCCCACTGTCGGCTGTCATGAAGGCTCAGTACCATAAACTGTGAAGTCTGTCCTGTACTTTCTCTGCAGTTGTGTGTGAATAGTGGCAAAGGGACTCAGGACTCAGCCAGGTGGCGCTCTAGTGTTTAGGATTAATGATGAGTTTTTGGAGGCTGCCTCTCTCAGAAAAATTGTGTGGTGAGGCAAATAATTTAACATTCTATTATGCAGTATGTGTGAAAGGCAGGTGACATCCTGTTTGTCCCAAGGCCAAACTGGTATTGATCTTCTTTAAAGACTTTGTGATTATGAGGGTGAGTGTCAAAGGGCAGTATTAATAATAAATAGATTAGTCACTGGACTGGCTGCATGGTTGAATTTGGAGATTTTGGACCATCATCTTGGCGCTCTCCACCATCAACATCCCAAATTGAGTGAGTATCTTTTGTAATCATGATAATCCCTCCAGGAGAATCCCAGAGGCTTCGTGTTTGGTTTCACCTTCATTTGCATTTGTTGCTGCTAACTTGTTTGGGAACTTTGACCTGGCAGTGTTTGTGATGCTCATGTAGATCAGTGCAACTGCAGTCAGTCACCGCAGGACTTCAGCACATGTCCAAGAACACCATCTGCTTCAGCAGCTTTGTTTGTGTTCATCCAACAAAAGGCTCACTTAGCGGGAGTTTATCACCAGCGATTGTTCATCCTCGTTTGTCGTAACCTCAGCGGTGGACTTTTTCCCTTTACCAGCATGCAAAGCAGTTGTCCTTTGTTGTTTTTGTTGTTGCGTTCATGTCTTGGCTGCTGTTGGGGGCCAGTCCTCCTGTCATTAGCGTTATCATTACATATGCAGCAGCTCATGAAATGTGTTACTCGGCGTCAGTGTGTGAAGCCTCTTGTGCAGATAAATCCCAGTCAGTGCTCTCCAAACAGTCCTGGAGTTCAGAGATACAGCCGCTCCCTCAGGCCACACTCTCGCCGATCTGATGGTCTGGAGGCAGAGGTTAGAAACGCAGGCAGATGATTGATTGTTCAAGGTGGTGGGAAGGTTTGGCATTTTTCCACTGTGGTTGGAAAATCCTCATACCGGCAATGTTCAGCTGGATTTTAAGCTCGCGTTTGTGCTTCCTGTGTACACATGGCAGTGCCCTCATTTCCCCTTTAACACACAAGTTACAGAGTGTTCCCGCGCTCTGGTGTTAATCCGCCATGGCCCCGGGATGCAACTGTTCTCTCTTTTTGAATAAACTATTCCGGAGTTCAGCAGCAGGTTTGCCTTTGTCTCCGCCGTTTGTTGTCAACTTTCTATTGTCTCCTTTCTGTGCTGGATTTGTGCTCAGAATAACACTCGGCAGCTTTCGCTCCCAGTGCTATGAGATTCTGTCGGGATCTTGTGAGACATACAAAATGTGCATAAGCATTTTCTTTGTTCGGAAAGAAATGTGAGAACATGACACATTTCTCTTCCATTACAGGAGAAGAATCTGTCTTGTTAGCACTTGGAATGAAATGTGTGAACTCATGTGACGTGATCGTTGGATGGATGTATTGTAAATGTTAGCATGCTAACACACCAAGATGCCGAACGTGGAACTCAACATTACACCTGCTTAAAATCCGAACATCCTCTGTCACCCTGAGCATGTTAGCATGCTAATATGAGCATTAGAGCCTCTCAGAACTGCTAGCATAGCTGTAGACTCTTGACCTTGCATGTGAACAGATCAAAAATGTGAAATTCATTACCTCCTATGAGCCAGCTGATTGTTCTCAAGAGAGTTTGGAGGCTCCAGAATTGCTCACTACAATAAATGAAATATCTTTCATGAACTGAATCCAGCATTCATTTCTATGGAAATGTCCCAGTTGTTACTTAAATGGGTCCCTCTTTTAATTTTCCTCGATAGAGAATAAATTACAGTGAGAATGTGATTGCATCAGCAGCAAGAGATAATAGAAATGGAGAAGTAGGGCAGAAAAATCATAACATGGGTAGGTTTTTTCAAAAAAAAAAAAAAAAAACCATTAGAAAGAAAGGGAAATACAGCCATGAGAGATGAATAATGGACAGTTTCAGGCCAGCAGTGGATACTCAGGGGAGTGGTCCCGCAACATCAAATTTTAATGAGCGGATTTCAAAACTTCCAATGAAATGACAAGTTAAACCGTAACCTAGGAGACAGTTGAGCGATGAAAATGTCCCAGTCTCCAGGGGATGTGGTGTTTTCCACTTCAGTGGATGTCACGTCCTCACCTCTCTGCCGCCTTTCGTCTCTCCCTCTCTTCTTGTCTCCGGTGAATTACCTTCATCCACTTCTCACTCGTCACTTGTCAACATCTCTTCCCCGTCTGAGTGAAACGCCTCCACCGGGGTTGAAGCGACGAGGGGTTTTTGAGTGCTGATATTTTGTAGAATCAAGTTTTGTGCCACAATTCAGTCTTTAAAAGTCCTCTGTGTTAAGATAGATTAACACATCCAGCCATTTTGGCCTTCTCTCTCCAGCACGGGGCAGACCCCACCAAGAAGAACCGAGACGGGAACACGCCTCTGGACCTGGTGAAGGACGGGGACACTGATATCCAGGACCTGCTGAGAGGAGACGCCGCGCTGCTGGATGCCGCTAAGAAAGGCTGCCTGGCCAGGGTTCAGAAGTTATGCAGCCCCGACAACATTAACTGTCGGGACACGCAAGGACGTAACTCCACACCTCTGCACCTTGCAGGTAACATGCATGTGGAAACACCAAGCAACACACACACACACACACTCACAGGTCAGTTTAATAAGCACACATCTCCTCAAATTTGGTAAAGCTCACTTTGCAGACACAGTAAAATGAAGAGACAGAAATTTTTAGTCCCTGTTTGGCTGAAGTTTGCAGGATCGAAGCAAATTTGGACATGGTATGTGTGCTTGCTGGTGCCAGTCACTGTGGCTGCAGCGTCTCAGAAACAGCCGACCTCCAGGGATTTTGGCTCTGTGCCGTGCCAAGAACAAGGAAATAAACACATCCAGACAGCTTAAGCCTTGAGGACAAGAACACTTTGTTTATGGACAAGCGGGGTTGGGACAACTTAGCAATTTGTCAATAATTTTTCATAACACCATTTCTGACGACAGCAATCATTAAGTATAAGCTTCAGCAGGCGAGCGGGCGGCTGGTCTGAAACCAGACTTGGTTTACTGGTGCGCTGCAGTCACTTTATGAGGACATTCAAAAAGTTAATGTCATTGTGGAATATGAGCTCTTTAGTGTCACCATCAGCCCAGTTTATGTAACCGTTGCCTTAGTAGCGGGGTCATGTGGTCTTTATTTACAGGACACATTGCAAACACATGTCCTTGAATCTGTGTACATTTTTTGTCATTGACCGATTCTGCAAACTAATGCCCCAAATCATGTTTTAAAAATAGGATATGATGTAATGGAACTTCCTGCAGTAACATAAATGATCAAGTATATCTATATTTTTTCCAAATCATACATTTTATCTTGTTACAAAAGTTCTTATCAGTCAGGAATAGTCGTGATTTTCAATGTTAGTAGATATTTACAACCTGTGTGGGTTAAAATGCCGATCAGCTTGGCGGCCCACACTGAAAAGGCCCCTGGTAATATAACAAGCACTTGGACCAGCCAGGAGACCCCTGCCTCAGCATCTTAAGCTGTGTTATGACTCATAGGGATCAACATGTGTGGAGTATAAGAGGGAGTCAGACGGCGCTGTGCCTTAAACGTTATCTGCAGGATTTTAAATCAGTGCTGAAATGCAGCGGGGGCCAGATGTGTTCTCTTGTCCTCGTCGCTGTTGAGAGCTGGGCAGCGGCGGCTTGGATAAGATGGAGATTGGCAACTAATTTATGGCCGGGACCTGAATAAGGGGAATCACGGTAGTCAAACATCACTCCCAAGCTGCGTGCTCTGTCCTTTCTTCATGAATAATAGATGACTCCGCTGCGACGAGACAGGAGCGGTGATGCCGAAAAGACCTCTGATCTCAATTCATTTGCATGACTGTTTTTAGGCATCAGCCTGTTAAAAACGTACTGTTTGCAATTAAAATAGTCACTGCAGATATTCCTTTTTGTGCATAAATAATGTCCTATTTTACCATTAACTTGTCACAGTTTACAGTATGTATTAAACTATAGTGTGCTCTAACAACCTTGAATCTCTTTCATGAAAGTTCATGGAGGTTTTTAATTCATGATAGCAGAGATTCTGTAGGTCCTCAAAGGAGCACACACACACACATTCTCATGTATATGTATGGGATTTGTAATCAGGATTACATCAGTTTCAGAGATAACAAGAGAGATATGCACCAGATATACACCACAGCAGCCCCTCACAGGCATAAATATAGAACATGCCATAACCTTAAAATGAAGGGTAAATATTTACATAGTGTGTTTTTATCTTCATGCTTACCAAGAGACTCAGGATGAGCAGAAAGTCTGACATGAGTAATGTGAAACGACCCACTAATTCTGTTAAGTTTTATTTTGCTCAGAGCTTGCTTAAGGTTAGGGTGACGCACGATGTCTCAGTCTTAAAAGAAGTCGCTCCCCAGTGGGAAACATGTTGTCATGAGCTGGAAATTGAACTGCTGTCATCGTGGTTGAGTGCCTCTGCCTGTCTCTCATGTTCTTCCTGCACTGTGTCTCCATGTCACCCTCCTCTGGTGAGGAAACTGATTACCCTTTGTGCTCTTGTCACATTTTTTAGACTCTGTATTTATAGAGAATTTAGTGAGCAGGCTCGCCTCCAACAGATGATAAAGTATATCTCAATTAGCGACAGTTTCGCGGCATGACAGGCACTTTTAAAGTTAAGAAACTGCTGAAAAACACTTTGAAGGTCTGTGATTTCTCTGAGATCTGACCACTTAGACACACGCCCACGCACCCTCTGCCTTCATGTACTTGCTTGTGAAAGGAAAAGATGATTATACGCTGTCACGCTGCGGCTGATGTAGGCTGACATGTCTCTCTGTTTTTCTCTCTGTATTTCCTCCTCTCTTGTTACCTGACCACCTTTTTGGTTCTCCGTTTATCTCTCATCCATCGACTTTTTTGCCGTCCGGCCGGCTGTGTTTTCCACACAACCCACCCCACCCCCCCACCCCCCGGCGCCGCTCTCCAGCTGGCTACAACAACTTGGAGGTAGCAGAGTATCTGTTGGAACATGGAGCCGATGTGAACGCGCAGGACAAAGGAGGGCTGATACCTTTACACAACGCTGCTTCATACGGGGTAAGACACGCACACAAACACACGCATGTGCTTCACGAGTTCATTTTACGGACACTGCTTGTACCCTTTTTAAAACTTTATTGATTTAGAGTTTGTGATATCGGTCAATAATTTCCCCATTAAAATCGTTACTATGATCATCATTAATACACAGAAATGATGCACGTATGCAGTTTCCCTTCATCTGGAGCCCTTGGCTGCCTCTCAGTCACATTCCCCTTATAGCTCGACAGCATTCTGCTACTGAAAGAGTCATGAAACACATGTTTGAATGAAAATTTGATGAGCTCTGCATTTTGGAGACACTCACTCACATACACACAGTTTAGCATGCCCCGCTGGTGCTGTACATGAGCTACATTGTGTTAGATGCAAAGAAAGAGCTGTAGACTGATGATGGGCGGGGGGGGACTAAGATGGACTAAGAAAACAAGACTCACGATGGAGTTAATAATTCAGAGAGGATCGAGAGAATCCCACATAGTACTTTTTCTCTGATCACAATTTTTCTAGCGCTCACTCAGCAGACTTCACACATTCGTTCCTGTGAAATGCTTTTGTTGCTCTCGTCTCTTTGCCTCCTCTCACCGCCTCCTCTTCTTTCTGCTCCCTCTTCTCTGTTTTCCTTATTCTGTCTTCTTCTCTGGGTGTCCGTCATCAACACCTCCTCCCTCTTCCTCACCTCTGCCTCTTCTTCCCTGTCTAGCACGTGGACATAGCCGCCCTGCTGATTAAGTACAACACGTGCGTCAACGCCACAGATAAGTGGGCGTTCACGCCCCTCCATGAAGCTGCCCAGAAGGGGCGGACTCAGCTCTGCGCTCTGCTATTGGCCCATGGAGCCGATCCCACCATGAAGAACCAGGAGGGACAGACGCCGCTGGACTTGGCAACGGTGCGAAGTGTTATGAGTCCGCACATGGCTGTAGCGTTAGCTCTAATTGATATTTGGGTGGTTGGGATAACTAATCAGACAGCGGAGCACCATGAGGAAAGTTTGCAGGAGTTTAGAAGGCAGAGGAGATGTTTCCTGACTTGCTGCACCCTAATGAGGCTTCCTAACAAGCCTCCTAATAAGGTTTCTTGTTTGACTGCAGGTACCACCATTTGAGAGAACAGCTCACCTTGCGATGGTGTTCACATTAGCTCACAATTTTGCTTCAGATTAGAGATTGAAAAAAATCTGCTGATCTGTTGATCATGACTACTGTACAATCAGGGAATCTACAGAGCATGAAACTGAGCCTCCCAAGAACAATCTGGATAATCCAGCAGCTTCTTTTACGTGCATTAAACAAGACATTATTCACAATCCCCGTCCATCGAGCGGATGATTCATTTTGTTGTTCGTCTCGGCTGTTATTTCAAAGCACTGCAACAAGAATAGGATGCAGACACTCTCTGCAAACTTTTGAGAGAGGAAAAACAAATTCTTCAGCTTAAAAAAGAGAAGTTGAATTCATAAGACACAAAATCATTAGCATTATCCCGTCCTTGTCATTTGTAGCCACAGTTCAGTAGATGATACGTAGTCAGGCTTTAAGAGGACACTTCTCGTGCGTCTTGTTGTTTGATTTAATTGGCTGAGGGTCAGAGAGCGGGAATGAAGTTGGGAAAAAGGAAATGACTCTTTGAAAGCTATTTAGGTGTTGTTGTCTCAATTAGTTCCCAGCAAACGTGGCAGGTGACTTCCACCAGTGTGCAAAAATACAAACAAGACGTCTGTCTACATCTTGCTAATCTGTCTGTCTCTTTGTCTGTTGCAGGCCGACGACATCAGAGCGTTGCTGATTGACGCCATGCCGCCGGATGCCCTGCCAAGCTGTTTAAAACCCCAGGCCACTGTGGTGAGTGTCCACACACATGCGTACAAGTACAGACAGCTGAGCCATAATCGTGTGGTGTCCGTATTATGTGTTTGCTAACGTGTGTGGAAAAGGCTGAATTCAGTCTGAGCTGAAGGTGAAGCACAAATTGAATTGTCAGTTGAAATGTGAGCATTGAAAGGAGTTTATGTGGCAGTTTAAGAGGCTGTGTTCCCGACACACTGACAGGCTGCTGCCATTTTTAGCGTACTGTGAATGTATTTAAACACTTTGGTGGACACGGCCCCTAAGCGTGTGATCTTAAAACAGCTGAAATCAGTTGAAGTGTAACGGCCTAACACGGAGTCTCAAGTCGAAGCCCCGTCGGCACGTTGCCAGCGTCCACGTGAGACCTGAAAGCATCTGAACTCTCGGCTGAGATGAAAGCAGCTGAAATGTCAGATGATTCAAAAGCACTGGAAGCAGGCGAATTATCGGCTCGAGTGCGAGAGATGAAAGCAGCTGAACTGTCATGAAAGATTAGAAATGAAAGTCGGACTGTAAACAGCGAGCGCAGATGAAAAAGTGCGCGCTGTAAAAAGTTAAAACAAGTGTCAGTCAGTGTGCAAGGTCCATTTCAGCAAAGGTTTGGCAATAAGATTTGATGAGGTGGCCCTTTAAACTGAACCTCTTCTCTGCTCAGGTGAGTGCAGGTGTGGTGAGTACAGGTGCAGCAGGGGGCGTGGTCATCTCACCCTCCCCGTCCCCGTCCTGCCTGTCCGCAGCCAGCAGCATAGACAACCTGGCTGCACCCCTTGGTGACATCACCGTGGGCGGGGCCACTGGACCAGCAGACGGAGCTTCTGGGTCTGACAGGAAGGAGGGAGAAAGTACGTACAAACTCCTAAATCAGGGGCTGTTTTATATATTTTCTACCTGCACAGGTGTCTTAGATGTTGGTGATGTAAACGTGTCTAACAGCAGGGACTCTGCTGATGTTACTGTGTCTCTGCAGCTCTGCTCGACATGACCATCAACCAGTTCTTGAAGAGTCTGGGGCTGGAACACCTCCGAGACATCTTCCAGAGGGAACAGGTACTCGCACACTTTCTTTTTCTTTTTTTTTTTATGTGTCTGGGAGAAGACAAAAGTGAGAGGGAACTGCAAAATATGTGATGAACTGGAGAGACACCGGAGAGAGCGCGCTGGAAAGACAGACAAGGAAGCAGCTTTGTTTTGCCAGCGAAGGATTTTTTTTAGGTCATATTTTCGAATGTGAATATCCAACTTTTCAGCTTGTGGTTTATTTCTCTCAGGATTACACGCTAATTCAGTCTTCTTTCAAACGTATTTATTTAATCCGTCCTTTGTTTTAGCATCAGTTTTTAGACCTTTCTAGCAGCCTGGCTCAGGGGACGCTAATGTTCTTTTGTGAGTCCACCACTTTGGTCCAGACTGAAATATATCAACAACAGATGGAGGGTCGTAAAAATCGCTTCAGACATCCACGTTCCCCTCAGGATGAGCTATGATGACTTTGGTGATCCCGTAACTTTTATTATGGCTTGTTTTATGGAAAAGTAATGACATTCCCATCACCCTCAACTGCCTCATTGTGAGCATGTTAGCATTAGCATTTAGCTCAAAGCACTCCTGTGCCTAAATACGGCTTCACAGAGCCAGTAGACTATTAGTCATGTCCTTATGTAAATATTAATGCACAAAATAACAATAGCAAGAGACAGAAGAAGGATACAGATGGACAGAGAAAGAGAGAGAGAGAGGCTTGAGGAGAAAGATGAAGGAAATGAGAAGGACAGAGGGAGACAGCGAGACAGATGGGGCGTCAGAAAGAGGAGAAAACAGACAAGGAGGGAGACGGAAATAGAAAGTGAGATTGAAAGGTGACAGCGGGCAAAAGGCTAAGCATAGAAGGCAGTGTGGGAGCAATATGGAGGATATGTGTGGACTTGCATCACACTTATTCTCGGCCCCCCTTAAGGGAAACAAGCTGTCATTAATATTCAGATAAAGAGTGAGATGGAGGTCAGCTGGGTGTTAATGGAAAATTCCATTTTTGTTTCAGAGTGAGACAAACAAGGACTCGGTTCCAACAAAGAGATGATCTGTTTAACATATTTGATTATTGTAAAGCCATACGTTTGCTCAGTTACCGCATTTTGTTCTAAGTAAAAGCAAAGAACACAACCTATTTCAGCTGTAATGATGCCGTGTGAATCGTCCTTCTGTGAAGCCTCGCTGCTCACTTGTTCGTTGTCGCAGAAGAGAATTAGTGGAAAACCTTTGTCAACAAACGTTTGATAGTTCAGTTAATGCTAAAACTGAGCGTCTAGATTTATAGAAAAATGGCCGTAATTTTGCAAATATTGCAAAGTTATTTAGTCGGATGTTCCAGGTGGTTTATTTGATACTGCTTGCACCGGGGTTGAGATCCAGGCTGATGCGTCACTGTTACTGGTTTTACATGATGACATCAAATGGGGTGTGACATTAACTTTTTTTTGCTCCGATACAGAGATCGCACAGGCCTCCGCAGAAGTGCAAAGTTTTCATGGTTTGCACCTCTCTGCCTGATGCCTCTCTCATTAAACTCCCAGCAGAGTATTTAGGCTGTGATGATTTACACCTGTAGCAGCTGATCACAGCAACACGGATGAAAGTAGGCAAAGGTTAGCGTTTGAACGGCGGCATTATCTCTGCCTCCAGCGTGAATCTCATCTCCGCTCGCCCCGAACAAACTCTTCACTTCAGCATCATCAATTTGCATATCAATGGCTTGATTACTGCCATTCATTCACTGACCTTTCCTTCATGCCGCTTCTCTCTTTCTCTCATGAATATTTGTCAGACCTATTGTCTCTGCGATATGTCTTAGGTCACTGAACTCTGAACTATTGATCGTTCACAGTTTGCTGCGCGACCTTCTGTTGTCACCCTTAAACTCGAATGTTTTTTATGTGTTGAAGTTTTTTGGAATTAGAAGCATAGCTTGACAAGTTATTGCACGTTAGGATTATGAAATGTTATTTTCCTGGCAGTTTACGTTCTTTTGCCAGCAGAAACAAGCATAAGCAGGACTGACGTGACTTTTTTTTGTGGTCTCCGGGCAGATTTCGCTGGATGTGTTGGCAGACATGGGTCACGAGGAGCTGAAAGAAATCGGCATCAACGCTTACGGTCACAGACACAAACTCATCAAGGGCATCGAGAGGCTGCTGGGAGGCCAGCAAGGTCAGGGATAAACACACGCATATATGAGAAGTTATACAACTATTCCCCAAAAAAAACATATCTATAAAACTAGCCAGCGCAACGTCAACTTGTGTGTATTGAGATGCACTCGATGAGAGTTTAAAAGAGCATAAAACACATGATTGTGACACATTTTCTTCCAAATGTGCATTCGTAGGTGGAAATCCATACCTGACGTTCCACTGCTCGAGCCAGGGCACCGTGCTGATCGACCTGGCCCCCGACGACAAGGAGTTCCAGTCTGTGGAGGAGGAAGTACGCAAACACACCTTTTATACACACATCCAGCTTCCACGACACACACGTACCTCACCGTCACCTCACTACCTGCATGACTTTACAGCAGTCTGGTCGAATGATTTAATGATTTATCTAATTTGAGCATGTCATTAGCAATTTGAGCCATCTGACAAAGGATGCAGCTCTCCATATGAGCGTCGCTGCTCCGCTGATTGTATGTCTCTTGTAAATGAAAGCAGTAATTCAGAGAGACAGCAGATATCAGTGTGAATGAGTTTGAAATTAATGAGGATCTGTCAGATGTTAACAGACATTTAACAGGTCATTTAAACTGGAATTTTTACTGGAGGACTCGGCGCGAGGTCTGCCGAGACTGTTTAGAGGTTTGAAATGTTAGTGGAGGTGGATGCTGGATGAAGACACCTCATCTCTGGGTGGATGAATCACACCTTCGCCTTTGAGATATATGGGAATTGGCGTGTTTGTCACACTCATTTCCCATTTTAGCCTTTGATGGATTTGCCTATGTGGTCATTTTGATCTTGTGTCTGTTTATTTCCTCCTCAGCTGCAGAGCACCATCAGAGAGCACCGTGACGGAGGCAACGCGGGTGGAGTCTTTAGCCGGTACAACATCATTAAGGTGTGTGCCCACACACACACACACACACACACACGCAGACCAGTTTTCTCTCTTTAAGATCACAGATACGGGATTTGAAATGAAGTAAAGGGATAATATGTCACCTTCCCACATTAAAATGTCAAAAAGTGACGAGGCCTGTGTTGTGTTGTGTTGTTGTGTTCCTCCCTCTGACTCTGCAGATTCAGAAGGTGGTGAATAAGAAGCTGCGGGAGAGATACGCACACAGACAAAAGGAAATCGCAGACGAGAATCACAACCATCACAACGAGCGAATGCTCTTTCACGGTAATTTAACATGCCATATGATTCAGCAGGCTGGGTTTTATCCTCATATATTATGTATTATGAAGTGTTTCAACAGTTCTTAGTACTTACTTTACTCACACTTGTTCGCCTTTTCAAGTGATATTTTGACACTTGCTCATTACTTTTTCAAAAAAAAGGTACCTGTATCATCTGAACTTGGTTTCATTTGTAGCCATAAAATTCAGAATGCAGTTGCCTGACATTGCTGACCTGTTGAAGGAGGCTGTGTGTTGCAGGTTGAGAGCGGAGCATAAATTCAGAAAAGTTTGGCTTGTTAGCTTTCAAAAGTGACTATGACTCAATTTCAAGGTCAAAAGTTCATTTATTTGTCATTCCATCAAGTTGCAGTCCATTTATGCTACGTAAGAAAAACTCTTGTCATGGTGGAGTGTGGAGGATGAGTTGAGGAGTCTCAGCCTGAGGAAAGAAGCTGCTCTGCAGTCTGGAGGCACGGCAGCGGACACTTCTGTATCGCTTGCCAGGCAGCAGCAGACTGAACAGGCTGTGGCTGAGGCCACTGACGTCCTTCAGGCTCTGCACAAGCACCTCACCTCCGAGATGTCGCTGATGGTCAGTCGATGGGTACATGCATGTCATGAACTAGAATGTGTCCCTCCTCACCGCCATGAAGTTTGGATCACATCTCCCCGCAGCTCCAGTCACTTCCTTTAAGTCGACAGAAGTAAAGCGCTGCTTGGTCTCCTGCATCAAGGTTCAATTATCCCTGCGCTCTGAGGTGAACTCCGCTTTGTACTGCAGTGTTTTCATTCTTGCGGCCTGACCGTAAGCCTGAACGAACCTCATTAATCTTCCCCCTTCAACCACAAGGCCCGGCGAGGACACAGCCGTCAGGACTGCAGCCCATTTCGCCTTCTTTAAACACTCTCGAACACTAAACCCCAGGAAGTCGTGTGGCTTCTGCGACGCCTGAAACGATGCGGCTGGCACCAGCAATCATGCTGCGTTCAAAGTCTCTTAGATCATGGATTTCCCAGGATAACACTTAGTCAAACAGAATCTGGATCTCTGCCTTTCTGCATTCCTCATACTGTTATGCTTTATTTATTTGTGCTTCCCTGTCTGGAGAAGAGACCTGTTTAGAAAACAGGAGGTGCACTAATTGCAGACTATGGTTTTGTTAGCTTCTCGCATTTGAGGATTTTTCCGGTGGCAACTCCAAAAAATGATGAAATACTTCATGTTTTGGGAGCTTTTCCAGATTCCCACAAAGCAGACATGTCCATACAGGAAGTGTCCTCACAGCGGAGGTCTGCAGGATAAGCATGCATGTCCTTCCTCATCTTTTTTCATATTCTTCCCGCCAGGTTCTCCCTTCATCAATGCCATCATCCATAAGGGCTTTGATGAGCGACACGCCTACATTGGCGGCATGTTTGGCGCCGGGATCTATTTTGCAGAGAACTCCTCCAAAAGCAACCAGTACGTGTACGGGATTGGTGGAGGCACAGGATGTCCCACCCACAAAGACCGCTCCTGCTACGTGTGCCACAGGTGAGACGTCTCATTGGTTTAGGTCAAATGATTCGGATCGCTGCGTCACTGCAGGAAGCAATGAAGAGAGACATTATCACTCTGAAGATGCATGAATTAAATAAACAAATATTTGCGTGTGACATCTGATATAAACTGACGTGACCTGATCGTTGACAGCATCGTTCTGCGCGTTTGTATTTCAGGCAGATGCTGTTCTGCAGAGTGACGCTGGGTAAGTCCTTTCTTCAGTTTAGCGCCATGAAAATGGCCCACGCGCCCCCCGGACACCACTCCGTTATAGGACGACCCAGCGTCAACGGACTGGCGTATGCAGAGTACGTCATCTACAGAGGGGAGCAGGTCAGTGTGCACACTGTTTTCATGCTTGCATGTGAAGTAAGCACAGTTGTGCCATTTTTCATTAGCAAATCTGTGATTTATAGATTCATTTATCACTTAATCTATAAAAATGTTCCAAAATCAAATAGACATAAATTACAGAGTCAGGGAGAGGGGTAATATTCCAAGAAAATAACTGAATTTCTGAGATTGAAGTGGTAAATTTCTGAGAAAAAACTCACAAACTCATGACATCTACAGGCAACTTCTTCAAAGTCTGGATGTTTACAATAATGTGGTGATTGTGGGCATAATGCACAGCAGGCAGCAGCATCTGTGGTGTGACAAGGTTGATCCAACCTTGCAAAATGAAGGATTGTGGTTCCCTGACAACAAAACGGCAACAAAAAAAATGCTCTGAGTTTGTGACTTTAATCTCACGTTTGAATTAAACAACTTAAAGCATTAATCGATGATCATCCCTGTTCTTTCCTGTTCCATTAACATATGCACGTATGAGTCCAGCACTAGAAATAAGCCTAGTATTTAGTTTCACCTTTGATCGTCCACAGGCTTACCCAGAATACTTGATCACGTACCAGATCGTGAAGCCAGAGAGTCCGGCGGCGCCTGCTGCCACCTCCGAGCAGAAGTCCTAAAATGCAGTCACAGCTGGATCTGAAGAAGGTCGAACCGCGGTGGACTGGAGCTGCTCTCTAAGAGGGCTAGAACTGAACTGCAAGGTGTTTCGAACCTCAGCCCCAAAATGAAGGTCTCCGGAGCTGAACTTGAGGTGGGTCAGGTGGAGTGTCGACCGGGACGTAGTCAAGGCGGCCGCTGGAAGCGATATGTGTGTGTGTGAGCGGAAGAAGAAAAGGAGGATGAGGAGGCAGCGTTGGAGGACGATACATGCTCAGTGCAAAGCAGCAGGCGGCACATTCTTTAATTAACTGGGTCTAGTTTTGCAGCAGAGAGAGAAAATGGTTTGTCAACATTTCAGGAAGTGTACCAGTAAGCTCATTTTTAAGTTTGCAGGCCTCTGGCTCGATCCTGAAAACAATTAAGGAAGCAATTAGAGCAGGACACAGTCCAAAGCAAAACAAACATCCCTGATTTTGCACCTTTGCACTGCTTGTGTATTCTGCCCCCAGTTTTTAATGTGTTGTTTTGATATCGTGTCCTCTGTGGGCTTCGTGCATCATCCACAGCAACAAAACAACGCCCCGAGGCCGCTTCCAGAAACAGCGATCGCCGTGCTGAGAGAACAGAAATCCCGTTCATTTCATGTCCCAGCTTGTCACATTTGCACCAATGAGGCTCATGTAAACAAGACACGGCTCTCTGTGTTCTCTCACATCTCCCCTGCTGTAAGCGGCAGAGAAGTGATGAAATGAGCGTGAGCAGGGAGAAGTAAAACAGATTACAGCGGACAAATACCCAGAAGTCAACAAGCAGAAAGCAAACACAATCCACGGCTGCTGCCAGTGCCGGCTGCAGACTTTCCCACTACAGTCCATACCGGGACCACCCTCTACATCCCACCTGTCAGACCAGAGGACAGGTTTTTTTTTGGTTTACTTGACCAGTATTTGGTGACGAGCAAGCAGCAACCACAAAGGCTGAGACACCTGTCAATCATGCCCAGGAAATTTATTTTGGAGTCTTGAGTGTAGCGGCCACTGTTGGAGCTGCATCTTAAACAGCTTCCTCATTGGCTCTGACGGTCAAACATGGTGGTTGCTGCTTGTTTCAGTCCACGTCACGTTGAAGCAGTCCAAACTCCGTCTTTTGCCAGAACCAAGAGGACCACAAGAGATCAGACTGAGGCACTGTTATGTGTACATGCACAAACGCACACATGCATACACTTGACTATCTTGTCAGTTGCAGCTCAACATTCACACCTGTCTGCAGCTACACCTGTCTGCAGCTACACCTGTGTGTCGCTCATGTCCACTTACAGCCGTAGCCTCTTTTTGGTTTTCTGTGTTAACGTCTCTCAGAGGGACCCATATATTCCTGCATTGCTGTTTACATGATTCTGCTGCCTTTTTTGCCCTGTTCCTCTCTACCTTTAGCTGTTGATGCCCCCTAGTGGTGCAAGAGAGGAATTGCTGGCTTGCAGTATTCAGTCAAAGAGAACAAAATGTGGTTTATTCAGGAAGACCTTTCTACACATTACTATTTATTTGTGTTTTTTTTTGAGGCATATTCCTTTTTTTTAATTATTTTTCCATCATCTGTCATCTTTAGGTTTACACTCCTCAAACATTCTACAAGCAAATGTGAAAAGTGAGCCTGTTCACAGTATGTTAGCAAGCCATTCAGCAGGCTGCTCACAGGCTTAAAAAAAAAAAAAAAAGATATTTATTGAACCAGAATCTGACTGAGGATGAGGAAGAGGATGATGCATATGTTGTACATAAAGATGAGCTGTCACTTATCTGTATTAACCATTCGTGGTGGCACACTAACATCATAAGAGCTTAGCACACTCCTCACACTACGTACTGTTGTAAGCTTGAACTGCCTTTTTTCTTTCTTTTTTGTTACTATATTGACCATGTTTTTCTGTTGATAGTTTATTTATGACCACACAGGACCACACACACGAGTTCAGTTTCTTTTATCGCGTCAGGTCGAGTCAGGCATTGCTGAAGGTCTTTGAAGCTGCGTGGGACAGGCAGGGAAATGGCCTCGGAAAGTTCCTGAGACTGATTAGGTTGCCTTGAAATCACTTGCAGCACAGTGTTTGTGAGTCAAACTCAGATTGCAGCTGATTTGCATTTTCAAGGTGAAGATGACGTTGGTCTGAGCCAAGTGCAAAGCAAACATGAAATCCATGTCAGGTGTGAAGTGAGCCTAAAATCTTCATGTTGTCAGAGAGCAGCAGCAGCTCAAAAGCTGCTGTAAAGCTGACGTTTCGTCAGACTGTGTTCAGGCTGTGAAGTTTTCACATCAGCATTTTTTTTTTTACCACCCACATGTTTGATAGCAACAGTTCATCCTAATAACAATGAATGATAACAAAAAAGGACTTGGCTAGCAGCACATTTCAGCAAATTACAAAGTGATTAATGGCAGGGAAAATGAAAAGGAAATGAAATGAAAGTGAAAAAATAAACTGGTAGACAGGAACAACAACTGATGACTAAAGGAAAAATGAGAAAAGCTAATAAGCTTGAAATTAAACTGTAATGAAAAAAGTTTTCTGGGGGAAAAAAAGAGTTGCTGCGCTTGGACGCAGTTCACACATTATGCGGCCGTATGTAGGTATTTATTAGTTTTTAAGACATGACTGAAATGATGATGGTGATTTCACCTGCCTGTAAGACGTCTCTCTTACTGTCCATCAACTTTTTGGTTTTAAGATAAGGCTTTATCGATCCCACACCGGGGAAATGTAGTCGTTACAGCAAACAGGTTACAAAAAGCAAGCACAGTGGCATAAACAGGTCAAAATAAAAATATAGAAGTGTACAAGATACAGAATAAAGTCACTTATTTAAGGTCTGAGATTTCACAAAATGCCTCGATGTCGGTTTATAAAGCTCTGATTCGATTTTGAAATCAGCTTGATGACAAACAAAGCAAACGTGTTGATGTTTCTGTTGGAGACCAGCCGGATTTCTCTGTTTGTCCTTGTCTGTGTCGTCCCTGATCAGTCAGCACAGGGACAGAGGTCTCCCACGAAGCAGCAGCGTCACTGTCGCCCCTCGTGGCTCGTACAGAGCAGGTGGACTTTATGGTGTTGACCTCATTAAGGTCAGCGCATCCTTTATTAGCAGAGAGCCACGGGCTTTGTTTTAAAGGAGACTGTAAATAAACTGGCTCCAGATGGGCCTTTTAACGGGCCTTTTATGGACGATTTTGAGTTTATTTTTCTTGCTTTTTGTCCTTTGAAAGACTTTTCAAAGACTTTTTTAATGTGATAACTATTTGACTTGTGTTTAAGCTGGTCTGTCTCCGCTTATCTGTCTCACGGGCCAGTCAGCCATCTTGTTGTAAATAGTTCGGAGGGGTGTGTGCGCGTGCGTGCGTGTGTTCAATCAAGCTACGCCTCACCTTCTGACCTGCCTTCTGCCAAAAGCCACCGGTTTAATTAACACATTTCCTCATCAGTGATGTTTGACCTCCTGTTGTACAGACTCTAACATGTGGAACAGAGAAACTCCTCTCTTGTACAGAAGAAAACCCTTAATAAAAGATCTTAACAAAGTGTCTTTTTGTGTGTCCAGTTTATTGACTGTGTTATCATTCCTCCTCTGAAGCAGGCAAGTCACGTTTATCTTATTGATTATTAGTAGCTGCTTAGCAAATGGCATTTTTCCATCTTCTGTTAAACATGCTATTCTTCTGTTCTTAACAAATTTAGGCCAATTTCTTTGTTACTTGTAGCTTTTATGTGTCATAATAACATCTTTCAGTCAGGATTTAGAGTGTTACTGTGCACAGAAACTGCCCTCCTCAAGGCAAATAACAACTATCATGAATTGTACCTGTTGCTGTGTTAATGCTTCACTCCTGTTTTGTGGCTGTCGTCATTTCAAACAGGCTGAATAAGGAAAATTAAATGTTCTCACCACTGGATGGCGATGCAAGCCAACATTCCCTCTAATGTCTGTCTGACTTGACCACGCAAAGAGGTTCTTGGATGACAAAGGATGCACATGCTGTCCATACTATCATATAAAAAAAGTCTTTTTGAGAGGATTTGTTGTTTGGTATCACTCACAGCTGCAGTGATACCTGCGTGTAGATGGAAATAAGAGCAGTTGTAGTATTGGGACTGTGGATTTGCTAATCTTGCTAAATGAATGCTGGTATCACTGCTATATTCTCCACTTGTTTACCTATATGTATCATTTCATTCATTTCCCCCTGACCTTTTCATGTTCAATCTGTCCTTAATCAATTAAGAAATCAAACATGAGCCTGACATTTGATTGGCTTGCGTTACATTCTTCATTAGACATGTTGCAGTTTGTCTTTAAGCTCTGTCATCCTTATTTTGGACAACTCAATGTATAATTAATTGGTTGGAAAGTGGAATGAGTTAGATGAGGTGGCACTTGCGTAAAACCCCCCCGCTGCTTGCTTTGACGCCATTATGTCATCAGTCTGTGATTGGATGAGTCATTCAATTGCTTGTTTTGTTTTTTTTTTTCTTGAACCCACATTCACTAAACTGCATTTCTACTTTCTGTGTGTACTAAATATATTAGTCCCTCTCTTAATTTGTGTGGAGCATCATACAAAGAAAGCACATACAACTTCATTAAGAACTTTGTTTATTCAACAGTGGCTCTTCATTAATAAATAAATGCACAGATCATTCATTCCACAATAAAATTGAGGGAAAGTATTTTTTCTTATATAAATGTCCAAGTGGAGGGTTGATATTGCCATGATGCGTAAAACAGCATTGACCAGACAGATAGACAGACAGTCTAGACGGATGGACTAACACAGACAGACACCACAGAGACGTGTACAAAGTATTGCGTTTTTGTCAACGATTGGCTCTCTTCTCCCTCGTTCTGTCTCTCTCGTTCTCTCCACGTGGACGAAATGTCTTTACGCAAAGTCTAGTCAGTCTACCGTCGCCGCGATGTACAAACCAGAAATTATAAATACAGTATTGCATCACTTCAAAGTGCTACAGAGATAGGTGCCGACAATCTTCAAAAACAGAGAAAGGTTTGATTCCTTTGAGACCATGTGTGAGTGTGTGTGTGTGTCTGTGTGTACCTGGATGTAAAAGCAACCATGGTTGGACTTTGTGCCTTTGGACGTCTAGCACAGAGTGTAGAGCTTTAGCCAGGTCAGAAGCAGAAGCAATACAAACATTGTCTCAGACTGTGGTATTATGAAGCTTTAACGTAAGCACAGTATTGCATGACTTCAAAGTGCCACGGAGAGGACTGTGGACAACCTTTAAAAACGGGGAAGAGTTACGTTGTGTGTGTGTGTGTGCGCACAATTGGACTCAGATATACGCCGAAGGAACTGGATTATAAGGAGGGCTGCCTGTTACTGGATTGTGGCCTCAAAGCACAAAAGCTTTCTTCTCTTTGTCTCCATCACTTCTGGATTTTAAAAAAAGGAAAGCAATAAGTGATTGTGTTTGATTTTAACCTGGATTCCCCTCACAAGGAACAACACTGAGGGTCCCTGATGTTCAGTAGGCAGAGAGTAAAACACCCATGTTTGGATGTCGTGTCCGAGAATCCAGCCACGGCAGGCGGATGCATGCGAGAAAATATTGCCCCTAAAAATGTACATATTCACGGTTTAGCCAGCCTGAAAAAGCCTTTTCAAAGGTGGAACTTCCACCTACTTAAATACAGCATTTTATGTGTTTGTGTCCAACTGTGAGAGTGCATGAGCAGAGATGAAGAGAGAAGCTTTTGCTCTTTTGACATTATGGAATAAGAGCCTGTGCTGTGAGATGCTGACATGTTTTTTCCTCCGACTCTGACTGACATTCAGCAATCTGCTTTTGGGCATCTAAAAAAAAAGAAGAAGAAAAAAAACACCTTTATGTATGAACAAGGCACAAACACCTTAAAGGACCACCAGCTGGTGATGCACATTTTAGCCCATTAATTAAAAATAAAAATACCATGTTCCAAAGCATCCCATAGGAGCCAGCGTTCTCAGTTCATTTGAGTGAACTGTGAAAATAAAATCATCTTTAAAGTTACGTGTGTTTTGGAAAATGGCTAACAATAAAGACTGGATTATTTAGAATGAATTAAAACATACAAAACCACCAGCATGGTCCTTTAAGTGGCTGTCTTCCAGAGCCACCGTGCTAGAAAAGTTTCCCCTCTGATCCAAAACAACTATTCTGTGAAGGGGCTTCCTACAGTGTGTATCAGGGGCCTGCACTGGGGTTTCCCAGTCCATTTATGAGGGCCCTGGCCTTTATTTGGCATCTTATTTTATTTATTTAGCCTCTCTTCAGTGAGGTGCAGAGGAGAGGGGGCGGACGGGGTGAAGATGAGAGGCAGACATGAGAGGAGGAGGAGAGAGGGAGGGAGGGAGAGAATATAAAAGGATGAAAAGGAGATGAGAGGAGAGGAAGGTGTGGGGGAGAGACAGAGGGAGGAAGAGGACATATGAAAGACAGGAAGCTCCGGTCGGATCCCCGGCAGAGCACCTGTCACTGAAGAGCCTCCTGCTTTCTATCACCGTCTCCTCCCCTCTTATTTCCATCCATCTCTTTTGTCCGGCAGCGGGAGGGACACCCGAAGGGGAAAGAGCGGGTGCTTAAAATTCCTCCTTCCTTCCTGTGTCCATCTCCTCTCCTAAAGACCTGTTGTCTCCATAGCAACAGACCCTGTCTTCATACTGAGCTTATTCAGTTGGTAGTCGTGAATTTGTGTGTGTGTGTGTGTGTGTGAGGCAGAGAGAGAGAGAGAGAGAGAGAGAGTGTGTGTGTGTGTGTGTGTGTATGTGTGTGTGTGTGTGTGTGTTCACTGCTGCTCATGCCTCCCTGTGTCAGTGTTTGTGTGTCAGTGTGCCTCTGTGCATGTTGTTGTTTATGAAGGAAGAGGGTGTTTTCTTGTCAGTCCAACACTCCGTCCGAGCTCGTTTACGGGAACAACTTTTTCAAAGCCAGTTCATTTTTGGTCAGTTTGAAGAAATCTCTCGTTTCATGGAAGGAGCGTTGGCTGGTTTCTGAACTTTAAAAAGTTTTTTTCTGTCTCCAGTCTGAGTTTTGAATCAGGCACCGTGATGCTTCTCACCTCCCCGCCTTGGAAGCATGTGCAGCGGTCAGTAAGGCTGACAGCTCCTCCAGCCAATGGCAGCCCAGTCTGCGCTCAGTTAGTTCGCTGGGGGAAAGCAGTGATTGGCTATCCATCAGCAGCCGGGGGAAGTTGTGAGCGGGCTGTGGTGCAGGTAGGCAGAGTTCACCACAGAAACAGGGAAGTTGAAAATGAACGGCGAGGTGGGCGTGGCTGACGTGGAGGTGGTGGTCGTCGAGGACTTGGGTCCGAGCAGCGGGCTCGCTGTGGCAGCCGCTTCGGCGGCGCACGAGGTGGCGAGGAGCTGCGACTCGAACTGCAGCAGCTGGCCCATGAAGCTGAAGTTGGGGGAGATGATGCTGCGGCGCCGGCGCACAAACTCGAAGGCCTCGTCCAGACGCACCCGCTTCCTCTTCATCAGGTAGGCCAGGCAGATGGTGGCGGAGCGGGAGATGCCGGCTTGGCAATGGACAAGCACTCGCCCACTGGAGTCCCGGACTGAATCTTTGGGAGAGGAGGTCAGAGGTCAGAATAATGAATACAATTCAGTTATCATATCACATCACTATCAGGTGGTTTGATTACACAGTCGAAAGAGGTATCTGAATGATTGGCACCAAAGGTTGGACTGACATTCATGGTCCCCAGACAATGTACCCTGAGTGATTTTTTTTTTGGTGAAGGCATGACCCTCCCTCCTCTGTCTCTGATTGGCTTACCCTAATATTCTTACCCTAACCCTCACCAGTCTCACTCTGTTTTGAATGAAATGTCTCAACAACTGCTGGATGGATTGCCATGACATTTGGTGGAGACATGCATGTCCCCCTCAGGATGACTCGCTAGCACCATCTTTAGGCCAAATTTTAAATGCGTCCAATACTTTTGTTTAAAGCTGGATGCCTCCAAAACAAATGAAATTAGCATCAGCCTCAACTGCACTCAGTGTTAATCTTTTTTCCTTTTCAGAGTCACCACAGTATTTCAAACAGGACAGATGCGTCTCTTTTCATTTCCTCTTCCCTCATGCGTCCCCCTCTCTGTGTTATCAAACCAGTAACTAACCTCAAAGTGAGAAAGCAGCAAATCACATTTCACTGAAACACGCAAGTGCAAAAAAATTTGAGTCACCAGCCTCTTTCACACTTCCTGCCGCATTCTATTTCTGCCTCTGCCTCTTTCAGTATGTTTGGACGCATGCTATTACTTCATTACTGTGAATAATCAGATTTAGGTAATAGTTTGATTCAAGCGTTTACAGTAACTCAATTTCCCCAACAGGCTGCGTTTGAATGATTAATTGGAAAGTCATGTTAATGTCCTTAAGCATGTGCGGCGGCCTGCTGGAGACTGGAAGCACAGAGTATGATGAAGATAATGGAGAGGCTTCTTTTCTAGTTTTTTCATGTTGATTAATATAATCTAATTTTACAGCACTGTTGGCCGTGCTGCAGTTGTAATATAAAATGACTGCTTTGAATTCAGTTCACTCTGTGACCTTTCTGAAATATTTACTGGCATTTCTCGACATGCACAGATGCGTGACTGCTAACCCCCCCACCTCCCTCTCATTCTTCGTGTCTTGCTCTGCTTCTCAGATGTCTCCATTTTTTCTCTCTCAAACTGTCAAACACAAATACACAGATTTCAGGTAACTCCACCACAGCGTCTGTTCACCCGGTAACAGTGGATGAGTCAGACTCTGGTCCCACAGCAGCTAGCTATGACGCATACCAGCACCTACACACACACACACACACACACACACACACATCAGACTCACGGACATACATTCACAGCACGGAAACCACACACACCATGTCTGCACAGAGGGCGGATATGCAAAGTGAAAGCAAATCACACACTCGCCTTTACTGCTTACTGTATAAGATGTTGGATTTGACGACGTACCAGACAAAGATGTCACAAAACAAGGAGAGAAAATTCATACATTTCTCCAGATTTCATGATTTTCATTAGCACTATAGTACAAACCCAAATCATGCTGCTGAGAAATGACTGACTGGAATATTTTCTCATGACAAATTCTATCCTCTGTCTTTTTCCTTGATTGCATTACATCATTTTGTTTGCTCTGTTTTCTTTCTGTTTCTGCCTCTGCGAAGTCTGCTGAAATGTGTGTGATAAAGGGCTTCTTAGAAAAAATAATCTGTGACAGATTCCCATGAATAAATGTCTGATTTGTCATCATCTGCCTGCTCTATATGCGCAGGGTATCCAGTGCATGAATGCTTTTCCATTGTAGCTATCTGAAAGCTCTTTTCTGGGAAAAATTCTCAGGCTGCAGACGAGACGCGAAGCACTTTACATTCATGCTCAGTTTAGGTTTAATGAAAAGGGTCTGGTTAGCATGAGCAGTGATGAGCCGCCATTGCGGAAACAAAGATATTCCATGGATTCAATGTCGTTAAAGTAAACATGTCTAAACCTGCAAGTCAAATTTCCAGCATAAATGCCAGACATTTGATGGTTTCAGCTTCTCAAATGTTAGAATTTGCTGCTTTCTCTACTAAGATGAACCCTTTTAATATGAAAAATGACCCAAAAATGAACCACATAAAGCACAAGTATACCTGAAGGTCGCTCATTGTATTTGTGATTATTCACAATGGGAATTCATTTGTTCTGCTAAGACACCACACACACAGAGTTATTTACTGACCTATGAACTCAATAGCTTCCAGGAACCAGCAGCTGATGTCTTCTTTATGGTTGTCCTCCACAGGAATACATTTGTACTGGTACGCCCCTTCGAAGTGGTTGGGACAGTCAGCGGACACGTTGAGCAAGGCGGAGATTCCTATGCTGTCCAAAACCTCTTTCTTTGAGGCGTGGAGGGCGCTGCCAAGGTAGAGGAACGGGAGGATCTCAACCGGGCCGCCCTGGATGAAAGACAGATGGGAGGATGATGATTCATCTATTATTTCTCAAAAATTCACACTGAAGAGGCACATTTTTCTGCTCTGGGGCAGCTTGTTCATAATTCATTCGTCCAGTCAGTCAGTTCATGGAGCCATTATTACATAAAGGAACACCTCCTGACCCCACCTAACTTAGAAAACCACGCTGGACATAATTCACTTAAATAAAAAGAAAAAACAGCTTATATTATGAAACAAAGAATTCACTGTCTGGGCGAGCAGCAGAGGCCAGGTTCCAAATGACTTCAGTGTATGCGTGACCTCACGTAATGTTTTGTTAATCACATTAGCCACGCTTATTATCGGACAGGGCTAGCTTATTATCTGTGTGAGTAATGCAGGGTCGCTTTTACTCATTAAGTAGACGTTAAGTAATTTACCCGTATGGAAATACATCTCACTATAGGAGCTGTGTCTGTGGTGAGCTGACTACTGATTAAAAGCTCCAACTGACGAATTCAATGGAAATGCTAGCATGTTTTTGATTCAACAGGAAGTACAACAGTTTTATCTTGGCGATCTCCATTCAACAGTCTCTCGTGCTTCAATAGGAACACCTTGTGCTTTTTCTGTGATCACACTTTATCAGAGTAAAAACCAGTTCCTCTGAGATAAGTGTGCTCCACGCCGACTGTTTTTAAGAAACGTTTCCTCAGAAATAACGTGTCTGAAGCTGCTCAGGTACAACGTGCAACTGCGTGAAGTACAGTCCACGCTGTCAGTTAGTGAACACGCAGTAGCGCTGACTGTGGTCATGACGGTTTTCTTACATTTCCTGGAAAAAGGAAGTATCTGTGACCTGTGAGTATGCATTTGTTCTTTCTGGTTTTGCTGTGTTTTGGTTAAAAACAGGAATTGTTGGCCATAACATTTGAATGTCTATACCAACAACCAGAGCACTGCTGTCACCATTCACAATCAAAAACACAAAGCTCTCATGAGTTAAAAGCTCTAAAGATGAAATATGTCCACTGAAACCGTTACATTTATTAAATATTCTAGTTTTTATTGCTCTGCCTTTGGAGGCAGAGCTGTGGGTGGTAAAAGTGGAAGTATTGTTTTCCCTTTCATTGGATCTGAGTGACCAGCTGGTTGGCAGTCTATACCGGTAGTGAGACTTATTGACGAGGGCTCTGTCTGTTTATGTCACTGCCGCTGACGACCTCGGTACTGACACAGCGTCAGGAAATGATCAATACTGCTAAGAGATGTAATGTGAGGAGGGGGGTGGAGGGTGACAGGAAAACAGCCAGTGAGATACCCAACTGGCTCTTCTTCCCCAGTCCATCATTTCTATCCTTCAACAGGAAGCTGCAGTGCTCCTGGGGTGAAAACTCCACCTGACAGGCATTTTCCTTAGAGAACATACAGAGGCTGGATTGTCTGCGTCTCTCTCCTCATGCGTTCCAGAGGAATTAAACCCACACCGCATGTGACTGTGGAAAAATCCGCAGGCTCAAACGGCAGATCACTGACCAACGAAACGAGGCCACCCGGGTCACAGGAAGTGACGCAGGGGTGAATCAATGGTGAGCTCTAACCTCCCGTGCAGCCATATCACAAGATAAATAAGTAATTTAAACAGAAAGAGTTTTTCCAGAATATTTTCACATTAGTTTACTTTTTCTAGGCTGAGAAAACAAGTTTGGAACTGCACTTTCACTGGGGGGGTTGAATGAACGTGAGAGAGTGAACAACAGTTGAGCTGCAAGGCAAATAACTTGCAGTGTTTGCACATGGCAGCTCTCTGTCTACATGTGTGCAAGTGAAGTTGACTTTTACAGTTAATGTGCCTGACGTGACTTCAGGAAAATTCTGATAAGGCATTAACATTTTAATCATTTATTAAGCAAACACAAAAAGTTGATCATCATTTTCTGTCTCATATTATTATAAGACATTGCTTTTTGGTGAGGGAACTTATGGCATTTGTGATTATTTTTCACATTTATTAAAGAAAACATTCATTAGTCGCAACCTCAACAGCTTACACTTACATCAGGTTGATGCTGGGAAACGTTAACTATGTTATTATGAAAATACTCTTCTCGGGCTGATGATGTGTGTGAGGCCTGAGTTCCTGTTTGTCTGTTTCCTGCTGTGTGTTACCTGGTCATGGTGTGGCGTCCCACAAGATGAGCATGCAGAGTCGATGCTGGACTGGCTGGTGAGGGGCGGCAAGGACTTGGTCTTCAAACAGTACTCGGGGTATTCTGTGAAAAACCTGTCGTAGCCACCTGGAAAAGAGACGTCATGATCAAATATGATGCATCAAATGCAGCGCGTTGCTCCACAGAAGGACTCAAATAAATCTTAAATTATCACATTAGTGGCAAACAAAAAGAAGCACTGCTTCATCCCAGCACAATCTGCACCAGGACAGACTCTGCATTCACTGAGCCTGACACAAAGTCCAGTAAAGCAAACCCTGACCTAGTCTGTCCAGACTCTACTGCTCATGGATTTGAAAACAATTTCATCATCCCTTGGCTTTTTTTTTTATACATCTGCAAGCTGACCACTGCTCTCTGCACCTCAGGGATCAAACCAGATTAACTGGGAAAATGTCATCTTTGGAGGCTACATACAAACACTCCTGCGCTTCAAGGCGTCTGCGTCATTAGGATGCACACAAAAAAAAAAGAAAAAAAGAATGCGCCACAGCTCGCAGCAGCTTTGGTTTTCACATTTCCTGCAGTCTAAATATAGTCTGGTGGGCAAATGGAGTGTTGATTTTAGATTTCACAGCCTCCCGTTGGTGATTTACTCGAAGAGGACTGTTTCTGAAAGGATCTTGTGTGTCCTGTGAGTCTCTCCGGTTTGATGTGGCTTCTACGCATCAGCATTACCTCATTCACTCAGCTCACGGCCATTGGTCTGTGTGTGAATGTGTGTAGCTGTGAGTGACTGAGTGTGTGTATTTGGAAAAAAAAAAAAAAAAAACACAACTGCATAAAAATAAAGCAGGCACAGTGAGAATTTCTACATCTGGTTTATAGACTAACCAGCAGCTACAAAAACAATATTCAGTGTATTCATGGAGGTATGGAAATAATATTGATTATGTTGGTTGAAAGGAAAATGGGCAATGCCCCAGATAGGCTCATGAAACTGGGCTATTAATGAAATTTGGAGCTATGATTATTATTGGCTGTGACTGACCAGTTTAAAGCCTCAGTATTATCAAAAACATTATCATCATACCTTTTTTTATATACTATTATGAAGGCTTTTTCAAGAAGAACATTCAAGAAACTCAATTTAAACACTGAACTGAACAGTGAAAAAAACATTATTTGCGTTACCATTACTAGAACAATATCATGGGAATCTAAAGAATTTGTCATTCCCATCTTTTTAATTTTTATACCTCTTTACCGGCCTATACTAAGGTTAAGAATCATTCATCAGTGACATTAAATGAAATGGTTCTGTTGTGTAGAAATGAAGCACACCTTTGAGCAGATATATGTCTGTTCCGGAGGAATCCCTGCACAGCGCGTTGAGCACCAGAGTCAGAGTGCTGTCCTCCTTCACCGTCTCTGAGTCCGGCGTCCTCTCATCGTACAGCACCGCCGCGGAGTACATCCCGGAGCGCAGGCGGCCCCTGACCTCCTCGTCCCCGGCCAGGATCTGGTCCAGGCTCAGCGCGGAGCCCTTGGCCCTGCGGCGGACGATGGTGTTACAGCGGGCGTTGACGGCGCCGCGGATGTGCCCCGCGCTGAAGGCGAGGAAGGAGCGGCAGTCCAGCAGCAGACACTTGGCGCTGTCGTCCTTCAGGAGCCGCTTCAGCACCGGGCAGTCCATCTCGCCCAGGTCCTCCATCGCACGTCGTTTCAGGCTGCGTGTGTAGGCTTCGTTCACTGTCGCGAATCTCCCCTCTCTGTGCCCCCACCGCCCTCCAAACCTGCGGATCCTGCGCTGGATTCCCCTCGCGCCTCTCCTCTATCCGCGTATCATCCCGCGCATTGTGACCGCTCTTCTGTTCACGCTCAGTGCTGTCACCGCTCTCTTTCTCCCTCTCCCTCTCTGCGTGTGCCTCCACTGGCTTGTTTCTCTTTTTTCCTTTTTTTATGAATGGGTGCATCGCGTCACGGCGGAGGTGACGTCAACCGATAGCAGCCTATCACCGGGCGTCCAGTTTCCCGTCCCCTTTCCGCCTCTGTCGTTCATTCATAAAAAAAAGAGACATCAATGAAACGAGAAGCGATGAGGATGGAGATTAGACTCCATAAGCGTACTGTGGAGTCTGGCCTTAGCTCAGGACCAATAATAGTTTCATATGATAGAATAAATGGACTGATGGCATTTTAAATGAGTCTTAAACAGTTGAAGTTCCTATTAGCATCCAATCTTTGTTTATTTGTGAAGGAACATGTTACAGTAGTGATGCCCTGTTCAATTTTTAATTCCTATTTTATAAAGACATTACCTGCATTTAAAAAAAAAAACAAAACAAAAAAAAAAAAAACATTTGTTATAATAAAGTGAGTCAAATGATTGTGTAATGTGAAAAGATTGCTTGTGCATAGGCTACATATATCACTAAAGATTAAAACATAGCTGCAAAGCTTGGCTATGCTAGCTGGCTTGCAGCCTCTATGCTTGTTTTGTTTTGAAGAAATATACTGTATATTCACTCTCACTGCTCTGATTAAACCTTCAACCATTTCCAGCATAATAAGCTGTAGCAATAATAAGCATAGTAGCTAAAGTGCTAACATTAGACATTTGTCTGAGGGTTGTTGGAGACAAACTGAGAGTTAAAGGAACAGTGAATATTGGACCTAAATTTGTCATTTGGTCAAAAATACAACTGCAAATGAATGCTAACATTGCTTTGTTTCCCCTGGATGTGAAAGTAGGCAGCTTATGCTAACATTTTAGCAACATCATGTGATGGCATTAGCAACTTCTCAGATATTTTCTGCCCCCTAGTGACCAAAAATCAACTAATGCAGCTTTAAGGTCATATCACTTCTTGGATTCCTTGTCATGTAGTTAAATACCAAGAATGAATGTATTTTAATGTTAAGCTTCAATGGGAATATTTCATATTGTCTTTAAACATCAGCATTTCAATGAAAATTTTGACTAGATTTGATTCATTTTCATTTACATTTCAGGACCATTAATTCACCTATAAGATCATTTCAGTGTGGCTGTGGTGTCATGTGCATTGGACTGCAGGTGGGTGTGCTTACGTATGTGCGCACACGAACGTTTGTGTGTGCGTGCGTATATACGTCTGAGTGTGCATCTGTGTGTGTGGGTGTGTAATCCTACAAGCGGAAATGCAATTTGCATCTTCTATCACACCGCCTTAGCGAGCGTGCTCAGGTATTTGCATGTTGATCTCATTTCCATGGTTACGAGAGGAAAGAGAGCAGCATGGCAGGAGATGAGAGGAGGAAAATGCAGACACCCTGACACAAACAGGCTGGCTGCAAAGTAGGCAGACGATCCAGCTGAAAGAGACAGACGAACAGACTGCATTAAAAAAACAGATCATTTTAATGCTGTATCATTCTCAGATAGATTCAGTATGAATAGGTTTATGTGGGGAACTGTGTGTGCGCTCATAGGCAATACATGGGCATATGGATCTGTGTTTGTTAAGCTTTCAGTCACAGGCTGGTTTATTTTTAATGAATATTACAAGACGTAACGCATGTAATACAAGTATGATCTGACAGCAATGTTGAAATGACTCTTGTAAGCATAGAATCACTTGAACTCATGCGAAATTATTAGCATTTAAACTGCTTACTTCTGTCTGAGATGGTGGAAAAATGAGACTGTCTGTAGTCGATTGTAAGCGAAAGCCAAACCTCATAAGAGGTAATATGGAAGCCATCCCAATGGTGTAAGGCAACTATACAAATGTGTAGGTATTTTTATGAAAACTGGAGCAGTCAGTTTTTGTCTAATATTTCTTTCTTTCCATTTATGAGCAATATAACACAAAATGTTCCGTTTTTTGTTGGATGCATATTACCTGGAGTTACTGCCATGAGAATATGTTGTTAAAATAGATGTAGATGCAGTATTTGTCATAAAGTTGGGAGACTTGCAAGAGAAAGATTTAAAAAATTTGATGCAGCAAAGTCAGACATAGCCTGACTTTTAGTCCCTAGTATGGGTCAAACTCCAAGCACACTGGAACCTGCATTTCCCATTATGCAACGCAGTAGCATCGTTCTTTAGACCTTCCCTGCCCATGTCTTTCAAGCTTGGCATTTGTTTCCAATGCAGCATTTCCGTTTTGAAACAGAACAGAAAAAATGAAATCATTCAGTGTGTCATCCTGTGTGAAGTGCCTAAATTCATTTTTTACTGATTTTTTTCCTTTAATTGGCATGTGTCTTTAGATTCATATGCCTCTACATCAGATTTTGTATAATATATCCACGTTGTCCAAATAACAAGAGAAAAAATGCAGAAAAACCAGAATTTTGACACTATGAGTCATACTATGTGTATATATAGTTGTACATGTGAATGTGTGTGTGGTGTTTGCTGCATGTGAACATGGAACGTGGAAATAGTTGACAGAAGCACTGCAGCAAAAATAAATCATGAGTGAAAGGACCTTGAATGTTAAGAGAGGTGAGAGAAGGTGAGATGGAAGACGAGACAGGCACAATGGGGATGAAGTGGATGAAGAGATGAAGGATGACAAAGAGGGAGAGGAAAGAGGGTGGGTGAGGGAGGGATGATTGAGTAAGAAAAAAAGAGGTGATTACTTGTGCTGGATTGCAGCCTCTGGTGTTCCATATTAACACACACACATCCACACCGCACCGCATTACTACCAAGCCTAAACAATGCCTCACACAGGCGGGATGGTGCTGCTGCCGTAGCAACAAGAGAGAGGTGTGGGAGGGCGGAGACAGCAGGCAGGGGGCTGCAAGGGGATTGGCCGGAAACAGACTCTGCACTGATGTCATCCCTCCCTCCCTCTGCTCTCCCCTGTCCATCCATTCATCCTCTCACATCCCTCGCTTGCATGCCGTCATCCGTCAATACAGTGAACGAGAGAGAGAGAGGGAGGATATTTTGTGTATGAGCTTTGCACGCATCACTGTTGGTAAATATCTCTCATCCTCTTTTTTTAACTCCATTTTCTTCTCTCTGATCCCTCACTCTGTCTCTTTTACTGACGTCCTTCACCCTCATCATCCCCTCACTGTACTGTTGTCAATTTCTATGCTTTATTTAGCGTCAGACTGCATATTACAGTCATGTATTATGCACTATGCCTGTAAATGCAGTGGACTTTACATATGTAGTCCCTAGACAGCTGTTACATGCCCCCCCAAAAAACAGTTAAGCATGCAGAGCAATCATAAAAAAGTGAACATTAGTGCATGAATTAGACGCGTGCAACACAGAGGCAAATTGTACAATTCATGCAAGCAAGCAACAGAAAAAAATTGCAACATAGCAAAGTGACAGCAAGTACACAGACAGACTGACTGACAGCACAGTGACGACAGAGGAGCGATTTACAGCTGTGGCTCAGCAGGTAGAGCGAGTCATCCATCACAAGGTTGGTGGTTCAGTCCCTGACTCCTCCTGTTGAAACATCCTTGAGCAGCACATGCACATTGGTCCCAATGGCCAGACCAGCACTTTGTATCAGTGTGTGTGTGTGTGTGTGTGTGTGTGTGTGTGTGTGTGTGTGTGTGTGTGTGTGTGTGTATGTGTGGCTGAGTGAGAGGCTCGTTGTATAGGTCTAAAAGTGCTACACAAATGTAGCCCTTTTAGCATATGTTAGCATTTACTTATAATGCCAACAGAGCTTTTCCTTAAAGGAATATTTTGACTGGAGTTTGAATATGGATACCACTCTCATGTCTGTACGCTAAATGTAAAGCTACAGCTAGCAGCCAGTTAACTTAGCTTAGCATAAAGACTGAAAGCAGGGAAAAGTAGCCAGTCCCAGCCCTACCAACACCTTTAAAACTCACTTTTTGACATTTTTTCATCTTTTGACAGGGCCAGGTTAGTTGTTTACCCTTGTTTCCAGTGGTTATGCTAAACAAAGCTAACCAGTTGCTAGCTGCAGCTTCATAAGCATGGGAGTGGTGTCAATCTTCTCATCTAACTCTCAGCAAGAAAGCGTTGAAGCGTATTTCTCAAAATATAAAATTATCCCTTTAAATGATTAATTATGTCTATTGTATGTATGACAGCATGCAATGTAATTATATAATCTATGTAATAAATAGTAGCCACTAACACTAACACTAACTAGAAAGTCTGTAGACATTAAGTACAAATAAAGTCCACTAGGCAGGATAATTAAACACCAACATACCAAAAAACAAAAAACAAAAAAAAACAACGTGCATACACGCACACACGAGTCAGTGTGCGTGTGATTCATGTGTATACACTCTAGATCTGTCCCACTCTCTAATCCCATAATCCAGTGGTTAAGCCTTGACTGAGTGCCGCAACATTTTCATGAATGAGTTTGTGTCATTTGTCATGTGTCTGCATGAGTGTGCTGATAGAGAGAGAGAGGGATGAAGGAGAGACAGAGGGTTATATGTGTAAGACAAAAAGAGGAATGAACATATGAGAGAGTGAAAGGAGAGGAAAACTGCGAGCAGGACACAGAGGAGAGAAAAGTAGAACAAAGGCATGGAAAGAGAAGGAAGGCATGTCGAGTTGAGCAGTGGGAGTGAGCGAGTGGCGTGGTGGGGGTTGTTATTCTGTTTGGAGCAGATCCATATTTTCTCTCTGTACAAACGCAGAGTTTTCGTGGCTGACAAGCAGTTTAACCTTTCCACTGGAACGACCAAATAATAAAAATGATATTTCTCCACTCTTCTGGTGACATAAAAACAGTAATCAGACACATTTTGTCAGAGATATTTTGCTTGTTGGTCAAAAACAGACTCCCAGACTTTGCTGTAATGGTATCATCTGGTTTTACTCTTTTGAAAAATGACAAACAATGATAAAATATGCAACAGGTGTCTCATACATCAAAAAGCTGGTTCATTGAAATAAAAAAAGCATGCTTCACCTCTCAACACAATGCTGGTGAGTAGAATTTAGTTTGTGCTGCTCAGAGTTTCAAAAGAGAAAGTAATAATTAACAGCAACGTCTTCGTGGAAACAATGTCCCAGTTACTCAGGATACAATCTGCATGGAGTGATCCCACGAGGGGTAAGTTAGAAAACACACCTTTAATTTTTTAAATTCATATATATTTTGATTTCTGGTGTATTCTAGATGTTTTAATTTCAATTCTAGCATTCATATCAGCTGTTTTGACATCTGCTGCTCATTTATGTGACTTTCTTTATGTGTCAGTGACAGAAGGTGCTGCTTTGAATTCTGTCACCTGTAAGATGTGAGTTTGACGCTGAAATGATGGACTTTTTGGGTTGATGTCATGTTTGTCCAGAGCTGTTTGTGGAGAGTCTGTGCGTTAATGAGTGATAAAAACAGGTCACCAGCTGCTTATCCCCATTTGAATGGATCAACTTACTGAGCACACACACACACAGAGGCAAGTTCATTGCTCTGAATCCCTTCTTGTCTGGCCCTAACACACACATGCCCGTGTCTTATGGCCTTTTTACTCCCACCGGTCTTTATGAATGTCACTTGTGTGTTTCTTATTTGATAGTTACTTCCTCCTCAGCCTCAAGAGCAACCATTACACTGTCTGACAATCCTTGACCACTGACAGAATGTCAATTTGAGCCTTTATTTAAGTAGGAAAGTTGATTAAGAACAAATTTACAGTGATGACCTGCCAAGAAAAAGTTTTTTAACTTCAAACTGGGAAAGAAACAAAAAATCAACATTGGGACAAACCATGAAACAACAACGGAAAACAGAATTGAAACAGAAGTGTTAGCCCTGAAATGGAACCTTTAATAAGGTGCTGGTATGAGGATTTTATTAGTCTGAACAAAGCCAAGCTAACCACAAAAAATGAAGATAGTAAGCACAAATAATAAAGTCTTCAAGTGAGCCTAACCTAACAGAAATGTACCTTACATAAAGCACGCATCTGCTTGTCATGGGAGGATGCTTTTAGAGTGGACTGACATTTCAGATAAACCCGAAGTAAGAGTGGCATTACAGTATAAACTATGTTGTTTTTCCGTCTGTCTCAATCTCCCTCTCTCACACACATTCACATAAAAAACCCACTTATTCCTCATTCAAATCTCACTGCTGTTTTGAATAGGCAAAGCGTCACAGGATGGAATGTGATATCATATTCAAACCTATTCATATTTTACCCAAACATCTGTAACCCAGGGGCATGTGTGCAGCTGAACAGTCCTGTTACACCTGCAACGTTCAAACTGTGTTTTCAAGCTAACATAAATATTGTTTTAGTAAATGAGAATAGGAGAGAGTTCATGATCACTGCCCAAAGGAGGCTAAGGTTTTTAAAGAACCTTCCTGTCAGCTTTGGCATGAGGCCAGACTGCTTGTTTTATATGTTTGGCAATCTGGGTAATGCTGCCAAAGATGCCAAAAAGAAAGGTGAAGGTACATTGTACAAGCAGTCATCATATTTGGATAATGTAATACGAAACAGTACCAAGGTGAGCTTTTTATCACTCACTGCTAATGTTCAGCTCTGGTTGTACTGGACACTGGCACAGTAAAGTTCATCCGTAGTCACTGAAGCTCGCTGACATACTGACCGCTGCGCTAGTTGCTAAACTATTGTAGCTGGCAAGCTAATTGCTTACATGCTACATGGAAGCGCTAGTAAGTCCCAATAGTTCTGTAACTTTCTGTTTTCTCTGTATAGGACAACCACTAGCATTTTGTTCTTTTAATAAAATGTTACTGGAGAGATAAAAGCTAATAAGTTTGCTAACTGCCAGTTAGCAGGCTTGTTAGCTCAGTTGCTAAAGGGACAATAACTCCCTACAGTTTCCTAAAAAGACATATTTGTGCCATTGACTGCCCAAAGGTCAGCACTGTCAAAATGTGTCAAAGTTCACCAAAGTTGAACTCTCAGTGAGAAAATGCACAGATTTACTTAATCTGCTGGTTTTACTGGTGGTTTGTTTCAAAATGTTATTGTTTTAAATGGTTGTGTGACCAGCTGCTTGTAGGTGTAAATGTGAGAATAAATTGTTGTGTTCGGTCCTGTATTAACGCTAATTGTTTATGTAACTTGTATTTTTATTTCTGTTAGCAGTGCAAACAAAATAACATTACCATTCATTGTTAAGTGTTAACGATACGGTGACATGACTTCTTATTAAACCCAAGTCTTCCCCTTTTTGTTTGAAAATGATTTTCATACTATTTGCATCAGTGGCTCAGCTCATCTCAGTGTGTTTGTGAATGAAAGACTATGAATGAAGACTGTAAGGAGGATTATCTGCAGGTCAAAAGCAGGCAGGACTAAAGCACAACTTGTGTGTTTTGCGAGTGTGTTTGTCTAACATGTGACAGTCTGAGCAGAACAGACATGGGGATTAAGGACAGGAAACAGAGTGGCTTGAAACCCTTTGCACATCTGTACACAAACACACACACTCTTATGTGCCTTTTTCCTGCAGTCAACCGCACAATTTGCTACTCTGAATCCAATTATTGTATATTTTGCGAACATGTACTCAGGCAGTCATACACACACACACACACACACACACACACACACACACGCACACACAAACAACCTGGCGCTGCACTCTTAGGTCACAGAGGTGCGTCCAACTCGACATGCATCTTGACGTCATCAATCTCTTATGTTTTTGTTTGAGAAAGCGTGACAGAGCTAGAAACCATGGTTACTATGGCAACGAGTAGGGCAAATATGACTGGTGATAACAGGTACAGACACACAAACACGTGGGTGCAACACACATGCATAAGGCAGCACAAGTGCATATATGCGGAGAGACAAACCATGTTGAACTCATGTCTCGTGTGTCTCGTATCTCATTTGACTAGGAAGACAGGAGATGAATGGAGGAGTAACTGGAGGAAGCAGAGTGTCCCTGTTAATGTGACATGGTCACATTTTAGTGATTGAATTTCCTCTGCGTGCTTGTGTGTGTGTGTGTGTGTGTGTGTGTGTGTGTGTGTGAGTGAGTGAGTTCATAGCAATGACTCAGTTGCCCAATTGCTTGACAGCCAACATGACCAGAGTTATGCAACACACAACTGAAACATTTCCCTCCTTGCCCCCCCTCTGCGCCTGCTGGAGGTTTAAAACGAAACTCAGGGCTGGAGGTGTTCGCGCAATCTGCCACAGTACAACGCAACTGAATCATGTTATGTGCCGTAACATTTGACACGCTGCCTTTTCCTGCTTGCTTCCTGCTCTCATGCTGTACTCAGCTGTAAGAATATGCAGCAGAGAAGTCAAGGTAAATGTAAGATGTAGATTGTTACCGCACCTAAACCTACAGAGCCTCATGGAGGAGCCTTAACTAAACAACAATTTACATGCTTGATTTACCTGAAATTGCACAGTATGCTAAATGTGTTCTCTTCTTTTCAAAACTGTCAAACACATCTAGAAATTCCAGAAAAATTGGGGATCTGCATATATTAAACATTAGCATGTAAGCAAATCAGCTGGTAGTGATATCAGCTGAACCAGCTGAATCCAGCAGAGCGCCACCGGTTGGGAAACAGCAGTGGAGCAATACAATTAAAACACTTGACCTCAATCCATTTGAATGAATTAACTCCACGAGAAACCAGTAGACCTGCAATTAAATGTCTCTCACGGATTTCTTTATTTAATATTGCCTGAAAAGCAAACACACATTGTTGTGTAACGTTGCCTTAAGGAAAACCAACTGACAGTTATGTGTGAACCTGCTAACAATAGCCTGCTAACAGAAGTAACCTGCCAGCTGCTGCCCACAGACACAGTGTGGGCGGACATCGTGCATCAAACCTTCTTTTGTTAGCAGCAGTTGCTCAACAGCAAATGTAGGTGCAAACAGCATGCGAAAAACATAAGGCTAATTGAGCTAGCGTCAAATAGAAGCTATGCGTTTAGGCATATTTTGGCCAAAAAATGCATGTTTCAGAGTACTGATTTTTGTTGTGACCTCCACAGAAGAGCAATAACATTTCAAGCCAATAGACAGTGAGCGTTTGATACTCAACATGTGGGCTGTTTTCGAAACTACCTAAGCAGTTTGAAGCAAAATCTTCAGCATGCCAAAAATATCTGTCTGTCTTACTGATTCAGCAAAAATCTCAAATCTATTTTGCTTTCTGTGTCCCACAATGCAAAGCGCTGGAGCGGTCACAACAACCAGCCGAGCCAACAACATGGAAGATTTCTACACTTGTCATATGATATTTCATCACTAAATTAACTTTAAATTCTTTATGTATTTTACTGAAATTATACAAATATTGCAAAGGGGAGAAAATGTTCACTATATGGCAAAACTAGCATGGACATTAAGACAAACAAAAATAGCACCGATCAACAAGTTACAAGGTATGAGGCACCCAGTTTGATTGAAGCTAGGACACCAAGGATAACAAGGATAATGTTACACTTCACTTATTTGGCGCCAGACTTCTGGCAATGATATGATCATTAAAGCAACTTTTATCACCAACACACCCTACCCAAACACAACATGTTGCTTAGTTTCATTTGAGCAATTAGTGTCTCCATCTCTGTGGGCTGCTCTTTAAGACAGGTGTGTTTCTACAGAAGAAAATTGCGCAACTTGAAATAACACGAGGCCGGTGGGGAATCGGGCTTGCAGCTGGAAGATTACCAGTTTGAGTCCTTGAAACGATAAAAATACTGAGAAGACGGAGGCGAGTGCTGCACAGTCATGAATCTGATGCATATTTTTAATTCTGTGAATCAGTATCTCCTTCAGGATAAAAAAATAAACACACAATTCAACTGACGTGACTCAAGAGTCAACTAACAAACACCTACAATCTGCCAAAAATAGATTTCAGTTCAGGGGTATTAATTGGACGATGGATGATACTTTCATACCGTTCCAGCATGTTTATAACAAAACATCTCTTTTTTTTTAAAAACTTAAATGTCGTATTTGGGTTTTTTTTTTTTCATTCTCCTGCACACTTGTTGCTTTATTTAAATGTCCTGGTGTCTTCTTTTGTTTATATGTGGCTGTCTGTGTGTATATAGGTGCACGTTTCTGTTTTGTGTTACGCAGTTTTATATTATAATTTCTTTAATGTGCAAATAAGTGAATATTGTATGCTGGGTCATAAAATGTGGACTCATAGATAGATGAATAACTGCCTCTCCTGCCTGCTTGTCTATGACCAGCACAATAAGACCTGTAGGTTTTGGTGGTGAGCTTTCTGCCGTGGATGCGTTAAACTTTTTGAATTGGGTTTTTCTATGAGACAGAATACTGCGCACGCCGAGTCAACTGCTCCTCACTTCATAAAGGTCACATTGCTCTCTGCTGTCACAGGTTCCAGCAATGTCACATTGTCTGAAAATCACATGCTGTTTAATTGCACACTGTCTGCTATAGTAACTTCCAGCCAGACCATTAAATATCATTATATCTCAGATGTGAGGGTCAAGTCGTATTAGCCAGACCTCTCGGCTGATCTCATTGTGTTGTGGCTGATATGACATGGTATTTTTTATATTGTGCTCTTTTAAAGTGCACTGCATGATTCACATTGACTTTGTCATGGACACCCATTGTCTGTTTATGCTGCAAGCAATACTGCCCATGCCCTTTGCTTTAAAACGCTGTCTTTAAATAGCTTGGTAAAGAGCAATATTTGGGCAATACTTACTGGAGAGTTGGCCTGTTGGAGGAACTTACATAATTTTGAGGGCGGATCTGATTCTGGGAACCAAAGATATTTTGAGTGATTTTATTTTTTTAAGGACTGACTGTATTATCCATATCAGATATGTCCCACTAACCAGCTCCCATTGAAGCTGCAGGGGAAATGCCTCTTCTTTTAAAATGTTTCCCATGAATAATGCCTGAAGCCTGTCACGCATTCGCCTCAGCAATATGCTTTTATGGCACTGAAACTTGTGGTTGCCAGGAAACGCTTGATAATATTTTGAGACATGTGCATCATTTGTTGTCTACTGCTGGGAATATTATTTATCTTCACTTTACTTATCACCTTGTTTATAGAATCCAGGAAGACACTATTGTGGGCAGCCTTTTAATATTTTAGCTCATTTTCAAATCGTGAAACCATCAAACCCCCAGGAGGAGGATAAAACAATGGAATATTCACTGGAACTCACAGTCCACCTCCTACTCGTTCCACAGCAACAGCCGAATACCAGACCCATTCATCAGTTTCTGAGAAAGTGTGTTTTTTTTTTTTCTTTCTTTTTCATCGGAGTGTCAGGACTGAGCGAGTTTTGTTGTAACTCTTCCTACTCTGTACAAAGACAAACATCTCCTCCCACACTCCCTATGTGATGAGTTCTGACAAACAAAACACACACAAAAAAAACAAAAGTAGACAGTTAAGTATCTTTCTGAATGGCAGAATACATCCTAGCATTGCAAATGTATTATTTCAGATATATTTCCTTTCTAAATGGAACTATTTGTATTATTATGGCTTATTGTATTGCAAGTACTTGTGAGGGTTTTCCAGTAGTTTACAGTTTCCCCTTTCTTTGATGCCTGGCTGCCCCAGTGAATGAATCTAGTTCAGTATGTCCACTTGTACAGCTCTGGTTATCGTTATAAATAAAGTGAAGTAGTGGGATTAATATGAAGCACATTCTGCAGTTGAAGTGGTTGACTCACCTTTCTTGCAAAACTCAAACCTAATACAATCTACCTGCTGTGACACATTTCCAAAGCACCCTTATAGGAAATAGGCCAATGTTACACTCTGCCTTGCTGGCTAATGCAATGCTCACCTGAAAACTGAAGCTGCCACTGTGGCTAGTTTGTCATAAGCCACACCTTCCCATTCCCCATGGTGAAGGTTATTATTGTCACTCCCCAAACGCTGCTGTGCTGAGCTTGCTCTATTCTTGCAGGGAGGACTGTACATATTCTGCATTCATGTAAGTGTCCATTGCACGAGTTGGCTGACTGAAATATGGGCAGTCTTAAAGGCTCAGTAAACTCATGATGATGTATGACTATCACCTGTTTCTGAACTCTGCATCTGAATTCTGTTAGATAACATCGTATATCTGAAATAATGTGTGATTGTATGTGCCAAAATATTCTGTATTTGCTTGTTTACTGACATGAATGAACAGATAAATTCACTGTGTCTAATTCATGATCAGGAGGGAAAGGGGGACTCTTGAAAAATGGCCTGACCTCTTAATTCAAACTATGTGAGCACGGCTAAAGCTGTAGAAGAAACAGGCCTCCTATTGTTGTCTCTGTATCTGAGCGTGTTGGGAAGCCAGCTTTCCTAACAGCTGAGGATAAACATACTGAGCTCTGTAACACCAAGCAAACGGCGCAGACTGAGGGTAAGGAATGCAGCATGTCTGGATGGTGGCCTGGTCTGCTGGGCTGCTTGCTCACTGTGTGTCTACGCAAGTGTGCGTGATGGGGCCCGAGCAAGATTTGTGATGTTTTTCAGCATTCATTTAATCCAGGAGGTGGAGTGGTTAGTGGCAGCTAAATGCAATTTAAAATGCATATATATACATGCTAAAACACATATTAGAACACAATAGTCAGTTTTCTATAAATGCAAAAAAAAAAAAAAAGTTTGATTTAAACTAGGAAGAATTTGATCAAAGAAGAGTTTTTATATTTAAATACGACCAAAACCTTAACTTAACTTATCTTAACCAAACCTATCACCAACATCTTAAAGGATGCATTCTATTCTATTCGACATGTGACACGTGACATGGATATTTATCATTAAAATAGGTGAAATCATTTCTGAAAATGGCCGGGCATTGTGATTTTTGGCGAATATTACCCAAAACAAGCATTCTTTCGGGACTATTTTCACAGGTGGATTAATACACAATGGCAGAATGGTGAGTATTTACAACACCTGGACAGTATGCAAGTGACAGTGCCTAAGCTCAGGGTAATGAAGGAAGTTGTCGCCCAGTGCAACAGTGAGGTGGTGATGTGTTTTTAAATAGTTTTTGGACACAGAGAAGCTCTATAGCAAAGAGGAACAAGATATGTCAGGCTTTGCATATACAGATCAATTCACTGTTGGTTTGGGTCTTTTCATGGGATTTATCAACCTTAAGAAAAAATCCTAAATCCTCGTCATTGTTGCGAGGTAAAACAAATATTTTTGACACAGAATAGGTCGCATTTAAGTGAACTGAGAAGTGGCTCAGATTAATGGCAATAACTCAGTTCAGTCCAAAAACACAGTTGCTAAATGTTCAGATTCAGCTGAACTTTTCATTCAACTTCCTCTCCTCCGACCTCTCATTCCTTCCATCCCTCTTCTTTTCCCCTCCCATTCCACCTCCTCTCCTTCCCAAGCGGACGTCACCCGAGACAGAGCCATTACCCCAGCGGCTAAAAACAGGTCGAGTGTTGTTCCGTGATGTCGAAATTAATGACTGCAGTCCCAAAGAGAGACGAGGGGGAGAGATGGAGGAGAGCGATATGAGAGACAGAAGAGGAGGACGAGTGGTTGAAAGTGTTTAAAAGACAGGCCGAGAGTATGTCAATGAGAGAGGGAGGAGGGTGTTTGGAGAAGGGTGCTTTTACTCAACTGTACTCCCAAACACTCGCATGACTCCCCTGTTCCCTCTCCATCTCTAACATTACAATTGCAACATCATGGAACAGCGTTTGATTTTAATTTTGAAATTATAATGAGAGTCACAAGAGGATGACAGCTAGTCCTGAAATAGTCTACATGCGTAGAAAGCTGTTGTTATTTCAGAGCCAGGAGCAAGATGTCAAGATGTCTATGCAAATGCATTTAACAGGACTAAAAGTAGCACTCGCATTTGTTTGAAACTAAATGATTTATGTGGGTGTTTCTGCATGTGTGTGTGTGACTAAGGCATTTGAGTATTTATAGTAATAAAGTATTATAGTCTACGATATAAATAATTTATTCTGAATCGAGAATATTGGTTAAAACCAACATTCACCCAGACTGCACACCCACGCAGCCAAGTTTCTTGCTGTAAGACGATATTTAAAAGGTCCTACTGCGAAGAGCACAGTTCAGAAAATGACTTCTGTGAGAGAGAGTGAAGGAAAAGCAAAGAGGAGACAAATGAGCTACTGATGGTGTGGGTGGTTTTGGTTCCTTTCTTTTGAGCCATGTGAGCAGTGTTGTTAAACCACACTAGGATCACAAGGATGAAGTGATGGCCCCCAAAGCACCATCATCAGGTCAAAATCCTGTGGCTTATGACTGCAAAACAAATGACGTTCCCATCAGCCTCAGCTGTTGTGTCTGTTTAGTGACAATAAGCTAATGTTAGCATGCTGAGATACTTAACTAAGACGGTGAACATAATAAACATTATACCTGCCATTGAAATATTTGCAGGCTGATGTTGGCCACACTCTATGAAGGCATTCACTCTGTGATGTCAGTGCTGTTGACTGAGGACATGACTGTCGACTATAAACTGTGTCTACGCATCCATCAACTTCCTCAGCAAGTCACAGGAAGTTCATTAATATTCTATGGAGCCGAGGGACCCGAAACTCAACTGATGTTACAGTATATCCGGAAACTAGCTGACCACTTCTCAAACTCTCTCGGTCTCAGAGACACTTACATCAGAAGATATAGGACCATTTGCTGCAGCGAATGATTATATACTTATATTTGGCGGAGTGCTCTGCTCCTGAGGGCTTCCTGGTGAATCTCAGGAGCAGTGCCGAGTTCAGCAGCACAGGGAAGATAAACGAGACAATTAAACAGCGCTTGATGGCACCTCAGTGACTAATGGCTTTTCCTTCCTGCTTGTCTGAGCACAGACAAACACAGTAGTAAGCAGCAAGGATCGTGTGTGCTGCATTGACGGACGCATGCTTGTGTGTTTGTGTGTCTCCGTGTTTCTGGGCTGCAGGTTTGTAGCAGGAATTGCCAGATAGACAAACACTTGTATACTTGAAAAGGCTGCACAGATTTGGGAATGAGCTCAACGGTAACCAAAATTCTTCACTATACCCGTTGTTTACATTTTATTACTGAGCTGAATGTTCACAAACTATCGTGAAAACTCGAGAACTACAGAGATTTACCAGGCGGTGACAGGCTAAATCAGCATTGTGTGAAGTCATCAATACAACACACTTTCATTTATATGTAAAAGTTCCGCATTCCAGCTTTAACTAGCTAGCTAGCCACACCGGATAAAATCTGCTAGCAACAGCTGACATTACAGCCAACAAAATTGACGGGTCACAGACTAGAAATGAGGAGACTGCTTCTGTCTACCTCTGTCTGAAATCAAGGTTCCCATTATTTCAGAAATGTCCAAGAACTCAGAGTTAGCTTAGCATTATTAGCACGTCAAGGTTCATACTCGCAGCTTGCAGCACTGTGCATGTGTACTATATACTGTGTGCAAGTTCGTAGCTCTGTACACTCTGTTCTCACAGGCAGCCGACTGTCTGTAAAAATGTGCTGGAACACACAGTATTTACAGTGACTAGAGTTTGTGAGTGTCCCAGCATGTGTGGCGGGGGCAGGGGCTTTCCTGCCGTTACATCCTGTTGTATACCGTATTAAAGCCGACAGTCCGCTGGGAGTGGACGGATAGGACAGTCATGTGGTAATTAGCTGTGCTCATTAAAACTGACCTCAGGCTTTGTTCTGCCATCTGGATACATTGTCCCACCTCCTGTTAGACAAATGTGTGTGAGTGACTGACATGATTTCCTTTATCTCACAGTGCTGGATGGAAAATGACCCCACCTGTAGCGTATTGGTTTCTTTTCTAGCTATTGATCTGTCCTTTGATAAAACATCATCTCAAAAACAAAACTGGAAGCCCTCTGTCCTTGGGAAACAGTAAAACATTGACCATATTTCTGAACTTTCAACTCATTTGTCTCAACATTACTAAATGCAATTGTATGAATTGTGAGTGAATGAATGCTCATGTGCACATAATCAACACTTGTGCTTCCACTTAATTCTAAATGAGCTGCATTTTGTTGTAATCCACACATAGGAAGGAGAATATATGCCACCTCAGCTCATCACATTCTTGAAATGCATTAACATTACACTGACAAGGGCAAATTCACTGGGCTATTGTTTGTTGTACATGGTCAGCTGAGTTTTAAATGATGTTTTAAAATGTGAAGGGGTGGAGCACAAGGACGCACACAGACAGTTGGTGTAGCTGGAACACAACAAATATGTGACATGAAATGCTGATTTGCTCATCTGGTGACCTGAAGTAAAGGTTTTTGGGTTGATTACCTGCAACAGGCAACGCATCCTAATCTAGTCAATTTCCTGTATGTCAAATGTGCAGGACATCAGGATTTAAAGGGCCATATTCTACAGGTTTTAGATCATAAACTGTACCTTAAAACAAAGAGTAAAAATGTAATTTCACAGTTTTACTTGATATTATGTGCAGGACTATTTTCTTTGGCCATGAGCAGTTGCAGCCAGGTGACAAGCGGAGACTCCAGGAAGTTACTGCCATTGCTGTTTTTACACTTTTGCAAGGATTCCATATTAATTAATGAGTTTTTAAAAGGTGCTGTTAGGTAGATTTTGTTACTTTTGGATAGAGCCAGGCTAGCTGCTTCTGCCTGTTTCCACTCTTTATGCTAAGCTAAGCTAAAAGGCTGCACACTGGAACTTCACATTTAACTGAAAGATCAACCCGGTGGCCTTGGCGTCAAATTTTAAGACACTGGGTGCTACTTTAGTGTCATTTTTCAACGTGCAGGGTGCTCTAATAGACTTCTATAGACAGCCCGTTCTCAGTAGTAGGAAGTAAATGACATGAAACGAGCTAAGTGTCCTTGTGCAAAGGAGGATTCACTGTTAAGTCGCTTTTGCCTGTTCTAAATTGTTGTGAGCAGGAGCAGCAGCTAATGGACAAGTGCAGGGGGAGCAGTGAGTCATACCACCCAGCTCACAAGACCCCCATTTTCTGCCAGATCCTGTGTATATGTCTGCGAGTGTGTGCGAGAGAGAGACTGGGGGGGGGCAGCAAAGAAAACACAGTAGGTGTGTTGAACAGCTCTCTGCAGGACAAAAGCATCTTTCTGAGACACATGCCTATAGCTGATTATGCTGACTGCAGACGGCATTAACAGCATAGCTCACATTTCATACATGGTCACTCTGCAGGCTTCATTCACACTGTAGCTGCACCTGCGACGGCTCACACTGAACATAATCTCACTGCTGGGATTGTTAAACACTTCAAATACAATAAGACAACTTAATTATAACTGTCATGAAACCGTACTACTGTTTATTTTTATGCTATTCTATTTGACTGTATTGTACTTTATTGAATTTTACTGGAGAACAGTCATAGTCATGTTTTAATTTTGTTTGCTTGCAACACCTTAACATGAATCAATAAAATGAAGTCTACTTGTGTCACCCCCTCAGAGGGATTTCTCTTACTTTGACAGTGCCATTTGAAGGACTTTTATGTGCCTGAGGGGGTAAAAGTGTCCAGTATTTCCAAATAAAACAGCACAAATGAAAGAAAATCTGTTTCTTTTATATATATATAGCACACAGGCTCACAAAGCGACAATGTGATATGAAAAATGTACATTTTTCTTAAAATTACATGGTGTTAGACACTATCTCAAACCATGAGGCGACATTAAAAAAAACAATTACAGCATTGAAATGATTAAGAAAGACACATGTAAACATACAGAATGTGTAATATAATACAAAGAATGTGTACGATGCTTGAATATTAATAAATATAAAGCTAAAACTAATCTTCATCATTGTAGCCGACAGAATAAGTGCAGTTTAGTTTATGACTCATGCTAAAAATCATTGAGGTTGCTAACATTTAAAATTGAGCCGTGTGCTGGGATTACGTGATCCAGATGATGTGTGTATCACTGTCAACTGCTTTCAAAAAAATAACCAGGTTAGTGTGTGTGTGTGTGTGTGTGTGTGTGTGTGTACGCATGTATGAGACTTGCATACTAAAGGGAAGCAAGTCAGTGTTGGTATGACGAACTGTTGCTAAGCAGTGGCGGTTGCTAGGTGGTGGAGGGGAGGCGGGATGACAGGTTTGCAGTCAGTGATGGAATCTGAGGGCTCACCTCTGCGCGTGCATGTGTGTGTGTGTGTGTGTGCCTTTGCATTTGTTTGGCTTGGATATTGATACTATGGTGTTTGTGCCACACGAAAGCTGCCGTTCTGGAGGTGATATCAAACCCTACTCACAAAAAAAAAAACACCATAAAAAATGGAAAAGGTGCATCTCATTCAACCTCAAAGCAAGGTCTGACGACAGGTTCGGTGAGCCGCGGCGTTCCATGGCGAATCTTTTTAAACTGTAACGAATGACTCATTAGAAAACAGACCATAAACTGCTGTCTAGCGGTGTCAGATTCATCAACAATGGGAAGAATGAGTCATTTATTTTGTCTTGCATTGCAGATTCATGAAGCAAAGCTGGCAGAGGAACACACAGAGTGAAACCAGCACGCTCCTCGGCTTTCCCCAGGACGATTACTGTATTACACGCAGCAGGGGAAAGCCTCGCCGTTTGCAGGCTTCCCTCTGTGTGTATGTGCTTTCATAGTTTCCAGCTTTTTCTGCACGGACCTCAAGCGACGGTTTTCAGTGCTTCCCCCTCCCCAATTTATCAGCAGGTGTATCCCTACACATACTGTGTATGCCTAGCTGGCGTCGCTCCTGTCAGATCTGGTCTGATCCAGTCGGGTGAAGGAGATGGTGGTAGGGTTGGCGGGGCGAGACACG
>JBBMOE010000003.1:14178082-14185868 GCA_037975065.1 Chaetodon trifasciatus
TAAACCTCGTCCATATATAATGTACAAATGGATGATCCCTTTCTGTATCAAAGTTCAAGGACTCAAACGTAGTAACCATCTGAACTGGAAAAGCATCCGTGAACAACACACCTCCACCTCTGACTTCTTTGTAGCATGAGCCAATTAAACCTTCAACTTATCTTTCAAGGCTCAAGAGAAAGTCACCTGAACTCTGGATGGAGTGAAGTCTGAGGGAGCACGACAGCACGACGAGGGCCTGAATCATCGTCACAGCTTGACACATGTTGTCTGTCTGACTCTCTCTGCCATACCTGCTGGAAGTCCTCTAAAAATACACTTAAAATAAAGAGATGCTGGTTGTTTCCAGCCGGCAGGTTTGTCAACAGCCTGCTAATGCAGGCCATCTCTCGCCTCTCACTGCTAATGCATCCTGTCTTCCTGAAACCTGAGCTCTGATTAAAGGCAAACAGGAAGCATTAGTGGTGTGTACAGTCTGGGTCCCGTGTGTATCCGAGGGCTTTGTGTGTGTGTGAGAGAGTTAGAGACGGAGGGAGAAGCGAGAATATTAGTGTTCTCAGTGTAATGGTTTAATGTTCTATTAGGCCCATCCTGAAAGAGTGAGATGTGCAGCGTGCAGAGCAGATCTGTAATGCTGAGACACAGAGAGGGAAGTGTTACCCAGCAGACCAGCACGAGGCTGTATCAAATACGCTGAAAGGAAGGGAAGTCAATCAGACAAGTACAATCTATTGTACAGCATAATTAATGTTTCTACTGTAACAAGTAATGAGAAGACAGTCTGAAATGCCACAATGGAGCATCATGATGTTAAATTCATCCAATTAAGCTACAGTTTCAACAGAAGAGCTCCAGCTGAACTTTAAAAATCTCTTATTGTCTTATGTAGCGATGTCTTTCCCCTTATTCCCATGTATAACTTGCTGAGCTGTTTGAACACTGACCAGTGTAGCAAAACCAGGTCTGATGTTGTGTCCATTGATGGCTTTTGCTCCCAGTTAGTCAAACAGCTGACAAATCAGAGCTAAGTAGGCGGGATCAAGAGCGTCATCTTCCTACATGGCTAGCCGGTTAGTTATGATAAGTGCTCCTGATTGGTTAGAGGAAAAACCCTTCCCAATGCGATGTTAGCTAACAGGAACACAATATCACGCTAAATGAATAAAGAGCAATTACAAGGTCATTGAGTCTGACTGAGGCTGGCTTTGAGCATCACGTGCATATCACATAACATACAGTACAGTATAATACACAGACTTTATTTCTAGATACACGCAGTTTTGAGTCACTGTCTGTCCAAGCCTTTCTGTGAGCCCTTTAAAAGACCTGGTGCCTGTATTTGTGCACAAACTGAGAATATTAAAATTTCACTTAATCAGGAAAACAGACTTTTTCCTGACAAGCTATTTGTTTTAAAACAATTAGTAAAGCTTTAGTTTACAGGTCCGTAAATTCTGCCTCATTTAATCTGGAACTTATAGTGAAAACAGAGACTAAATTGATACATTTCCAATAAATTCCAAATGCTAAGCTAGTCACCTTTAAAGTTTAACTCAGTGCACAGCAGATCAGATGTAAAGGCTGACATTTGTCTACAGCAAAACATACAATTGAGCATAATTATATTAAGACTGCAATTAGAAATACATGACAAATACATATTTACATAGGTTTCAATGGAGCAGCTCTTTCAAGGAAATGAATCTGGAAATAAATTACAGACTCAGTGAATTAACTGAACTACTATAACTGTTTCAGAATGCTTTTTTTTATTATTTCTGAGAAATCTAATGATAGGGATTAAGACAAAATCTCCTATCAAATCTACAGTTTCATTGAACTGGAATAATACCAAAGTCTGTATATAGTACGTCCATTAACACACAGGCCAGGGCAAACAGAGCTGAAGTTATCTTCAGGGACTTATACGATTCCTCAGCATTCACACAGCACTTGATTTACTGAAACGGAGAGGAGTCTGCGTAATCTTGCAGCCGCCCTCTAATCTGCAATCCAATACTTAAGATTTGTTGTTCAAACGGAAACAGATGCATGTCAGTATATTTTGCAGACACGAACAAAACTCCCTGTTCTCGGTTTTATCTAAAACTAGCAACACAGCCCCCTGCAGTAGCTCGGATTTTTATCTGTGTTTGGTAGCGTTTCCGATTCATTTATCTACGGCCACAGCCTGTGTGGGCGTTTGGCTGATAGGATGTTAACTTGCCAGCTCTGCTATTTGCTTCCAACTGGAAAAGCACGCACGCACACACACACACACACACACACGCACAGGCTGACGCTATGTACTGGGACACACACGCGCAGCAGACAATCTACGCAACTATGGCAGGGAGACGCACGAACCCAAACTGACGGTGTGGTTAAAGTGTAGTTATTGTAGGTGGGATCGTTATGTAACAGGACTGCAGTCATTAAATTAAACAGCCAGGTGGCGAGGAAAGGAGCCAGGCAACTATCAAGGCAGACAGGAAAATAATCTCCAGGAAGACTGACAGATGGAGAAGCGGAGAAAGAAGCAGGTAGGAGGAAAGAGAAACAGACCGGAAGATAAACGGAGGGTTGGGGGAGAAGCCACAGCAAACACATAAACAGACAGAAAGACGGCTCATTTGTTCATCCTGTGGGAAATCCAGAGACACTTAACTGTGATACACATGCATAAATCAAGACAACGACTCCTGAAACAGCTGTAGTTTTCACTAATCGATACTCTGACAGAAGGAAATGGTGCATTTGTTGGGGGCTAATGTTGAGCTGGTTAATTTGGTGCGCTAGTGAGGATTTATAGCTATTTATATATCACTCAAAATAAACCACAGTGCCCATGCTCACTGTAATAAAGGATGGTGTTACCCAGAGTGGCTCATTCTTAACACAGACCATAATGATAATAACAATAATAATAACAGGATCAATTCTGTTGGTTTTAGCCTTTAATGGGATTTACTGAGTGTACATATTACCACATTGTGTTGTTATACTATCTGTTACGCCGCAGAATGCTCACATGCTTTAAATGTGGACGTCTCTGATCTCAGCTGAGCTACGGCCAAAATTTTTGGCAAGTACTTTCTTTTCTTTTCTTTTTTTCAAGACGTGTGCTGGATTTTACATCACACCATCACAAGGAAAGTCTCCTCTGACTCATTCTTTTACCCCATCCCACCCTCCCCCACACACACACACACGAAGCACACAGGGAATCCCCATTGGTAAAAACGGGTGTGAGGTGGCCAGTTACCATGGCAGCTACCTATGCATTCATTCATAGATTCCTTTCTTCAGCTGAGCGTTTGGCTGCTTTTACACACACTTTTCAATTGGAAATGACACCCACTGCTAAGTTAACATTGTGTTATATATAAGTAGATCATCAATACAATATTCTATATCTGCTGTTTTTAAGTTTGATGTTATTTATTTTCATATATCACATACAATTGAGTTTGTGACTGAATGGTGTGAGTCTAAAGATTTCCCTGCATGAGGTAAGAGACTGAAGCTTTACCCTTGATAAATTCACAAGGTCACCCAGTGGATGTTTCTGCTGTGGGACAAATCAAATTACAATAAAATAATAAACTGACCTGCACAGCAAAATGCTAACGTCAAGACAAAACACACTCAGGCGTTTGGAGTTTGTCTAAGTAAATGAATAATTTCTTGACCTTGACACACATCAGAGAGCTGTGCAAGCTAATCAGACAATGCGTATGATGTGAGCAGCAGCAAAAAGAAAGCACAGAAGAGATGTGTGTCATTCTTCCTGTGAAACTGCTTAAAGTGATGCTGTTAAACGTGTGTGTGTGTGTGTGTGCTTGTATTTTATATTTATCAGTTTGTCAACTCCACTAAAAGCTTTTATAACGGTGGTGATACATAACTGATAGAGGGAAGCCCCAAACACACAGGACTCCCCCCCCCACAACACACACACACACACACACACACACACACACACACACACACACCCACACACACACACACACACACACACACACACACAAGAAAGAAAAAGAAGCAGGATGAGATCTTCTCTGACTCATTTTTCTGTATCCCATCCCAACCCACAGGGCATTTTTCTCCCCCACCCTACACACACACACACACACACACACACACACACACACACACACACACACACACACACACACACACACGCACACATGCACAGGGGGAATCCCTATTGGTAAAGACGGTGTCAGGTGACCAGTTTCCATGGTAGCAGCTACAGTACCTACATACATACATTCATAGATTTTTCCCCCTCTTCTGCTCGGCTGCCTGAATGAACGGGCATGAATGAGAATGAACAGGTGAATGAGGGAGGGGATGAACGGTTGATGGAGGAAGTGAATGAGTGAAGGCGCCACATCAGGTTTCAGTTTAGCAGAGCAGGCAGCGGACAGAGGGCGAGGGATGTGGGTGAGGGACGGTTTTCACTGTCTGTTTGTGTGTCTCTGATGCCTTCTGTCTGTCTGTGCTGTGCAGTATATGTGAAAGCGATCAGGTCAGATTTGTGTACTCAGGCCATGTTAATCTATCTGGTCTCTATGGTAACAACGTAGGCGTATGTATGTGTGGCACTAACGAGCATGATTTTCCAATACGGAATCATTAAGTGAGATAAGCTGATTACTTGTCTGTTTTGTGTGCGGAAGGATAACAAAATCTATCTGTCTGGTTTTTAGTTATTTCTTTTGGGAAAATCCAGCTCTGATCTGGAAAAGGGGTGTCCATCATGTGAGCAGGCACACACAGAGGATTTACTTGCCTGAGCCTCACCCATTGGTTTTTGTCTATCAGGATATCTTATAATCGGTGGGTGATTTGTTCCTTTCTAACTGGGGGGATGGACAATGGGAGGACCCCCCCTTCCCCCACACCACCAACCAACACACACCCACGTAGTCATGTCTCTGATAAAATATTTTGTTCCAGACGTGGTTTGGTCCTGGGATGTATTTTCAGTACCACAGATGCTACTGAACGCTCATGGGAATATTATAGGAACACTACAGGAAGCAGTGTGTCTCTATGATCCTCTCGACATGCTGCTATTTGTCCCTTTGATCATGAAAGTCACACTACTCTGTAGTGTATGTAGGCTACAATATAGCACAGAATTGAGTATTTATAGTACATAGTTCAGAGAAAATTATAGGTCCAAGACAAAAGTTCCATAAGGGCAGGACTGAGAGAAAAAGGCCAAAAGTTACCAGTGAGGACTTGAGATTGACACATATAGGCTACTCACACAGCTGATTGCTACTACTATAGCATAGCTGGCAAGCTAACAGCAAATATGCAACCGAGCCAGGAAAATGCTAGTGCTAGTCAGTCACAGCAGCTCGAGGAGCTTTTTTCTTTTTTCTCTGTACTGGGTCGTTTACTCCCCCCTGGCACTTGGATCAGGACTGCACAGCGACGACAGCTTCTGTTCCCTCAAAGGTCAGCACTGTCAAGGCTTGCTGTTGATAACCATTCACATTCATGTGTCTAAGTTCTCCAAAGTCAGACATGAATTTAAAAAAATTGTACAGATTTAGTTTAAGCGAATCCCGTAAAAATGGCGATTTCACTGAAAAGACGTGACATTTCAGTATTTTAAATGCCTTTTTGACAGTGAAGCATTGAAACAATCTCAGATCCTGATGTTTTTGAGTGAACTTTAAGACGTACCGACTACAGAAAAAGAAAACTTTAACCTACAGACAGATCTGATTCTTTTCCTGTCTTTTCTGCTTGGGTTACAAATGGTGTTTATATGCAAAGCATCCCCATGTGCGGGATCCAGGCTTTGTATGAACACATGAATAAAAACACACCTTTTCTGTGACATTTCTTAACTGTTTTTCCTCTTTTTCATAAGTTTTGCCAATCTTGTCTTTGGTGCTCTTTGTAGTAAACTTCACTTTTTGATTACACCTTGTGAATGTTCATGGTCTTCATGGTAAGTCGTTGGTGTAAGGAGATCCTCACCTTCCGCTCCATCTGTCCGGCAGGAAGCTGTCCGGCTGCTGGAACACCTCTGGGTCGCGGTGGACAGCGTGGCTGATATAGATCGCACCATAACCCTTTGGGACATGAAACCCTGCGAGGGTGGAGTCCTGCACACACACACAGAGGGAGGTATCACATTATTATTTAAATCAATTGATTATCACTTGTGTTCTTCTGTTTCTACTCAATACATCTGGATTGAAAAGCAAACAAACTTGCTGGTCGTGATCATCTGTGTGATCAGCTCCATTGATCGTCCTGCGACTTCTGGCAACTCTGTTTTGTCATGCATTTGGGGCTGTCCGAGAAATGTCCTTTGGGGCCTTTGAAGCATCAGTTTAAATGCTGAGTTTGCAAAGCATTGTGATATCTGTGACTGTTTGTGCTGAGAGTTTAATGGACAACCATGTGTTGGAAAGTAGGTTCTATCTTTATGAGTCACCAAGACAATCCCTTCACCTGATTGGATGAACATACAGGCTCATTGGGCTCAGACTGGTTTTCATGTCCAATTTTCAAACTGGATAATCAGGCAATGCTAAATCCTGCATCAGCACAGAAATGACGTAACGTTGAGAGCATGCTTGTGTACCCCTTTGACCCAAAATGAATGGCAGACTTCTTTAACCCTGCTGTTTGGCTCCGATTTTGAAATGTTAAACAAAAATTTCCCGAGTTGCTTTTTCACTAAGCTCTGGTAAAAGGAGCCACCTTGGGGCAAAAAGCCCACTCACCCAATTGTTGCTCTTTTAATTCATCTTTTCACTGCATCCATTAGGCGCTGCGCTAATGGACTGCCAGAGAACATGATCACTGTTTCTCTTTTCACTACCCTCTTTCTCATTTTTCTCTCGGCCTCTCTCTGCTGGACTGGAAAATCTTTCACAAATCTCTTTCTATCTGCTGAGAGATGTCTGGGCCCTTTCTGAGTTCATTCCCTCTCTCTGTCACACACACACACACAAACACATTCAAGTTGCTAAAACTATTGCATATCTTAGTTCCACCTGGATGGAGCTTCAAGCTTTTTTCCACCTGATTGTGAATACTAATAATCTCTCTCTTTCTCACACAGCTACCTGCGCACGTAAACATCTCATCAGCTCTTTTAACTCCAGGTCCTGCACTTCGACTGCAGCGACTGTCACTCTTTCTGGCAGTGTTCCTTGTTAATTGCTCAATAATTAAACATCACCATGCTGTCATGATTTTCCAGCAAAGCAGCAGAAAGGACTGCATGAAAACGTGCCATACTTTTCTGGATTGAATCGTTATAATATTTAAATTTAACAGTATAATATATGAGACTTCAAATCAGTGATTGGAGTTAACAGTTAGTCATTCTGCCGCACTGACACTTTACAGTGGCAATATGTCACTAATTAACTGTAAGGCGTCTTAAAAAGAGCTACTTTTGTACTCTGACTTCAATATAAGCACAAATAATGTGGTTGACTTGAGTCCGCATGGATATTCAAGCACTCTTCCCTCCACCGATAATGTCAAATCCATCTTGCATTTGCTTCTTTTCCACTTTCATTGTTTTAAAAAATAACCTTTGTGGACTCGTGGTCTGAAAGATGAATTCTAAAGTTCTCTAAACCTCCACACGTCATGAACCCGTGTCCCGCTGAGGCCGTCACGAATCAAAGTGTACTGGTGCGTTTCCAAGAAGTGACAAATGAGTTTCCACTCGGCTTCACTGTGTCACCAGCACACATCACTTCCACCCAAAACCCTGCCAGCATACCCCCCCCCC
>JBBMOE010000003.1:14186222-14446139 GCA_037975065.1 Chaetodon trifasciatus
GACTCAGCAGACCCCCAAACACCTCCCCCGCCCAGCTCCCTTCCTTCCGGGGAAGCAGCGCCGATCAATCACAGAGACGGATCAATGCCTCTGATTGGACTGTTGCATAAGGCTGTTTGATGAGGTCACAATGATCAAAGACAGCTGGTGCAGGAGGAGGCAGAGACGCCGTGAACGCCCCGCCCTAGGAGTGAGCAGCCGGCCAATCTGGATGTGGAACTCTGAGTGAAGGTGGGATTCTATTGGCTGACAGCGGTGATGTCAAACCAGAGAGCGATCATTTTAATGAATGAAAATCGATGTGGTAACAAATTCAGCGGGAGGACAGGATATAAGATGCTTAGTAGAGGTTATAGACTAGAATATTCAACAGGCCTTCAAAGATAATAAGGCAGCAGTAAATGAGGCATGTGGAAATGACTGCTGCATGGAACAATCTATAATAATCAAAGGGTTTACAAAATAACAGAAACGCATAATAAAACAATCGTGCAGTAAATACCAGCTGAATGTATTTGGTGTAATGACGTTTCATCCGTCATGTTTCCATTAAAATACACATGCTGCTTCAATGCTGACAGTCAGACCTCTGCTGAAGCTCACACACAACGCTCGCAGTCATCGGTGTAACAGGACTCACTCGTGTTGCTGTCTTTGTTTTACTGTAGCTTCTGCCTCATCTGCAACCCTGCAAAAAATGTCATGCTGCAAGAGGAAAAGTCTCAAAAACGATGAGCCTCAACTGACCATTAACAAACACTGAACACTGTAAGACTGACCAAACTGGTATTTAGTGCCGGGCTGATATGTGCTGTAAGGTGTTTTTGTTTTTTTTTGTCCAGTCCCTGTAACTCTCAGCACTGTTCAGCACTGACTAGAGAGGCCCTGACAGTGGAAGAGACTCTCACCTGCTGGAATATGTCGCCATCTAGAGGCAAAAAAGTGCTTCAAAAAAAGGTGTAACTGTATATTAGCACAGGGTTTCTTCAGGAGGGAATTCAGCCACAATAGTTCATCCTTGAAACTCTTAATTGTAATAGTTTGTCTGTTTAACAGCCTTGTTAAAATGACAACAGATGCATGAAGTAAATCCTCAGCTAAATAATAGATTTTCAGTCATATTTCTTCTCTAAACTGTACTAAACTGTAACCAAAAAAATCAGTCATCATGACCAAATCTGCCTTATAATTTCTTTAAAGAAGCTCCAAATACTGCTATAAATTCAGGGTGGGAAATCCTAAATACTCATTCAGTACTATATGATATGCAATACGATGCAAACCAGTCCACAGGAGAGCAGTCCTACCTGATCAGCTATTCTGCGTCCACCAATGAAAGGAGGCCAAAGTCTCTGGACCTCCAGCAGTACCCTGCGCAGGTAATCAGAGTCTTCCATCGCTCGCCGACGTGTCTCCTCCTGAACATGGAGGAAGGTTTTTGTTATTGTTATTAGAGAGGCCTGACTGTTAACCAGGAGGAAAAGAAACACTGGAAATAACTTTCACTTGACATGCAGCGCTGCATTAACACCGATTCCCACCACAGGGTTTTTATTAGAAGAAGCGTTGATCTGAGAATGCTGAGCTGAAAGAGCTGAAACACATGTGGTAGCATGAGTGGTGCGGCTCCACTACATTCAAGGCCATGCCGTACTTTTCCTTTTGGTGCTTTATCTTATCATGTTCTTACCAAGCAAAGAGCCACGAGAGCTGTGTTTGAGTACCTGTTCATTTCCACCGAGTGCCAGTGTGAAGGAGGTGAGCAGCGACGCCAGAGCTTTGGGGATCAGAGCTGAGATGAACAGCAAGAGATGCTGGGAGGCAGAGCTGGAGTCGGGCAGCGGCAAAGAGCCAAGAGAGCTGACAAAACTGGAGAGCCGGCGAGAGCGACGTTAAGATTATGATGCCATGTTAAACAGATCAGTGCTGATTAACAGCACGGTTACAGTGAACAAATGACAGTTATTCCTGCATGCCTCTGTGCAACATTAGTCACCTGCATTATTAATGTTAGATCGTGGTACAAGCATGCTGCATCTGAATAGGATGGAAACCACTTCTACTTCTTCTAGACTTACCCTTACATGCCCCCACTAAATAAATACATATTGGCTTAAGAAAAAGTTGATAGAAACATGACTACTAGCAATCTTCATCAAACAGAAACAAGGAGAAGCAACATTTTTGTCTGTGCTGGATGTCCAGATGTGTACTTGTATCAGCAATGTCAATGAGAGTGACTGTAAAATGAAAACATGTGTGTGTGTGTCTGTGTGTGAGAGAAAGACAGCGAGGTAGAGATAAGATAGAACGAAGAAAGATGCAAGAGACTGAGAGGGGAAGAAGAGAAGCAGTGGGGTGGTTCCCTCTGTCTATATTAGGAACTGTGTGGTGTGTGTGTGTGTGTATCAGACAGAGACATATGCAGTCTCACCCCTCTGTGTCATTCTCCAGTTTATCTTTGATGATGTCCATCAGTTTGTCTCTGGCGTCCAGAGCGGTGGAGAGACCTGACGACCACAGAGGGACCTTCACGTTCACCGGAACAGAGATGAGACCTGCAGGGGGGGAGAAGAGGAGGTGTTCAGCTGACACACAAAGATGGTCAAAACCACACGAGAAACAAAAGGGGAAGCGGGATATTTTGCAATATTGTATTGCAGACAACACAGCTGATTTACAAAATACTGCGTGTTTGCAAGAGACAGAAACATTACAACACCAGCGATATACAGATTTACATAAACCCTCCCTGGAGCCGTTTATTTGAACTGATGGCTGCAGAAAGAAAAGGAGGCAGGTCAGGGGCAGCTGCACTCACATGTGTAAAACATGAGCTTGAGTTGTGTTTTTTGTGTGTGTGCGTGTGTGTGTGTGTGTGTGTGTGTGTGTGTGTGTGTGTGTGTACGGCATATCTGTGTGTCTCTACCGTGCCAGTGCTGGGTGCAGAGCTGCACGATCTCCTGGTAAAGTTTAGGCTGCTCCTCCGCTCGCACATTCAGGAAAAGACCCAACACCAACTCTGTCCCGAGACGCTTAAAGGCGGAGTACACGCAGTCCGGCTGGCCACTGCACACACACACACACACACACACACACACACACATACGAGTTGCATACATACATCATAATGAACTGAAAACAAAAAGGAATGTGAAGAAGATGGTCATTATTTCTATTCAGCTATACAAGCCTGTGCTACACAGTGTGAACACACAGTGAAACACATCCTCTTGTCTCTCTAAGCCTCTTTTTATGTCACTGCTGTTATTGTTCATCCAAATGCATTTACATTTATTTTTCTCCTGCTTGTGGAACAGCTTGTAATCCTGCTTTGCACGGTGCTGTGGACAGAAGCGTCTGCCAGAATGTAAACTCTGTGAATGCTGGAGGTTTGGGTTAAATGTTACCTGAGAGAAAGGTCCTTCAGACAGCGCTCGCACACACTGTGGAGACAAAGAGGAGGAGACACACACACACACACACACACACACACACACACACACACACACACACACACACACACACACACACGCTTTTGCCTCAAACAAGTCCTGGCAGTGCAGTTTGCGACATTCAGTGCAGCGTGGCATTAACATGAGCTACCTTCCGTCTGTCTGTGACTCTCCAGGCCATAAAACACACATCAACACAAACTTCAAGCCTTCAGTCAAAAGCATCCACAACAACAACAACAACAACAACAACAACAACAACAACATGTAATATGAACGAAGGCTGAAACTCTGCTCTCATTGCAGTACTTGTCCTACCTGCTGATGTACTCACTGGAGGATTCCAAACAGCTTCCTGTGAACAAGCTGGTGAGAGACAGACGGAGGAGACAGGCCTCCTCACCTAAAACACACACACACACACACACACACACACACGCACACACACACACACACACACACACACACACACAACTTACTCATATTTCTACCTGCAGAGCTGAATTGAAGCACTTTTTTACAGCTGCCAATGAAAAATCATTGTAGCTCTGCTGCTGTCATATTACAGGGTCTAGTTTACCATTAGTGGTGACAACGGTGTCGCCGTAAACATTGGTCATCAAGTCAGTTGGATCCTTCAGAAACAAGCTGGACTTCTCTAAAACACACAATATGAACTTTGTTACAAACACACACACACTGATCACAAACTCAGTGCGTAATCAAACACACAATGAATGTCCATGCTGGTATATGTGTGGTGAAAATAAATAGAAGTGTAACAGATATCCAGCTACAACATATGAAAAAAAACAAGATTCAATAATGCACAAGTGAAATAAATCTTATTACATGACGCCAGTAAACAGTGATTTTCTATAGTTCTTCTTCCAATATTTTATAACTTATGCTGACATTACAATTAGGAAAATAATCAGTGTATCCTACACTAATTATATTTCACAAGTGTTAATAGTGCATCTATTCCATTACTTTAAAGGGTAGTAGTAGTAGTAGTAGTAGGGTGGTAGACTATACTAAGACTACAATATAACTTCATCTGAGTTACCCCCCCAGCCAGTCACGAGTCTCTCTCATGACAGATCAGACTAATCCCGTGGTGAATTTTACTTCATACAGAGGAAATTTCCCCTTTGTTCCTTTGCCTGACTCATTGACCCGAGGCAAAGGAGACACGGCCACTCTGAGCTCAGTGGAAACTACAGATACACTCGTTTCCCTGGAAGGATATATCTGTGTAGTGACACAGACATGATTATTTTGTATTATTATTGTATATTATTTTGTATTTTGTATATTGTGCAAAATGATGATGATGATGAAAATCATGATGATATTGCACATCCAATTTCAATTTTGCACATCCAATGTTCAGTATTTATATTTTGTTTTATTGTTCTATATTTTGGCGGCACGGTGGCGCAGCAGGTAGTGCGTGTGCCTCACAGCAAGAAGGTTGCCGGTTCGATCCCCGGGTCAGGTGGGGGCCTTTCTGTGTGAAGTTTGCATGTTCTTCCCGTGCATGCGTGGGTTCTCTCCGGGCACTCCGGCTTCCTCCCACAGACAAAAACATGCTCATTAGGTTAATTGGTGACTCTAAATTGTCCCTAGGTGTGAATGTGAGAGTGAATGTGTGTATGTATGTTGCCCTGCAGTCGGCTGGCGACCGGCTCAGGGTGTACCCCGCCTCTCGCCCGTTGACAGCTGGGATAGGCTCCAGCCCCCCCAACCCCGAAAGGGATATCAGGGGTATAGAAGATGAATGAATGAATGAATGAATGTTCTATATTTTATTGTGTTGTATATTTTGTTTTATATTCATATTCTTAGTATAAATATTTTGGTTTCTATATTGCTTTCATATATATATTTCTTTCTCTTTTCTTTCTTTTCTAATTTCATTCTAATTCTATAATTCTATCTGTATGGAGCACTGCTACAAAAACAATTTCCCCTCGGGGATCAATAAAGGAATCCTGAATCCTGAAAACCCAAAAGGTATCACATCTAATAAAGTTATCAAATACATCTTTCCATTAGGCTAAAGGAAGAAGATCAATGTGCCAAAATGAATTGCTCCATTATTTATGTTAACCTGTGCTAAGATCCATGACATCCAAGGTCAAGGTCAAGGTCAATTTTATTTATATAGCACATTTAAAAACAACCAAAGTTGACCAAAGTGCTTTACAGACTTCTAAGCACTGCAAAAAGAACATACATGAACATACAATGAAAAACAATATATATGCAGCCAGGATGTCAGCGCCCAACTGAACTGAAAGCCACTGAGTAATGGGTCTTCAGCTGGGACTTCAAAGATTCCGCAGTCCGAGCAGCCCTAATGTCCAGCGGCAGGCTGTTCCAGAGTTTAGGAGCTGCCACTGAAAAGGCTCGGTCACCTTTAGTCCTGAGTCTGCATCTGGGGACCTCTTGACTGGACGACCTCAGTTCTTTAAAAGGTTTGTGGACCTGAATAAGGTCTGCTAAATAATGGGGGGGGGCAACCCATGTAAAACTTTAAAAACAAGAAATAAAACCTTAAAAACTATTCTAAAATGAACAGGAAGCCAGTGTAGCGATGCCAAGACTGGGGTTATATGCTCCCGCTTTCTGATGGAGGCCAACATACAAAGAATTACAGTAGTCCAGCCTGGTCATGATCAGAGCGTGAATGACTCTCTCAAAGTCACCACGAGGAAGATATGGCTTGACTTTGGCGAGCATCCTTAACCGGAAGAAGCAACTATCTTGTGCAATATTACATATTTTTACTGTGCTATATACTTTTCTATGGTGTAATAGTACAAAGTCGCTGTATTTTATTATCCCCATCTTACTCATGTGCAATTCACCATTTTCCACTGTGAAGCTGAATCATCCTTGACAAGCCTATATTATATTATATTATTTGTATTATGTGCATATAAAAGTTGATTTTATTTGGATCCTTTTATATTGTCTGCTTGTTCTTTTTCTACCTCTCCTTTTTATTCTTGTAGTCTGTAACAGTTTCACTAGAGTGGGATCAATAAAAAATTCATCTTATCTTATCTTATCTTATCCATGAGTGGCAGCAAGCTGTGATAACACCTTACAAAGGTGAACAAAATTACTTCAGCTACTTTGATTCTGTTCAAACAATGCTCGTTTAATTTTCACCATTCACCATCATCGTAGTGCACAAACTTCAGCCTTTTGTCTTCCCTTCATTGCATTTAAGGTACATGTTTTTCAAATTTTCTGGCGCCACCTATGGGTCAGGCCCAAAATGCTCCAGTAAGCCTATTCCCAAACGTCTGACGATTATGCCCCCCCCCTTTTTTTGATGCTCATTTATAATATAAACGTGTGTCTCAGTACCTCAGTATTCTGGTACTGTATAACAATTTCGGTGTTGATACAGGCAAAGCCCAAAATCACTTTTTCATTTTATGCTAATTGACAAAAAAAAAATAAATCATGGCAGACTTTATGTGCCAACAACAGAAGAGCACCACTGAGCAGGCTGAAGAGTTAAATTTCAAGTCAATCTGATTTACAGTGTGAGGGGCCTGGCCGTCCCAAAATCATATTTTTAGGCCTTAATTACAGCGCCACCATCTGGCCAATTGGGCTCATATTTCTTGGGATGCACTGGCGCATCAGTTCAGTTGTTAAATTTCATGCTCTAGCTTATTTGGAAACCGGGTTCGAGCCCCTCTGAAGCCTCTTCCGGGATTGGACCCGAATAATTCCCTGCAGGCAATGAAATCTGTGAATCACCACTGACATGTTGTGATTTTTTTTTTTTTTTTTGTCGTTGGGAGCAAAACATGTTCTTTCAGGCGCTGGTGCTCACCTGAGACGTATATACAGACAGAGAGAGAGACACACACGTACCACACAGTAGCTCCCTCATCCCCTGCACTGAGCAGATGAAGGCGGTCGGTCTGTTCAGCAGCCGGCATTGAAAAACTCTGCTCCCGTGTTTCTCGATCTTCTGCCGGCAGAAGCTCACCGGGTCCCGGTAAAACTCCAGCGACTTGTCCCCGAGCACCGACACACCTGCATTTCCCGGTAGTTTAGACATTCAGGACCGACTTTTAGGTCGGAATGGCGCCTAGTTTTTTTTTTTTTTTTTTTTTTTTAATTATTATTATTCACTCAGGATGTTAACGATTCTTTGCTCGGACACCAGTGACTCTGGACTTTAAGACGCGGTCCAGGTCCAGAGAAAATCCTCCTGTCTTCGCCTGTTAATTTTTTTTAATCCGCGTGGTTCCGCGAGAGCGACCTGCGTGTCAAATTACTGCTATCTCTCTGTTGGTACTGCTTTTTCTGAGGTTACCGAAAGTATCCAGCTGCCCGGCAGAATGACGCCTTCAGGTGCTCTCCGTAAATTAGGGGAACCTGTTAGTCACGCGGTAGTGTTAGTCTGTTCTTTGTAATTCCTACTGCAGCATTACTTCTGCTGCTACTTCTTGTACTGTATTACAACAGCTGTATGCTACTATAACTTCTATGGCTGGGTCGCCTCCTGAATGGACCCTAGGTGTCTAGGCTAATCTTCAACTATCGTTTTCCCAACCCACTCTAGATCCACTTCAGTGTGACGAAAGCCTCGACGGCTACGTTCCTATGGAAACCCTGCTCACGCGGTCATAGGTGTCATTTACACAGGGTACTGTGGACATACTGTATGTATACAAAACCACCCATTCAAGTACTTTGGACATATGTGTACACTACTTCAAAGGGCGGTTTTGTCAACATCAGCTTTTGAAAGCGTACTTTGTCATTCCCTGATTCCCTGACATCGGTCCAAGCATCAACCGCTGGCTGCCACAGACACTATTGAAATAAATGTAATTGTACAGTGCCTTATAGAGTCTTATATTTGGTGTAAAATGCACTTTGTTGTTTATGTTCACTTTTTCTTAAAGATCCCCTTCACGCATGAATGAATGCTTACATAGAAATTGTCTAATGTGTGTCTCACATGGTATTTGCATGTAAAAAGTACACATTAAAATCTGTAAAGTGGCACCTGCTCCTTCTCCCTCATCAAAACTTTGCAAATACAAGTATTTTTCACCTCACAAGTTTAACTGCTGGACACAGGAGTGTAAAGTCCACATATGCACTCGGGGCTTCAGGTTTGCACATCATGCCTGTGTATGCTGAATATTGGACCAGGATCTGCTTCCAGACTATTTGAGATGTCACAAATCACGTTCTGAGGCCGACCTCTTAAAATCAGATTTTCTGTTCGCACAAAGTCAATTTGCACTCTCAGCAGTGAATGTGAAAACAGCCTTGGAGTGTCAAATACATGCATTATTCTGCACAGTGAAGCTCAAATATTCAGCTGTAAGATCAAGAAGAAAAACACATTTTCAACTGGAAGAGGACTTCAAGTGTCAAGTATCTCCTCACCTCTCCTCTGACCTCTGCCATCAACAAGGCATTTACACTCAGAGAACCATCTGCTCACTGGGTATTTTCCACTTTTCGGTGTAAACCCAAGAGATGGTTGTGCATGAAAATCCCAGCAGATGAGCAGTATCTGAAACAGTCAAACCAGCCAGTCTGGCACCAACAACCACGCCACATTCAACGTCACTTAAATCACCTGTCTTCCCCTTCTGATACTTGGTTTGAACTTCAGCAGATTGCATTGATTGCAGTGCACTGAGTTACTGTCGTGTGATTTTCTGATTTAGTCTCTGCATAAAATATCTGGTTGAGCTCTAGTGACTACCTGATAATTAGCTAATTATGCCAATCAAACAAACGTCCCAACTACAACTCTTAGCAACTAAGACGAATTGCAAGACAGAAAGTAGTATTTGAATGTAATAGTGTACATTAGTACCATTTTTCTATTTGTGAAGTTTTGCATATCTGTCTGAAATACATTTGAATGATCACAGTGATAAAACAAATGGAAAATTGTTTCTCTATCTGATTTTTCTGTAATCAGCTTGAATCTTTCCAACACTTCTTGACAGGGTGAATTCAATATAAAATCCCGAAAGATATGTCTTTCACTTTATCATTAATACAGTATTTATTTAGACTGCAACAAGCCTTTTTCCATTGTAAATCACCCATGACATGAAGACTCATTTTGTTGCAGGGAGTGTCCAAAGCATCTCTTCTGTGTCTGTTCCTGCAGAGTTTATTCAGAATAGAAATATCTCCCATAAAAATGTCCTTGGAGCTAATAATGGTACTTTCTTTTTTTATTACAGTTCTTTAAAAACTGAAGAGAATCAATGGAAACTGCACCAAAAATAACCTAGAAATTCAGATGAAATTCAGAAGATGACAGGAACCAACTAACCAGCCAACTAACAAAATTCAATTTTCATATGATAAGGGATAAGAGAAGTTTTATTGTTATTAATAATAAATAAAATTATTTCAGATAAATTATGTATGAGGGCTGAAATTGTAAATTAACCTCTCCTCTGATAGTTCAGGATGACCATGTTTAGCTTTATGTATTTATTTTATTAATATATGAACCCCCAAAAGGAGGTAGCAATCTTCTTGTCCAGTGCTTGAAGTGGGCCAAAACGTGACCTAAAACTTCTATTTTAAAGATACCTAAAGTGGTAAAAATGATTGGATTGCGAGGAAAATAATGCAGGTAAATAATTCAGGGTCATACGGATAATTGCAAAAGAAATGATTTCTTTATTTTATATATATAACCCATCTGTAATATCATCATCTGCATCTTCTAAATATAGGCCTAAACAAGCACTATAAAACCACAAGATGGCAGCATCCATCACCTCTCTCCCTCTCTCTCTCTCGCTCTCTCTCTCTCTCTCTCTCAATGGCACGAGGCGGACTGTCCTCCAGTGTCACTCATCTGCAGCTCGTGCGGATCGGACTCTGGGCACGCGGCATTTTTTTCGCTTCTTCCATTTCAACCACAGCATGAGAGGCAGCAGCACGCGCTGGGGCTCCTGGGTCGGAGGGACGGAGGCGAGGAGCCCATCACAGGTGAGCACGTTACAAAAAAAATGTCTTTTAAAAGTTTTGACAGGCAGGAGTAAGAAAGGAGGACGAGATGTTTCTCAGAGATGTTTTCATTTGTCCGCATGTTTTGCGGAGTTGAGTTCAGCTTGAGACACACAGCTACTGATGATGAGAGTTTAATTAGGAAAGAACTAAAAACTGTTTTCTATTGGTCATTGTCACATCTGTTTATTGACACTGATACAGCAGTCGATCTGCATCCTTCATTTTGGCTGTTCATCATTTTAAAACGAAAATTTACGTCAGGACTCATTCATAGGCACAGTTACCACTGTCTGTCATACAGTTTCATGAATTATCATTTACATTTATCAACCCACTTGTGAACCAGAGAGAATGACCTTTGAACTCCATTTGATGGTCATTAAGAGTGCGGGGTTTTCCCTCTAAGAGGACATCAGTTTTACACTATTAGACTGGATTTACCTCTTCAAAGAGCTGATGGCCCTAACTTCAACACTTGAAGTGCTGCAACTTGTTATTTTATTTGAACAATGAAACATCAAAATGTACACCTGCTGAAACTTTTGCACAGACAGACATATAGGGTTCAGGTATATTCTAGAAACTTCATACAGTTAGATGCATACAGCAAGGTGAGTTTTTATGAAGAAGAAGTGCATAACTTTGCATAAAGACAGAGAGGGTTTTTGTTTTATATTTAGCGCAAATTCTAATAAAAGTAGCCCCAGAATAAGTGCTAAAGCCTTACTGGAACTTCAGGTGTTATCACTTGATTTATGACAAGTGTGTCCATCTGACAGTATGGATGTAAACATGCAGTAGATGTGTGTAAAAGGTGAAAACTGAAAAAATGAGGGGTCAAGAGGAGGAGAGGTCAGGGCCACCTGCCCAGTCATTCCTGAGCATGGTGGTCCATGGAAAGACTAGTAAGAGTTTGTTTCACGTCATCGCCTCCAAAAACACTTGCTGACTGTCAGGGCACGTGAAAAGGTCTGCTGTTGTTCAATTATCCCGAACACAGTGAACTGATCGCTGACATTTCATCACAGACGTGCTGTAATTTGTCCGCCCTTGTCACTTTATTGCAGTATAATTTACTATTAGGATCATGAACCACACACGCAAACACACACACACCTATTCCTCAATGCATGTGTGTCTGCGTGTGTGTGTGTGTGTGTGACACATACGACATCCATGAATGCAAGTGCAGGTCAGCAAGGGGAGGCGGGTGCTGCTGCTGCTGCTGTATATTTGCCTGCTTTTCAATTGATTATGCTTTTAATTGTAAACATTGCAATAGTACTGCACAACAGTAGCCGCCCTGACACTGTAGATTGTACTGTTTGCACGTTGAGAACATGTGTGTGCGTGAGCAAAAGAGATAGAGGGATCAAAACAGAGAGAGGCAGTGAAACGGTGTTTGACAAGCTGTGAAAAGCAATTTCTCATTCCAAGAAAAGTTGTGAAAAGAGCATAATGTCCTAAGTAGAAGTACATTGATATTGCAGTAGTCTAGTAGTGCAGAAATCAGGTGGCGAGTGCAGGAAACGTTCCTCCAAGTCTGACGATGTGTTTCAAATTTTTTTAAGCTTGCCTAAGACTAATTTCCTGAGTTTTCCTGTGTCAGTTAGGCGCATCTCTGCACCTTGCTGTGTGAGGACACAACTGCATTAACATTATCTAACCATTTTAGTCTTCAAACATAAAGATTTTGGCAAATACACATCACAGAGTACTATAGTAAAGAGCAGAGGCATGCAGAAAACTATACAAACCATAATAGTATTTATTTTTGCCTTTTTGGAGAATATTGATTGCATATAGATGATTGTTTTGTTGACCCGGCGTGTTGTTTTCATGAGGGTTGAGGCAAGTTTGGATAAAGTAGGTATTAGGTAGTGAAGTGGCAGGAGTGGACAGTGGATCCAGGGTCTCATTCACTGATCTCACTTGAAATATTTCCCATTGCAGTGATGTAATGAAACATAATCAATATGACACAGCAGCTCAACAAGACTATGATGACCCACAGTCCATAGCCTGCAGTCTTTGCTAAAGCATCAAATATTACAGATATTAAGAAGGGATGACTTTTATTTAGTTAGACTGGAACATGTCTAAGCTGTCACACGGGAGGCAGCATTTTCAAAATAGGCTGATGCAGTGGTGTCATCTAAAAGCAGCTCTCCAGGCCATTGTTTAAATCCCCTCTCTGGTAATAAATCACTTTCCCTTGACACAGCTCCTATTCTCAGTAAATGTCCAAGGCAGCATTAGCTTGCCAACATCTTTTTGGCTTGTCCACATGTACAAAACATATTACATGGGGTCCACCCTGAGTAATCCTTTAAACACACAGCATTGGTCCTAAGAATAAGAACCAATGTATGCTCATCTCATCTTCCCTTAAGTTGCTTCCCAGGAATAAGTAGTCCCAATTGTGTAACCTCTGGCAACATCTGGGAAGAAGACAAAATAAATAAAAGGCAATTTGTGAAAACAGGCAGTCGTGGTGATTCGCCATTATTCGACAATTTATTATTATTTATTTATCAAAAGCTGAATCTGGACAACATTTAAATTGGATTTTGATTATCTTAGAAAATAAGCACTCCTCCCTCATCCAAAAGCTGAAATCCTAAGCAAGGCACAACTCCAACACTGGCCAGCAGCCATTAGCAGTCTGATAGCCTTGGCCACTTTCCGGATACGAGCATCTGTAAATGAGTCGGGTTGGTGAAACAAGCTGCTGTTGGTAGACGGTGAATGTACTCAAGTAACCTGCCCCTGCGAAACGACGGTAGAACACTATATTAGTCACAGAAGAAGTGATTCTGGGGATCAGCCCTGGTCTCTGCCTTTACCAGAAACAGTTAACTTCTTGTCCCTGCGATTGCCCACTGTTCTGTCCTTATTAGCCACTCCCCACAGACATTGAGGAGGGAGCCACCGCCTTCAGGCTAATTTTAGGCCGTCTGTAGCAACTGCAACTCATTAGCCTGATTCCAGGGCTAGCCAGACCTTATTCATTGTCAGTGTCACCTCACCCAAAGCAGCATATCCGTCTACACTATAATCCCTGTTGGTTATTGATAGAGATATGTTATCGTATGGGCATCGCCATTATTTGCAGCCTCAGTGCAAGAATGAAATAAGAAATTTCTTTTTCACAACAGCAGCGCACTTGTGTCGCTGGGAAATCAGCTGAGGTTTCTGTGATTGACATTGCAGACAGCCTATGAGCAAACGGTTGCTTGCTGGTGTAAAAGCCTCAGATGTTCTGCAGGGCCCAAAGCTGCAACTCAGAAAAACTCAGAAAACCTCTGAGCTACTTCCTCGAGTGCCGTTGTTCAGCTGTTCTTTGACGTTTGCTGACTTCCTTGTGTACAATCACGTGCCGGGTTTATATCCCACATATCAGTGAACAAACAGCACTGAGTCTCCAAAGCGGATAATAATCAGTTGTCACTGTGTACAAAACTTTGGCTGGCAGCCCATCACACTGATGGAGCTGTTAGCATGTTTGTCTCTTAATGCAGCTGGGATTCAGTTTCAAGCTTGTGTTGGAAATTCCTGAATCATTGTTGCCCATCTATATCTGCTACAAGTTACTTAATGAGAGAAGCAGGTGGAAGGATGATTTTCAATTTGGCTAGTTGACGAGATGAGCTTATGTTACTCAGACAATTTGTTGCACGTCCATCTCTCCCGGTGCTGCACGAAACTTCTAGATAAGTCCTGTTAAATATTAACACATTAAATGTTTTGAATTTTGAGCATCTATTTTGAATACCTGGAGGCATGTATGTTGAGAGGAGGTCATGGACACATCTAGTTAACTATTATGCATCTGTGTGTGAGTTAGCAAAGTGGAACTTCAAACATTTTAAATAGCTGTTGCTTTTAGTATTTATTCTGTTTGATTTGCCATGAAATCTTCATGGGGAGGAGCTTTATTTGTTCTTTTTTTTTCTCTTTTATTGGTTGGCGTGTGATTGTTTCCTTGAGCATATTTTAAGCACAATTTCCCAGCACTGTGTGTGCAGAAGGAGATATTGATGTGGACAGTGGTGTGATGAGAAAGCGGAAAACTGATCAGTCTGAACTAAATCCATGGGGAGGCACAGACTGGGTGATGGCTCTGGGTAGATCTTTATTTCCACAGCCTGTCTGTCTTTCACATCTGTGCACATGTACATCGCTTTGTGTGTGTGTGTGTGTGCATGTTTCTGTGTCATTCACTTTATTCTATAGTCACTCCCTGTTTATCCCCTTCATCCAGCAAGCTTGGCATCCTTATTGAGGCGAGCCCATAGCCCATTACCCTCACCCACACAGCTTTATTCAGATGACACGCTCCATCCACTCAGAGTAGCATCTTGCTCATGCGTGCAGCAGGCTGGTGTGGGATTTAGTGCATCCCTGTGAGCGCATGGAAAAGTCAGTGCCTCTTCACCAAGGGAGGAAATGAGGGAAAAAAATGAAGGGTTTTTGAATGTTCAGTAATTATAGGTGACATTGTTGATTTGAGGATATGTTTGAGGTTTTGTTCAACCTTATGGGACCAGCAGATTCATTTTGCTGCTGGTGTATGGACCAGTTCTGGATGTAAAATGTTGATTTGCGGCTTTTGGAGTAGAATAGAATATTGTTTATTGTTTCTTTGGATCTCCTTAATTGTTTCCTTGGCAACAACTACTCTTCTTGGTAGCCATATAAAGAAAATATGTATAATTATATGCAATCAAAGACTGTAGATAATAAAAAATCATTACTGTACCTCAAAACTGAGAAAGTTTTGCTCCAGTGCTTAAAATTGTTTACATTTTTTAATGAGTTTGCTTATACAATTTAAGTCAACAACAACAATGTCCTGAGTCAAATTAAAGGACCAATGTGTATGATATACTGACATCTAGTGGTGACGTTGGAGTTTGCAACCACGCAGCTCATTCCTCCCTTTGCAAGCGTGTAGGAGAACCTACAGAGGCGTAAAATGTGAAAAAACATGAAAAGTGCTCTCAAGAGCCAGTGTTTGTTTTGTGCATTCTGGGCTACTGTAGAAACATGGTGGTGCAACATGGCGGATAAGACAAGATAAGATAAAACTTTATTGATCCCACAGCAGGAAAATTACGTTGTTACAGCCAGCAAGTAATCTCTTTCAAATTCAAAAATATATTCCAAATATGGTCTTTAAACTGGAAACTGGTGTCTAGATGCTGGCTGGTTTTTCAGCTGCTTGTTACACAGACTAGTAGTTTAGGAAAAACCCACCAAAGTAACCGTCCTGTTTGCACATGACATGCCACATCTTCAGAGCCTATGTGGATTCAGAAAGACAGCAAGTGGAGCAGAGGCTGTCCTTTTTCCTATATTAGACCCTGGTTTGAGATAATGAGTTAATGCTCAGCAGGCTTTATCCAGCAGGATCTGTCACTGCAGCAGCTATTCCAGGCTGATGGACCAGAGGGTTGTTCAACCTGTAGATGAATTATTCCCCTCAGGGGTGCAGCAAAGGTATTCCAGTTTTTTGTCCATTTTTAGTGACTTATATGACAACAGTAATTTGAAAGTTTACAGTAGATTTTAAGCTGTGCTCTGGTAACGGTGGGCAGTAATGCCTTCTTTAGAGATGCATTATTTTAGTGATTTTTTTCTTCAGTTTTATCCTGGGAGCATACCACTGAATGGTTTTACTTTCACTATGCACGACTTGCTACCTCTTGCTATTAATTTGTTAAAAAAAAAATACCTCAATAAATGAGGTAAGCTGCCATTTGCAGGCTGTTGAAAAAGGTCTGCTGCATTACAAACTGTCATCACATCAACAAAGACACAGAATGACTACGGTTTGCATCAAATTTTAATTGTTTTGGTAGCTTACGGCTGTGTAACAAAAGTAATGGAAAGAGCCTAATGTATCTAATTACTTTTCGTATTGAATAATGTGTTGTAATTACTTTTTAAAGTAATATGTAATGGGCAATTGATTAATTTTCATGTAACTTGACCAGCACTAGAACAGAGTTGTTAGCATGAGCAGTTCTTACCATTGCAGCTACACAGACAGCATCGTCTATACAAAACTTTATTGACAGAGAATCCAAAGGCAAAAAATATCTCTATGATTGACAGGTGATCTCTGGATATTACAGTGAAGAAAAAACATGATGATCCGAGTGATGACTGTACTGTTTGAAATACTGTTTCACAGACAAACACCGTAACTGATCTTCCCACTGTTTTTAATTAAGAAATTGATTAATCGAAGATTTAATGTGTATTGATTACAGTCACGAGTTTCGTCTTAAATGTTTTATTGAAAAGGCCTTTCCAACCCAGCCAGAGAGAGAGAGTGTGTGTTGTGTCTATTTGTGTGTGTTGGTGTGCTGGCTGCTGCTTGTGGTGGGGAGTTATTTCATGGTTTTGATTGTCATCCCAAACCAATTGGTTCCTGAGAAAAATACACCTGTCTGTCATTTGTAAAAGTGCCTCTATTTCCTGATACTGTTGTGTGTGTGTGTGTGTGTGTGTGTGTGTGTGTGTGTGTGTGTGTGTGTGTGTGTGTATGTGTGAGTGTGTATGTGTGCAAGAGAGAGCGACTGGATGGAGGTTTTTTGCTTTTTGCTTTTGGCTGATGATTGCTGAGTTAAACTGACAGAACTTGAAGTTCTGAACTTGTGAGTGTGTACCTGTCTTTATTCATGATGCAATGTCACTTGAATATCAGTTAAAAGGAGTGTCAGTGGGTTCCCCGGTAGCTCACCTGGTAGAGCCTGTACCATGCATCAAGGCAGAGTCCTCACAGCAGCGGTCCATGTTCGATTCCCACCAGAGGACCCTTCCTGTTCCTCTCCAGCTGTCACTGTCACAAATAAAGCAGAAATTCCAAAAAATCTTAAGGAAACTTTAAGATTTAGGAACAATGAGAAGATTACATTCTGGAAAGTTTTCCTTGGTACTTCACTACATTTATTTTCATTAGCTTTCCGGTTATCTGTCGTCCGTTCATCCCTTTATCGTGGACCCAATATCTCAGTGACACCTTAAAGGTACTTCCTCAAATTTGACATGAACGTGCTGATTAGAATTTGGTGGTCAAGGGTCAGAGGTCACTGTGACCTCATTCTCATGAAAACAATGTCTCAGAAAGGCCTGGAGGGGATTTCACTACATTATAGTTCACATTTGGTCAGATACTGAATTGGTGACACTAATCTTGGGTGTCCACCTTGAAACTGTGCAGATCTTCTGTGCTGCCGGGCTGAAGATGTATGTGAAGCATCCATGTTTTACAGTTTGTAGCTTCTTTGCAGCAACATCCATATGTGAAGCATTGTAGTCACCACAAACTCAGTGGTTCTGCTGATATTGAGCTTCAGGTGGCTGTCAGTGGACCATGTGATGAAGCTCTCATCAGTTCTCTGTACTTGTGTTTGAACTGGTGCAGGGCGTGTGGTTGGCTCTTAAAAGAAAAAACGTAACTATTTGGCACAAGTTCACTGGGCTTCTGTGAAGTGCATTTAGAAAAAGACACTTGGTGTTCAGAGTTGTTTTCAGATCTTAATCTTAACATACAGTATGAGTAAACAACACCTCCACCAATGAGTCCTAATCATACCACCCATTAACATTTGGCAAATGCTTAAAGATGCACTCCAAAAATATTGGCAGACCTGAATGAAAAAGAGCTTTTTGTGATGCCATCATTTAGCATGAGATTCATGGCAGAAAATGTGTACACTCACAATAGCAGCCAAGTAGACCAGAATCCAGTGCAGCTCAACAGAACAGCTTGAGGAGTGCTTATTTCCATGACTGTCTTGCTCTTCCTGTGCTGTTGCTATCGCTCCCTCCACCTGCATGCAACATATGGGAGGACATGTAGGAATCACCAAAAGAGGCAAATGTGTATACATTCTGGGAAAGTGGACTCTAGTAAATTTTAAAACGATAAGCAAAGTAGAATATGTCTTGTGTGGTTTTCCGTTTAAGGATAAAGCTGAAAATCAAAACTGTGTTGGTCTGTCTCTGTACTTTACAAGTACCTTTAGCCTGTTTGTGGCATTCAGTAGTAGCCAAGTCCACTGGTTCCAAATGAAAACATAAATCTTTCAAAGCAAATCATATACTTTCATTTAAAAAAAGGCAAAATTATTCCCTAAAACAGCTCATACAAGAGAAAGATAGGTCATTTGGAAACTACTGTTCCTTGTTCATGTTAATGAAGGAACATGTCATCCAGTGTAACACTGTGGCTCATTGATAATTATTTGAATGGAGGTCTACGGCACAGAGGAATAAGTTATATCAGACTTTGTCTGCAGAGGTAAGTCAGATCAGACCACACACACATAACAGCAAAGCCTCTGGTGAGAGCGTCTGCCCCGACAGTAGTTTGTCTTCCTGATGCAAACATTTAAGATTACAGGAGGAGAGTCTGCAGAGCATGATACCTCTCAGTCTCCTTGGCAACAGGACCAAGGACTCCTCCTCCACGTACAAACAAACAAATATGCATATGAGCACACACACACACACACACACACACACACACACACACACACACACACACACACACACACACACACAGAGTTCAGCCCTCTCACAATCTGAGGTGTGAGATTATGTGAGAAGTATTTACTTCCCACCTGACAAAAAAGCAAGTGAGCAGAGAGTTAAAAAGCATTTGCTGCTTTTGTTGTGTTCATAGTGATACAATGGTCACCACACACAACTGTTTAATCAAATTTATATGATTTGCAACTTTTAGACTTTCGCTACATTACAGATGATCTCAGCACACACTCGCGGACACGTTATTAAGAGTCAGCACATGGCAAATTATTCCTGTTTCGATTTTTGTGCACTTCTTTGGAAGTCATTGTTTATGTAGTGTGGAATTTTGCTTGTGCATGTGGACGTTTATGTGTGCTAAATGCAGTGCCAGAAAAGATTAGAAACAGGGCTGCAGAAGAGGAATGCAATCTGTAAATCAGTCAAAATTCTGCAACAAAATACTATTACAGAGAAGAGTGTCGTGCCTACAGGAGGAGGAAATATTCAAGTCCTGATGGGAAAGTAAAAATAGATATAGAGCTAATGGAGTGATTCCAAGTGGTAGCAAAGAAATAAGTGTGCATTAGTTTCATCAGGAGTGTCTAACATCTCACTGTCTTCTCACTGACCTCATGACACACTTCTTGAGAGTGCATATAACACAGTCCTTTGACAACATAATTCAAAAGATGATAAATATTTCTAAACTTTTTGTCTTTCTTCTCCTCTTCATGGTTGTCACATTCCTTTCCTGTAATGTTGTGTGGATCACGATAACAACCTGTGCATTTCAATGGCACACTCTCAGGCCTTTTAACAGCACCTGTTGTAGCTGACCGTCGACAGAAATAGAGCGATGTGGTAGCTGTCGAAAGCAAGGCTAATCTGAGCATGATGTGATAGCATCAAGAGAAGACTACATCTTTCCCGGGATGTCTTTGACAGGAACATGAATGTTGTCTTGAATCAAGTAGAGTCAGGTTTTTAGAAAAGCAGCAGGTAGGCAGTTTGTGCAGCCCTATAGATCAGGAAGTTTCGCAGATGGCGAGCATCTTCTAATTACAGCTCACATCAGATGAGTCAGTCAGTCCTCCTACATCGTCTGTCTGCCTGTTTGTTTTTGTTAATCAGTCAGTCTCAGTCCACATCTATCTATCTATCTTAGAAAAGGTTGATGGAAATGGTGAAATTAAAAAAAAATGTCCTCAGTTTCACAAGAGTTTTTTCATAAACAGTTAATGTGCTTAATGCGCTCAGATAAGTTCTCACATTGTAATGTTTAACTCATATGACCGATCAGCTGTTTCTATCTCAGAGAAGAAAAAGGAAAATGTTCTCTCATTTCTCCACACAGATCTGATATAACCTCCTCGCATTAATGCATGAAAAAGAAATGTCATATTTCCATTTTTTTTTTTCACCACTTGACGTCCGACTGGCGCTCTTTTAATTATATCATCTTGTTGCGGCCTCTTCCTCTGCAGTGGCATAATGGCTGTCTGACTGGATAACTGGCACTACCCACTGCTTATCTCCATGTACTAACTCCTAATAATTGCATAACAGAAGTGGATGGAAACAAGCATTCATTCAGGTTTCCTCTCACCAGTTTTATTTGAAATTCCATTATGATACATTTGGATAGAAACTCAGCTAATAAAGGATTTCTTCTTCCAGAGGAGCACAACCCAAGAGAAACTCGGTCTGTATGTCTGCTTATCTTTTTTGTAGAGAGACAGGGAGGCACTGGCAATACCCTTGGGATTGCCATCCTCAATCCATGGCTTTACGGATGATGTCGGTTGGTCAGATTGAAATGTCAATAACAACAACTTTTGGATGTATTGCTGGAAATTCGATGGATTGTCACTACATTTTGTATAGATATGGTGCCCAGAGGATGAATTCTACTCTGGTGTTTCCCTGACTTTTCCTTTACTGTCACTACGAGATTCATATTTGTGGTCTCAGGTAAAATGTTGTTGTACTCTTTTGCCATGACTTTTAGTTGGTCACCAGCATTTCTCTAAAGCTGCAAGTGCTTTTTTCTTGCCTCTTCATCGCAGATTCTCTGGGCGATTCATAACGGCCCTAAATAAACTGCATTACCAGGGGGCACTACTTGACGCTCAGCTATTCCCATTCTCACCTGCCTGCTTCTCTGTTTCTCTATTTTTACTTGAATAATTGAAATGGGTGTCCCCTTGGTAGAATACATTTATGTCACAAACATCAGCAATATCACCTCTCTTATTCACTGGAGACATTCAGAATGGAATAGCCTACTTAATGATTTGCTAATACTGGCCAAGCTTTGTGTCTGTTGCTAATTAGCATGCTAACATGCAAAACTCAGATGACAAGCATAGCAAACATTACATCTGCTAAACATCAGCATGTTAGCATTGCCATTGTGGGCGTGTTAGCATTTAACTCAAAGCACTCCTGTGCCTAAGTCTCACAGAGCGGCTAGCATGACTTCAGACTCTTAGTCTTGTTCCTCTTTTCATTTACAGCAATGCTATTCAATCAGCTTCACTGAGACGATGCACACTTTAGCTTTACTCAAGAGCTTTGATCATAGTCAATGATGACAGAAAGGATGATGATAAATCATGAATAAAATCAAAAGAAGCTATTGTTTTAATGGTAATAATAGAAATAATAACAACTGTGGGCTACACAGGACATAAAATAGACAAAAGCAGCCCAGTGTCTTCCTGCCCACTGCTCTCCAGAGTTCATTCTGTTCAGTTCAACTGTGTGTCAGTCAGATGTGAAATGGACACGGTGAGCTGTGAAAACACGCCTCCGTGGACGCACATCACACAGGAGAACCACAGCAACCTGTCAGAAACACAGCTCCTCGCCCCTCTTGCTCTTTTTTCTTTCTTTCTGTCTTCTATTTTTTTCTATGGTTGAGATTCAGATTGAGCAAATATTTTCTCATTCCTTAGATTCCGATGTGTGAGTAACCGAGCGAGCAACGAGTACAATAGTGGGTAGTGTTAGCTTTGTTGTTCAGTGATGATTTCTGGGTGTGTGTGTGTGTGTGTGTGTGAGAGAGAGAGAGAGAGAGAGAGAGAGAGAGAGAGAGAGAGCCAGGAAATAATGCTTATTCCAGTTTCCTCCACAAACCATTTAAAGACGCGAACAGCAATCAGTCATTTTTCAGTGTGCTGTTGAAAACTGGGTGTTGTGACAAGAATGCAAAGCTGATCCAATCTGTGCACCATTGTTGAGCTGAATTATTCCATCAGCAACTTGACATTTAATTATATTTACTGTGTGTATAATCAGTGTTCTTGTGTTCAAATCATGCATGCAGGTACAGGCCCAGGCGCCCCAAAGTGGCCCCTATAGGCCTCAGTGTACTTCAAATTAGATTCTTGTTAGGTAGCATTTGTTCAATTTTGTTCATTGTTCACAAAAATGACCTCCATCACTTTTCATATGTGCAACACCATGAATGCCCTCATGTAGAGACTGGTTTGGATTTAAAAGTGGATGGTATTTAGCACTAGTAATGATACAAAATCATATAGTCAGAAAGTGTTTCCATACAAGACGTAGTGGTCCTGGTTTTGCCAATGTTTCAGCTTGGTCTCTTCATTTTTTTTTCTGTTAGATTTGGTTCATTTTGCATTTGTACTACCTCTTGAAGTGCTGAAATGGGATGTTTTAACCATTTATCATCACTTTTAACTTTGAATTTCAACGTCTCTGCTTGCTTGCTTGCTTGCTAACAAACTGTCAACAGCAGCATGTGGCGTTCAGGTGTTACAACTGGCTCAGGCTGGTGCGGAGCGTGTGCTGTCCAGTCGGCCTGTTGAAGGAAGTAGTTTAGTGGTGATGAAAATAGGTATATTAAATGTTGTTTGTTTTAACAAAGCTCAATTTAATTTTTTTCACATTAGTTGAACTAGAGAAGTACCCTCTTGGGTACACATACCTCTGGTTGGGAATCACTAAATTAAGAAATCATTGAACACCTTTGTGGGTAGTCAGTCGCCAAAGATGATGACGGAAGTGGGAGGTGGCATTTTATAGTCTCTCCATGGTCCTCATGTGTTTGGAAAAAGAACATTGTGTCTTAATGGCCCTTGTAAGTACAGAGTGCGTATGTAAGTATCAGGGTTGTGTAATCTCTCTGGGAAGTAGAGCGGCTGATAGGAAACACCCTGAACTCTTCTTGTCACCTCTGTTTTGATATCAATGTCAGCTGGATTTTCAGGACATTTGAAAAAAAAAAAAAAAAAAAAAAAAAAAACTTGATGAGATCAGGGGGTTCTTAGCCTTTTTGTCTCTGAGTCTAGTCTAGTAAATGGTGGATTCTTACAAAAAGTGTCAAGATGATATATGGGGAGAGCTCATTTAATCTTGAATCAAAGCCTTACAGCCAACACTGCACTGACACCAGGTCTCAGAATTACTGGACTACATGATACACAAACATGACAAACTGTAGATGGTGATCTGCTTGCAGGAAGTAGGTGTTGTTGACAGGATCGCTGGCTGTCACAGCCTGTCAGGTGATGATGTTGACCCTCGAGTGCAATAAGACCAGACAGCCGTCATAAAAAAGACTGATACACAGCAGATGTTGTCATAGGTGCTTAAAGCTGATAAGGCATCTACAAGCTCTCAGCTGTACTCCAAGAACAGACTGTAAAATGATGCTGAGCATGACCTATTTTGTCTATATATATATAATAGGTCAGTATGTCTGTCCATTGGCCCACCAGTCCTATAATATCTCAACAACTCTAAAGTGGATTGTTATGAAATGTGTTAGATGCATTCAAGGTCCCCAAAGAATGAATCCTATTGACTTTGGCATTCCCCTGACTTTTTCTTTAGCACCAATGTGACTTCATATTTGCAGTGCAGAGTGAAATATCTTGTATGGAATAGATTCCCATTGCATAAATTCTAGGAACTTTGGTTATCCTCTGACTTTTCCTTTAGCGCCACCACAAGGTTGACATTTTTGGATTCAACTAGATAGACTGTTGTGAAATTTGATACAGACATTGATAGTCCCCAGAGGATGGACTGTATTAACTTTGATTCATCTAGTGCCACCATCAGGGCAAATTTTTCATTTGTTCAATACTTTGGTTTTATGACAAAATACCTGCAAAACTACTGACATTCTCATCAGCCTCCAAAGCTGAACTTTGTGTTAGTGCTAATTAGCAAATGTAAGCATGCAAACACAAACAAACACGGTAAACATTATATAGCATGTTAGCATTTGTCTCAAAACTCCACTATCCTCAAGATTAGCCTTACTGTAGACTCTTCAATCACTACACAGTCATGTTACAGTGCACCTTACAGACAGATTGTCAGAAAAATATTTAAAAGTATTTTGTTGTGAGAGACTGATATTAACATAAGGAAAAGAAAAAAAAGGCTGAAGTTTAGGCTGAATTCAATAAATCCTAACAATTTCCGAAACTGCCTCCAAGACTTATAATGAAAGATTAGTTACCAATGGCTCAACTTGTTGAAAAAAAATCGATATTTTCTGTCATTTCCATGTTCAGAGCCTTTTGTTGAGCCAGCGTCTACAGCATCTGCCACTAGAAGAACCAATCGTTGTGGCTATAATATCAAAACCGTGTCCACTGATGAACCTAATTAGAAAGCTGTATAACCAAGCTGTAATGATCTGAATGAGAAGTTATTGATTGGACTGAAAAACAAAGCAGGGCTCGGAGTCAGTGCTTTAACCTCCCTCAGTTGTTTGTAAACTAATTGTCCTCTTCTTACCTCAGGCTGTTGTTGATAAAAATCAATATGTTTACTTTATTTATCAGGTTAAATATGGGCTGCAGGGTCAGACAGACTGTCCTTCAAGGGGGGGAAGCAGAATCTGCTGAATCTCTACCAGCCCCGCAGGTGCTGCCCATGAGCTGATATCTGACCTTTGACCTCCCTTGACAGGGCCATAATAAAGGAGAATTTCCCTCGTGGTACTCACTAAAGCATGCTGTTATTGTTGCATTATACAGACAAACTAACATGCTGACTGAATCTGGCAGACACAGCTGCAGCCTGTTGCAGCCTGTTTGTCTTATAAATATCACACGCTTTCAAGATGTGATCCAGTTACTTATTTGAGGTACAAATACCACATTTTTGGCCCTTTAATGTTGCCACAAGATGGACAAACATGAAAAAATCCAGCTCGTTTGCACACGCAGGCAGGCTGCTATTTTCGGAAAAATGTAGACTTATTGCAAGAGCCAGTACAATTACACAATTACTGTGTGTGTGTGTGTGTGTGTGTGTGTGTGTGTGTGTGTGTGTGTGTGGACAGGGCCAGAGCATGGGGTGATGAGGACTATCCTCTGCTGACCTCAATGCAGATGACCAGTGATGGCCACAGCATCCCCTCAACAGTAAGTCATAAATTCAAACTCTGTTAAATTCAGAAAAAAGAAGAAAAAATGGAGCAATCAAAGTAATTAGCCAGTTTACAAATGACAAATAATAAATCAGCTCAATTAGCTTTCTATTTAATCTCAGTGGAAGCATCCAATTAATTTTGTTGCAAGTCTTGTTTCACTTAATATATTATTTGTATTAATTGCAAACTGAGTGTTTTATTTTAAGAGACTGTCCTCAATGACACCACTGGGCTTATTTGTTCAAAACACATGTTCTGCTGCATGTGTTTCCTCTCTGTAGATATACTGATAGATAGATATCAAAATGTTGACTTTGTTTGTCTTTTCCTGCAGTTTGTTGGATGACATAATAAACACGCAACAACAGGAACAGCAGCAGGAGTTCCTGAGCTCGCTGGAGACAATCGTTCTCACCATCTTTCTCTCCATCATTATCATCATGACGGTGTTTGGAAACCTGCTGGTCATGGTGGCGCTCTGCAAGGACAGACATCTACGGTGAGCCTGTTCTCTTTTTAAAAGCTGAACATAGTAACAGTGGTCCAAAGGGTCTGTCTGCAGCCAGTAGAGCCAGCCTCAAAGTTCCAGCTGTAACATGAACAAAAAGCCAAGGTTACAGTATTTAATAGCTGCCTGTAAGGTAAGAAATTGAAAAAAGTTGCAGTCGATGTTGGAAAACTGTTGACATTAAAGACAGATGTGACAAAGAGACAAAGCCAGGGCCATTGTTTCCTGCTATTTGTATTGAAAACACACATGTTCCCGTAAGGGAAACAACAGCGTTCAAAAATGCCACATGCAACAATAACAAAGCTCACGTTGTCTCCGTCATGAAACTTCACAGTGCCTCACATGTGTGGCAAGTTGGAAATCGGGTTGGGCGTGATACTGAATCTCAGTTTTCTTTTTTTTCAAATGAAACCTGTTTTTTTTTTTTTGAGACTATGTGGTCCAACCAAACAAATGTCAAAGCACTCACATGCCAGAAAGCCTGTCCTGAAACATCCTCTAACTGGACGGGTAAGGTTTTAAGTACCTTTGACATTTAATGACTTCCCTAAAAAATGTCAGACTACAAGTTAACGATGAGAGCTGATCATTGTTTTCTAGCCTTGTCGTCTCCTCTCTTCTCTTTAGAAAAAAGAAGACTAACTACTTCATTGTGTCGCTGGCGTTTGCTGACTTGCTGGTTGCTCTGGTGGTGATGCCCTTCGCTGCGATCGAGCTGACCACTGGCCATTGGCGGTACGGCGAGATCTTCTGCCTGGTCCGAACGTCTCTGGACGTCCTGTTGACCACAGCGTCCATCCTGCACCTCTGCTGCATTGCACTGGACAGGTCTGTGTGTTTATGTGTGAGTGAGCGATGATACTTTTATGACTCAAAAAACTGTACACTCTAGTATACAGCATTTGTGTGTATGTCTGTGTATGTTATTCCAGGTATTATGCTATCTGCTGCCAGCCGCTGGTCTACAGACACAAGATGACCCCAGTCAGAGTGGCAGTAATGCTCAGCGGCTGCTGGCTCATCCCCACATTCATCTCCTTCCTGCCCATCATGCAAAGCTGGAACGCCATCGGCATCGAGGACATTGTGAGTCCTCAGAAGCTAAGATCAGAAATGATGGAGGTAGTGAGAGGTGCCACAGTATTGAGCTCCTAAACAAGTGCTGGTTACATTATTAATAATAAAAATGATTTTGCAATCCTGCATCAACAAAGTATACTCTATATTTTAGCAAAGGCTCAAGCTGAAGAGTTCATATACCTCCCTCAAACGCCCTAAGAGAGAGATGTTCTCTCTCTGCCAGGGCAAACGCAGCATAAACCTTTCCAACCTAATATTCTCTCTTTCTAATAACGTTTCCAATCCCTTGAACAATGACAAGGTAATGCAGTGATCACAAAACAATTCCAGTCCCTGTGGAGGCTCTCTTGCTGTGAGCAAAGACAACACTTCAGCAAGCATTTTCTGCTGGTTTGGATATGTTTTGGCGTGAGGTTATTTCTGAGCTGCCTTGAAATGAGCTGCAGGCCTCCCAGAGGTAGACAGGGATAGATGAATTTATTCAGCCAGAGTTAATGAAATACACGGCTCTTTTCTCTGTCTTTTAGTCCGGCAGCACCCAAACAACAATCTGTTTTTAACAGATGGCTGGTTCTCTTGAAGTCATATGTCACAGGTAGTATTGCATAGGACTTGAAATGACTTCTGAAAAGAGGAGTCTGTGCTCTCTCTTAGCCTCCAAGCCAGACGTACTTCATATGTGTAATATGTGCAAGATCTCTGTTAATATCTGTAGGTTTGTATTTTACTGCCCCACTTGAAAAAATAACTGTCATGATTAATGAATTATTTTTGACCTCTGAGGGCAGTTCATCAGCACCCAAGCCCAACTACTACACAAGAGGATAAGATTCAGCTTGAGGCACCTTTCTACCTGCAAGACGTTCAGTTTACTTTAACCTCCTCATATTTTCAATTGAGGACACAGATCTTGGCAGCTGGCCAGATAGGCTTAGCCTCCTTTTTGAAGAATAGGAAATTACTATTAAAAGCACTGTTATATGTATAATATTACAGTATATTACCCCTATCTTCAGCCTAGCTTAGCAGCTATCCTCTCTACCAACACCTCTGAAGCTTACAAATTCACATACACCTTGTTGAGCTGGCCTTGCAGTCTCCCCTTTCTTCTAGTCTTTACACTAAGCTCAGCCAATTGCCTCCTGGCTCCACAGTTAATGCACACACATGACTCTGATGACTCTTTCTGATCAATCTATTTATTCCCTTAACTTAAGGCTGTGACTCATAATTATGAAATTCAGTTGCTTACAAGTTGCAGTGAAAAGATTTATGTCTAATTCTGACCTTGGTGTATTTTTTGATATCTGTAAACTTTCCTTCTGGTCACCAGTGGAGGTCAACTGAAGTCCTTGATTACATCTGTGTCTGTGCCTTCGTCTCCCTTCCAGATTGAGGAGAGGCGAGCTGCGGCGGGAGGCTCTAACGACACAAGCTGCGTGTTTCTGGTCAACCGGCCGTACGCCCTGATCTGCTCTGCAGTGGCCTTCTATGTCCCGTTAGCCCTCATGGTCCTGGCCTACCAGCGTATCTATGTCACCGCCATGACCCACGTGCGGCAGATTGAGACACTACAGCGGGCCGGCTCCGCTCCCGTCAGCGGGTCAGCCCCGGTGATCACTGTGAGGTCCTCCACTTCCTCAGACCCGTTGGAGCACTACCGCCTCAGGACCACAACGGGCTCCTCCTCCTCAGAGCAGGCTCCCATGGCAAACAGCCGCATGCGAGTTGAGACCAAGGCGGCCAAGACCTTGGCGGTTATAATGGGTTGTTTCTGTCTATGCTGGGCGCCGTTCTTCATCACCAACGTGGTGGACCCCTTCATCCATTACTCAGTGCCCTGGCAGCTGTGGACAGCCTGGCTGTGGCTCGGGTACATTAACTCAGGGTTGAACCCCTTCCTGTATGCCTTTCTGAACCGGGCGTTTCGGAGGGCGTTTCTGGTGATTCTCTGCTGTGGGGATGAGCGGTACACACGGCAGGGGAGCTTCTCCTATGGACACACCCACAGAGTGTGCTCGGCTGCGTCGGTTAACGGGACGTCTATGGCGCTGAGGTAAAGGCACAGTAAAGGCTCAGTCACATTTGCACATTTGTCTTTCACGTCATACAATCAAGCTTATTTTCCTGTTTGGCCAGGGACTTCGCATGATCAACAGTGTGCCATTTTAAACTCCACCTGTCTTACCACCTGTTCTTTGAGAAGTGGATGATAGATTGGATTCTTATGTGTCTATTTGGACACCACAAATTAGAATTAACAACGTTTTGTTTTGTTGTCGCAATTTCAAAAGTTAGACTAGTCAGCCCAAAGTGTTGCTGTTTTGTACCGTTGCTGTTAAACTAACGAGGAACTCATGAATAATGAGGACACGGCACGTAAAGGTAAGTGAGAGGTGTCCTACTGTTTAAATTACTGATTGGCTGCATGGACCAGGTTAAGGTACTGCCGTTTTTAAGGCAATTAAAATGATAAAAATAAGTTGATTTCTTGTCATCCTGTTGAGCAGAGGCACAGTATTATGGTTCAATCATCATCTTCTTTGAATTAAGTCACTATTTTTCTTTTAGGCCATGTGTCATAGCCTAATGTGTAAATAATAGATGTGGACATGCTGTGCCTTCTCTGGAAATAAATGCTCATGGTCAAAGCAGCTGTGGTGCTCTGCAGATGAAACATTTTAAGAGAAAAAAGAAAACGGTCCTGGACTTGATAGTCAAATCAGTCAGATTTGGAGCCTGGTTGTGTTGTGGATATGGAGTCGGCCCATGAACTCTGTTATAGGCTTTCCTGTCGATCATGTCCATCAGGGAGGATGATCTAAGCTATGCTTTAAAGATACAATTAAGGCTGTAGTCCACATTTTGGTGCACATGTAGTGTGTTTTGTGAAGATAGAAGTACTTTCTCTAGTTTATAAGCATGAACAGTAGAAGCTGGGGAAGTGGATGAAGAATTAAGCCAAACAGTAACAGCATGTCACAGGTAGGAGTAACAAACCAGCAGCAGCACCATTATCACCAGAGGGGCTGAGAGTGAGAGCTGGTCAGGTTATAATGACTGTGTTGTTTGACTGGGACACTAATCTAAATCATATTACATTAAGGCTTGTGTTATGATGATATCCATCCAAATCCATCCATCATCAGGTCAAAATTGTGCAATACTTTGGTTTATCATGTGCAAATTCCCATTAGCCTTACAGTAGCTGTTAGAGCTAATTAGCAGATGCAACATGCTAAAATGAAATGATGAACATTAGCAGGTTAGCAGTGGTGTTAGCATGTAGCTCATAGCACCACTGGCAGTGATACAGCCTCACGAAGCAGCCAGCATGGCTGTAGTCCTGTTTCTTGAATAATGACGTTGTTATTGGCTAAATAGCCGGACCTTGTTAAAAATAGATATTCATAAATGGAATACTACATAAAAGCTGTTTTTAATAGCTGAATGTGAAAACTTTATTTAACTGATTATTAATTATGTCTTGAGTTGATTTTACAACTAAAGGACCTCAGGTGCTTTTCAGTGAGTATTATCCTTGACTTTAATCGTTACTGCCTTTGCATTTATTGCCTTTTTAAAGCCCTCAGTAAAAAAAATGACACCCACTCCTACAAATTGCTTTTTGGCTTGAAAGTAAACCTTATGTTGCTGTTGAAGATGTGAGTCATTGAAAGTCATTTGTCCACAGAGTTTTTTTCAGATTCGACTCCTTTGAGGTGTTGAAACAATAACGGACTTCAGGAGCGATACATTGAATTTCTCCAAATTTGTCTTTTCCACAGGTCAGAATCTTTAATTAAATGCTAATATTATCGCAATAATACTCCAGCGGTCTTTTGTTTCTTTACAACAGGGTGTCTACTGACGTTAATGGTGATGATTTAGTTGACGTCCGTGTTTGTTCTCTCAGCTCCTTCGAGTGGGGTTGACGGAGGAGGTGACCTGCTTGTGTCTGCACTGTTTAACTTAAACACAAGTACTTCACTGCCGCAGAGAAACAGAAGCAGTCACGTGCACACACACACACACACACACACACACACACACAGTCAACTGCACAGCTGACAAATGAATTTATACAAAACTGGAGCACAGCGCAGGCATGTGAGTGAGACCCTCTGGCATTGTCTAACATGACACTCCACACACTTTAATTCTACATGTGCTTCTTTGTTACTGCCTGTTTATTAGTACTGAGCGATTTCTACTAAGCAATTAGTCTTTCTCCCAGTGCTCTATGGTGTTATGTGTACTACACACAAGTACATGTTTGTCTGTCGTGTGCAGTAAAGCAACATGCTGGCCTTACGTGTCTGCTCCAGTTGTACTGGTTTTTGTTGTGTATCGTGTGTGTACACTCTGTGGGTGTTTCCCTGGTGCATTTTTTGGGCTTTCTGTCTTTGTGTGTAGGAAACAGAAAGGCAAACAGTGTTCACTCCAATCTGATGTCCTCTCTTAAATTCTGTCTCGGACGGAAAACAGACTCAGACAATCTGATTACATCTGGCAGGATAATGGAAACTGAAATTACTGGAGGAATCCTGTCACATTATTCTGTCTAGGTGTTTAGGCGCAGTGTGTGGTCAGATGGTGTACGTGCTTGGATGGGTATTTCTCTATAGTGTTGTTTTTAAAACACAGTCCTGTCTTATTTATATCTCTGTGTCTGTGCTTGTGTGCGCTTATGCTGAAATAGTCAGTTTGTGAGACTTAGACCTGATAAAAGGCTGATCTGGCCCCGATAATGTTGCTAAATTTTATACTTCACAACACTGTGAATGGTTCTCAAAGGTGTGTTTTTTAAGAATGATGTCCCTGCTTTAGTCAGCCATTGATTGTTTTCTTCACCAGTGACCTGTGGTGGTTAGACCACTGTTTTTCATCCTCAGCCTTCGCTTTGGTGCACCTTATAAAACAGTTTCAGACAAATAACATGAGGTTGGTGGTTATTTTCGGCTAGTATTGTGCAGGGAGTGAGGTGGAGGATTTCCATTTGATATTTTTGGATTACCTGCCTTTAATCAGCAATTTTTGCATTGGTTTTGTTTAATAGGTAAGATTGAAACAATGGTCATGTTGTTGTTTACACGCTATCTTTTGCAAGTTTTGTGTCACTGCAAGTTGATTTTACTGAAAATAACTGAAACAGTTACAGCGTTCGGGGATGAAAAACAACATAAAACCTCAGAATACTTTGGAAAATAGCCATCTGTAATGTTGAGTTTACAGTATTTGAGTAAATGGATAAAAGCATGAAAACCACCACTATGATGCTATAAAATGAAAATTCTTGAATCTTTAAATGAATCTTATTCACTTATTGATAGATTGATAAATAAGTACAGGAAGAACAAAGGTCTTTTCACACATAAAAATGTGTGTGAGTTCTGGCTTATGATTCAGTGCACATCACTGCTCTGCTCACAAAATGTGTTCATGGAAGAAACAGCATCAGTATGATGCCGAGTGGCCCCACCAACAAACAGGCAAATGTCCATTTCACACGTTCCATGAAACCCTGAATGTTCCCCTGATGAGCCGCATGTGAGAATGCAAACGTCCAGGTGGACTGGACATTAAACTGACTTCACCCTGCCAGTCTCTAGTACTAAGTGTATGTATTGTCCAGTTGAGCAGGTCAGGACAGGAAAACCAGAGCGAGCGAGTAGGCGTGTTGATGACATTTCTATCATGCCCCATCCGCCGTCTTCCATGTGCTGTGAACAAAACTTTATGCGTCATGTCCTGCCTCCTGCATGCTCTGCCCATGTGCCACCACTCTCCAAAACCAAACAGAGTATTTCCAGTTGCCTGGAGCGTGTGACACTGGATCTCCTGTGGTCTGCCACATGTGTGAAAGGGCAAATCTGGACAATGTCTGGACCGGATTCTCCAAACATTATCTGGAGTTCTTATGAGAAAACTGCTAAACACACACACATTGTAGACACTCACAGCTCCAGCAGTGGATAGTAGACACTTGTTTGTGATTAGAGTCATAACAAAGACTTTGTGTTGTGGTCACGAGTAACAAAGGTACAAAAGTCATCTAGAGCGTCTGACCAAGTTAAAGCTGCTAAGTAGATCCAGTGGCAGTGTCCTTTGGGTCCTTGTGAGCAGTTACTGTACACCTTTGTTTTACAGTATTTTAATCTTTGTTCACTGCTGCATCATTTACAAGAAGCTGATGAGTGGACAAACTGATCTGAACTGAACTGGTCAATGATTGTTTGTTCAAGCCTGACGCTGATGTGACACTGGGAGAAGCCTTGGATATTGTTATGTGCCTGAGGTGGAGAAAATGATTGGTAACGCTCATATTAATGATTAGCTAAGTTGATTCAGCTCAATGATCCTTTTTGAACTCCAGATGGTAAAGATGTGAAAACCCTGTATAAAAGCCAGAAAACCTAATCGCACTTTTAATTACCTAATTAAGGACAGCTGTGTTGTACATTTGCCACAAATCCCAGTTAAAAGAATAATTTCAGTACTATTTTCGTAAACCCGTCCCTGAATCATTTCTGAAAGGATTGAAATCAGTTTCACATGTTAGCAAATAATTGCTGACAGTTTGGAAACAAAGTAGTTGCCTGCTTTATCTTAATATTGTGACATAAAAGAGGATAACAGCCACATGTGTGCCTATATTGTAATTAAGACTAAGGTTTAGTTTGATAAGGTTAAAAGGTGTAATGCAGCTGACCAAAGTCAAGACAAAAACCTTGCATCATCAGCACAGTGACTGATTTTACAGGTGGTTAAAAGTGGGGCCAATGAAATTTTCAAGTTTTACAAGGTTAATGTCCTCCTTAATACTCGCAGCTCTGTCATCTTACCTCCTTCAGAGCAGCTGACATCAGTGCCTAAAACAGTGTGGGCTGAATGTGTGAGCTTGAACTCAAAAATAAAAGTGAGTCAAACCAGAGTGAAAGGTGTAATTTAAAAGGTTGACTTGGGCTGAATGTGCACAGATCAGACCTCAGATGACCTGCCTAGCTTTCAGAGGCAAACCTGCACAGGTAGACAGGTAGACATAATAACAGAACATGGAGTTAAACATTTAGGAAGGGCTATCATGAACACTTGTTTCCCTGAAGTGTCAAGTGTCTGGTGAGAAAAATAACAAGCCACAACTCAGAATGTCAAACTCTTCCTGTAACAGTTAATCAGGTTTGGCGGGAGCCGTCCTCAGTTCACTTGAGATCACAAGCCCTGTAGGATCCCACTAATACAACCCAGCGGCGGCCACCGTTATCAGCCACGCACAATCAGTGTGATTCCTGTGTGATTTAACTGGCAGTCAGTGCCAAAGCAAAGCACAGCTGTTCGGCGATTTGAAAACAGCAGAATTTGAAATCTCTCAGGAATGAAGGTCACGTAGGAGAAGGGAAAGATGAACCTTTGGCTCAAGGCCGCCATGCTCAATCAATGCTGTTTTTTTTCCACCCTGAATGTTTCTGTGTTGTGATTGTTACGATAAGATAAAACATTCAGCTCCATGTAGGGAAATAAGGTCCATGCAGGAGGTTTCAGCTGGGAAGAAGACAGATGAGCTACGGGTGCAAAACTGCAGTGCAAAATAGTTGATGAAACACCAAAATAATGAAACCAAAAGAGTATTAGAGAGAATGGAAATGATTTGGTTATTTTAAAGCAGCACTCCACCAATTTTACACACAGAGACTATGTACATTGTGAGTCATTATGTATATTGGCCTCTGTGGTGCTTGAGGAGGTTTGTCAAGTCTGAGTATACAACTCAAATGATGATGTCATAGTGATGTCATCAAGGTTGTCTCAGGTCAGGTCCCAGTGCAGTGAAGTCCAAGTCGAGCCTTGAGCCTTTTTTTGAAATTAAGTTTAGTCTTAAGTCTGCAGTTCTGTTCGGATATTCGAGGAAAGAGATTCAGAACTAAAGACTGAGCGGCTTCTTGTCTTGGGAAAATATTGTCCCAGAATAGATCTGTCCATCTTGGTTGAGGTTGCGTGGTTTTATTTGGTGTTATTGAGGATGATCACCCATCGCTCTCATGTGGTTTACCCCTCACATCATCAGGAGAATATGACTGTCATCTCTGCCGGAGACGCCAGAGCCAAGCACTGTCAACATCATCAAAAAACATGAAAGTTGATTGTTATCACTCGTCCCGCTCGGATTGCGGTCGTACAGGCGGCAGCACCTTCTGCAGGTGTGTAACTGTATGAATGAGAAGCAGGTCAGTGCTGAAGAAGAGCTTGGATTATCGACTGCAGACACTTAGTGTGGACAGGCAGGCCGGAGATGTGTAAACACTCCAGTCTGTGATTTATTATGAGACTTGTATGATTTATTATTGTTTGATTGAAAGCTAAAATCCTCCAGCTGCTCCTCTCTGCGTCTCACTGTCCTCCCTCTGTGTCTCTTTCTCACCCAGAAGGTTTGTTATCTTCTGTTCCTTCTGTTCTTCTTGCTCAACGCTGGTGTAAAATGTTTGTTTCTATAATCACCGTTCTCTCTCTTCTCAGCTGCTACTTGCCATCTTTGATTTCTAGGATTAACTTTGAAAATTTAGGATTGAAGGATTTGAAGAGAGGATCTGTCTGACATTTATGACTCAAATTGAGAGTAAAGAGACAAAGGGAAGGGAAAGAGAGAAATTATGTGCAATTAATGTCTCCACTAGCTCACCAGGGCGTCCCTGCCTCTCACATCTCTAGCTCTAAAACAAAAACAGGTTTAATGTCAATTATCATCTTTCGTACTTGAAAAAAAGAACATGAGAGCCTCACATCTAGATAATAAAAACAAGGGAACGTCCAGATACAGACACCTAAATGACTGTTGTCCTGATCACAGCAGCTGCTGTCTCTTCCTCCTCGGTTTTCGTCTCGGTTTGGACGCTCTGAACTCATCTGTGATGCTAAATGAGACTCATCTCTCCCTCAGCCTCTCATGTGTCTCTGGCTGCTCTGTTCTCCTCTGTAATAGAGACGCTGTTGCCTTGGTTACAAATTGGACCATAGAATGGACCCACCTGGGCTAATCAGCTCTTTGAAATTCAATTAAGGCAGTTTTTTTCTGTGAGGGACAAAAGGCTTCTTTTATTTATTTATTTATTCTTTAAAAAATTATTTGGGGCATTGAAGACCTTCTGGGTATCTGTAACCATCTCTATCTCACAGACTTTTAACTCAGGTGCACATTTATTCAGCCTTTAAACAAAAGCTAAAATAGTTTTATAATTAGTTACATGTTTGCCAGGTAGGGATGTCCAGGCAAATATAAAGACAGCATTTGTTGAACTATGACAGACGTGTGCCACAGAAGACATTTTGGGTAGGAAAAGCAGGTGTAAAGGCTAAAATTAATAATGGCTGCATTCCATTTAGATGCTTGAGTCTCAGGGTCCTCATTGGCCAGATGTAGCCATGGCTAATGTTATTAGTAACACCTGTGCATTTTGTACTGTGACAAGAAGAATGTCTGCTGTGAATATGGTCTCCAGCAACTCCTGAGGGAAATATCATCAAGCTGTGGGCCCGAAAATCAAAACAACGAGCTAAAAGATGCTAAAATGCTACATAGAGTTGAGGGGATCTGCAGAATCTAGGAGACTTTCTGTGGACTCGTCATGATGAGCGCAAGTCGTGTGATGCACTACTAATATAAAAATATTGGTAATAGCAGTTTTAAAGTACAAAAAACCCCACCAAAACAAAAAATATTACCCTCATCATATTAGAGTTAACTAACTTCATTTCAGTGCATTGAAACATTGTGACTGAACTTTGCATCAGATCTCTTGCCAGGCCTCTGATGGGGCTTCTGAGGACTTACACTATCTCTGCTTCCCATCATTCTGTGAGCAGAATCAATGTTACGTTTCCAAACGCCGGACTACTCTACGTCTTTTCCTGCTGATGTCACCAGCAGCACGAGGTGGATAAATACTGTATGCGATGATGATGATGATGAGTAAGGGTGCGATCACACCTGCAAACTGTCCAAACAATTCTGGGAATGTCAGCTTTGTTGTATTTTGTTGTGTTTGCTTTCTTTGGGTGCTCAGGCCTCATTTTTAGCCGACGAACATGACTCATAAGCAGTTTATTCACTGGACAAACTTTTGATAACCTGTCGCCCTGCCAGGTTAGACATTTTAGGAAGGAATGAGTTCAAAAAAATCTGATGACTCATTTTATTTCTGCTTAGCTTTTCAAGCATGAACACCTGCTGCTAATCACGGTAGCGTCGAGCTTCTGCTACCCATAATCCACTGTGTTGTGCGGTTACTTTCTGTAGTCGCATTTTCATTCCTGAAGTTTTTGCTGCTGTTGCTTTTATTTTTTTTGTGAAGAAAGCTGCTGGAAACAGAACAACTGATGTTCAAAGAGCTGCAGAGATGTGTGTGTGTGTGTGTTCGGTGGAGTTGGAGCATCTTGTCACTCTGTAGGCTTACCTTGTTTTAGCTTCAGGTGAGTCACATACTTTACATTTCTCTGTCCGATCAAAAGAGAGAAAAATAACAGAGTCATGTCTGATTCAACAATATAAAGGCTCAGGTTAAACCTGACAGAAAGTCTGGCAGTCAGCATGTGCGTTGTGCAGAGCTGATATTAAATCCGGGGATGAGGTTGAGGCATTCTTTCGGATTTGTTTGTTCATTTGTTTTCACCGTTCTGATCATGTGTTTTTACTTTCAACTCTGTCTGCAGAACATATTTCCCCCAAAGAAGCAACGAGTTTGGCTCAATTCATTCAGTCCAATTCAGTTGAGATCAGTTAAATTGCTTTCTAGGAAACTGTTTGGACGCTGTGTTTTCAGTCAGATCTTCAGTAGCCTTCCCCAGCATGCCAAGCATCACATGTGACTTTACTGCCTCTCGTTGCTTGATGAACTATAAACTGTGTGTGTGTGTGTGTGTGTGTGTGTGTGTGTGTGTGTGTGTGTGTGTGTGTGTGTTGGAGATATCTGGAAGCCCTTTGCTGGAAGTGTTTTATGGATTGTAGTGTACAGTTAGATAAATGGTAGAGAGGAAATTGTTGTAAAAGTGATAGAAACTCAATTTGACTCCAATGAAGGAAGACAGAGAGGAAGAGAGGATGGCTGGGGCGGAGGCAGAAATGATCTCTGTCAAACAAACATGGATCTCTATTTGTCTGTTTCACAGATTATGAACTCACACACAAGTTCACACTTATTTTGGTATCACAGGTGGATGGCACGCTGCCAGTCTAACCTGAAAAATAATTGGAAGAAGCCGCTGCTGCTGAAAAACTGATTCGGTTATATTTCCCTGTAATAATAGCATTTCATGGTCGGGCTTTAGCATTTAGTTACAACTGTTGGCCTTGTTTCAGTACAAACAATACAGTCTTCAGTATATGAAGACACACAAGCAGGTACTTGATAATATGTGGTGATCCCAGGTGCCTGCAGGCACTTTTCTCCTTGCTGGCAGTCTGGCTCTTGAAATGCTCCCCATGGGATGAATCTCTGGTGATCCCCTGACTTTTCCCATTGCACCACAAGTTTGACATTTTTGTCTAAAGGACAAACATTTGTGCCCTGCTCAAGATCAATTGTAATAACTTTCACTTTTTATCCGGCATGATCATCAGATCAAATTTCAATAAGTGCAACAAATACTAGCAACATTCCCATCAGTCTCCGCTGTGTTTAGTGTTAATTAGCAAATGTTAGCATGCTAACAAGCTAAACCAAGATGGTGAAGATGATAAGTATTATACCCAATCAACATCAGCATGTTATTTTGATTGCAGTGCATTTAGCTCAAGGGCAGAGCTGCCAGCGTGCTGCAGACTCTTCTTGATCCCATGAAAAGGAAATGAATTTGGTTGAGAATTATGGGATGTCCCGGCATCTCAGTTACTGGTATTCAGCTCGTCATGTTCAGATGCAGCAGCTATAACAATTAGCTTTTGGGCAAAAATATAAATAAAATCTAAAGTTTTACATAGTTGGGGGAGACGGCTGAGGAATAAAGATGCTGGCTGTGAAGTGGGTCAGAAATCTATAATCTGAACTGAACACATTTCTTCAGATACACTGTTGTTTTTCAGATGTCCTGCCATATCACATGTTCTTTTTTTTAATTGATTTTGTTAAAAGCCGCTGCTTATTACTGTCATTTAAATCTAACCAGCAGGCTAGCAATGGCATAAACATGACGTGATAACAGCATGATGGACTTATTAGCCTGCAGCTGAGGCCAACCAGGGTCACTTCCCCTCGCAAATCTGATCAACATGTGTCACACATCCTTCATTACACCACCTTAGTATCAGCACATGCTCACCTTGTGGCTCATGTTCTCTTGTTTTTTTTTTTGTGTGTGTACTGCATTCAGGGAAAGTTGTGTTTTAGAAACAGCGAGCATTTCACACTGTCACACATATTCACAGAGCTCAGTTTAGCCTCAGCCCTCTGCTGCCGCCCGCTGAGCCGCTCCACTCTGTGGTCACGCTGAAATCAGCGGAGCCACCAAGGAGAGAAAGCACTTCTTATTTACCGTCTTCCTCCAGATTCTCTCCTGTCTTTCTGCGATACTCTGTGTGCTGTAAGCCCTCCAGTGAACCAGACGTTTAAAGAGTTTTTTGTTAAAAAAAAAATTGCTTCGCCTCAAGTGTTTTTCTACTATTTGTAACCTTAGCAACAGCAAGCAGAAAGGAGAAAATGAGCCGTTTCTCTTAACCCGTGGGTTAGTCATCAAATGGGTCACAGATTACACTCTAATGTACTTGAAAGATAAGACAGATCAGCGTTTGACAGGGTTTAACAGTGAAAAGATAGATGTCTTTGTGAAAAACGTGTCCACGTGTTTGAAGCGAGAATGAAGACGGAGACTTTTAGGACATCTGAAATGTAAACAGCTAATTGCTTTAATGATGAATCATCATTCCATCAGTCTGTTGTTTTTCCCAGAATAGACGGTGGTGTTTTCAGCTGATGGATAACTCAATATATCACATGATAAAATCTCAATTATTCAGTTATGGCTGTTGGGAAAGAATCCACAGCGTTTTAAAAACAACTGACTGCTCTATAAACTGGTATTTTGAGGATTTTGAGTGTTTAATATGTCTGTGTTAAAGTCTGATTTACAGATTTTTTTTATTAGCTTGTATTCCATCATGTTCCACTCAAGAGACAGCATACTGTGTACTTGGACTCTTACAAAACATGCCAAAAGCCTTTTTTTTATAGCTTTTTTCCCACCTGTGGAACTTTTCAGGGACTGAGAACAAAACTGAAAATGCACTGCAAGTCCACTGAAACTTTTGACAGGAGGAAGATTTTTTATTTTTTTTTCCCCCCTCAGCGATCCTGTTCTCAACTGGCTTCATTTTGAGCAATTTGTACAGGATCTGGCTGACCTGCAGAATCTTGCATCGATTTGGATGCCATCAGCAATTACTGGCAGGCTACCCTTCTGTAGAGAGCGTGGACGTGTGCTCAGATGGGACAATGGAAGTTGACGAGCAGCTTGACGCTAATGACCGCTGTTGGATCTGACATCATCCTCAACGCTGATGTTCTTCTTCTGCTGCTTTCCAGATGGACTTTGGCTGCAGACAGCTTCTGACTGTTTCAGCTTTTGCCAAAAGACTGAAGTGTGTTTTTCACACTTAAATTATACTGACTGACAAGGTTGTGTGTGTGTGCGTGTGTGTTAGTTTGATTGGCAGGAAGATAGTTTTTTTGTCTGAGTAGTGATCGGCTAGTAGTTCTGCAGGCGTTAGAGCTCAGTCCAGCATTTTCTGGTGCAGCCAGATAAAACTCAGGGCTAGGCTGCTTGTCACTCACTTTACTTTATTTTAATTGAGTTTTATTAAATAAAAACAACCGCCACTCTTGGGTATAGATTGATATTCCGATTGGATTTCTGAATTGATGGGAGAGATCTCAGCTGGAGAAGCTTTGTGGTAAATACACAAAGGCTACACATGCATACACACACATACACTTCCATTTAAACCTTCAAAAAATAAGACCATATATGTGTTTTTACATGTTTTTGCTCATTAATTAGAAATTGTGCTGACCATTTTTCTGGGTTTTTAGTTTGATGTCCTTTGTCTGAGGCAGCCAGCGTCTGTGTTCACATCAATATTAGGGGGCCGTAAGACAGAAAATATGCATGATGTGACTGATCCAACTCTTTTTCCCTCAAATTTAAGGTCTGTATAAGGCTTCCTCAGTGCAGGGAATTACTCGTAAGCTAATATAAGGCTGTCACTGGAACACAACTAGTTATTTTGTTAAGTGGAGACGACACATTAGGCTTGTGAATACTTTAATTACATTGCTCTCGACATTAGTATAATGTAATTGTAAGCCACTATAAGATTATATTTCTAAGTTATTATTAATGTACAGCATTTGCCAACAATGATTACTTCTCATATAAAGACATAATTCATGTCATTACAACTGTGTTTTACATTGATAGTCTGTGTATACAGATCAGTCTTCTTTTACAAGAGGAGATATAATTATTGACAAATACGTTAATATACACATAAATCTGCTTACAATTACACTATAGCATGTTATAAACCATTTATTGGGTGTTTATATAGTGCTTATAGATGCTAAATAAAGGGACTTAAAGTAAAGTGTTAGCCATGTTTCTGCCGCTGAAGGTTGTGAAATGCCGCTGTATTATATTCACTGTATCACTTTAATTAATAGTTTGTGATGAGTCACAGAAAGTTAGGTTTAGTGATTGAGCACAATTTCATCCAGCAAAAAAAGGAAATAATGTTGAAAAATGCAAATGAGAGACAAATGAGATTGTCTTCCTCTTGGATGCACAGTCACAGACACACACATATGCAAACACACAGACATACAGCGTCTAAAATAGAAGCAGCTACTCACTATCAGGTGGTCCATCTCGGTGCAGGAAGTGAGTTGGTTTAACTTCAGTGGGATGGAGGGAGATCAGGACCCAAAGTCAGTCAGATGAAATCTTTTTTATTCTTCTCACAAAGCAAGCTCTGTTTGGAGAGAGGAAGGAATTTTCTTTGTTTTGTTAAAGCCAGTGCTTGCTATATGGTGGGAGTCAGCCCTGAAGCGGAGCGATATGGCCAAAATTAATATCAAATTCAAGAATGATATATATAAGATATGCAGAACCACATTAAATAAATAAGCTGATCTCATTCCAGTGGACTGCAGAGCCCCATAAATATGTCTTAAACATTTTCAGTGAGTGATCAAATATGAAAGTCAACATAAAACATTTGCCAGCGTGTTCCTAATAAAAATAGCATCTTGTATATTAATGAAGACCATGCTGAAGTTACTCCTTATAAGATCTGCTGGGAGATGGTGTCAGGTCATTGTATAAAAACATTTCTTTGTTCTGGATGGCTGCTGCTGCTGCATCCACAGCAAAACAGCAGAAAACCAAACACGAAAGGCTGATCGTTTTCTGTCCATGCTCAAAAAGGGGGCTGCAGGACACCAGTGTGGACGGATGGTGATGTGTGCAGTCTGTGGCTCAGTGTTAAAGTTTGTTTTGAAAGGCGCATTTGTGGCCTCAGCTTTAATTACAAAGGCATCTTTTGGCCATCTGAAAGCAGAGCGTTTGTCACTGTGTGGTCAGTTTTTGTAATTTTCTGTGAAGTAAAGACGCTCCAGTTGAGCGTCTCGGGTTTCTCAGAGCATGTTTTGATGGTAGAAGATGACGTGGGTCTTGAACCAAATTCATTCCTCCTTCTGTCCTCAATATAACGATATCAACCTAACGATGAGACCTTTTTATCTCTGTTTATGTTGGGATTTTTGGTTGTGTACTGTGCTCAGAGTGTCCATAGTTTTTAAGTTCTTTCATGCCCTAGATACTTTCATTCGCTTTGGTCCGAGGAAGAGAGACAAGAAATCTTCAATTTGGAATGAGCTGAGGTTTTGGAAAGAAAAGTCAGCCTCTGAAATTAGGCAGGCCTGGATGAGAGCAGCAGATATCTAATGCATTTACCACAAGGAGCAAAACAAATTCATAGAGGAGGGAGGGATTGGCATTGTTTGTGTGTAGAAAGCAGTATAAGTAGAAATTTGGCTCTCTAATAGGCTGCACCTCATGTTTCTGTGTTTCTCTGTATCAGCACAGTTCAGGTGTCCCTAAATCATAAAAACTAGAGCCCTGCATACTTGGATTTTGGCACCCAAGATGCATCTTTCGACTCCCAGCTGTCTGTCCAACATATTTGTTGTACTGGAGCCTCACTGGCCCAGATTCCAGGCTATCAGAATGAATTCACACTGCCAATTAGCCAAAGAACTCCCCTCGAGTGCCGGTGCTGTCCAAGCGAGGCTTCAGCCTGGATTTGTCGTTCCATTTATGCATGTGTGCATGTGCACAAGTATTGAAGTGTGGGTCAAAATAAATGTCTTGGTTTTTGTATTGAATAAAAATAGCATTTACTTTGACTACAGGTCATATAATTCTGTGGGCAGCAAAACAAACTATTAGTTTTAATGAAAAAGTCTGTGTTTTTCCTTCATTCTGTTAGCCACTGTGATCTGATTTTATGCTGCACACAGCATGAGCCTGCAGCCAGCAGGGCACAGTGAAACTAAAAGCAGTTTGTTACCACGCTGAGAGGTTTTACCTGCTGCATGGTCTCATAGGTGGACATCAGTAGATTGTTTAGAAAGAGCAAAAGTAGCTCCTCCAGTAATATCTGGCCGTCTGGTCGAGGGAGGCTCATCTGTTGCTGTCAGGCTAACACCGCCACTGCATCCACGCCAGCCTGCTCCTCACTGTTCCTGTGGGAAAACTCACCTAATCTCTCTTCCCCATCAGCGCTCCCTCCTCACTACTTCAGCTCCCAAAAAGAGGAGATAAGAGTGAAATTTGATTATTTAATGTCCCTGAAAGATATTAGCACAAAATTAAAGGAACACAATCCTTTCCTCTATCTCGAGTCGATCTCTCTTCAGGTCACGTTGCAGATTAGATGATGTTTTTCACACAAGTCGCTTGTTGCATAGGATAGTGAGGAGGAAACGGGGAATTTTTGCATTTGAAGTGGCGCAGCAAGGGGAAATATGGTGGGGTGCATGGCGGATGACTTTTAAAGGGATTTGACAGCAACAGCAGGATGGTACCTGAGATATTTTTCTCATAACAGACATGAAAGCACATCGTCCGCAAAGACTGGTTAGATAATGTTGTCAGTGGTGGGATGTAACAAAACACATTTACTCAAGTATTATACTTAAGTCGAGTTTTCAGGTATTTGTATTTTACTTGACTATAGTTACTGTTACAAATTCGGATTAAGAATACAAAATACAATCAACACATAAAATATTGATGAGACTTTATTGACCCATGGTGAGAGAGTAGTAAAAAGCTACCTAGCAGTGTATATAGTGAAAACTTAAAGTAATGCACACATTAATCCATCAATAATTATAATTCAGTAATATAAAATATATTATTCTGATCAGATCATTCTGCATACGGAGTACTTGTACTTTCTGTATGTATATTTTGATGCCAATATTTGTAACAGAGTATTTCCACACTGTGGTATTCCTACTTTTCTCTCCACCACTGAAAGCTGCTTGTTCAACATGTGAATTATTTCTCAGCATGATTGTTTATAATATTTGAATATACTTGAACCATGCATGAATCCTAAGCAAGAGGACAGGTAGTGAATGTGGCTTTGATACAGTTACAAATGGCTCAGTTGTGATTGCAGCCTCAGAACGGTCATGCAAAGACTTTTTAGTGTCAGGATTTCATGCAACCTTAAGGGAGTAGCATCCTTTATTAAATTCCCATAAAACTGGAAGTGAAGGGCTTGCCTCTTTTAATCAAAAACTTGTATTTTTTTCCCATTTTTTTCATTTAAAAGAAGACAAAACCGTTTTTGTTTGTCAAATATCCACATATAGCACGAGCAGCCCATCAGAAAACAATCAACGGCCTGAAGCAGTAGAAACCTCGCGGCCAACAAACACAAACGGCTGTCCAAACAACAAATAAAACAATAAATATCGTTTCAGAAGCCTCATCTGAAATGCCTGCTGTCACTTAAAACCCACTCTTTTTTCCCAAAAGAGCTACAATCCCTTCAAATTTCAGATCAAGGAGTCCTCCTTTCTCACGATCTTCTTCCCGCGGATGTAGCTTTTTGATGTGTGTTTTCATCTGCTGTTTTAATTTGTCCGACTGGAATTCAGCCACAGATCAAACTAACTGATGGATAACAGCAAATCTGGCCACATACAGGCGCCAGATGCAGTTATGGGCAGCAAGTTGAATACATGACCTGCACTGGTCTGTTTTTAACTGGCCTCAGAGCTGATTCTCAGGCATGTTTCCACTGAGAGGAGTTTGTGGATTGAAGAAATTAGAATAAACGAACACCTCAAATGTTACTGTTTCTCAGTCCTGGGTAATCTGGCGACACCTTTGGTGACTGTGGTAACAGCAAATGAGGTTCAATACGACAGCAAACAGTCCTCAAGCAGCTACGTTGTCAAAAGTAGGCTACAGGTAGAAGAGCAGCTGGTGAATCTGTTTACAGCACAGCCGAGCGCACTCGCATAGCTTTAATAAGGAAGTCAGACAGTAATAATGGCAGCACAGATCTGATTTCACACTGCACACGGCAGGAGTAATTTTCCACACAACAGCAGAAAGTAAACTTGGTTACCTTGCTGAGGATTTAGAGGTGTGCAGCCAAACACTGTGCTCCTATTTGTTGCTTGCATGACTCCATGCAATATTTGAAAATGATCCACTGTGACCAGAATGACCACATCCTCTTTTCTTAACTGCCAAAGTACTGAAAGTCACATCAGTGGCAGCTCCTGCTACAGTAGGTGTCACCAGGACCGCATTTTGTCATGATGATACACACACACACACACACACACACACACACAGACTCACAAGGTGCAAACAACACCAGCCACACTGTCGAGGCCAGTAACCGTGGTCAGGAGCACACTGCATTTATTATCTCCACCAGGTGTAAGTGTGAAGGGGATCACACGTTCGCTCGTGTATCCTTTGTTATCTGTTTTACTGTCTGCAGCTTATCTCTCATACTACTGGACCCTTCAGACCAATATTTTTTATGCACATTTAAGACTGCATGTTCAAGGGCTTCTTGAGGGTGCAGTGATTCACATCACCAACAGATGCTTCCAACGGGGACACTTCTATTACTTTTAAGGTTACAGACGGAACAACTTCAGTACTACAAAGCTCAGACTTTCATCTTTTCTGCAGTATTCTTGATTTTACTATATGCATTGTTTCATCCCATGTTTAGACAGTTGAATGCTTTGAATGTGAAGCCGCAGCAGTAGGAAATGTTGGGATAGCATGAACAGTACTCTGGCACAGCTGTGGGAAAGTGAAGAGACCGTGAGGCTGATATCATTAGCTGGGTTGCCATTCAAATGTATCACAAATTTGTATCAAATTTCAAGAAAATCAGCTTTAAAAGACAATATGAGTGAACGCTTGTTTCCATCCATTACTGCTATTTGATGGCTAATGAGGGTAAGGCTGGATCACAGGCTGCATCATTTCCTGTCAACCCCACATGTGATTGAAGGCAGTTTGAATCAGCACAGGAATGGCAGACCCCACCACTCAGCCACACAGAAAACCAGTACATAAAGAGAGGATAATGAAAAAATAAGAAGAAGAAAGAAACGCGGTCTATAAATAGTGTCAAAAATGGGGTTTCGTGCCATGAAAATTTCAGTGTACATGAGCTGTGCTGTCATCACCCCTGCAACTCAGTTCAGGTTCAGTTGCTGCTGAGAATCAGAATAGAAACAGAGACATATTTGAAGATTCCCACGAGAGAAATTAGTAAAATCCCACAAGTCGTTTCTGGTTTCTCTCCTTGCGACCATGCAGAAGACTCCACTGTTTTCCTACACGTTTATGTTTGGAACTGACAGCGGACACGGCCTCACAAAGCCTTTTACTGTCCTCAAACTAAACAAAAGGATGGACAATTACCAAAGTGCACGTGTTGGAAGAGAAATCCCTCTCACCTCATCCTTTTATTCCCTTTTCTCTCAGTTGGACAGTGAAAAAAGCAGAAAACAAGACAGATTAGAGGAGACACAAGAAGGAAAACTCTGCTGGGAGTCAACTCTGAACTATCTCTGGACAGAGCATTAGCCCTGCGATTTCCTCATGAAACTCACATTAGAAGATTTGATTTGACTTGTGGGAAAGTTTCAACACACCACTCCTTTTTTATGTTCTATTATTATGAGGAAAAATGGTATTTGTTTTATGACACTTGCCAAATTCAAGCTATACCTCTTGCGGTTAAAAGCTGTCGAGGGGAGATATGTGCAGTGCATTGGACTCATATGTTTAATGTGTATGTGTTAGAAATGTCATCTTTCATCTGAGTCGTATGCGCAGTCAAAACATCTGCTTCAGCCTTATGGATAAGATTTAAGGATAACATGCTCATGTTTTGCTTGTGAACAATACCGTATATGTAAGTCCAACAAAGTGACCTGTATCTCAACTGTATGTGAATTCATTTGTGGTGATAAGAAGTATAAACATCTTTTATCAGTGGTATATTGGTGTTTTGCTCAAACTGTACATGTGAATTTAACTGTGAATCAATCTTAAATCCAAAATGCCCCCAGATGTTGAGGAAAGCATTCATTTAATGATGCTAAATGTAAGCATGAATTTGTTTATGGTTAAATTAAAGCGGTTTTCATCTTCATCCCTGCAAAGACGTTCCATGTAGTTTTCACATAATACCGTCCAGACTCGGAGCTCTGGGACAAGGAAGGGTTTTACTTCGTAAAGAGCAGGAGATGAGGGGAAAAAGGATTTCGTAGGAGGGTCTATTTAAGGAATTCTGCATGACAATTCAATTAAAAGAAACTAAATAAACATCTAATCTTCTCGAAGGCAGCAGGGGCAGCTGTTGCTGGCAGCGGTTTGTTGTTGGGAGAGACGCTGCCAATATTGTTTTCAGACTACTTATTCAAGCTGAACTGTGTTTATGGAGAGAGAATGCAGGATGAACCCAGGACACTATGGATGTGAGGGGGTTAAACAAATATGAAGACATTATGCAGGTATGCACGGATAATATGCTCTGAACCTACTGATTGACACACTTTCTCAGAGTCAAATCTAAACATACAGACATCACATTGTTTCAATCAGCTAAATTCGCTCTTTTCAGTGGCGCGGCTGACGCTGTGCATTTCGTAGGAAACATAATTCTTCTAGATTTTTCAGCACGAGAGTAAAACAGTCTTGTGAAAAATGTTCATATTTAGCATCTTTCATTTGTTTTCCCGGCAAGATTTACTCCTGGGAGCTGAGAGCACTTAGCTAAGGTTGACTCTTTTTCACGACTGATTTAGGTCTGACCCTCACCAGGAGTTGAAGCATCCAGAGCCAAACCACACCTGGGATACAGGATGCTAACTTGGACTCTCATGTCATAGTCTTGTGCTTTTTACATCCAACCTCCCACCCTCTCGTTTGTCACATTAGTCTCGTGAGATAAACTCAGATAAGTGGTTTTGTGGCTGAGGTTTTAGACCTCACACTATCATTCTATCAATATTTGGAATCCATGTGCCCGTTTCCCCCGAATTTCCTCCTCAGTGTTTCTGGGTGGTGTTGTCTGATACTGATCCTTCCCCTAGTGGCTGTTCTCATGCATGACTCCGTGACAGACAGACAGAGGGACAGACAGATGGACAGACAAAGCTGTGTTTGGACAGTAAACAGACTCGCTGTACAGAAAACACACAAAGCAGAGGAGCAGAAGTTAGAGAACATTTCTGTTTATATTCCCCCCGTCGCCTCCTCACCCTGGACATGCTTCCACAAGGGACTGTGTGTGTGGGTGTGTGTGTGGTCACTGTAGTGAAAGGTCTGATAGGAGCTAATCACAGGGACTTACCAGAAGGAATCCACCTGGACTTCCGTTCAGGTGTGTGTGTGTGTGTGTTTTTCGGTGCTGTTGTCCCTTGCTCATGATGTCATACAGTCTTCACACAGATGGGACAGATTACTGAAAATTCCTCCACAGTAAAGGACTTTTTGCCACCTCAGGATACATTTGGGGTTCAATTTGTGCTTGGATTGAATCTCTTACCAGAACACTGAACTGGTTAACACTGAAAAACATGTTGGAGTTAATGAAAGATTTAAACCACAGTGTTTTAACCTTCAGTGCACACTTCCCAAAATGACCTTTGTCACTTTGATGCTAAGAATGGTGCACAAATGAATTACACAGCACCGCTGTTTCTGACGATGCGTTCAGCATTTTAAAGTTACTGTGTGCAGACTTCTTATGTGACTACAGCATATCTGAAATGATTCTGATTGTGTTCATTTCTGTTTGTAGAAAAATGTGAATGTCAGTCACTGGAGGTCAGATGAACAAGATTTCCTGCTGGCGTCAAGGAGCTCTTTAAGTAGATGTGTGTGCTGAAATAAGTGGCATCACAGTTTTATGGCTTGCTTTTGCGTTTTCTGCACAATCTGTGAGAAACGACGTATCTATTGTCATCTATAGACAACATTGTGTACAAACAGTACTGCATTTGGTCACAGTATTTAGTGCCTGTGTGCTTGCAGTACTTGGAAAACCTCAAACTGTCATGGCTGTAAAGCTACCAGAACATCATGAACAAACATCCATTCAGATTCTAAACAAATAAATGCTGCTGCTGTTTTCTTGAGCTCAGTCTTCAACCAGTGAAAACATACAGTACACAATAAATTACTAAATATTTTCCTTTTTGATATGATAACTATTTTTATATTTATATTCTATTAAGGTTGTACTTATTAAATAAACCGTCACTGCAGAAACAAATACAAAAATGTCTTTTTGCCATTTTAAACAAGCTTTTTTTTTCCTCCCTCTCCGCAGAGGACTTTGGTGCTGACTTTAAGAAAAATGTGGACAGTGGTTCCCACTGGCTCTTTGTTCATTTCCCATGCCTCTTTTCTCTTATTCCCACTGGCTCTGCCACAGAAACTCTTTTCTGCCAACAGAGCTATCACACAACTGCGTCTGCCTGGAGTTTAACCTTTCCAAACTATTTCTTGCAATACCAATTAAATCAGTTTGTTTTTTTATTTAACTGCTTAAGGCGGACTTTGAGAGAGTTTGAGGCTGCTGGTAGATGTCCTGACATCAACAACATTAGAGTTTAAAGTCAGTTACTGTTGCAACTGGTAATGGTGTGACACCCTGTTCTGTGTTGCACTGTAAGAACACCTGAGCTGACGCAGGGCACATTAGGAAGAGTTAGACAAGGTGTGCAGCCGGCCGCCTGCAGCTCTTCATCTAACAGCTCACTGGTGCTTCTGCTTCTTGTTCCCTTACTCCCTGCAATATTTAAAACATATCTGCTGTTGAAAAATGCCCAAAGTGGCTGTTGTCCAAGAATTACAGACAGCACTAACTTTGTGACTTAGTTGCATTTTTAGTGGCTGCTCCACAATAAAAGCGAGCTGAAGGTGGCAATAAGAAATCCTCAGTTTGCATTAGCACTAACTTCCTGCAGGAGAGTGAACAGTAAACAGTGAGGCTTATACAGAACTTTCTAAGTTCACTAAAGAGGTCTGTCTCTCTTTCAGATTGTCCTTCCTGCCAAACCGGAGCCACAGTGACAACGGACGGACAATACTAGCGAATGAGCAGGAGTCCCAGGACTCTCTTGGACCACTATGAGGAGGACTTGACAGAGCTGTGACATGATCAGCTGATGAGGATGGTTGGGAGACAAACACGTCTTGATCTCAACAGTCTGCTGTCAACTGACCTGACCTGTTCATGAGGATGTTGTCTTACCTGGATGTTCACTCTATGATCCAGCATCATCATCACTGACTCTTTTTTTTTTTTACACATATCTTGATGCTGTTCGGGGTAATCTAAAGGTTAGAGGCACTGTTGTTGGGCATCAAACAAGTGAGGAAACTCAGATCTGACTCTTGGTGTCTCTAAATGGGAAAAGAAATCACATATCGGTGCAGAATTCATGTACTGGTTGTAAAGTACTTGTGTCCATGGACTGAAGCACACTGCCAATATGTTTCCAGGTCTCTTACAATTCTAAAACCCAAAGAACTGTTCTTGTCAGGCGAACATCTGGATGAGAGGATGTAAAGATCATGTCAGTGGTCCAGCACCACGAAAACTACAGCAAACAAGCCAAACTCTGGCTAACATGATGGGAGGAGCAAGAGGCCTCTTCTACCCTTTAACCCCTATGATGACTTTCCATCATATCCTAAAACTGGCATCTTCTGGTACCAAGTTGTGAAGAAGAATTGAGTTTAGCAAGACTAAAGTTCAGTTTATTGTACAGCAGTTTGTATTCTTGCTTTTTACCAGCACGACACTCTGAGACTGCGAGATGTAATGTCAGAAGTGGATGTTTTAATCCCTATCCTTCAATTCATATTCAGTTTTGAAGCTGAGGATGTTGAATTAGGAATTAATTACTGCGATACAGCATCATAAAAACTCTTCTATCATTCACCATTGTGATGAAGCACTTGCCTAAACGTGTCATGGTACATAAAATCTTGTTGCACTTACCTTTGTGGGCTGGAAGTTTCTCCTCTGTTGCATCCTACCACACCGAACAGTGATGTTACACTGGTTTTGTAGTGCAGCTCTACATCACCGCAGCAAAGTGGAACACTCTTCACAGACATCATCATCATCCTGCAAGAAGTGACAGTGGCATATGTAGGAATTTACTGTTTTTTAAAAGAATTAGACATGCTTTCAAAGCACCGAACGTACAAACATATATGTAACTCAAACAGACATGCTGCCATACAGTCCAGCACTGTATGTCAAAAAGTAAAAGTTTCAGGAACCTGAGAAAACAGTGTGTGAGTGGTTTGACTGAAAGTTTGTGAAATGAGCAAAAGTTCTTCATCTGCAGGTAATGTGTTGTGTGCATGAAAGACATATCCCCACCATGAAAGACTTATATGAAACATGAAGTTTTACACATGACCAAATGTATGTTAAAGCTCAGCAGCTGCAGATGAAGTTGGTCTCACACTATGGAAACTGAACCTGCAGCTTTAGTGAAGCAGCTGGAAACCACCATGACAAGGCTGAGAGACAAGACAAGCTGTGCAGGGAGCCATCCTGCACATGGACACCTGAGATTCTACATCACATTTTCATTTTAGCCCAGAGTTTGGCCTTAGAGAACCCGAAAACCTGGGTTCACATCGAGTATTTCTCAATTACATTCTGTATTCACAATGAAATGAGCAATAATGAAAGGTAAGGTTTTTCCTTAACCCCCCTAACCCTAACCCTAATGGAGTTCTTCCCACAAAACCAGTAAGAAGACCACATAAAAAACTTTTTTTTAATCACATCACTCAGTCATTATGGAATGCATGAATAGCAGGTGGTGGTTTTGGTCTTTTCACAAGGTTTGTTGACAATAAGAAAATATTCCCAGATTTAAGCACTGTACAACTACTTTACTTTTTTGACATTGAGGGCTCTGTAGAATGTGTTTAATAACAAAAACAAATTACAGACTGACTGGTGCTGACATTCTTCTGTTAACTATTTTACATCTTTTTCCCTTCAACCACTAACTTTGGTATCTTCTTCCTGCTACATTGTCCAGCTGATGCTTCTGAGAAATAAGCCTTTCATGGTGGAAAACGACACCACCACCAACAACAACTTTTAAAGAGAGTTACAAAAATCAAACAAATAAAAATGAGTTAATTCGCAGTGACACATGTTCGTAAGCACAAGTCCTGTTTGTTGCTCTCTCCACGAGGAACTTGAAAATGAGAAATCAGAACACTTCAATAATCAATATGAATATTTTCCATGTTAGACATGATAAGCACTTTCAGGCCAAGGTGAATATTATGGTCAGATGTCACTCAGATGAAGAGAAAGAGGCTTGCCTGTGTCTTTGAGTTGATGATTTGACAGTTTTAAAGCTGCATTATGCAACTTTTGACCACTAGAGGACAGAAAGATTCTGTTCAGGCTAGCTGAAGAAGTCCAATATTCACTCTCTTCTGTATTTTGATTTGGTCTCTATTTTCTTTGCCATCCACTTATTTTGGCCCTCTGCAGTTTTGTGCTGGACATGTAGCATGCTCTCATGAGGGAGTCTGTGAGAGCCAGGGCTTGGAAAACCCAAATATAATGAGTAAAAAGTGGCCAAAAGCAGGTACATCCAGCTAAAATTGGAATAGAGCTGCAGTGTTGGCTGTTTCTCAGTGACTTTGGCAGCACTAGTCACTAGTGATTTGATTCAAAGGTAGATTCAAGAATATAACACAGGTTCAACTCTCCTCCGGTGTTCGATGCTTAGTTTACAGATCTGAACTCTGTCTGTCGCACTCTCTCTGCCTATCACAACACATTCAGGAGATTGACACACCAAGGTGTGAAACCGACTCGGCCGCCTACAGTCATTACTGAGATCTGCATTTTTGTTTCAGACTCTTTCTGCGTCTCTGCCTCAGAAAAACAAGTTGCACAACCACAGTCCAGCTTCAAAGATGAGGAGCTAAATGACTGACTGAGCTTTTAATAGTCCACTGTGCCCTGTATTTCATCTTTATTGTGTGTGATGGAGATGACAAATAAAAACAGAATCTGACGATGATTTGGTGCAGACAGATTCCTTTCTGGGCTGGAGATTTTAGCTTCTAACCTGCAGTATAAACAGACCCAAGATGACAAACATATTTCAGACCCAGCATCAGTGGCATGTTAGTTCAGAGTCAGTAGTGTAGCTATGGCTCATTACACCTGCATGAATTTATTTATTTGGCTACTTGTCTTACATTACAACAGTGGTTTATTTAACAACTCAGCACTGATTCGTTTATACTTGTGTTTCTGGACACCTGAAGAAAGGAAATCCAATACTCACCCTCCTTTCAGCTCCATTTTGCTCTCCATCAACTCCTGAGAGAAATGTCTGCCTCTTTAACTGTCAAATGCTCCACTACATTCACCAGCTAGTTATTCTAACTTTGTCGTTTGGTGCTGGGCAGGTAGTGCACAGTGAGTTTCTTTGAGCTTTTTCTCTGAAAACAGGTGCCTGTTGCAGCTGAAAATGGTGCTGATGAGAGCAGTGAGAGTGAACCAAAACAGTAAAGCTGCTGCCCAGAAAATTAAAACAATGATGGTAAAGTGATGCAAAAAGCTGCAGGAAACTGTACGATTGGGTTATAATTCTCTGTGGGTTCATGCTACGAGGGAGCCCTCTTGCATTATACATATTCACTTGATCTATTGTTTGTATGAAAATATTTCTGAGAGCATCTTTAAAAGTCTTTTCTTTCTTTTTTTTTTTGTTCAATTTTGTCTTTTGGCGCTTTTAGCTAGGCCTTCATCAGCAGATGAGGATGGTTTAAACCATCTCCATGTCACTTAAAACCAGAACGTGGTAAGCTCTGTAGAGTTTCATGCTGTTTAAAGGACATTGCAATCATTCAAAGACTTCTGAAGAGCGTCTTCCTTCTACAAAAGATAGTCAGATTCTTTGTTTAAAAGAAGCTCTTTAGCTGTACAAGTTGGGATTGGTGGATTAGTGTACAGTTTGAGAAAAACAAGAAAAAAATGTGTTTAATCATTAACTTTACATTCCCTGAAGTTACAAAAACATGACATGTCTCATTTCCTTCTTACATATTGTATCATGACCCACAAAACTCACTTTTCGATCACCTGAAGGGGTCTGATCTTGGAGAGCCGCTGCCCAGCGTCTGTCAAATATGGTGAACACTCACATCTTCTCGACTCATTTTTTTAAAGCAAATACCTTTCTCGCCATTTTAGGCAGGTCAATAACTATTTCAGTCTTCCGTCGATGATTTACGCATCATGACTTGAGCTCTGTGATGTTCTCCTGTCTTCAGTAAAACAACATGAGCATCAAGCAGTTTTATTCTGTGTGGGCCTGAAACACATCTTATCAAGCCTTTATTACTGTTGGCAATGGCAGGCGGCACTTAAACACAAAGCCCCTCATCAGGAAGCCTATTTGGCAACAGCAAATATGATTATCCCCACTCATTCCCTCCGCCTCTGAAAACAATCTTTGAGCTGATTTGCTGGATTGATTGGTGCTGACCCCCAAGTCTGTTGGCCATTAACCAATTAGGGAAAACGCCAGAGTTGGAATTCATTATTCTGTGAGCCCTCTCAACATTCACTGACTCCAGCACAATCTCTCTGGGCTTACATACTGTCGAAAGCATGAAGATCTCAAGGCTTTGACTCATAACACAGCAGTGCCACAGCTGGACCGGAGTTCTAAGATTAGTCTGCAGTTAACACAGAAACACAAAATTATTTTTAACCCCGTAAGACACAGATCCAGTATTTTTTCCTTCTATGGGCTGCAAGAAATTAGTCATGTAAGTTTTTGTTCTTGTGTGAATCAAGCCTAATCTGCTTCTCTAACATAAACGTCCATTGAAAAAACAATTTGCTCTCAGGTTTAAAATGTGATTTTTTTTTGATAAAGCCTTTGAGGGGATTTAATGCTTATCTCCTTCCATGTGGAGGTAAGAGGTCAGCCTCACATCAAAGCAATAACTCTGGGCCTAACTGCATTTGGGATGGTTCCTGTAGAAAAGCTCGGAAAGTTAAAAAGACCGACCAGTCTTGAAGTCTTTTCCCATGTAAAACGCAAAAATAGTTTCAAAACACTTCTGATGAACCATAATTCTCACCCTTGTGTTACTTGTAAATCCCTTTCACACTGGACAAAAAACACACAAACACAATCAATCAGCATTTATTTCCTGGGTCAGAAACATGACACCCAGGCAAACGCATAATTTTTTGCCCCTTTTCTGGTGATGCTTTGACACACACTGCAGTTCCGGACGTTGGGACATAAAGAGAGACTGAGATAAAAGATCTGAAATAGTAATCGTGGTAACACTGTCAGCAGCAACCCGACAAAAATAAATGAAATGTGAAACCAGCATCTCTATCAACACTCAACTCAACATGAAAGACCGTAGAGTGAAGAACAAAACGAGATAGAAAAGCCCACAATAGACACAACAAAGCCAACAAAATAGTCATGTGGGATGAGCTCTGAGACTCAGACCTGGTTTACAAAAACTGTGGTGCCATCCTGACAGTCAGAATCTTTAAGCATTAAAGCTGTTTTTTATGTAAAGAAATAATGTAATGAGCCCACAGCACTGACCCTGAGTGTGCATGCGTGTGTTCATTTATCAGACTGCGGAGAGAAAGAACAGGCATCAGCAGCTCCAACATCCTCCCTGCTCCTCTCATTATCACCACTAGATGTGGCTGCAACACCAGCAACTAAACTTGACTGTTGCAGTGTAAAAGCTCTGCTGATGTGATCAGACTGGGATTTTATAGTGTGGACAAAAGGTTTAAGCAGAGGGCCTGCTGATCTGAACACATTGACATGTCACAGAAGGAAAAGCACAGATGTAAGCGATACAATTAATGATGGCTGAATTAAAGGATATCATGCTATCATGGTTTAGCGGGACGCTTATAGATCAGAGCCATTATTAATGTTATTACACTATTCTGCTAGTACAAAACGTGAAAGCTTGTTTATTTATTGCTGTTATTGAAGCATTGTTTTATCATTTCTGCAGGTTTTATTGCTGATTTAATCCTCTGGATTTTCCCCACTGAATCATTTTATTGTTAAAAACTTGGAAACATTGCTCTCCTCATTGACATCCATCAGCACTGACAGTCCACGTGCACATGGGTATTTTCTAAAATTTTTCCTTTCATTCTCAAAACCAAAAAAAAACAACATTTTAAAAAATCCTGTCCACACACACAAGCACTGTTAAAAAAAATCCTTGTGCCTATGAAAACACAAAAACACAATTCAAGTAATGTAAAGAGCACGTCAAACCAACAGGTGGTGATATAACCCTAATCCTAAAGCCATGCTGGCCAATCAGAGGCCTGAGAAAAAGCTCTTACCGGCTCTTACCTGCAACTAGGGGTCAGATTGCTAAATTATAAACATCCTGTTACAAGTCCTACTCTATGTTCTTATGTTCTTACTTTTTGTTCTCAGGGATGATGTACTACGCATTCCTGGAACACCCCGCAGTAGGAGTCGCTATATGCGAGGTGTTCGTGTGGGTAACAACAGCATGACTTTTCCTCTGTTGCTGTTAATCCTCCTTAAACATTCACGTTCCTCACGGACAAGTGGTTCCTCAACTCAGGAAGTTAATAAGTAGAAAGAATAAACTCTTGTGCTCAGTGTTTGCTGTGGGACCCTTGTAACCCTTGAGAAATGTTGGAGGAGGGTAAATGGTGACATGTCATGGGGTTATCAGGATTGCACTTTAAAATTTAAAGGTCTTCTCTGACATTCAGCTTTCAAGTCTTCAGGCTTCATGGCAGGTTACACACATTGTTTTCTTTAATGGCTCAACACCTGCTACACTCACAGATAAGCCTACTTGTGAAATCGCTCTATGAAATGTGAAAGTGCAAAATGCTTTAAAACAGAAAAACACAAACCTAATTCATAGAAATCTCTTGGAATTATAGAGTAAACTCTTGTCTTAACGGCTACCAACCCTTTCAACTTTTACCAGAAAAGGCCATTTTATCATTGATAATTGGTGCATAAATGCATAAATGTGGTACTTAACATAGAGTAAGCATCTCTGAAGTCTCCTAACTTTTTCTGTCTACTGTTTGCTGCTGTGCAGGTAACACACAGCTTGGTAACAGCTACCTGTAACAATAAAGCTGTGTGCCAACACACCCAAACAATGAGCTGAAAGACAATAAAAAAAACGTCATATAAACGTCATATAACTAAGGGAAAATGCAAAGTGATACTTATCTGTGGGTCTGCCAAAAGTCATTTTGATTCATTGTTCACATAAAAACATGGGTTACAGCAGCCACTTATGTAACCACTTATGTACATGAGGTGTCATTGGAGAATTTGTGGTTACTGCAGCTTTGAGCAAAAATCACAGGTTAATACACTGCCAGCAGTCAGGATCTAATGTCTTTATAGAAAAAACAGACATGCATGAGTGGAAAGTTGCTGAAAGTCAGTAATTTATCCAAAACCGGCCTGAGGAAGCTTTCCATTTTTTCCAACAATTTAACACCATCTTATTGTATCTTATCTTATCTTTCCATCTTATAAGAAATCCTACCTGATGTTTTATTCTGCTTGATTGTACAACTCAAGTCACGCTCAAACCTTGACCTTTCTCTTTGACCCTCTCGTGCATATAATCCTACTGCTAAATTCAATTCCTGCTCACGGATTTACGTTTGATTTGCTTGAATCCCACTTGCCTGCTCAGTCCTTAAGAACAGCTGATAATCTGAAAATCAAGTCTTTGAATAACCCAGTGAGGCCACTTCTGCTCATAAGGAAAAAGACTGATTCGTTTACGCTCCATTATAACATGGTCCTTCTTCTCCTCTGGTGGTGCACAGCAAGAGGTTGCACAAATGATGTACCAACAACAACAAAGACATCAGGGTTGGTGTGGAAAGCTGAGGCCTGCATTGTGGAGTGATGACGTAACAGTTAGAGATGCAGACCTGACCAAGGTCACTGGTTCAAGATAAACCTATATGCTGTATCATGCTTTGTGTACACAGGAAATCCTTGTTTTACTTTGTTATATCATGAGAATTGTTGATGATCAAGTGGAAAAGACCAAAACACACCATATTTGTTATGTCATCTTTACAATCAGTTAATATAAAGGAGTGGAGCATTGGTTTTTGAGAGGATGTCAATATGCACACACACGCACGCATGCACGCATGCACGTGCACACATACACATATATATATATATACACACACACACACACACACACACACACACCAGCAGGAGCTTAGTCACCATGGTAACCACCATCCCCTGCCAACAGTCCTTCCTCCCTCCCTCCGTCTGCTCTCCTCCCTCCCCTCCCCCTTTGCTCGGCTCCAATCCGCGGACAGGAACGAGACGGGGGCTGCTTCTCCCATCATGCCTTGCAGAAGGAAGCAGGAAGAAGTCAGGAGCAATCAGTGAGCAGCAGACTGGACGGAGGTACAGATGAAAACAGACTGATGGTGGATGCGGAGGTAACAGCCAGGGAGGTATGGCCGATGTTGCCTCCAGTTTATATCCAAGCTGCTCCTTTTTTCTGGGTGAGTCCTCCCACATTTCACTTGTCTCTTACAGAAAAGCAAACAGTGTCAAGTGCTCATGATGTGATGAAGCTGGCACGCAGACGGATGGATGCTGCCGGTGGAATTAAAGGGACAGTGCAGGAATGCTTTCAGGTTGAGTGCTGTTTTTGCTTTGCAGTGAGGGGTCATCAAAGGTGACAAGACGGGAGAAAACCCCTAACATCTTAAGATTGTTTAGTTTTGTCGGCTTGAAGTGACACTCCAGCCTGACTGTGTATGGATAAAGTCATATTAACCACACATAAACACACACAAAACACACACATACCAAAAAGAAGCTGCCTGTCCTTTGACGTTTCTGTGGTGTGTTATAAATGTGGCCTTAATCTCAATTGTGACTGGCTGTATTAGAGGAACATAAAGAAGTAAATTGCCATGTCTTCACACTGACAATGATGGCTTTCAGTCAAGGGACACACCCACACACTTACACATGCACAGACCCACTTTTGTCTCAGACAGTGAATATTAACCCTGTTTATAAAAAATGAATCCTATGTCTTTTTCAAATGAAATTGTCAGCATTTATCCTATAAAATGATAAATGATACATCCTCCATGGTTACAAAAATACTAAAACAGACAACACAACAGACAGCACTTGTCACTGTGACATGTCTGTAGTCTCCTGTCGCCTGTGCCTTGTTCAGCATTTCAGTGAGCCTTTAACCAGGAAGAAATCACTGCTGAGCTGAGCTGAGAGCGTGGCTCTCCATCTCCACCACTAAAAACCACTGATGCGTTCAGTGGCAATGGTGATTCAGTGTAGCCAGCTCAGCTGACAATGTGATTGTAAGACTGAAATGTACATATGTTAAATGCCTCGAAGCAAACATGCCCCCAGCAAAGCCTAAAATCAACGGTACCAGATTGTACCAGTGTTCATACACATTTTTTCCTAGTTACTGTAAATCGTGTATAATTTGCATTACTGCCAAGTACATTTTAGAGTGTTACAAGTTGTTTTCCTACACCAAGCTTTTCAGTCCACTCATAGAGACTCATTTGATCATGTATGCCTTTACTGTTCTTTTGTGGTCATTTAAAACAGACTTTTCAAACCAGTCTGAACTGACAGCTGCATTGTATCATAAAAATAACACAGCTTTGACCACTGAATGTACAGATGAGACTTACTGTACCTGATCTCAAGCAGATTTTCTTATCGTAAGGAAAAAGACAGAAACTTGCTGCTGCGTGGAAAAGGCGAAAACATGCACCATCAATGTAGCGTTAAAGTTAATTTTCTACTATCTAGCAACTTTTTTACACCAAGTTCAATAAAGTGTGTAAGTGTAAGTAACTGTGTGTTAAATTTTGTTCTGGTTTGTTGTCTTTGACTTTAGAGCATTTAGTGACAATACATAAATACTTTTTAAATTATTACATGTGAAATACTGATAACTTTTAGCAATTACAATACTTTTTCTTTAAAAATTAAGATTAGTATGTCATATTTTCAGAGGCACACGACTATAATGCTTCTGGTTATGAGCTCAGATTTTTATTTTTAGTAAATGTAAAATAAATAACAATCTAAAATATATAGTTAATGACATGTACTCCTTTTACCTGTGTGTTATTTTCAATCTGCTTGTGTGTTAGTTTTTTTTATCCAACATGGGAGGTACAAATCATTGTTAGTTCCACTTTTGATAAACACACTTAACTCATGTGTGATATGAGTAAGTTTAAGACATATAGGTTGTTTCTCACGCTCTTCACACAGATAACAGCAACACTTATTTGCTTGTTGCACCTGGACCACAGCTTATCTTCTGTTTGCTATGTAATTCACTCTTTCTGCAGGATGTATTTAAACAGCAAGATGACTCTGTGGTCATTTTCAATTACAAACACAATTGTAGGCACCAGCAGGGCAGATTGCCGCAATGACCTAGTAAAACCTGCCCAGAGTTCACTCTTCTAGACACACACAAACACACACAAATACATTTTTTCATGAATTTTGGAAACATTACATAGACTTTTGTTAAATTCTTGGGGATATACACTAACCACAAACACGTTTTGCCTAATCCCTTTCCTGTAACTTTAACCCAAAAGAACCCACCTTGACACAGGTGTCACAAGTCCTTTAAATGTCCTCATACAGCTTTATCCTTGGCTTTAACTCATGAAGTCCTTAAGTGACACATACTGAACATCCTGATTGGTCATGTGACAGGTCATGTGATTTTGTGTTCCCATAACAACATTTCCAAGATGTCTGTGTGCCAGGTTAACAAGTGACCGAACTAGCTAAATTTAAAAAGCTTGTTTTTTGTTGCTAAAGGTAAAATTCAAGCTATTTAAGAATTCTAATGCTAATATAACATGTCCTTTATTACATTTAACCTGTTGTGAACACGTTTCTTGAACAAATTGATATAAAACAAATCTGATAAATATCATTGTGACATCGGGCCTTTAACCTTAAAATTGTCACGGAAAACCTAATGTGACACATATGTAACATTACAGATCTTTGGGCGCTGTTTTGACAAAAATGTCAGAAATGTGTTCTATGTGGTCTTTTTAGTCTGTTTTATGTCCCCCATAATTTTCCTTGAAGGAGAAATGGGTTCGGGTTCTTATGGGTTAACCTAAAACTAACTTTACCCTCATCTTAACCTAAGTCCTCACCTCCCACGCCTGTGAGTCCCTACAATGTGACTCTGGAAACAGATTTATGTCCCCACAGGATGAGTAATACATATCCACACACACATAGAGAATCACCCTAACCTTAACCCTGCTTGTACTCCACTACTTGTGTCACCCTGTGATTTTTTAATAAGACATTTTTTCATTAGAGGAGGTTTATTTTGAATTTTACTTGTGCCCCTGCACCATGGACTATATTCTTGGGATGTAATCTGACGCCCTCTTAACTAAACCTTACTCTAACCTTGAAACACCCTAAAGTTTAATGATTAGGCAGCAAGTCCCCACAATGTGAGGGTGTAAACAGATTTATGTCCCCACAATGTCAATAATATACACAAACACAACAATGACCTACATTCATTTCCTAGAGAATTACTGTAATCATAACCCTATCCACTAACCCTGAATCACATGAATATTTAATTATTTATATTATGGGGGACTTGCGTTTTGTCTCCAAAAGCAATATTGATCCCCACAATGCACGTATTACAAATTGACACACACACAACTGTCTTTTAGCTGGGGCCGACAATGACAAGCCCCACCTACGCTTGGTGATCAAGCCAATAGGGAACAGGGTGAGGGTGAGCAAAGGGCTGCTCTTATCTTAGTATTTATCCAGCAGAGATCACACTCAGGCAGGCAGAGAATGAGTAGAGTTGAGACAGTTAACGCAGGGCTGATTAAACTACAACACATTACAGACTTGTGGTCCTGTTTGTCCCTGTGGCAGTGATTCGGCAGGTGAGTATGCTTTCACACACCACTGACTGGAACTGTGTGTATAGATGTTCAAGTAATAACCACTGGTGCACTCAAAGTGAGTTTGTATTCCAACTGGAAAACATATGAAGAGTAGTTAAAATGTCTTTATTCAACCTGCAGTCCCAGTGACATTTCTTCATGTACTACTTTTGTCTACAATCATTAATAGTCCTTTGCACAAGTGCTATATTAACCACATTTGGACATGTTTGTTTCAGGTTGAATGTGGATTTTCAGTCTGTGCATAGCATTGCTGAGTTGGAGAGATGTTGGCTGGTCCATATGAGACCTTTACCTGAGTAATTCTTAGCATGAATCATCTCATGTGTGCTTCATTAAAGTCAAGCACTTGAGTAGAGCATTTAAATAGTAATCACTGTTTCCAACCCAGAATGTTACCTTTTTCCTCAATGTCAAATTTCTCCGGATGGCTTTGCAAGTTGAGCAATTTGGAGGTTTGAACAATGATTTGCATCTTTCTAAAAGCCTCTGTTGTCTCAGCTGTAAAGCAAACTTGAAGTCAGAAGAGTACTGGGCTCTTGTTGACTCAGCTTTCATGGTTATGTCATAATGTATCTTTATTGTGTTTTACAACTAAAAGTCTACTAGGGATAATAGTTCCAGTTTTAGCAGCTCGGTATTGGTTTTGAAGACTCAGGATGTGACTCGGCGATGATGTTTGTCATTAAATTAGGATTTAGGATTTTAAAGACTGGAATATCCTGTATCTTGAGACTTTCGGCCAACATAATCATACTATCATTGTTTTTTAGATTCGCACAAGCAAGACAAAATCAAGGAAAATAACCTTTGGGCTACCTCAGGGCAATAAACTGAAAAAAAAGTTGATGTTGTTCCTGCATAAAAAAACACTTAGTTACTAGAGTTACTTATTTTCAGCCCTTTAATCTCTTAAAGGCCAGAAAAGATTTCAACTATACAGAACAGGCAAGCTCCACCCTGAAAAGAAGCTTTCAGGTCATTTCTAAGCAGTGGAGTGCTTTTGTATCACATGATTAAAGACGAAGAACACTGATTAGAAATGGTTCACAGGAAACAGCTTTAATCAATTGTTTTCAGTGTTGTCGAGGGCTGACACTGTCATAAATTCAGCTTTGAGGTGCTCAGTGTGCCTCCTGTCATGTTGGACAGTTAATCAGGTATGTGTGTGTCTCTACTTGAAAGAAAACCTTGTTCAAGTGGACAGTTTTGGCGGGAGTGTGAAACACAAATCTAAGGTAGTTATTGTGTTCTTGGTCTCTTTCTTACTTTAAGTGTTGCACGTTAAAGCGACATAGGCTCATTATTTATCTCCTGTGTCTTTTATCTGTTAAAAAAAAAAAAACAGGTTGCATTTGTAAAGCCCATATGAGCACAAACTGGGCTCTGTATTAGTTTATTTAAAAGAGCATTTCCATGCAGGGTTAACCATGGCTATGCTGCAAAGTACGACTGCCTAGAAACAGTGAGAGAAAAAAAAACAACAACCTGAGATATCTGCCATGACAGTTGCCAGCTCTGCCACAGGAAGCTTAAATAACAGCACATACCAGTGTTGCTGTGATGGCAGTGGTTGATAGCACGTCAATTAAAGTGTTTTATGGACTCTGTTACACGGTTATCTCTGCTGACATGCACCTGCGTCAGAGAACACCAAATCTTATGAGAGAGGTCTTCTGCTTTCATTTCTAGGTTCCATCGTTTGTCAATCAAAGTTGACATCTAGTTTAAGATAAGATTTAGAATTGTTGGTGGCACAAAAGCCACTAGTCACGATGCTAGTCATGGCTAAAAATGTTGCAAAGTCAGCATAAAAATGCCATTTTTTTTTCTTTTTTCCAAAAGCACCACCAAAACTGATTCAATGGTGACAGTGGTCATTGGTTTTCTCACTGTCCTTACATAGACATTTCTTTGTGCTCCCATCAGTCTGGCATACTTTGTAGACACACTGTCCAACTCAACCTTAACCCACATATCACCACATCTCAACGGATAGATAAACAACAAGGAGTGCTGCACAGGTATCAGTGCAGTGAATAGCGGCAAAACATCAAACAGGTAGTTTAGATGAAGACCTGGCAGAGATATGGACTAAAAGAGATAAGAAGCTGAGGCATTTTCCCTCACCCCAGGGCTAATTGTCCACTGCCTAGAGCATAGTGTTATCTGCAGTGTATTCACATCTAAGTTAATTCTAAATGTGTATGGATCGGGTCACAATGACAAAAATAACTCCAACACTGCAAGTTTATAAGAAGTGTATATATACAGTCTAAATGGCTACAGCAGCTCAGCTCTTTGAACATGTGGAGGCTTAACTGAAAGGTTTACAAAAGCACATTTGTCAGCAACTAACTGGTACGCTCAGAAAATGAGCAAATTAAGCTTTTACCAACAAAGAGACTGTACAGTCTGTATTGTTACGCAACCATTCATTGAAGGTTAACAGAACAGTGTCCTGGGTGAACAGCTGAATTTGTACATTTGGTCTTTTTGGAAACAAGTAATTTAACGTAACACGTAATTCATAATCCTGACTGAATTTTAACACGGGGCTGATTCATATGTTTAAATGATGATGAACCAACACACAAATGATCTCTATAAGGCAAACTATATTGCCCTTATGAAACTGAAGACCATTACAAGAAGCAATATTCACTCCTAACACTTGGTCAAATTTTGACAGCATTTTGTCAATCTGTAGTCCTGCAAGGTTAGAGAGTTTGATTCCAATTTCAACAATTTTTAAGCAAAACGAAATAGCTTAAAGGTACCCTGTGCAGTTCTTGACAATGAGCATGTTTTCAGGGTGACTTAAAACACATTGTTTCCCACGGTTTCACACTATTCATTGGTGGCACTAACACACAAATAAGCATAGCAATGCACCCACAAAGGCTATCAAACATTGTTATAAGCAATGACAATGACCTCAAGGATAAAAACAATACATTTTTGTAAGAAACACTGAGAATGAACGCCTTTTGTTTGTTTGCAAGAAGATTCGACAGGGCACCTTTATCATGACATCAGTGAAAACTAAAATCAGTCTCTCACGCAGACCATAATCCCTTGTGTTTGGGGTCGACGTATGTAGGTTCTCTGATTTCTCGATCCAAACTGCACATGACTACAGCTCTCTCAGAAGAGGACAAAAACTACAAATAGTACTGTTCCTACAAAACACATCTGTAAATGCCCCAGAATTCAGACATACCACAACAAACATGCTAGGTTTGAAAGCGACCTAACAGGAAGATACAGGATCTTATCTACTGATTGAAGTCATCTCCACTGATATTGATCGTTTCCGTTTCCCTGTCTGTCCTCCATCTCCCTCTCCTCTCTCTCCCTCCCTCATTTTCCCTTGATGATGACAACAAAGGAGCACAGCTGACAACATTATCCACTTCTCCTCCCTCTTCCTCTCACTCTGCGGCCCCCTCTTCATCCCAAAGACCATGGAGGAGGTCACCAAAGTCACAGAGACCCCAGTGGACCCACCACTTTTCCTGGAACGGCAGGTTCGCCAGCGACAGCCCACTGTTTCAGTCCTCAAATCCAAGCTGAAGCAGACTGTGACCTGCTCTGTGCCCAGAGTCCGATCCACCCTGACCGGTTTCTTCCCTGTGGTGCGCTGGCTGCCAAAATACAAGCTCAGAGAGTATGTCTGGGGTGACGTGATGTCGGGTTTGATCGTCGGCATCATCCTGGTACCACAGGCTATCGCCTACTGCTTGCTGGCAGGAGTGGAGCCCATCTATGGTTTATACACTTCATTTTATGCCAACATCATCTACTTCTTGATGGGAACGTCCAGACATGTCTCTGTGGGGATCTTCAGTCTCATGAGCCTTATGGTTGGACAGGTAATGACCATACCATTTGGGTCCTTAATAAAATGTTGAGGGTCTTCTTGTTTTGCTTATTTTCAAGTTTAAATCAAAAGCACAATGATTAATTAAATGTATCACTTGAATGTAATAATTTACAGTTGTATTTCTTAGGTTTGGTTTAACTGATTAATTAAGATGTGTTGCTGGTGGTTTCTTCCTGCCTGCAGGTGGTGGATAAGGAGCTATTCCTGGCAGGTTTTGACCTGAATGAGGACTCCACAACATCTGGCCCTGATGTGTTGAATGCCACGCTGGGCACCAACATCACAGCTGGTAATCTTCACACCGTGGAGCTAATGGGTCTGCAGTGCGGGAAGGAGTGTTACTCCATCAGCATCGCTGCTGCACTTACATTTCTGGCTGGCATCTATCAGGTAAAGGAATAGCTGTGTTCTGACCTAATCATCCCAAAGTTCTAATGCAGGTGATAAAACACTGTAAATCTAAAGGCACCCTGTACGCCCACTAGCAATACTATAGAGCAATGCTTTTAGGGGTAGGTTTTTGTTTTGTTTGTATCAAGTGCACACATGACGATTCACATGCATACATGCATGTGGGACACAGTGCTGCAGATACTTTTATTTTAAATGACTAACTTTCTCATTCCCATCCATCTTCTTATTCCCTTCCTCTTCCTCTTCCTTTCCTCTTCCTCTCCTGTTCCTCCCCTCACCAGGTCATGATGGCAGTGTTTCAGCTAGGCTTCGTCTCTGTATACCTTTCAGCTCCTATGCTGGATGGTTTTGCCACCGGAGCCTCTTTCACCATCCTGACCGTGCAGGCTAAATACCTGTTGGGTCTAAAAATTCCTCGTCACCAGGGCTACGGCACAGCTGTCATCACCTGGATTAATATCTTCAACAATATTCACAAGACCAACTTGTGTGATGTCATCACTAGTGCCATCTGTATCTCTGTGTTATGTAAAGACTTCTATTTTACATATTCTCCATCAGATTCTCAGTCACTGTTATAAACTGCCAAACCTGCTTCTGCTGAATATTAATATGAATATTATACTACACTTCCCAGAATGGCATGGGAGGAGGTATATAACTACTGTCCATACATTTTCAAAAGCCTAACAAAGCAATTTGAGTTTTTCCACACGACAAATATTCCACATGAAATTCTGCAGTATTAGGGATTTGCTTTAATGTAGTGTAGACCAAATTCTAATTTTTAGTTTTCTTTCATAACACAATATTCTTAATTACAGTGGCAGGGAAGGAGATCCAGGACCGCTACAAGGATCGTCTAAAGATCCCTCTGCCAACTGAGCTCTTAGTAGTGGTTGGAGCTACACTGGCCAGCCATTTTGGGGAGCTGAACAGCCGTTACAACTCCAGTGTTTCTGGACACATCCCCACAGGGTTCATTCCACCCCAGGTGCCCAGCGTTGGTCTGATGGCACGGGTGGCAAGGGATGCCATTCCTCTGGCAGTCATTAGGTAAATGTACAATAAATTTGACAACATTATTTGCTTGGCATCGATTCATGTCTCTTATCTGTGCTATTATTGCTATTATTGCTCTTATTAGCTTGATTGCTATCAGGGATATGTGCACTAATGATCTAGACTGAGATCTGACTGCACTTTCTCCACAAAATACATCGAGCTATGGACATTTCCTCCTCTATTATTTACATTTAAAGAAAAGAAAGTGGTTCATTTGAATGATGGTAAGCACCCATCAAGTGGGTTTCATTTATACATTGTAGCAAGGCTTTTTTATACTTCTTGAAATGCATTTAAGTGATGTCCTTGCAAGACAACAACAACAAAAGTATTGATGGATGGATTAAGGATGTATCTATCTTCCCCTAAATAGTAATTGTAAGGGAACAAAAAAATGCTATTTTATTTATTTCCACTTTTGTTGGATGATTTTTGGGTGAAAAACAATGACATCATGATCATATTAAATGTATGTTTACATCAGGTCTAAAGTTGTCTCCTCATGCTTTTATACGGGAAACATTAATTCACAGCCTCAATTGGTAACAAGTGTTTATTTTGTCTTGAAGTTTTGCCTTCACAGTGTCACTGTCCGAGATGTTTGCTAAGAAAAATGGCTACACTGTTCGTCCCAACCAGGAGATGCTGGCCATCGGCTTCTGTAACATCATCCCCTCCTTCTTCCACTCTTTCACCACCAGTGCAGCACTGGCAAAAACCATGGTGAAGGACTCAACAGGCTGCAAGACACAGGTGAATTTCACATCTGGTCAATCCCATTTCTTTAATGGTTAGTCCAATCAGTCATTAAGATTTTGGATTGCATGCTTTCTTTCAAGCAAGTACCTTCTACTACAAAATTATGTAATCCACAATTGATCTTAGGTTTGCATTATACTTAAGTCTTCACAACTCATGTTTACAGAGATCTGGGAAAACTGTTCTCACTACCTTTATTTGCAATAAACAGTATTTATTAAATATTATATTTAATACCCAATGATGAAAAGTGGGATGCCCCATTGTGCTGTCAAAAGCAAGTTGGGGGCAAAAAGTTCTTTATAAGGCAAATAGTGACTTCCTGCATGAGGAACTGGTTTCCAGGAATACCACTGAAGTTTGTCCAGGGCCATTCCATAGAACATAATGTATTGTACCTGTTTGTGTTAACTGTGTGGATTATGTTCATGATAAACATCTCTCTCATTCTCTTTCTCTCTTTCTCCTCCATCAGGTATCGAGTTTGATCAGCGCCCTGGTTGTCCTTCTAGTCCTCCTTTTCTTTGCACCTTTTTTCTATGATCTCCAGAAGTGTGTTCTTGCCTGTATTATTATCGTCAGCCTTCGAGGTGCACTAAGAAAGTTCAAGGACATCCCGGCCAAGTGGCGCGCCAGCCAGAATGATGCCATCGTGTGGCTGGTTACAATGTCAGCCACAACTCTGATCAGTGTGGAGATGGGCCTCCTGGTCGGAATAGTTTTTTCCATGATGTGTGTCATCTTCAAGACCCAGAACCCTAAGGTGAGTGATGGATCTGATGCTGACGATGGTTTTTGAAAGCTGATATTGAAAATTGATTGAAGATTTTGCAGCTATGACTTGCTGGTATCAAATATTTAGTGAAAGACAAAAAATAACCTTTTGTAATCTCATCTAATCTGATGTCTGATGTCAGGTCTCTCTCCTGGGTCGAGCCAGTGGCACTGATTTTTATGAGGACATGGACGAGTACAAGAACCTCATGCCGCCACCTCGGGTTCAAGTCTTCCGCTTTCAGGCTCCTCTGTACTACGCCAACAAGGACTCATTCCTCAGATCTCTCTACAAAGCTGTTGGAGTTGAACCTTTCTTGGAGATGACTAAGAGGAGAAAGGTGGAGAAGAAGGCCAAAGATATGTCCTCAAAACAGGCCAAGGCAAATGGCGACAAAAACAACGGAGAGGTCATTATTGGACTCATACCAAGACAACTGGATTTCCACACTATAGTTTTAGACTGCTCTGCCATCCCCTTCATAGACTCGACAGGCATGGCCACATTTAAAGGGCTGGTCAAGGAATATAAAGAGATCAGGGTGAGCGTACTTCTTGCCAACTGTAACACCTCAATCGTTGATATCCTGCAGAAAGGAGAATTCTTTGGGAAGGATGACAAAGACATGAGCAGCCTGCTGTTTCATACAGTCCATGATGCAGTTCTTCATGCAAACAGTACATTTGCAGCAGCAGAAAACAGGTCAGAAGACTCTGTGGTGTAGAGCAGATGGAAGAAGAAGAGAAGAGAGAAAATGTTGTTGCGTATTCTATTTCTGTTTCTCCTTAGTAAACCTAAAAGTGGATTTAGGTATGCTATCCAGCCATTCGTAACAATACTGCTGTAGGTAGCTTTGAGGTTGCCTATTGGGAAGCTTTGCCCGAGAAAATATGGGGGTAGCAAGATGATGCAAGTAGGAAGTGTGTCCTATCAGTTAACTATGATGATTTGTGCCCTTAAAAAAAGCACGCCACATAAAACCGGATTTGCCCAACATGCATTCTTTAAAGCAGTTTTACAAGATTTTAAATGCAATTTCACTGACAGAAAGATGATTGTTTTAGACTGGTGCCCTTTGACTAGTGAAAGATATTCAGATATACTGCCTGACTCCACAGGGCCTGGATAAGTGGCCCCTGATATCTGATTATTACATTATATCATAAAACTAGCAGCGTCGCACGCATGTGGACTCCACACATTAGAACAAGAGGAATCATGTTGAACGTGAGAGAAGTTGGCCTTTGAATAAAAGTAAAATGAACGTATGGTAAAGATAATGTCGGGTAATATATTCGCTGATCAGCAAAATCTACCATGGCTAACAAATTGCTTCAGGAGCATGTCCCACTTATGAAAATTGAAAATTAAATACATGACAAACCGTTGTTGCAGCCCATATGTAGTCCATATTTGTTGGTTGACTCTAAGTCAGTGGCCACATTTGTTGCAGCTTTTGTTAGAGCTACTTAATCTGTAATGGACTGTGCCAGTTGTGGTCACTTCTATTTCCTCCTCTCATTAACCTTCTCCCCGTACTTTCTACATTTAATTATAATATCTTCCTGGCTGGACACGGGTAGTAGGAAAGAAAAGGAAATGAGCAGCAGGAAAGACAAATGGAACAAATGGTTTTGTACTTGTTTATGTACTTCTGATCTGAATGCTGGGACTCACAGACCAAGGTGTGTGTCTGAAGACTTTCCAGGGACTGCCCGTGATTGATAGCATCAGTGATAGCAAAGAATGAGGTCTAATAAATGTAAACAGTACTGTAACTTACATTTGATCTGCACATGCTCGCTTATGTAGTGCTTTATTTGACACTTGTTTTGTATGGATGTTCCTAGTCACAAATTTGTTTTCTTCAATTTCCAGGTTAGTTCTTTTCAAATGTTGATTAATGTTAGTGTTTTTCCAGATGATGCAGCTGTGTCACAATAAAGCTGTTTTAACTTTTTATATCACTTCACGCCTTCGGCCAAAGTCCATAGTGGCCCTAATCCAGGTGTCCAGAGTTCAGACATGGACATTCAGCTACTGTCAGCAGTATTCCCTGAGGTGTCATCCATTACCTTCGACCTCAAAATAATTTGCAAAAGAAGAAGCTTAACATGATTGCATCTCACACAGAGAGACCACCTCCTTCAGACCAGGGCTCAATACAACACACCTGTTTTCTGGTCACCCAACAAGAACACTATGATCTGTTCTCATACAAATAAAAGATTTACACACCTCTGAGATGTCTTGGATGAAAGCTAGTGAAATCTTCTGAAATGTATATTTTTTGTGAATAAACTGATGGCAACAGGTGATGCCACAATCTTTGTCAAAATGCCTCACTGCCACTGGTTTGTTCAATGTTTTCTGTTAAATCCTTCTTTTTTCTTAGGTCTTTCATTCCGTTGCTGTAAAATTTGAATCAAAACAGTAAAGTCTTTTGTACCTTCATGTGTACTTGCTCATGTGAAAAAGATAAGTGATGATGAACTGGCATTGTAATAAGATGGAGACATTCTTGTTTGTAATTGTAGAAAATTCTCATTTCATATTTTCATACACTTATTTTGTCATTTTCCATATGTTAACTGAACCACTCAAATCATGATAGTGATTACATCATATTTTAGGGGAAGTCCGTTTGACTTGGATTTCATAGTGTTGACATTCAACACTCATATACAAACACTGCCTTAATGTTCAATACTTGAATTAAACTGACAAGTTCTGAGTGAAGTGCTTGTGTTTGTGACTGACTTAGTGCTATTAGTAACAGACATTTATCATATCAGGGAATATCTGTTGATGACAAATGTTATTTAACTATATTATTTTGCCAAAGGAAGGAATATTAAAGCTGCATTTGTCAATATTCTTATATTAGCAATGGATCAAATGTAAATTGGCACTTTGTGTCACTTGAGACAGCAAAGGAATATTTATATATGAAAGCATAAAAGACAATGCCACTTATTTTCAACTCAACTACATTTTTAAGAAGTTAACTGTTCCAAAGTGCTGATTAGTGCAGACAACCTGAGAAGCTTTAACAGTGCTGCTGTGTCAGGCTCCTCACAACTACCCATTAGCTCATGAGGTAATACACCCATGCCTATTATTTGCAAACATAATCATTATACTTACAACATTTAAGTATGACTTGTTATGGCCGAAGTCATCCGAAATGATAGCACAGCTACAGCAGTCCATGTGACCAACCCGACTGACAACAGGAAGACAGAAACATATAGTCCATGTAATTATTCATAGCATAGTTACACATTCAGGTATATTTTAATGGGCCATAATTCACTTATTAACTTCAAAATGCTATGAGTAAGCTGTTTGCTTGCACCATGATTGCTAATGATTAAATAGGATTACGTGTTGTGCGCATGTCAAAACCATATTGTCTGTGGCTCATTTCATGAGTGCAACAGAGCTGAAAGACACAGTCTGAAACTGAGGTGTTTACTGAATCTGGTGATATGATAAAAGTAATACATTACACAATTACAAGTCATTTTGATTCATTTAAAGCATGGACAGATTTCTACGGACACCTATCTGGAAACAAGCACTCTAACTCTAAAGCAGAAAGAACTTGGTGTCACCAAACTGATTAAAAATGATCCTGTTGATTTAAAAGGAAAGCACCTGAAAGGAATAGTGCGGCACGGTGGCGCAGCAGGTAGTGTGCGTGCCTCACAGCAAGAAGGTTGCCGGTTTGATCCCTGGGTCAGGCGGGGGCCTTTCTGTGTGAAGTTTGCATGTTCTTCCCGTGCATGCGTGGGTTCTCTCCGGGCACTCCGGCTTCCTCCCACAGACCAAAAACATGCTCATTAGGTTAATTGGTGACTCTAAATTGTCCCTAGGTGTGAATGTGAGAGTGAATGGTTGTATGTGTGTTGCCTTGCAGTCGGCTGGCGACCGGCTCAGGGTGTACCCCGCCTCTCGCCCGTTGACAGCTGGGATAGGCTCCAGCCACCCCCCCAACCCCGAAAGCGATAATCAGGGGTATAGAAGATGAATGAAAGGAATAGTTTTTTTTTCAGGGGGGAAATATGCTTACCCACTTTCTGGTGGACATTAAATGAGAAGACCAACACCACTTACATGTCTATTGCAGCCTGCAGCTGGTTAGCTTAGCACAAATACTGCTTGTCAGAGGTGCACAGTGTTTCCATGCAGAGCTATCATTCCACAACTTCTACATTTTGAGCTGTGATTCTTGTCTCTCTAAATGTAATTGTCACTCAGATATCACACATGACCCAAAAGATCAGCCTCAAACATGTGTTGATAAAATGTCACAGATATGAAATGAGTTTGCTCCTCACCTGCTTCACTTTGCATGAAGTTGTACTGCTGTGGTCAAAAATCCATGAATGATTAACCACCTAAACTGTCTCGGTCCAAATCTAACAAAATCTGCCTGCTGTCAGAGCGCCTTGAGAGCTAACTAGTCTGTTCCGTCCATGCAAAAACAGAATGGCAAAAATGACAAGTGTCTCTTTTACAACAGAGTTATGTGAGGCCAGACAAGTTGTTTCCCTGTTTCCAGTCTCTATGCTAAGCTAAGCTAACCAGCTGTTGGACCACGAGGAGAGCGGGATCAACTAAACCTCAGCAAGAATGTGAATAGGTTTATTCCTGAAAATGCCAAACTATTACTTTAATAAAGTCATGATATTATTTGAGATAGCTTGTGTTTTTTATGGCACATCACCAAACCTTTATGCTTCTTGCACAGGTTCTGAACAGTTCCAGATGTACAATTTTCATGTAATGCTTTTGTAGTCAAAGTCAGTATGTCAGCTCCAATAGTCTCCTTCCTGGTTATATACAGTTATATATATGTACTTTGTTTTTTCTCTGTACTGAAAATTCCTTAGAAACCCAGAGAACATCAGCTCAAAGCCAACTGTGATCTCTGTATGATTCCTCTTCATTGCTGTGTCACCCACCGTTTGCATAAATATTCATCAGCGGATGAGGCGATTTAGAGATGGTGTGTCATTTTCTGACATAATTATCATATCTGCAAGGTCACTGGGAGAAAGACCGGCAGTCACTCTGGATGACAGCAGTGCCATCAGACAGGAATTGAAAAACAAGATGAAGAAAAACACATTTCCCTTGTTTTTGACTGTGATATTCTTTTTGCACAATAAAGTTTGACAGAGGAGGGTTTACCGCGTACTTCAGGCTGCTGAGACCAATGCTGTGAGCATGTCATCTGACCTTTGACCTACTGAGTCATCTGGAAGTAACAAGTATGTCAAGCTGCTAACTGAAGTGAATCACTTGACTCTGGGTGAACAGAAAATGCACCTCCATAGAACACAACATGGTTCCTGTTTTGAAGACACACTCTTTGTTGGGGCTGGGAAACTTTTGCATCAATGCTGCCCTCTATTGGTTAATAATGTGAACAGCAGAAACAAGCACACACTGTTTCCTCAGCAATCAAAATGATGTTATTAGGGGAAACCATTACAATCAAAGAAGTCAGACCTTTCTGAGTGATATTTTTTTCTCCAGCATTCTTTATTCCTTTAAAAATATATTTTCACACAGGCACTGTAATAAACAGTATACAGCTTGTAGGTCAGTGCCAGTGCTTTAGCATACAAACGATATTCAAGAAAAACTCAAACACAGGATAGAACAATCACTGGATGAGATCACTGAAGAAAGTTCAAGCAGTTTGTAATGATCAGAGTTCATGTTCAAGATAACAACAAAAACTCAAAAAGGCAAAATAAAGTCACTTCTTTCAGCACCGCTCAGCTCTGCAGTCTGCAGCAGCCTGATATGATATTCACAACATGCTCTACACATTATATTGGACTACATAAAAAATGATGATGACAGCGGATTCGGCTGATAACTGACGACCATGATGGCTGATAGAGTCAGTGAGAGCTTCAGGTTTTTTTTGTTTTTTTTTTTGTTCTTGGATCACCTGGTGATGTCCAGCCATGCAGAGTGCAAATAGTTTTGGTTTTATTTGCTCAGCTTTTCAAACCGCTTTCCACTAAACACATACAGCAGTCCTTAAAGAAGTTAGAATCATTTGTTTTCAATGAATGAAATGATTTTTAATGCTGTAAGCTGCAAAAATGAGCACATAAAATCAAAACTATGTGCATACCAGTAAAGTGAAAATATTTCTGTGATGATTTGGATGAACCACCCCTATATAAACACAGCATTGTTGGTACAGCCTCGTTGGGAAACTCGACAATGTAGTGCAACCCTGATTTGCTGGGATGTTGTGTAGACATAAATAAAACAGTAACGCAATAAGTAGTTTTATGAAGTGTTCCTGAACCCATGTAGTAACGTCCTTTATAAAATCATGTGTTCACAAAACGGTGATCCTTGCTCCATCCTTGCTTGTGAGCCTTTCCAGGATGCCCCTTTCATACCCAATCATGATACTATCACCTGTTACCAATGAACCTGTTTACCTGTGGAATGTTCCAAACAGGTGTTTTTGGAGCATTCCACAACTTTCCCAGCCTTTAACTGCTCCTGTCCCAACTTGTCTGAAAAGTGTTACTGCATCAAATTCAGAATAAGCAGATATTTACGAAAATCAGTGAAACTGATGAGGTCAAACATTAAATATATTGTCTTTGAACTGTTTTCAGTTGAGTATATGTCAAAAAGAATTGGCAAATGATCACTATTTTATTTTTGTTCTTACACAGCGTCCAAACTTTTTTGAATCAGAGGTCGTCTACAGGTCAGAGGTGTATTCCATGAGCAGCCCAAACACACTGGCTTCAGCTGCTGTAAAGAGATATTAATGCTTTTTTTTCTCAAAACTGACACCTTATTTGTTCCATAGACAGAGAGTACATACAAAAGACAAAAAGACACAAATCAAGCAGTGCTAAGAAAACAATGCCCTCTGGCCTAAATAGGGTTCCCACTGTTTTTTTTTCAGTTTTACACTTCACATACTGCAGTTTGATCATTGACCGGCCTTTAACCATTTGTTCAAAAGCTAAAAATACCCAAGGTGTTGAGACATTGCTTCTCCCAGACAAACAATTCAGTCTCTTCCATTTGCCATGCTTTTTTTTTTCCCTCTGTGCTTTTATCGAGACATTTCATACAAAAACTAATCTTGTGCAAACTGATACATAACAAAATTAGACGCAAAACTCATTGTTCACACAGGCTATTAGGGTTGATTCAAAAGAATCTGTTTAGATCATTTTCAATACTTCTGTACAAACAAAATCACAATCTAAACCAGCCATGATATAACATGATCTCCAGTTCAAACCAAGAAACTTAGTCCGTTTCTACAAATAAACAGAGATTCCTGTTTGATACATTGATCATAATGGTGCAACATGGAGGGTTGTTTTCTGTCCAATGGGGCGATCAGTGTGGTACAGCTACATCGCTTTTGACATCAAATCAGCTTTTGCTGTCATAAAACTCATCAGAAGAAGAAGATGAGGCAAGGCCGATATACGTGTGCATGGCGGAAGATCTAGTTAGATCAGAAACCAGCATTTGGTACATTGAAAGAAACATTAAGAGCATTGGATGCTGAACTGGACAGAAGTAGAGACAAATTTGAAGAAGATAGGTTTGTGAGATCAGCAGAGTCTTGTGATTGGTTCGTTCGCTCCATGTGACAGTGTCTTTAGATACTTTACATACTTTAGATACATGCTTGTCTCTGCAGTGTTACTGCTTTCATTCACAACAAAGCCATTCCTGCATTTCCCCTGAAATGGTCTCGATGTGGGAAACTGACTGTACAGATTACCCTGAATCTCAATCCCTGCTCCCATTCACACATGACCCCATGCAGGAAATGTTCCTGAACATTTCAGGGATGGACTGCATGTGTGAAAGCGGATTTAGAGGAGATACTGGCATGTGTGACAGGGGCTTTAGAGAAGATACTGGCCGAGAGTACAAGCAGCCAGACAGTAACCAATGGCTCAGTGGTAGCTAATAGCTACTGTTGAACTCTCATGTTTGACACCTCAGCAGCGAACAGTCAGGAGCTGCTGGTGGTTAGTGGTCGGAAAACCTTTAGGTAGCAACTTCTCCCCGGCAGCTAACTGGTAAGAAGTCTTTAAATAGAAATGTAATGAGTTTAACTGCTATCTACTATCAATCATTTGCCTGCAACTGATTGTCTTCCCATCAAGTTATTTGATCAAACTTAGCTGCTGCTGGTCCGGGTGGGGCAGGCCTGGCTGTGTCTGAAGTGCATGATGTGCACAGCTGTCTGATGCCACCAGTAAAACATCACCACCACCAGTATGTGCCACACCTGGTGGCTGGCACCTAGGTAGTTCAGCTGGCCTAGGAGAAGAGAGGAAGAAAATGCTCTAAAGAGTGTGTAGGCTGGTTTTCTTCACAGTGTAGGAGGATGGAAACATGTGTCAGGAGGAAATCACAAAGACCAGAGGGATGAAATTCAAAGTCCATCCTTTTCAGAGAGAGGTTCCTTGAAGCGCTCAGGAAAAAGTTAAATGTCCAGTGTAAGAGCTTAACATGTTATGCATCAGTCTATCCTTCTTGACACTGCTCAGCGTCATGGTTTTTGGGACACAATCCATCATTCTGTGATTTTCCTAGCATGACAAGCTAAAGTGGCCATTGTGAGAAAGGCCTGTAACACTGTATATTCGCTTGTTCAGTGGTCATTAAGGAAATCGTTCTCAGAATTTAAGAAGTACTGTTGACATATAATAGTGTGTGTTTCATCATTTCTAGTCTTCTACTATCATATAGAGACATTTTTATCAGTATAACACTGCCTCCTCAGAATCTACTGCAGCATCAATAACCTATAAAATACATTGTCTTAGATGAAACAGCAGTGGGAATTATTGTTGAATATTATTTTTATTATTATTATTATTTTTTTTTTCAAGTTCTTACATCTTAGACCATGTCTACCTCAGATATGATGCCCTCTAGTGGTACTGCTGGACAGAGCAGTGAGGTTTAAGAGACCATGTGATTTTGCTCCAGGCAGCGTAGGTTCAAGCTCGTCTTAAACTTTGAACTGCAGCTAACAGTGACGAAACAAAAGAGATGTTTCATTGGTTTAACACTACAGCTCTCTACTTCACACACAGAGACAGAGGAGAAGGACTCACCAGGGAAATAGCGTTCAGGGATCTTGGTGACATAGAACAGGAAGGCAGATCCAGCTATCAGGTACATCACTATGACACGAGGCAGGAACAGCTGCACATACGACAACACCAAAGTTTATATGACCAGACATTATGCACCCAGGAGAATAAAGAGCTGAGATTCATGACCTTGTGAGGAATATTTCTCTTAACTAAGCTGCAAAATAGTGTACACAGAGGTGTAAAAATGTAAATGTGAGCAGACTTACATACTCTAACTTTGCTTTTTGTCTAATATTACTGTATTTCCACACCTGTACAGCATCGGAGGTGAACCCTCCATTGAGCCAGACCCAGTGACACGCTGGGACCACACTGATGCCAGCCACACAGCAGAAGATCGTCATCCGGATCCGTCGCCAGTCGTTGCTGAGGTAACGAGGGTGGACCTGAGCACAGAAGACGGCCAGGATGAGTGACAGGACTGTTAGCAGGTAGACCTGTCGCCAAAACTGCAAAACAGGAGAGGAACCGATTAGATACAGTCCAGTCAGAGCTGGAGAATGTTTCATCAATACTATAACATTTCAAGAAAATGAAGAGAATGGTGGAAATTTGGGGTCAGATCTTTTTCCTAACTTTGAACTGTGATGTAAATCGCCATGTTGAGTGTTCATGCTTACAGCATTACAGTAGAAAGCGTAGAAGATCCCAGGCACGTAACAGCCAAGGATGCCAACAGAGATGCCTGCGTAGTCCAGCGCCAGCCAGCGACGGCTAGTCTTCTCTGAACGGTGGCACGAGAACAGGTGATACCCCACAGAGCACAGCATGCACACCTGGGATGAAAACACAAAAGATACTGAGATTATTGTTTGTGACTATTGATATATGTTTCAAGCTTTTTTTAATGGATGTCTTTATTGGCTTCAATTAGGGGATCTTTGCTTTGTTTTACTTTAACATGCATTTCTACAAACAGAGAAAGGTGTTTTAGGGGGAGGGTGGGAAGGTAACATGTACAAATATATACAAACCGTTCACTGCTATCACACAAACAACTAAGACCACCACTATACTGAATAATTCATCAGCTGCCAATAGGGACTTTGAACTACACTATCATTCCTATTGTGGCTCTTCATCAGTGCCTCTCCTTTACAATAGTTACACCTATACACAGCTCACACACCTTACCCAGGTAGAGGTGAACTGATTGCACCTGTGGCAGGAAACACAAAACCTATATGAATCAGTTTACTCAACCATGCACAGGCACAGAGGATGTAAATATTTTCCTATACAGTACAAGTACTCAGATTTTCACAATAAACCAATACATAAAGGTATACTATGGAGCAATTTGGCCCCCACCCCCTGTCTCATCACCACCGGAAGCATAGCACCCTGACCCCTAACCACAGCTCCTGTGTGAAAGGTGCTACACAAACGAAGTCTATTAGTATTACTATTATCACAGCGTCCACCCAACCAAATAACACTTACCTGGAAGCAGAAAAGTCCTATAGCATAGATGGCGTAGTCCTCTCTGTTAGCTCCAGAGGCTGGCAGTACTGAGGAGAGGTCGTTGACCCCCAGAGAGAAGAAGAGCAGGAAACCAAGAAGGTGGCTCCAGATATTCACCGTCTCATTGGACAGAATAAAAATACTGCAACAGAAAAGAAGGCACAAAGATGTTCCACAAGGCCAGCGTGTGTACACACTAAGACGCGTGTGAGTAATCTTCCTATACTGTAACATGCAGGATATTTGCATAAGCGGGAGCCATAGTATGGTTCTAGATCATTAGCACCAGAAGTTCATCCAAATAAGTAGGAAAAAGAACTGGACTAGGATGTCGTGAGTAAGTCTTAAACATGACTCCCACCTCCTCAGGCAGAGTTTGGAGGGCAGGTGAGCCCTGTAGCCATCTGTGATGTAGGGATTTTCTTTGAGAAAGAGTGGGATTTGTTCATAGGTGTACAGTCTTATCCTGTGGGGTATCAGCACCGGCCAGTGCTGGTAGCTGCCCAGTTCGATGTAGTGGGCAGTCTTCAGCAGTTTCTGGGGCATCTTGAGCAGCATCTTGTCCTCTGCTCCTCTGGTACAAGGCAAGCTGCGGAGGTTAAGGCTGAGTTTGGAGAGAGGAAAAGAGAAACCAAAGGTTAGTATGTGACAGGACGGTAAGTGACAGTAAGTTATCTCAGGCTTTTCACGTGACAGGAGCAGAAAACAATGCTAACATGTAGTGTTTATGACACAATCGCCAGTGTTGATAAACCCCGTTCAGTGGTGGAAGAAGTGCTCAGATCTTCTACTTAAGTGAAAGTAGCAAAAGCACGGTTTAAAAATACTCTGTCCATGTTGGTATCGAAATATACTTAAAGTAACAAAGGTAAAAGTACACAATGCAAAAAAAGGGACATTTCAGAATAATATATAGTTTACTATAAGAAGTGGTGCATTACCAAATAAATACGACTAATACTGCAGCTGGTAAAGGTGGAATTAGTAAAACTACTTGATATATTGTCCAGTCAGTGAATCCATAATAATATATCATCATTTATTAGTTTATTTATATTTTGCATTAATAATCTGACAAGGTAACTAGTAACAACTCTTATCAAATAAATACAGTTGAGTAAAAAGTACAGCAATGGCTTACAAAATGCAGTGAAGTAGAAGTATAAAGTAGCAGAAAATGGAAATACTTGAGTAAATGTAACGTTACTTTGCTTCATTCCACCACTGACCCCATTTAATTATTAATGTGTGCATTAATGTGTTTACAAGTAAGCTAGCTTACGCTAACCTCGGTTATAATGTTTACCGACGGCTGTATCCTCTAACTATCAGTATCTCTTTCACTTATAGCTAAATGATTTCAAATAACAAAACAGAAATGACATTACTGACATCTTCTTCCTGTGTGTCAGGTTGTTTTGTTATTGTCAAGCCATGTTAGCAGGCTAAATTCCGGTACAATGCCAACAATTGCTAACAGGCACTGTTTTCGCCAGCTAAACTGATTGAAAACAGGTTTATACAACTCACCATTAGTCGCAGCCCGACTGTGGATGTCCTCGTTCGGGCAATTCAGCCATATCTGGGTGGCTATCAAGCTAGCATAGCGTTACAAAATATTACATTATGATAAAAAAGAAAGTCATAACCTCCGCTACTGTAAAACAGCAGCCAATTTATCTTCTTCTATTTGATGTTGATAGTATACGAGGACGAAGCAGCACGCTACCGCCACCAGCTGGTGTGGAGTGTGAGGATCGTATCTGTTCCTTTTTGGAAACAAAATAAGATTCTGAACTTTCCTGCTAAATATGTCTTAAATTTTCCATTAAATTGATTTCTCAGAGGCTTAGACTTAGGTCTGTTCTCTAAATTTAAGTATTAGACTTTATAAAGTAGTGCTTATTGTAGTCTAGAGGTTTGAGGAGCTCCCAGTAGATATCTCCACCACAGCTGAAATGACAATCACGCCCTTGCTTAAGGCAGTAGTTTAATTACAATGCACATTGTTTACTGACAGTTTAAATGTTTTCATTTAATAAGCCGGACTTCTGACCACACCCTTCATAATTTAATCAGTTTTGCCTTTGATGGAGGGATTGACTGTGGTCACACTCCGCTCAAATTTCAGCCGCAGTGGTATGAAGAAATCCAGGCCTCTCTCGTTTTGTTTTTCAACGGAGGTCAAAGCAGAGCATCTGGTGATTCCTCCTCTCTGCCATCAGTCCCTTTAGCCTGGAAGAAACAAGACCAGTCCTCCTTCTGGCATCACCATCCACCTCCAGCTCTGACAGGCCGATTTTAAACCGAGGTCATATCATCCAGTTTTCTTATAATCTACACTAAGTGCTTTAAGGTGGGGAATATATATATGTGTGTGTGTGTGTGTGTGTGTGTATACACACATGTATATACACACACATATATATGAGTATCTTCTTTAAAACTGCTATAATGATGACTTGGTATCTCCATTTTTTCACTCTGCAGCTGTTTTAAACATTACATTTGTCCTTCATTATAGTACAGATTAAAGAGCAACAACTGGAGAGGACATGCAGAGTCCCTGTATCCTTGTCCAATGACTACACCCAAAAATAAAGCGGATCACATAATCCATTACAGCCACCCATGAAATATCCAAGGGGAGACCCCTGGCTATCATAGATGAAATGCCATTTGTTGACACAATGACTTTGGTATGTTCTTATTTGAGTTGTTTACTGTCATGACTTCTTCCTACTTAAAAGATGAAATTAAGCCTACTAGGAAGCCACAGGCAGTTGGTGCATTGGCATCCCTCTAGACGCAATGAAATATATAATTACCGTACCGCACTTCCTGGAATGTGGTGAGCATCTGAGGTGAGATGGATGGTATTCATGTAAAGGTTTAAGCTTATGCCATGATAAAGTGTACTTTTGTGGGCGTAATCATGTTCTGCTGTCAAGTAGACATGTATGGATTACTCACAGAGCCCAGTCTTTTCTCTTGAGACAAAGGAGTAGGTTTAATTTCAGCTGCTGGGGAGTCATATTCTGGATCAGGCTCATGCACGCCAAACAAATCACTCTGACATACCAAGGACGTTGTGTTAGCGTATTCAATGCTGCTTTCCATCTGCTATTGATTTACAGGAACACCATGCACTTGTTTGTCCGAAAAAAAAAAAAAAAAAACAATGACAAAACATCAGGCATATAGCACATTATTGAGAGAGTAGTTCATATGTCAGTGAGAAATGTACTGTAATAAGCCACTGATGAATTGTTCATGTACTCAGAGGCAAACTTTCACTAAATCTTGAAGCACGACACCCTTATAAAACACATTTCAAACGGTGAAAGTAATGAATTCATCGTTTCAGAAGAGGAGAATGGTTGCCTTTGCATCTATCTAAAAATACCGGGATATTTACGGGTCAAATATTTTCTTTAGTAGTTCTAATAAGTCATCTGGGCCATCAGTCTGTCATTCCTTGTGTTTCTGTTTTCCCAGTCAGTCACTATGTATGCCAGCTGCTCTGGCAACTGAAAGTCCAGTCAGATGGCAACACAGGAAGATAAATGACTTTGCCTTCAAAATAAAAACATCATGGAGTCAGACAAAGCAAATAGGAATAAAATCAGACTCAATAAAATGTTAAGATTTTTTTCCACACATTCTCTCTTATTTTGTAGTATTTTGCAACATAATATACATTACATGTATCTGTAATATGTATTTACTGTATATTTTTGCCTGAAGATGTGGGCTATGCTGTCTCTGGAGATTAAAAACTAAGCCTTTAATATAGCAAATATTTTGTTTATCATTATTGTTGTTGTAGTTGTTGTTGTTGTTGTTGTTGTTGTTGTTGTTGTTGTTGTTACTGCAATTTGATTGAATTTATATAGACCTGGCATTAGTATTTTCTGTATGTCTTTAATAATAGTATCTTGTTTAATCCCTCTGCTTATGAACTATTTAAATAGCTGGTTTAATTTTGATTATACATGACTCTCAGTTATAGAACATTGGTAGATATTCATATATAAATGAAAAATACACTGATAGAATAAAACTGAAGTATAGATATAGATATAAAAAAAAACACTCAAGAGTGTAATTATGGCCCAATTATAGCACTGTATCTAAATTTGTTGTGTTGAAATATAAAACAAATATATAAATAGAAATAAACATATCAAAGCTTCTTCAGGTATTACAGTAGTATTACAGTAGAAGTGGTATTTTGCTGCGTTGGTGAGTTCAGTTTAATTTGAAGAATCCTGAGGGAAGCTCTGCTCTGCTGATCCTGATCCTGATCCTGATCCTGCTGCTGGGACTGTGGTGGGCAGCAGCTCAGTGTCCTGCCCCCTTCGCGCCATGAGCACCGTCAGCCTGTACCTCCACCCAGCGCTGAGACAACATGTGAACCCCGGCCTGATGCTGTGAGGATGACGATGAAGGTCTCATACCGTCGCTGCATCGGCTGATGCTGATATGAAACGCATGGATTATGGATCGGATGTGGATATGTTGCAGAATCCTCCTTTTCCTCAGCGTGTGCGTCAATCCGTCGCTGCATGACGGCGACGACGCGTCTTGTGATGGAGCGTTTGATATTTATTTTGTGTTAGACAGGTGAGTGATTGCGGATCGGTTCTGTCCGCACGCGTGTGTTTGTGCAGCCAGCAGGGGCAGAGCGGTAGATTTATTTCATACATTTTTCATAAGTGCAGGGACTCTTTACTCGGTCCTCTCCTTGTATGGCTGTGTTTAGTTTTCCACGTCCCTCTGTTGCCTCACTGCAGGTTGGACAGAGTTGCTGCTCATCTTTTCTGTCTGATCATCAGCGTTTGGGGTGTAAACTTGGAGAAAGTTCACTTTTAGAGCCTGCATTGTTCCTCACAGGGTGAACTAAGTTCTAAACAGGCAGTAACACAATGAAGTATCTGTTTATTCTGTGCAGCAGCAGAATAAACTGACCAACACCCATCCTGTTTGTTTTTTACTTATGCATGCATGATATTTTTATGTTCGGATGGACCAGAATAAGAGAGCTCCATGGATGCTCTGGGAAAGATGATCAAGTTTTTACATGAATCTCCATATTTGTAGATTGTTCTGAACCTCTATACGTGTTTGCATGTATTTATTTATAAGTATATTTTTTTTATTTCTGTATTTTAGTTCTTCTACTCAGTCAATACAGCATCAAAACTAAACTCATGCATTCAAATGAAGTTTGGTTTCACTGATTGATGGACCTTCCCTTGTTTTTGTCAACTTGTGTTATCCTCAGTGCTTGAGTTTGGTTATATTTGATATTTCACGTTTGGGTGAGTGTTATTTATCCCTCTGGTGCCGCCTGTTTTTGCAGATCAGGCAGCGTGTCGGGACACTGGGATGAGATTTATGGATTTGTGGAGCAGCTCACCAGCAGGTTTGTCAGGTAAGCCTAAATCACTGTTATGTGCTTTTAAACTTTGTGATGCTTATTCCTCTCGTGTCTCTCCTGCTCGTCCCATCACAGCAATGCAGAACTTAATATGGCACTCTTTAAAACAAAGTGAAAAAGTGCTTAACAGACAACCAGGCATATTACATTTGAAGCTAAACTAATAAAAAAAAGGCTATTTAAAGAGTGAAGAGTCATTATAGGTCTTTAAATTACAGTACAAACAGTAGTAGTGAGTAGAAAAGTAGGGCACGTCTATTTTGGGCAGCAGACATCATAAGAGGCCACCAACTGCTCCAAAACCCCTCTGGGTAATGGTGCAGAGGGTGTGTGTGTGTGTGTGTGTGTGTGATATCTTTAGGTTTAATAGTGGGTTGCTAAATGTGAGTGCAAAACATCTAGCCAGATGTCGAAGGTGGTGCTGACCACAACAGACAGTCCTGTCCCCCTTCACAGCCTGAAGGGTAGAGCGCGAAAGTAGCACTGACGGGGTTGAGGGCTTCAGTTCTTTACTGTGTGGAGATCAGAGGGTGTGATTCAGTCCAAGAAGGCGTTTGATGAAATGAAATGCTGCTTGATGAAGTTTAATTCCATGCTTTGTGCATTTATGTTATGCAACCTTGTATTGTCTGCTTTGTCATTACAATACACTTCATGATAAGATTAAAAGTTTTGCTATATGTTAGTGTCATATGTGTCACTTTAGCATCTAACCAGATGAAGCAGCCAGAGAGCAGGCAGAGACATTTAAGATAAACTAGTAAAACTTAGGGAGAAGGGTCCTACGTTGTACTCGCGCCACCATCCCCCTTCTTGTGTTTTGTTTCAGTACATTATACAGTATATCATCTTATTTCATGTCATCCTGTTGGCGTTGATGGTTTTGTCTATTTTCTGTCCAATCAAAATTAAATTGTATGTAATTGAATTTATGGGAATTCGTTTTGTTGTCTTTAGTTCCAAAGCCACCTTGTAAAAGACACAAAACATAGTTCCTGATTTTATAGGTTGTGTAGCTTTGTAGATTCACAAGCTCTCTCTCTCTGTGTGTCTGTGTGTTTCTGTGTGTGTCTGTGTGTGTGTGTTTCAGTCCCAGGATGAAGGTTTCCTACATTGTCTTTTCAGCCAAAGCAGTCGTAATACTGCCACTAACTGGAGACAGGTACCGTCTTCACCTTTTAAAACTTCCCTTTCTTCTCCTTTGCTCCTTCTCCACCTCACTTCCAAGCCCATCCTCCTCCTCCTCCTCCTCCTCTTCCTCACTGATAAACAACATCACAACACTGATAAGCAGATCACACAGAGCTGTCATCAGTCTTTATTGACACTGTGTCATCCATGCTTTGTGATCTGTGCAGGTCAAAGATAGACGAAGGTCTGCAGAAGCTGAGCCAAATCAAACCTGCTGGTGAAACATACATGCATGAAGGCATGAAGGCGGTACGTACACTCATCTAACAGTGATACTGGTTCCATCAAATCCATACAAAAGTCAGTGTCATGATCCTGTGGGAGCTACATGTGCGTGTATGTGTGTGAGCTGTGCTCAGTTTTACTTTAGACTCTCCTCCGACTCTCACTCCTCAGGTATCAGAGCAGATGAAGACGCAAACTTCGCCCTCATCCAGCATCATCATCGTTCTGACTGATGGCAAGCTGGAAGTTTACCCCTATGAACTGAGTGTTCAGGAGGTATTAAACACACATACACACACACACACACACACACACACACACACACACACACTTTACAGCATAAATGATATTGAAACCATGAAGTGGATGACATGTAGGATGAAGAATAATTTTCACCATGAACATTTTCCTTAATTTTTTAGGGTTCTTCTCAAGCAGTGCAGCACAAAACAGAGCTTGAAGAGACTTTAAATATGCTCAGCTATTCCGTCTCAGTAAATTTCATGTTCCGCTGTTTTATTTGGTTTGTGGGTTTGTTGTTGATGAGCTCTGTTCCCTCCTTTTTTTGCAGTTTCAGGATGAGTTCATGTGCCATTTGCTCTTGTTTTTTTATCTTGTGTTTCACTGCTGCATGGCCAGTTGTCCTTTAGGGACAAATAAAGCAGCTCATCAACATTTTCAAGGGTCTGCATGTTGATTTTTGTGTCATGAAGCATGAACTGAACTGGTCGCTGATTGGAAGAAGCAAAAACATTTATCACTCTAAAACCTGATAGTGTGTTGTCTAGGCTGTTTCATTATAAGTTTTACAGGACTGACATGACTGAACTGTAACAAGATCATATAATCTTTTCTGATAACATCAACATGGGTTGATTAGATGTTAGTCAAAGCAGATCTTGACCCATGACTTTGTGTTGTGCCTCCCAGGCGGACAAAGCCAGAGGGTTTGGAGCCAGAGTGTACTGTGTCGGGGTCATGGACTTTGACCAGAAACAGGTAGGAGGACTTTTTTTGGTGACTCTTCTCTCTTGATTTTCATGTTGGCCTGTGAGAAAGAAACTTGTCTCTGTCACTGATACTGTTGGCTGTGTAAATGCTGCGGTTTTATTTGACTTTCTGTCTGTGTGTGTAAGCTTGGCTGCTGCTTTTGGCCCAGATTTTGTAACTCACCTTGACCTGATTGGTTAGTCTGCTTGAGTTCAACTGGAGCCTCCCACAGAACAGCAAGCAGCTGGCTGAGATTCAAAGTTTGTAGTTTATGCTGCGATTGGTTTATGTAAAATCATGGAATACATTTTGTTTTGAGTTACCATTTCCTCTGAGAGTCTTTGATTTCTCCCCGCGCAGGTATCAGGTTATTGAAAAGGAGCCTTGTGGTGGTAATGAAAACACTGAACTCAGTGAGGATGAAACCTAATGTGCCCTCAAAGTTGTTTTTCATGCAAATAAGAATGAACCCAAATGTCTTCTGCTGACTGTGAAGGCTGTAAGAAATACAACTGGGAAAAACTGCCATTATTCAGAAGAACCACTGGTCTGCAGTGTTTGTAATAATGCTGTGATATGTGATATTTTCCACAGTCAACACCATGTCATAAGTTATTCTTAATGAAATTTACAGTGCAGTGAAAAACTGTAATTACATTTGTTGAGAAATATAATAATACAATGTTTCATTTAAAGTGGCGTTCATTGCAGCACAACCCCCCACCCTGAATCATTCATGCTGCCTTAATCCTGTTATAGTGACAGTGTTGAGCTGCAAAATAAGTATGAATAAGCACAACTGTAAGGCTTCAGAATTGTATAATTCATGACAACGGGTCAACGGGTGCACAAGTGCTTCTGCCCTGTTACTGACCGAGTGCATTTTGCAGGCTGAGGAGGAAATAATTATATCACTCCCTAATTAGATAATGCCAGACCAGCATCCTGTTCTGTTACTGTTAAAACAGGAGATGAAAGCTTCAGCCAGCTGTCCAGAGCTTTCATCTCCTATAAACTGACTTTTCCTCCCAAACTACTGCTGAAGCACTGACCCGAAACAAGCAGATCTCCTGCAGAGGCTGCAAGAAGTGAACACTCTCATGAAAAATTTCACTGGTATGAGAATTAAAATGAACTGTAGTTCTTCTGATTTTCGTCACAGCTCGCTGAAATAGCAGACGGCACAGAACAAGTCTTCCCAGTGCTGTCCGGGTTTCATGCCCTCAAGGACATCGTCAGCTCGGTGAGGTCACATCACATACAGCAGTATACAAAGACAGTGTGGCATGACGCTGTGTGAGTACACACTTCCAACCTGAGCTGTTGTATGTGTCTCCACACAGATCCTGAAGCAGTCATGCACAGACGTATTCACAATAGAGCCGTCGAGTGTTTGCGTGAACGGTAAGTTAGTTTGTTGCATCTGTCATGTTTGAATAGGATAATGCAGCTAAAGTATGGTGTAAATACATTATGTTCTTATGTAAAATGCATTTTTAGTTTGACCAAATAACTGCAAAACTGATAACGTTCCCATCTCCCTCAGGTGTGCATTGTGTGTTAATGCTGATGAGTAAATGTTAGCATGACAGTAAATTAAACTAAGAAGGTGAACGTGATAAAAAATACCTGCTAAATATGAGCATTGACATTGTGAGCATGTTAGCGTACTGGAGTAAGTATTTAGCTAAAGAACCCTTACGGAGCCTCTAGCATGGCTGTAGACAATTTGTCTTGTTTAATTTTAATTTGCTCAGTTACCACACTTACTATTTAATGATTGCTGTTTGTGTTTGCTGCAATCTGAGCACAATGTCATGGTTGTGTAATGATGTGACTGATGTTTCCCAGAGTCTTTCAGCGTGGTGCTGAGGGGCAGTGGCTTCAGCGGATCCAAGAGGACAGACAACATACTCTGCTCCCTCACTGTCAATCAGAACACATATGGTCAGTACATGACACAGCACACTCATGACATATCAGCTGATGCATGGCTTGTTTTTGGAATGTTAAAATGTGGAAGGAGGCGATGTTAAAAGTTTACTTACCAATGATGCCTGAAGCGCGTGCCCAGACGAGACTGCAGGAGAACATCATGTATGAAGTGAAATGTGACCCATTGTGCAGATCTGCAGTGGAAAGTCACAGTCATGACGTCCAGAAACAAACAGTGGCTGCTTGTTATTGACTTCAGCTGGAGAACAGAGGAGACATTATGGGGCAGAGGGAAGAGATCTGTGTATCTCTCTCTCTCATTAATCTATTAACAGATTGAAGGGAAGGGGAGGGGGCGGTGTCACTGAGAGGACATGAAGGGATAACACATAACTATGTTTTATCTTTGGCTTCTTCTTCTAACTGGCTTGTTTTTATCGGCTCTGCTGGAATTCCTTTCGTTCTTTCTTTTGCTGTTGCTCTGTTGCTGAGTTTTCATTTGACTTTGATGTTTCTAAAATTTCTTGTGAGGGAATAGTACAATAAAAGAATCTAGTTTTCCATTAAAGTAGTTTCTGGAAATAGCATGGCATTGACAATTGTCAAACAAGTTTAACTCATAATGAACACATAGGAATAGTAATGGCATGACAGCGAGTGGAAAATTAGATGATGCACCAACGCTGACTGTAACTAAATTATTATAGAAAACATGTTTTTGGCTGTAACTCAAAAATTCACACTGAACTCATTACAGAATTTCACACAGGTGTCTCATAGGATAAAATGATGGCCTGATGACATTTTATATCCAAGAGGTCAAAGGTCGGCTTCACTGTGACTTCGTTATGTTCTGTAGAAACACTGTTCTGGCCGTTATTCAACACCATAACTCACCTGTCCACCTTGAAACGGTCAGTTTGTAGCTTCTTTGCAGCAACATCCATATTTGAAGCATTGTAGTCACCACAAGCTCATTGGTTTTGCTGATATTGAGCTTCAGGTGATTGCCGTTGCTCCATGTGATGAAGCTCTCTGTCAGTCCTCTGTACTCCTCTGGAAAAATAGTCTCTGAGTGAAGACAGCATGTTTCTCACAGGAAATTATTCACTAGATTCACAGAATCTTCAATACAGTGATAACTTTAATTCACAGGCATAGATGTCAACTGCATCCTGATTGGTTAGCGGAGGCATATAACCGCGAGGCAGTAATTACTGTTGATTTGTTGTAATGTTTTTGCAAGAAAGTATTTGTAGGCACAAACAGGGTCTCAGAGTTTGTCTCTGTTTCCTCTCAGACCAGAAGCCAACAGTGGTTACAGACGGCCATCTGCTGTGTCCAGCTCCTGTTCTGCACGAGGTCGGACAGTAAGTCAAGCACACACACACGCAGACTGTTCGTAACTCTGTGTGAAACTGTAAACTAGCTGCAAGAGAAAAATTAAAAAAGGAGCTTCATATCAGCACAAAGTCTCTTCTTAAAGGCAGTTATACTTTTGTAATTCCAATTATATTTTTGCATAGTCACATTATAGCATTCTGGCCATTGTTATTTAGAGTTAATGATGTATAGTTGCAGTCACCCACATAATAAACAGTAGCCACAAGAATTTCTTAATCTACAGCTGAGAAACCACACTGGTGTTTGAACACTGAAAATAGTGACTGAAGCTCTCATTATGTCTGCTCACATGATCTGTTTTTTTGTCCTCGTTTTTTCTCTTTCTAGTTCTTTTGTTGTGCTACAAAACCCTTAAAGATTAATACAGATTAGCGCCAAAGGCTGTGAGTTTGTTGAAAATACTTGCAGATATTAAATTCCCCATCAGCCTTTTCTCTAAACCGTCAATAGAAAAAAGACATGAATTTTTAGAAAAGAAAAAAAAGTTCTGGAAAGCACTTCAGCATGACATCATTTTATAACATCACTACATTGGCATTTCTCTGACAGCACCGGCTCAACGCAGGCTTACAAATAAAGTCTATCATGGGCCCAGTGGTGGTGTCACATCAGGACAGCACTAAGGTGTGGCAACATTTCACACAGCTGATTAAGCTGATCTTAAACGCCTCGTTTGCAATAATGTAAAAGGAATTCTCCCTTTTCTCTAAATGACATTTGTAGATGCCCGGTTTATCAGTTTAACTCAATCAACATGTCTTGCTGCGTCGAATCATAACACCAGGTCTGTGCATACACAGCAGGTTGAAATTAGAATCTCGAAAGGTGTTGTTTGTGCAACGGAGAGAGAGACCCGACCAGTGTTTACAGTAGAAATATCTGCGAACAGCTCAAAGCGTTGGACGAACTGAAGCCAGTCTGACCAGAATATCTCTGTGGCATTTAGAGAGCGAGCCAGAGCTGATTTAACTTCACCCACTTCAAACAGCGTCTGTCCCTCCCTCCCTCTATCTGTCCCGAGTCACCTCTCACTTTCCATCGTGTCTCGCCCACTCTGTAACGCTCCCTCCTCGCTGAAACACTCGCTCATAGTTTGTGCAGTTTCTCAGGGACAAAGCTGAAACAATCTCAGTTGAGTCCGCCCTCAAATGTTGGAAGCAAACAATATTTAACTGCGAGCTATGATGGCAAACAAGGAAATCTGCCTCCAAAATGATAAGAATATGAATGGCAATGGCTTCCTTTTTCATTGAGTCAATGTTCTTGGCACTAATGATGTTAGAAGGTCAACAGGGAAAGTGACATGGTTACCAAGACACGCAGCTACAAGGCAGTGCTGATGGGGCCTATTAGTAACTTTTGAGTAACTTTTACTCAGGTTTTAAACCTAACCATAACCCTTTCTGACTTCATAGAGGTCAAACTTAGTTCACTGAAGCATCATAACCAATGAAAAATACAGGCAAAATGGCTGTTCATAGTTGTGCAGCAACTGTCTCTTCTTTTGATGGTATTTTCAGTCATTCTGTCTAATAACTGCAGGTCAATCGAAGTGCTGGTCAGCCTCAACAATGGACAGTCCTACATCTCCAGTCCCATCACCATCTATGCAACAACGTGTGTGAGTAGCAGTCACATAGCACCAAAAAAGTAGAGGCTTAAAGGAGATCAGTTGATTTGCCCAATTCATACTAGAGTCAGAAATGAATATTAACTCATGATATGATGCTGTCATGATAGATTGCCAGCAATTACAATTATATCACTACAGTATGAATATAGCCAATTTTGCATTTAGCCTTATATAACAAAAGAGTCAACATTTACCCATCATACCTGCTGTTATAACTGCAGAGGAGCACTTATAAATGGGAAAATAAGTATCTCTGAGTCAGTGCACATGTGGCTCAGTGGTATCGGTGCCAGTGTAATCATAACATAAGATATAAAAGCACATCTGCAGGTGTATGGTGTAACGTGTTTGGCTGATTAGCATGTGTTTATTGCAGTCAGATGGGACGTGGGTGCTCTGGTTGCTGCTGGCTTTGTTGCTGTTACTGGCTCTGGTTTTACTCTGGTGGTTCTGGCCTCTCTGCTGCACTGTGGTGAGTCTGAAGTCTGTGTATGTGCCCGTGGAAGCACGAACCATAATTCAGTGCTATTGTTATTTATGGAAATAGCTTGAGTGTTAGTGTTGCAGGTTGGCCAGGGTTCCTTTAGTAACACTCCTATTTATTTCGTCCATAGATGGTGTTAAGTGTTGTTTAGTACTTAGTCACATTGTTTCTTACAGGTGATCAGAGACCCACCCCCCTCTCGCCCGCCACCTCCACCTCCTGTCATTGTGAGTAGACCGCAGACTGCTGACAAATATATTTCTCTTACATCACCAGTGGGTTTCTGAAGGGCCAATTTGAGCCTGAAGTCTGTTTTTTTTTTTTTTTTTTTGCACTGACTGGAGAGACTATTTTTTAAGAAACAGAGTAGAGATTTCTGTCAAAACTTCACCTACTTTGAAGATGCATGAATAAAAGGAAGCAAATCTGAAGAGGTCAAAACTCCAGCAACAAAGAACAACTTTATAGTGAAACTAATATGGATCAGGATTTTTGCATTTAATTGATATGCATGAGGAAAGATGGTCTGTTGAACACATGGGAGAAGTTTGCCTTCAGAACGCATTTTCTGACAGAAAGCCTTTTGAAAACATGGCTAACACTGTGAAAAGGTCTATTTAACCTGAACCACGATTTTTTCCAAAACCTGACCAAAGTGCAACTGTAAATAATACTTAAAAAGAAAATGAAAATATGTCAAATGAGTCCAAATATCAATTAGCCATCACTGACATTTGGTTTCACACTGAACACAAACCCCAATCAAAATTCATCCACCACAGCTTGCACCCAAAATGAACTTTGTTAGGTCTTAATACTACATCATCTGATGTCCTAAAGCCTTTCTTACAAACCTAAATTACAAACATGCTGCCTCATGAAAAGACACCTCAGTGCAGAACCTTATCTAAAACAGAATTTATAGTTAAAAGTCAAAGATCTTTACTTGCTTAAGTTAAGTTCAGGCAGGCTTTTGGTCTCCCTGAAGAGAGAAAGGCTTTGTTTGTTATGTGGTTTAGGTGAGATTTCATGTTGTGTTGCTCTTCATGAGATGATTTACGAGCCCTTTTTAGTAAAATGTCCTGCATTTCTGAGGTTGGATAATTATTTAAAAACCGGGTTGTGTTTTTTTTAGGATGGGAATCTTTTTTGTGGCTAATTTGATTTGTAGAACTTCAGGAAAACAGCGTTCTCTGTTTGCAGTGTAATGTTACATGTACAAGGTTCTAGTCTGATGAAAGTTTCACTGTTTCAGCTGTATTTTCAGTGTCTATAAGTCTGTTTGGGCTCAGAGCTTCTATATGCCCGACACATTAAATAACTAACTACCTGCAGCTGTATCTGATTGGCTGCAGCACCTGACTATCACACAAGCACATTTCTAAACAAGCCTCTCTTTAAACCTTGTGTTAGCATTGAAAAAATTATTTCAGTTTACTTTTGTTGTTTTCAAGGATCCAGAGGAAGCTTCTTCACCCAAACACAGGTGGCCTACGGTGGATGCGTCATACTATGGAGGCAGAGGCCCTGGAGGAATCAAACGCATGGAGGTAAACAAAATACAGACACAAGGATCATATAAAATATCCATAGTCTTCTCACTTCGATGGCTCCCTTATGTATAGATTTTTACATTCATTGAGGTTTTCAACTTCAAAATGCAGCCTTTTACCCATGGTCTGTAGGTGCGTTGGGGGCAGAAGGGGTCCACAGAGGAAGGCTCACGACTAGAGAAAACCAAAGATGCTGTCGTCACTATGCCTGAGGAAGTGGAGGAGCCCATCATACCCCGACCCCCACCACGACCTCCTCCGGTCTACAACCCCCCGTCACAGTCCAAATGGTACACTCCCATCAAGGTAAGACAACAGGCTCATTAATCACCAATCAGTGCTGTCCACTTTGATTAGATGTTTTTCTGTAATGCATTAACCTGATGTGGTTGGACCATCAGGGGCGTTTTGATGCACTGCTGGCATTACTGAGGAGACAGTACGACAGAGTGGCGATCATGAGACCAACATCTCAGGACAAGGTAAGAAACGTCCCCCAAAAACAATTAAAACTCTGCTTGGGATGAAAGAAAACAAGAATACTTTGATTATAACATCTTCCAGTTAGACTGTCTGCAGCCATCTAGGACAAATTCATTTGATTAGCAAATGGATCCACCCACATGACTGGATTTTGATTAGATAATAACAGAAAATAATCCTGCCTGATTTCACCCTCTACTCAACAGACATGTAACAGCTTACTGCATCAACTCAGTTGTTATAAATAACAGTCGAAATACCAACACTCGTTCAGTGCATCATCAAACAGGCCCTCCAGTGATTTAGCTTTGTGTGCTTCTTACAATATTGACTGGCCTGATTTGGATGATCTTCTTATTTTGTCCCTCTTTGTGGTCAAGCTGAGCTGAGCTCTTATTAAAGGCAACTTTTTAAACATCAATGTTATTTGCCAACTCAAGTAGATTTGAAGGATGCTAGAGTTTTCATTTAGCTTGTTTTGTTCTGGCAGGTAATGGATCCTGATGGGTTGCTTTTATGTTAATTCACATAAATGAACACACAATATGCATCACTCTGTTTGGCTTGTGTTGTTTTATGTATTGTATCTTTGTCTTTTGTTGTCTTTAGGGCCGCTGCATTCATTTCACCAGAGTTCAGAGTCACTGATGTTCAAACATGATGACCAACACTTTTCACTTTATTCCAGTTTTTGGCCAAAGATGTACACTCAAGAGATAAATGTTCAAATTCGATGTGTCTTGTAAATAAATGTATTTACTTATATTCTGGTGTAATTTCGTATTTTGAAAAACGTGACCTGTTATGACTTGTTCTTGTGCATCAGTTAAAACCAAAGAAAAGAACACGACTCAGTTATTCTGTTTATTTGAAAGAAAAAATATAATTCTCTTTTCACAAAGACCTTCAGTACAAGTACCCTGACCGGTAACACGAATGATACACAAAGAAAAAAAAAAAGATTGGAAAAGCATACATGTGAAACACATATGTGAAACATAAAATGAGCTTCTTTAAAACATAAAAATAGCATCACGTTCACTCACAGGCAGATTTGAAAGGATCACATCACACTCACATCATCACAAATGAGATGAAGAGGAGGATCAGGATCCTGTTTGTATCTAAGCTGCACACACATGCACACACATACACCAATTTGTGCTTCATTCACACCCAAAACACTTCTTTGTCACACACGAACTGGTGCTGTATTAACAAGATAGCTTACCAATGCAGAGCCAGCCAACCAGCAACAAGCTCACGGTGAAACTTCAGAGAAAGTACACAAAGAAAAAACATTTTTTTAGCCTTCTGATACAAAATACAACGTAATACTGTATAGAAAGACGCCTTAAAATAGGAGTCACCATATCCTATAATACAATACACAAGAACCCACTGAAGTGCATTTGATTTAATTTGCATGATTAGCACAATTTTGCATCACCGATACGCAGTCAAAGTGTACACCTCACAATATGTTTAGAACCAAATAGCACGATTGATGAAAACAGTGTCTGTAAAGCGGGTTTGGAAATATGGAGCAGATGCATTGACTTGCATTATGTGTTTAATTAGATAAAAGGCGGCTTGAATGGCTGCGAAATAGCCGGACATTGCTGCTGTGTGCAAACTGAGAGCAGATGGACTGGATGTGGTACAGTTGCTGCCAAATCATGCACTCAACAAGACAACAATGCAGACAACACCACTTCTAAAAGCAGTTGTTAGCCCATTATTTATAATACAAATCAATGATATTCAACTCTTGCTTTCAGAGTGGATCTCTCTCTCTCTCTGCTTTTTGACTGAACTCAGCAGAGAGGCAGTGCTAATGTTGTGATGTGACCAATCGGGTTCATTCAGAGACAAAACCAGCCCTTTGTGCTTCCATAGCATGAGGCCGGTGATGCCATGATGGAGGTCCACTGGAGATATAGCCAGAATCCATACATATTCTGCAGTCTGAAATCCTTTAAGTGCCTTTTGGACAGAGCTGATGTTGAAGGTGATGACACAGATCAGTAATCCGAGCTCTTCTTGGGACTCATTAGTTTCAAGAGTGGTTTCAGTCCATGAATGTTTGCAAGGCAGAGGGTTGTAGTAATAACTTCAGCACTGAGGTGCTTTGGCACTGGATGGATCTCATCAAGGATTGGAACAGTATCTGATTTCTGAATCATTTATGCTCTTTGAGAGCTCAGAGCCACACATCGTAATGTATTACTCTGTGAGAATATGGGTCCAGCTGTGTTTGTTGCCCTGTAGATCAGTGTTTGTCTGAGATCTAACATTTGGCCAAAGGGATGTAAAAATGTGTCCATAGGATAATACTGAGGAACCTGTAAAACACCTCGTTCATTTACAGTGTGTTGAGTGGGAGGATTGTCATTCTCTTAGGTTCGATTCTCTCGATGTAGGAGGGAAGATCTGCAAAACAGAACGTAGGTAATTAATTAATCATGTTAATTGATTTATTATATGTTACTGTTGAACTGGTTTCTTTCATGTGTGGACACTCACCTGAGAGACCTACGACTGTCTTTCTCCATGTTGTTCTCAGGTCCTTCACTCTCATATGAGGCCAGATGCAGCTCTGCAGTGATAAAACAAGACAAAGCCTGAGTTTAATTTGCTCTCCCACTTGCAAGCAGTCACAAGTGAAAAAGTTGAAAAAAAAAGAAAGATATATCATATTGTACTGCATCATTCCTGTTTTCTCCTAAACACTTGGATGGCTGTGTGATTTCTATAGAAAGCAGTGAAGATTGCACACTGACCGTCTTCGCTGAAGACAGGTGTAGTTACAAGGTACTGGAGGATGCGGCGGTCTCTGTCAAATGGACAAATCACCTGACGCCAAACCAGGAACTCGCTCACCAGCTTTGCAAGCTCCCACAGTTTCTGTTGAGACACGGTGACAACAGACTTTATGACATCAATTTAACTGAATGCATCTGACTGGCTCTCATGGATTGAGGGCATACAAGAGGTCTCCATGCTGTAATTCTCTTTTCAGTCACAAGGGGGAGTGATTACATCACATGTGAAAGCCTAAACTATCAGTGTGTAGTGTTACATAATCTCACAGTAAATTATCAGTTCTTCCTGTGTTTAAAGCTTATAACACAGTTTGTTTTTTTTTTTCAAGTTAAAGGCACAGACCATTCAGACACTGAAGGCATCATTTTAAAACAAATCTCTTCACTTGGACTGACCTCAAAGTTGATGTGACCGTTGGACAGCCTGCTGGCACATCTTTCATTCAGGAAGTAGATGTCTTTAATGAGGAGACTGAAGAAAGGGATCACAATCTGGAGGAAAGAGACAACAGTTCATATTGACACTTTACATTTGGGACATTTGTTTTCTTAATTTCTAAAAGAGTCCTGTGGGTCCTCTTACCTTCTCCTGGCTGCTGTGTGCAGTCTCAGACCTCTGGGTGGCGCCACGGAGTGCAGTGCGGTAGTTGCTGAAGTTGCTGGAGGGATCCATCTGGTGCTGTGTGAGGTCAGACAGAGCAGACGTTGATCAAACGTGAAGACATGCATGCACATCACATAAAATCTTCAATCCACTGGTGTGCACGAGTACATGAATGACTAATGTGTGCAGGTTTTCTCACCTCCAGGATTTCAAACTTGTCAGTGTTGACTTTACTCCAGGTTTTCTTCAGTCTGGCAACAGGACTCATGTTCATCCCAGCTGAAAGAAAGAGACAGTATGAGCATTTACAGAGGCAGTGTGAAGAAAATGAGCAGGCTGGACAGCTTCAAGCCTCCACTTACTCAGTGTGAGCTTCCATGAACTGCTTAGGGTTAGTCTAAACTCGAGCTGGCACTCTATTTGTACACTTTATTGAATTTGATTATTGGCTAAAGGACAAAGACATAGTGGTAACTACATTTTAACTGCATCCCCTGTTTCAAAAACAAGCTGTCACAAATGGTTTCTGAACTCAAGAAGAATGTTAATTACTGATTTAAGTGGAAGCCATTAAAATCATTTCAGAAATATCAAGCGCCTTCAGCAGCATGTGATCTGCGTGAGCTGCTGCAGGATTTCTACTTTCTTTAATGTGTGCTGACACAGGTTTAAGCACCGTGGTGATTCTGCACTTCACTCCCCAGAAATCACCCATCACTCAAACAGCGTGTGGGCGGTTTTTAATTGTCTGTTGATGAAAAGCCAGTTTTTGTACGTTTTTCTGTCCAACACTCACTGATGATGGCCATGAGGGAGTTGAAGTTGCCAATGTTGAAACACTCCTGAGCCACATCAATGAAGAATTCTATGATCCGAGCTCGGTGCTTCTTCTTCACTGGCTGTAATGAAAGAACACAACAGGAAATGAATCAAAGACTCCTTGATCACTGGCCGTGAAATATGAGTACAATGTTCACGTTAATTATTTCTTATAGATACATGTTTTCAGAACATAATAAGCATGCGTGCAGACAGCAAATCTTGTTTAAGCTGCAGGAGAAGTTTGAGATTTTGACGTTTTGTTTAATATAAATGGCTGGATAGACTTAAAACTGGAACCTGCCAGTGAACAACAAGAGCTCTGGTGTGTGTAAAACACATACCATGCAAATCTCTGTGGCCACCAGGTAACTCAGTCTGTTGAACCAGTTGACGTAGGCCTCCAGGTTGCTGGTTTTGCGCTTCCGGAAGAAACCCTAACAAACAAAAGGAGGGAGATGACATGATCAACACACATACAAGTCCACAGAGTGAAAAGGATGCTTTTTATCAGTCTTTCTCAATCACATGTCTCTCAGTATGTCATTGTTTTAGTGAACCATCCAGAAAAAAAATACAGTATCAAGGGATTATGGGTAGAAGGAGTCTGAGGCAACGCCAAGATTTGAATCCTACTCAAGCCTTTTTTTCTCTGAATCTCTGAATATACAAATGTATGATGTATGTGTATAATAATGGAAGAAATGACACTAAGTACTCTCGCTGAAGCTTTCAGCTGCACCTTATGGTTTTCCTCAGCAGATGGGGTTTGGTAAAGAGTACTGAGGAGTATCAATACACAACAAATATAAAGCTAACTCGATCCGCTGAGGACAACCAAGAGAAAGCTAGTAAGTAAGTGGATGTTGAGTTAAGGCTGCTTTTTGTTATGATTATCTATGATGATCTTTTTGAGTATTTTGAGGACATTGTTATTTGTAAAAGGACAAATTCTGCTCAGCTCAATGAAATTCTGCATCCTAATTTTCTTGAGAGTGTCCAATAATTAAGTGGATGAAAAGATAAATGTGCCACTCTGTGATTTCCTTTTCAAATGGATCTTGACAGCCTTCAACCCACACAACCTGTGGACCTGCACAGTGACGTGTCTGTTGTTATTTTCATCTCATTTACATCTGCTTTCGATTTCCTGTGAGATACTCAGTGATGAACCTGTTTGCCGGGGGCACTTTTATATAAATAAACATTGTAAAAGCTCTGTATAAATAACCTTGACTTGGCTGTGATGATGTAATCCTGGAGATTCATGGCTCTATTAAATGCTTACACAACACCGGCAGCCCACTCCACTCCAAACTTCCCTTCTACACTCCAGGACCCCTTACGCTGACTCAACCGCTCTTTTACACAAAGTGGATCTTATATAAGTGGCGTAGCACCGGTGAGGGCCGAGACGCAGCGCGGTCACAAACAGCGGCTGAAAGCTTGTTCTAAGCAGAGCTGATTGAAAACGACCCTTCAGCTGACTCACAGGGCCACTTAGGAAGGAAAGAGCCCTTCAGATACACTTAGACGTACGCAGAATGGCCCTTTCATCATGTGTTTGATGCATTTCAAAAACCAAATCCCCCCAAAAAAGCTCACAAAATCTCCCAGTCGGATCTTTCATGTGGTTTCTAAAGCAAATTAACTTGAAGTGAAGCAGACCACAAATTGCACTCAAAGCAGATCCAAAATGAAGGCACTTCAAATCAAAATAATAAGGAATGAGTTAAAAATGACTACAATCTGAGGCTTTTCTGCATCATTCCTTTGATGCTGATAATTATAAACAGGTCATGTTGATGTATTCTTAAGCCGTCTTCACACAGAAAACAATCTGTGCGGCAAGCCGGAGCTGCTAGATCCATCAATCTGCCAATTCAGACTGGAACTAGTTAATCTAATGTGATCACTGAATCTTGTAGTGGAGAGACTGCTTTAATCATTCACAAATCCTTTTAATGAGTAACATAAAATACCCGAAAGAAAAAGAAAGCCAAAAACACGTTATCTGGTTTTTGATAATGTTCAGTGACTAACTACCTGACAGGGTTATGATCTCAATAAAGCAACGAGAAATGTTGCGAGTTATGAGACAAAGCTAATACATGGCATTCATTCAAACTCAATTGTACCTTATGGTTCTCCAGAGGATCCTTCATGGTGAATGTCTGGATGAACTCCTCAGGACCGATAAAACTCAGTCTGTCCTGATAGGCAGAGAACAGGGAAAGAAAACCATCAGGACAGTGATGGCAGTGATACATTAGACGACACGTGACTGAAAGCCATTTATCTATCTATAAAATTACAGTGTTTATACTTTCTATATCATCGCTGCCGCACCAAAACAGACCGCACAAAGGGGGTTTATGGCAAGACAATAAAACCAAGAAATAACTATCATAAAACAAACAAGTCAAAACACACACAGAGCACACAACAAATAGAAGGCAACTTAGCAGTTTAACAGTTTCATTAAGAGTGATCTGAAACACTGTTTTATACTCTCAAATAATAAATTTGCTATATTTAGATGAGTGTAAAAGGCCTGTAAAGCAGTAATCACGACAAGACATAAAAAGGGCTGTTTCATCACTGACACAACAGCAGAGGGTTACACAGGAGACTTATGACGCATTACTACATAAAATCGAGTCCAAAATCTGAGCACTTCCTACCAGTTCAACGTGTGTGAGCTGCTGGGCGAGGATGAACGGGTCGTCACACACGCTCATTACGTCGCTTCGCTGGCCCGAGGCGTGTTTGCTCTTCAGGGATGCGGGACGCTCCATCGCCACGGCATTGAGCGCGGTGACGGCCTCCTCGTACTGGCCGAGGGCAGACAGACGTTTGATCAGCCGCTGGGTCATCTGCTGCATGGCTCGCCAGGAGTACTGCACGACACAAACATGATGCAAATCATCACGCATGACGCAAAAACAGGAACATGAAACTCTCACTTGACTCAGACCAGAGGAATCCCAACACATGCAAAGACTTTTGCTCGATACAATCCTAGACAAGCTCGCCCTGTTCAGATTTCCTTCATTACCCAGCTCAAACTACAGACTAATGTTCACACTTGTCCAGACTGCAGCCATAAACAAGTCTACAGCCATGCTAGCAGCTCTGTGAGGCTGCTTTGAGCTAAATGCTAACACTAGCATGATAATCTGCTCTCAGTGACAATGCTAACATGCTGATACTGAACAGGTATAATGATTTTCAGCATTAGCATGTCATCATTTGCTAATTAGCACTGAACACAAAAAAGCAAAAGCTGATGGAATTGTCACAATTTTTTAGGTATTTGGCCTTTTATCAAAGTACAAGCCACTAGCATGGCTAAAAAATGTTAAATGAATATGATGGTTTGAGAGGATAGCATGGCAGCTAGCTGAGTTGGGCTGACTGAGACCACTTTGTGTTACTTTGGTACCAGATGTAGGCCAGTTCTGACCGCCTTACTTGGTTAGGATGTGGGGGTGCAACCTTGGGCGGATTTGAGCTAAAATCAGCAGCAATTAGCTTTGGGCTAGTTTCGCCACTTATAATCATTCCAGGGGCCCAAGATGTGTTATTCCTCATGAGCCTGGCACAGTTTGCTGGATTTAGAGGCTAACAGAAATCACTCTTGCCACATATCGCTCTCCACATTTGCCCACGTGTTCTTTGTTTAAAACTGTTTTGAAATGTAACTACAGAGCAGAACTTACACCAACCTCGTCGCCACGGGCCACATGGTGCGTCATGTCCTTGAGGCAACGCATCATCCTCTCGTCTCTGAAGTCGTATGGAAACGTCTCTGTCCACTCGGTCAGCAGCTGCACCAGCTTCGGAGCCACCTCACGGAAACGGATCTAAGAAAACATCACATCAAGAGTCACTAAAGTAGATGTTCCATAATTCTATAGCATTCATGGATTTAATCTGTTGAGACAAAATCTAAAGCCCTCAGAGACCAAAAAAGTCACCACTGTGGTCTGTCCTTCTGAGAAAATGCGCTGCTGTTATTTGTTCATTTGCTTTATTGTTCCCATTAAATGTGCTCCCTTCATTTTAATTTCCCTTGTGTCGATTTCCCTGTCTTGTCTGGAATTTCTTTGCTTATGAAATAGTCAATAAATATTTTTGTTTGCGTGTGTGTGTGTGTGTGTGTGTGTGTGTGTGTGTGTGTGGGTGAGAGAGTGTAACAGCATTAAGGTGGGTGTGAGTTTCTGTGGGTGAGAGTGAAACAGAAAGGAATAATTAGACCTCTTTGCATGTGTACACAAATGTGTGGGTCTGTGCGTGTGTGTGTAATCTGCCCACCTTATCCAGCAGGGCGTCTCCAGACCGTTGCTGCTCCACACACAGGTGACAAACCCTGGTCATGAGCTCATACGGGTGCAGGAAGAGGCGTGAACTCAGCAGGAAGGTGAACACATACGACCTCTGATGATGAGGAAAGAAAACAGCTCTCAGAGACACGACAGAGGACGAGAAAGGGTGACACGGGTGGTCTGCTCACAACCAGTGAAACCACAACATTTTGAGGAGCATCCTTACATCAGGGTAGTAGTCGACTGTGGGGACCAGGTGCTGGATCAGCGCCTCGAGGGATGCTGAAACCAAACTGTTGTCATGGTAACACATCTCCCCATAGCTAGCGGTGATGCTGTGTCCGTAAAGTCGGCCTTTCGTCGAGTTGTTACGACACGACTGCTCGCTGCCGCTGCTGCTGCTGGTGTGGCGGTACGCACGCCCAGGGCAGGAAGTGCTGTGCTGCCGCGGGCTGTGGGGCGGCGGTGAGGAGTACGGGTTGTCCGACACGGCGCAGCTGCTCTTGTAGTGATGCTCCTTTGAGGCGGCAGAGGAGACAGAAGAGCTGCGGTACGAACTGTGCGGCTGTGGTATGTCGTAGGGGTTTTCTGAGGAAGAGTAGGCGCCATTGTAGACGTTTTCCTTCGCGGGCTTCGGGGCGGTGCCACTGCGGTACGGGCTGTGAGGCTGAGGGTGGCTGTTGTTGTTGCCATAAGAGTTGAACTTTCCGGCATACGGGGTTGTGGGGGGCATGATGACCTGTTCAAAAGACAGGAGGAGGAGGTTAGAAGTGGGGTGTATGGACCAAGTCCCCTAACATGAAAAATGCACTTTCAGGCCATGATGTTGATATAATACCTCAACTGAGTGAGAGATTGCATCCCTGTTGTAATACGTCAAGGTATTTCATCACATAGATGCAAAAATCATATAAAAACCAATTAAGCAGACTTGCAACACTGCCCTAATCTAGTCTAATACAGTGCTTCCTTTTTGGTCTGTATCCTCTTAAAACTAAGCCACATCCACTTGTGACCCCTCACCTTGTCTAAATCTTATGAGTGATTTCTGGTAGCCTGAAGGATAAAACTATATTATTTCATTAGTAGTATTTCACAAGAGCAGTGCAATAAATATAGTTTTTGTTGTAATTACTCATCTCATTACCACTCAGATTTATCTTGCTCTGGGAACCACTGACCTACATCGAGCAGAAAAGTGTAGCAACCAAGCAAGTGCAGACAAATTCACATTGTCTCATAGCACATTCTGTCATTGCCTAACCCGTCAGAAGGTGTGAATGACGCCGTATGACTGTTCCCTGAATGAATCAATTCCTTCCTCGCTTTTTTTTTGGCAGTCTAAAACCCACATTAATTCAGTTTATTTAAAAGCAGCCATCCACAGGCTGAAGAAGCGGGGACCAGCACGTAGTAATAAATGAGTCTGTAGATGAAGAACGTGTGCTTTTCCTGCTCTTATACTACGACACAACCCCCCGTCACTCCCTGGGAGTGTTTCTGTTGCGTTCGCATGTTGTGAAAATAACTGTTTGAGCAACTCGATCACGCAAAGCAGAGAGTTAGACCTGTCTGTGAAAGTAATTATACTTAATCACATAATTTTACCCTCCTCTGTTTACTGTTTTGACTTTGAACTGTTGAAAGATTGTGAAATCCACTTTCCCTAAAGGTTATTTGTTGGTGAAAAATTTTACAAATCAACTTCAAAATGCAGATTTTGTCTCCTGCTTTAGCTAACTTTTCGCCATCAGGGCTGCATAAGGAAAAAAAATAGGCCAACAGATGGATGATCTCAAGGCAGCGATGATTTTTTTTGCCATAATGGTGGAGATAATTGGATCTGAGGTAGGTAAGCTGATCCCAGATCACCACCAAGGCGTGCTTTAACTCTGGAGCCATCTTTATCCTGCTACTGTTGTCTGTCTAGGAACCACATGCCAGGGTAATTCAAGCCACACACACACACACATATGTACCCCACACAGCGACGTATACACATGCACGTACACTGTGCCAGAAAACAAAACCCCGCAGGAATCCAGCAGACTTTTGTTTGTCCATCACAGCGCCGACAGAGGAGTGTCTGCCTGAGCCAACATCTTACACACACATACACACACCCTTGTCCACCATGGCGCCTAGCCCCATGCCGGTATAATCCAAACACACACACATGTCACACATAAACAAATGATGGTTTGAGCGACACACACGCACACTCTTGTGTACCACAGTGCCTGGCGTCACGCCAGTGTAAGCCAGTCCAGTGCCAGCCCGTCTTCTGAACTCTGTGATCTCTGCCTGCTGTTTTCCTTCTAACTCGGTTAAAAGATTACAGTGGCTTCACCTTCCTAAACTTACAATATGTGATCGGGAACAGCGCAGCTCTGGTGGTCAAGCTGAGATAAGAATCCACTGGTACTTGCTCAAGTTTGGATGCCGTTTTTTTTTTTTTTTTTCTGTCTCCAAGCTTGTGTTCGCATTGAAAAGTGACCTCACACAAATGGAAAACACGTCTCAAAATTTTAAAACCAATCTTGGTTTTTCCAGACTGGCTTCCTGAAAAGTTGACCCTTTGGCTCGTTTGCGGCTGGCGTGCTGCAGCACTGAAATTTTACTCGCTCTAAATCATAGGTTGGACTCTCTATGGACGACTTAATGATGGCGTTGGGAGCATAATTTCATATTGAGAGCATTGTTTAAATTCTCTTGTTTGTAAACTTTGAAAAATTGCTGCCTTACAAAGAGGTTTGATGTGGGAATAGAAAACAGAGGAAAAGGCAGAAATGTAAAGATTCGTTCAAACGTCGTACCAACAAAACCACAAGAATACTGTTTCATGTGTGCTTTGCATTTTCCCTTTATCTAGCATCAGTTTTGTAATGTGGCACAACAGACAATATCTCCCGTGCTGACAAATGGCACAGACTGTAGTCTGTGGTGCCTGAATGTCACAGCCTGGTTCATCAAAAGGTTAAAAGTAATTGAATGTTTGATGGAGCTGCAGGCAAAATATCATCTGCTAATGGATTCGAACCAGTGAAATCTGTACAAACTGTTTCAAAGAGACCCGATTCGATGGTTTCAGTGAATGTGACAGCTGTCAAATATCCTACTGTACCCTTTGTCTGGCTTTAGTTTTAGTGTTTTATGAAATGTTTGAAGAGATTTTTGGACCTGACAAGAATAAACTGATTAGTGGGAAGTGTTAATCCATTTGTTTTGCAGCTGGATCGTCTTCCCTCTTGGATCCCTGCAGATTATCACAATCACAGCTGGTTTAAGACCAACTTCACTCCAGTTGGTTCCAGAGCTGAAAACCTCAATTTTTCAACATTTGCTGGACTGTTTTTTTTTCCTAAATCACATAATGTGATTTTAAAAAGGTACACCCTGCCACGCTGAGGCCGGTTATAACGGGCGGGGGAGAACGAGGGGGAGGTCTTCAACAATAGAGGTATTATCTATCCTGTCATGGCATTAACAGCCACACAAAGACCCCCAGGAAGAGATCAGAGCAGATCACAGCAGATCAGACACACACAGCAGCTTTCACACACTCTGCTTGCCACCGTCGGGATGTATGACGCCCTGCTTTTCTGTGAACTGAGGCTGGGATCATTTTCACATCAGTCGAACCAGTAATGCAGACTATCTCATTCTTCTGAAAGGTGTGAACTCTTATTACACCTTGCCAGGCATCATCTAATGTGAGATGCACCATAAAGCCACCACTTTTATTTGCCAAGTGCAATAAAGGTACAGGAATGTGTCTTGATGGCTTCAGTAAAGGAGCATATTGAAACTCATATATTGACATAAGCAGATATAATGGCACGCGGTTCAAGGACCTCAAGGTCAGCTCTCATTTAGTGTAAGGAGAAATACAAGCACAGCACAATCACGCACTGTCACGTGACGTCTAAGCAGTCTTGGCCAGTCTAAATTGTCATTATTCAAAGCTAACTGACCCCTGTGAGCATCTACGCACACACCAACCTAATAATAGTCAGTGCTGAAACCCCCTGATGCTCCACCACAGCAGGAGCTGAGAGGAACAAGAGAAGATCTGTTTGCAAGGACTCCTGCTTTTTGAGACATCTAATCAAATTTGAAGCCTTTAAGCAGGACTGGTCACTAGAAAACAATTCAACATTACAGCATCTTTCAAGTCATGTGATGGTGAAGTTATCTAACGTAGATGCGAAGGACTATGGAATCATCTAATTTACTGACTTATTTATCATGATTGGGATATTCTGCCCAGTTTATTGGAAAGCAACTAAAAAAATTCCAATGGAGCTCCTGATACGTGCCACAATCTGCGTTAACAATAGGGATGCCAAGCTGCTTTTAATGGACTAACTTGTGGAAGGTTCAGCATGTAGGTTAACACAACGTGGCCACATGGCATGAGAGCAAATCAGCTGATAACAGGACCTGTAAAACTATTTATCAGAGTAGTAAAAGGCCACGTAATGCAGTGCTATCTTTGTTCTCCTTTGTACCTGATGTACTTTGACACTAATAAGTTGCAGCAGGTCAGGAGTGCGGGGGGAGATCCTTCACAGTCAGCCTTATTTGTCACAATAAAGCATGTTAAAGTACAGGACGTGCTCGCATCACTTACTCGTAGTTTTGTGAAAGCTGCACACTAAACACGTACAAGAGTTAACCCTTTCAACAGCACATTGCCAGACTCTGAAATGCTGGAAGACCAGCTCAGTGAACCGCGCAGAGCACTAAGAAAAACAAAGACAGGGAGGGAAGAGATCTCACATTAGTCAGTTCATTTTTCTCTGCAAAGAGGGCTTTACTCACTGCTGCTCAAAAGACTTCACTCCCAAACTTTGATTTGTTACTTCCTGTGAGAGGAGTAGCGACTTTACTTCACTTCAGAATGCTATTTAGGTCGACTAAGATGAATATATGATGCTGCAATTCATGGAGCGAGGACAGTCTGGTCTTAATTTTATGAAGTGCTGCCAGTGTGGCCTGCTAAAACCTTCAAATACTACCAGACCTGACTAACTCGCCGCACCTTCATAGTTTAAATTAGCTAGTGTGTCACGATCCGGCTACGTCACCTTTCACCTGACACCACCTTACACGATTCTGTTTGTTGACATTACAGTTGGCAGAGGTGTCTTTGAAGAAACACTCTTTTTATCACTGTAGAAACCGACAGGTTTTAGCAACTGTGGGGCAGAATTTGATCAACGAGCATTAAAATATTCTATGCAGGAAAATCCATCTGTATGTTTTTCATTCTAGCAGGGGATATGTACAGTTTTGGGGTCCAACAGAAGCAGAAACAAGCCAACAAATCTGACTGACTTGAGGCCAATTAACTGATCAGTTGATTGACAGAAAATTCTGTTTTAAAATATCAAACATTAATTAGTTCCGACTCTTCAAATGTAAAGATTTGCATCTTCTTTTTAGTTTATGTGAGCATAAATTGAACATTGCAGTGTTGGTTAAACAATGTAACACATCTGAAGACAAAACTGTGGACAGGAAGGAAACTGAAAAGGACATTTTTAAACTTTAAACATAATCATCGATAATTAAAATAATGGCCTTGCCTGTCTTTTCTTCTGTCTTTTAGACCTTATGAATAAGCAGCTGAATTTCCTTCTAGCTGACTGTCCAATCCAACACCCTTAACCTGGACCACAGACCTTAAGTCTGAGGTCTGAGATCTTAACCACCAGGCCTCCATCGTCATCATCACCTGCCCAAGCGAGCCAAACTAAGGTTAGGAAACACTGCTGAGCTCAAACAAACCGCTCCTCTCTTGCTCGAGTAAGCGCACAGGGTCAGACGAGGCCTGCAGCCGCTGTCAAAACACCAGACGCTGAGACCCGCTGACCAGTTTAAAAGGCTGCACCTGCAACGAAATCTGATAGACAGGCAAACAGAGCCGGATACAGACACCACACTCAGATTGGCTGGAGAGATATGTGGAGTACAATTCACCCACTGCTGGTCCTGTTTTTCATCTTTTATTCCCACACACACTGCATTCAAGCATGCATTTCTTTGTGTGTAGGCTCTACGCACACGCCCACAGGGCCACACAAGCACACGCTCACGCACACACACACACACACCTGTCCCTAGTATGATCTGGTAGGCTAGTACAGTATTAACCTAGAGTCAGAAAGGATAAAGACACATTATCTCTGCTGCTGGGATATGGTTGAGCTAAGCTCTCTCACACACACACATTTTCTGCTGTCTATAAACGCACAGGTCCCACAAGCCACCGCCTCACAGCACAACAGGAGGATTTTATAGTAGATTTAAAGTTGGAAAACAAACTGCACTTGATCAGCTGAAACCCCCGAATGTGGCTTGTGCTCCCCAAACTGCCTTTGCGTTAATTATTAAACCATTTAATTTGAGGTTTATTTAAGGAGCCTGTCAGGTAAGCTTGCAAAGTCAGGGGGAATGGAGGCATTCATTTCATCAAGTTAACAGTCCATTGGTCTATATAGAGAGGTGTGGAGGGAATAAAGCTGTTTAAAGTCTGTTTGGCCAGAAGTACACACACTTTCTCTCACTCTTTTTTCTTTTCCCTACAGACTCATACACAATCTGTTATTCTCTCGCACACACATACACACACCAGCCCACCATGCCTGGTCTACATTATGGGCTTCTAACTGAGTCATAACACAGTAAAAGTAAAAGCTGACTGTGAAAACGCCATGCTGTGTAACCACAGTCCCATCACAGGTGCTGGTGAGTAAGGTTTGTTTGTGTCTGACAGCCAGCCTAATTATAAACTCACATGGGTGGTAAACAATAACAACAACAAATGTAGCGAGGAGGAACATAGACACAAGGGAGGATTTTTTTCAAATAACACCAGCCTGAACAAAAGCTGAGTTTGTTTGTTTGTTTGTTTGTTGTATAAAGTTTCTTTTAATGAATTTCCGTTTGTAACAGCCATGAGATAAACCTGACTTCTAAAAACCTAAATGCAATGAAATGAACATGCACACATACTTTTGTGACTAAAAAAATGTTAATTATATAAGGTAAAACGTGTTATCACCTCCCATTAAACGTCTCCAGGAGTTAAATGACATTACCAAACAAAAACAAAAACAAAAACTTTCTGACCATGAGGCTTATTTCCATAAAAATAAAGTTTATTGTGTCTATAAATAACCCCATCATCCACACCCTGAACCACTTACCTCTTATGAGATGCAGCTCAACGTCCGAATGCAATCTCTTCCTCTGTCTGAGAAAAAATAAAAGACGATCCCAGACTTGTAATCTCCGATCCGGTTAAAGCTGCACGGTGTAGAAACACTGGTGTGGGTTCAGTCTTTCAGCAGTGAGTCTACACCGCGCTCTCCTCCATTGTACTCCGCTCCTGTTAGTTGAGTCAATTTGAACCAGCGGCGCTGCGATGAGCCTCAAAGCGAGGCGTATTCAAATGACTTCCAGAGAGCCGGGAAAAGCGGCCAATCACAGCACGGGGGAGGGTGCCTCAGGGGGCGTCGCGCGCCAATCACGGTGGAGGAGCGGAAAAATCGAAATCTCCGGACTTTCTGATTGGCTGGCTCGTCGTTCGTCGAGTTCTTTCTTTTCAACCACAGCCAGAAGCAGCGAGTGTTTTTGTTGGAGAGTTGAAATATGGAAGGTGTAAGGTTTCCGCCCGGAATGTGATTGTGTGTGAGGCTTTAAGTTGGTCTCAGTGACTTAAAAGTGAAGAGTTTGTAAGAGCAGAAGCCTCTGAGCTGGTTTAGTGTGTGTTTATCTGGTTTTATGTTGAAAATGATGTCATGAAGCACTGTTCTTAATGGAATTCAGGATTTCAACACATCTGAGTGGAAATTTAGCAGCTATTCTTTATATATATATATATTATTGTTAGAAAGATGGTGTTGTTATGAAGAGTAGTCCTGCGACATAGCAGTGCATGTGGTATCATTGTTTTTGCATATGAAGGTTATTTGCTGTAATACATTACTGACCATTGGAGTGTTTCGGCCTACCTGCCTTATGTTGCCATTCATTCCAGCACTGTACAGAAATCAGATTGCAGTGTGTGGACGGCATCTTTAAAGTTGGCCTGATTCAGAAACATGTTGGCTTAAAGCTTTTTTTTTGGTTGTGTCATTGTTGTGTGGTAGTGCAGTTTAAGGCAAGATTAATCAAGTGTTGTTGGTGGTGTCAGCTCTTTTATTACAATTACAATTCGTCATTTTTTACAATTGGACCTCGTATTACATTGCACCTCGTACCACTTTTGCATACGATGTTTGTGTGTGAAGGTGCAGTATGATGCACACAATCTCAAACCGCATCAGGTCATTCACACCAGACTGTTGGTCACAGGTAATTATACCTGGTCATAGCTGTTAGTTGTAACCGTATATTTCTAAACCGTTAAATTGTACCTGGCTTTGAGTAAATGCATAAAGACAGTTATTGACTCTCTCAGTCGTAGTGAGTACACTGTTCAAGCCGGCAGGCAGTAAGGGCAAAGTGGTAATTTACAGGATTTTTTTTATTTACAGGGACTGCATTAATTGCATGTGGTTGCATTAACTTTTTTTCAGGAATTAAGAAAAAACAGCCTTGATGACAATGATTTTCTCGATATCCGATGGGGTTTTGAAACGGTTTCGCAAACCCATAAGTTACTCAACCCATAACGCAACGTAATCCTTAAATTGAAGTGAAAACAAGAAGATTATCAGAAGTAGGTTGTCAAAAACAAGAGGAATATAAACAGTGAATTCTGCTGTGCATGCCTGCTTTCGGCCCTGTGCAGGTCTTTTTAGGCACGACAAGGTTAAAACAAAGCAAAAATCAGACTGTGGACACATTTTTACTTTGTCAGAGAATAAAAACACACCCCATCTCTTTCTCTAAATGTTTAGAATATACTCTAAATATATATACTATGCTGCCTCCAACAGTCTAATTTCCTCTGAAATATGGTAATTAAAGCAAGGTGGGTGCACTCTATACCCACCCCCTCAACTACCACTGCACCACTACCATCCACCTCAGTACAGTCCAGTCCTTTTCATTGCATAAACATCAAATTACATAAACACACCGTTAGACGTACACTACGGCCAGGCCCTGGAGTTGTGGGCGGCGCTCATTTTTTGATCACTGACGCCTCTTACATTCTGACACATCACCGTTCAGGCGAGAATAGCTGATCTCTGAGTCTTTCAGGCTGCAGGGTTTTCTCATTTCAATAACCCAACTCCCACACCAGGCACCCGAGCACACAGCTTCCGGCTGCACTCGGCTGTGTGTGGATCACAAATGTGCTGAAACACAAAGTCCGCCCATGCACGCAAGTATACACATGTGCTTCCGGTGGTACTTGACCGTGGCGACGCTCTGGTGAGGACACTCATGAGATTTGGCTCTTTTTTGCTGGGTCTTGATTGATTGTTTGACGCCTACGGCCACCAGAGTGATGTTGAGGAAGACTCTGTGTCCAAGTGGCATATGAATTCAGTTGATGTCAGTGTAAATAAGATTAACCTCATCCAGTGCTCATCATGATGGTAACACCACCACCATCACTCAAATGTGTGCTTTATGGACGTGTTTGGCATCCAGTTACTTTCCCAGCTTGGATGTTTGTCCTCTATTCATCATGTCACCTTGCTCCGTTGCAAACCTCAGATAAAACAAAAGAGGGAATTCACTGTCTTTTTAGTATGATGTAATTTCCCTCTAATAAGAGACAATGTAATAATGGAGAAACAGGAGGGGAACATCCTGCAGTATTCAAGCCGAGGCCACTTGCTTGCAGGCACTTAATTGGTTAAAAGGTGGCTTATTGAGTTTAGGATGCTTTCTGCATCTTGTCTGCCCGCATTGTTGTGTCAGAAAACAGTCGGAATATTAGTGAAGAGAAAATAGCCCTGAAAAAATAATCTTTTTTCCTGTGTAAATGCACATAGCTGATGTGCAGCCATTTAGTATAAAGGTCACTTTGTTTAAGTTGCTTAGTATTTATGGGAACCACTAGAGAACCACTCATCATCTTGCCCACAGGTCTCTCACACACACAGACAGGTTCATCAAAACTGCTCAAGCAGACACTGAAAGCATCATCAGCAGAAACAATGAAAGTAGGTGTCTTGCCCTTGGTTCTTAGTTCTTACTCATCTTTCGTGGCATACTCAATTGAAAACAGCACAAAGACAGCATATTTTTTACCTCATTTTTTTACCTCAGCAACTTCATTGATTTTTGTAAATATATGCTTATTTGAATATGATGTGTTTCAAACAAGTTGGGACAGGAGCAACTAAAGACTGGGAAAGTTGTGGAACGCTCCAAAAACACCTGTTTGGAACATTCCACAGGTAAACAGGTTCATTGGTAACAGGTGATAGTATCATGATTGGATATGAAAGGGGCATCCTGGAAAGGCTCAGTTGTTCACAAGTAAGGATAGAGGTTTACCACTTTGTGAACACATGATTGTATAAAGGATTTAACTACATGGTCTCAGAAACACTTTGTAAAACTGTTGTCGGTAAACAGTTTGTTTGCAGATGACTGCATTCTGTTTTACACAACATCCCAGGTTCTTTGGAATCAGGCTCGTATACTGTCATTCAAATGTTTCCTGGTGAAATGTGATGCAGTCCAGTTGTAAATAAGTCAGGAACAGACATAGTTTAATTGAGAAATTACTTTGTTATTGTATTAGAGCTGTACCTGTTGCCTTGACTTGTCTACAGGTTCAGTGGCTGATCTTTCTGGGGAACAGGTATTGAATTTAACATTATTTATATTACTCGGCTCAGTAAGATTTAACAATGGTAAATTCAGTATGACACTCAAAAGTCGTCATGGGAGCTTCTGAGCTATGAAAGGTTGTGTAACAGATATTAGACCTTTCCAAGAAATTCATCATGTTTGAGAACTGTGACGCACTTTAGTTGAAATCATGTGGAAAATGTGTTTTGGGTGATCAGATTGAATCACATAGTGTTTCACCATGTGAAATGTCTTCTAGCTAGTGGAGCATTTAGCTGCCTGAGAGCCAGATATTTCCTTCAGGAGCTAGATTTTTGATTCAGTAATGGTGCTGTCTTGTACTGCTTTATATTGAATTACGTCTGTAATATTTTGCCCATATTAGTCCTACTAATCTCGTTCAGTTTGTCTCACATTAATAGGATTTGTGCTTTCTGCTTTGAACCCCAGTCGCACAATATAATCCAAATCCTCATTATAATCCTAATCATTATTATTTCCAACTCTACAGTATATAATTAAGATGTGACAAAGTTATTCCTTTTACCAATTTTTACGCTTTAGAGCGTTGACAATAACTACTTTGCTTAAAGTTTAGCAAAACGCCATAAAAAGCTTCAGACCGGCAGTGTGTTTTGGATTTCAGGGAAACGGTGACATGGACAAAACAAATGATGTCAGCCACCACCAGCAGCAGCAACAGACTTTAGTGCTGTAGTGTGTGTAGTGTGGGTGGGATTACACAGTGACAGCTGGGTGAGATCATTACGATTCGGGAAAGGGGGACAAGAAGGGGGAGAACTCGAGAATCGGGGGAGGGGAGGGAACAGGGAATAATGGGTGTTGGGGTAGAGGGGTGGGAAGCTTTTATAGTGACATTCTTTTCTCTGAGGAATGCATGCACACTTACATGCTGGAAAAGTTCAAAAGGAGCGGTAATCTAGCTGCAGAATAACACCAACCTGCTTCAAATCCCAACATGCTCTAGCCGTCCTTTTGCATTTATGTTAACATGCATGGGGGACCTGCAGCAAGAGAGCGTGAGGACAGTTCAGGTTGAGAGGAGTAGTTGATATGTGGGATATACGTATGAGGAGGGGAGAAGAGGGGTGGCTTGGGGGGGAGAGGAAGAAGGGTGACTCAGAGGCTTCCAGTAAGAGGTCTGACTCAGCTTCTGGAAGCCCCCTGACCCAGGCTGGAGACAATATGTGGGCAATAATCTGTGTTTTCACTTCAGTGGAAAAAGGAGAGACCCTAAGTGTCATGGAAAACGAAAAGATTGCAGCAAGGGAGTATTTATGCTAACCAACAGTTAGAGGTGGAAATGTGTGTATAAACTGTCGCCATTATGAATAATGCACAATGTTTGGGTTCTTCTGATGTGTTTTGAAGACATGCTTTTGTGACTGGACAGGCAAAAAAGAAAAAGATCCTCAGACACTTTTGTCAGCAGCAGCAACAGGCTGCAGATCAGTTTTAAGGATCCTCTGACTTCTAGAAAAATACAAGTATTTGAGTCACACCCATTTGCACTGAGCATATGATTTCCACCTCACCCTCCCTATTAAAAGCACACTATTCGCCATTCATTCGTGTGCACATTGTTTGATTCAGTCACTCCCACAGCTCGGCTGTTTCTTTGAAGTGATCCATCTTTCTGCTCTGAAAGGGGATCACTTTCTTCCACAGCAACAGCAGCCGTGTAATGACGGGAACCGCTGAAGTGATGCTCCATTATGAGTCAGTCTAGCAGACAGCTGATATGTGAATGAACGCCAACTTTTATAGCATTTTGAAGGTTTCTTTTGTGCTATTTGTTCTTTGTTTTTGGCTGCTATTTAGCAAAACAACAGGGAAATTGCAGGTGTTTGATTACGTAATTGATGACTAAAGCTGGAACGTCACTCGTCATCTGCGTGTGCTCTCTGTCCTGCTGTTAAGAACAGATCTGAATACATGAAGAGGCATCAAACCAAGCGAGAGGAACTGTTGCTTGCCAGTTCAGCACCCATCCTTTTATACCCCGAATCTTTTGTGTTTAGTGTTTTCTTTATCTGGTGTGGACTGCTAGAAAACTGCACCACATTTCACCACCAGGAAAAGTCCACCAGCAAATCGCACCTTTAGTGAGAATCAACTTTCCACTTGACTCAAGATACTTGAACTTAAAAATAACTGTGAAACAAGACTGCAATTTTGAAGAACAAATTGGATCTGCCTGCTCTCTTCGGGTGGGACTCCTGTGATGGTTGCTGGTGATGGATGATGGGAGGGCAGAGGACCTGTTTCCTGGACGTGCCCTTAGCTTCCATGTCACACATACAGATATCCTCTGAGGATGAGAGGAACACGCATATGCATTCATTCACATGCACAACACACCTCCACACATACACCCTCTACCATCCATATTATTCTCTCTGGAGAGAAAAACCTTACAGTCCTGACTCTGACCTACATCTGCTTGATATGAAAGATGGGAGATGAAAGACGAAAGGTTAGATAGATAGAAGGTCAAATGTCAGTTCATTAGAACTTATTTCTTTCTATATCAAAGACTTTTTATGTGCCTGACATTTCTGTGCATATGTTTAGAACATTTGAAGTCACATCGTGTTACAGTACAGCGAGCCTATAAAATATGATCAGTACCTGTGAAAAGGCATTGGCCAGGTGGACCCTTTCACCCAACCCTCCTCAGACTAAATGTTCTGCCAAAAACTACAAACTTGCTTCCAATAAATCCATGGAAAACATGTGCATCACTGCACAGAAAATTCCAAACTTAACTTCAGTTATACTGTGGTGCACTGACGGCCAACATGCTCTTAAGAGTGTGCTCCGTCACTTTAGAAGGAAGACATTTTGTTCAATTTGGGTGATGTAACTCGTTTTCATTATGGGGGAGCTCTTTCTTTAAGATACCAATTCCAAAAGAAGTGTTCTTGGTCTCTTGTGTGAGGAAAATACAAAAAAAAGCTTTGAAAATACAACTTTTTCTTTCCATTGTGGGATTTATTGTTTGGATTATGGGTCACTAAAAACAAGACCTGTTAATAACACTCTAGTTGCACACTATTTCATTGCCATGTGGACAATGAAAATGCTGCCGTCACAGCCATGCACAGCACTTCGTGTGTGGGTGAGATTTGGACAGAATTTTATGACAACAGAAAAAACTTTTGTTTTTTGAGATACTCTTTTCCATGTCCATGTCTTTACTGTTCACTTGGAAGGTGAAGGTCTGACTGTGGTTCACAGAGTTCACGCACCAGTTCACATCTCACTCTGTCTCCTTGCCTCTCTTGGTCTCAATTATCCCTCCTCTCATGACCCTATTTACTGTCTAATTAAAGGTGACAACCCATGAAAAGTAAATATTTAAACTGAGCCAGTGAAACACATATTCATGTAGCTGTCTTTTTTTAAAGACACAGCGTAGGCTTTCGTTCAGCTCTATATCCGTATGAAGTGCCCACTCTGCTGCTTCCCAGTCCTCCCAATAAAGTGTTAAACCCAGTAGATGTCTGAGGTGGGATGTGAGCTGCCCACGCTCTTACTAAAAACAAAAGTAAAGATACATCTGGGAGCGAGCACAGTCTGTGAGTGTTTTGATTTACTTCTGTAATTTCACTGTAGCTCCGGTGGTTTTACTGTAAACCACTCCTACACTGTCTGCAGATGTGGCACTGGATTTAGTGGGAGGGAATGTGTGTGTGTGTGTGTGTTTGTGTGTGTGTGTGTGGGTGTGGGTGTGTGGGTGTGTGTGTGTGTGTTCTGCTACATGTCCAAACCAAATTGGATTCTTTCGAAGGAATTCCGCAAGTGTTTTCAAAGCAAACTGACTTCACTCTTCACAGGGGTTAATCAATCACTCTTTTGCAGGACAATTGAAAGCACAGCAAAATGTGTTTTTTGACTAAAATTCTGCACTCGTTGGTGGTCTAAACAATAAAATCTGATGACATCCCGCAGACCTCTGATGAGTCCTGTTAAGAGAAAATTTCAGTGTGCAACAAGGCCTGATGCAAGGAACAGAAGATATGTTAACAATGGATCATGTGACTAAATGTATGTGAAAGGTGTTGCTCGTGGTGAGAGAGCTCGCTGATCATTTACACCAACTCTGCAGGTCCCCTCAGGTCTCGAGAGTCTCAGCATCTTTAGGCTCACTGTTTTGGTTCACTCTCACAGTTTTCATCTGTGTTGTTTTCAGATGTCTAAACAGTAAGCTGTTGAGCGTTGAACAGCAGTTAATGACAAGCTAATGAACAAACTGGAGCATTTAGCAGCTAAAGAGCCAAACATTTCTATAAGGAGCTGGTGGAGACCAAAAATGGAGCCAAAATTCTAGTGAATATTGGACTTGCGTTCGTCCTCCAGGTGCACAGAAACACAGACGCCAATGTTGCTCCATAGCTGCCGGATGCTAACAAATTCTGCATGCATTTTCTGCATTCTGCTGTATATATATATACAGTATATAGAGAGAGTATGTGACGTCAGTCAACAGCCACATTTCATAAGTAACACAACCTCTTTCTATGTCCCTCATGTTCAAAACAGTAAAGTGTTGAAACAGGTCAGTGAAACAACTTTGCCTCAGATTTTGGTCACAGTTTAATCAGAAAAATGAAAACTTCCTGCCTGGTTGTGGCTACAATTTGCAGTGTTTTTCAAACTCCGTGGGTCACACAAACTTTGTTTTCAAGCATCAGTAAAACGTTAACCACCTGCCCACAATATCACAAGGCCACTTATAAAAAAAAAACGCAATTCAGAGCTTCCATCCGTAGAGGTGTCATTGCCTTGCTTACAAAAATACAGTGACTTAATGCAGAATAAGACTGTGTATTAATGGATGTTGTACCGTAGCCATGGAAGATATTATTGACTTGCAAGTTGTTCATGATAATTTATAATCCAAACCAGAGTTCAAACAAGATTATGGGCAACATTGCGGTCATAAACTGTCTGTAAAACACCTTGATCAGTCCCTACAGTCAATGTGACCCAGATCTTTACATTTTAACAAAGAGTCCAGCAGCTGGTCGCATTCCTTTCAGTCCTCTACATAATAAGATGGATACAACATCTATATTCATCCCACTGACCAAATGTCAACAATCAACAACAAATGAGAGGAATGCCAAGGAATCTGAAGGCATCCTGGACTTTCTATTCATGCAGTCAAGGATCAGTGAAAAACAAACTTGTTTTCACCCAGGAGCTGTATTGTTTCTCCACATGTGTTGTTTTGCTGATGAATTCGGCGTCCAGTCAAGCGCTGAGTGTTTGTGGTGGCCTCTAGGTGCAGGTGCACAATCAAACCCAAGGGAAGGAAATGGAGGGGAGGGGTTTGAATGTGACACAAACAGGAAACAAGCCTTGTGTTCCCTTCTGCTCAGCACTGCACACGAAAGGTTTATTCCAAACTTCTCCCTTGTGCATGCTATTTTGTAGGCTTATCTAACACAATGTGTTTTGCCAGGAGCTTACATAACAAGAGCTGTTGAAAGATATTAACCTACTAAATTCACCTCCATCATTCTGAAATCTTTTTAAGTCTCATTGATCACAGTTTTTATCTTCTCACAGACCTCTATGTGAGAACAGATCTGAGTCAGAACTTAATGGGAGGTCTGGGCAAAATGCCAGTGGAAGTTCAGGAAATGCTTCATGATTCAAAAAAGTGATGCCAAAACAAGTCTCTTTTTTAGCATGTTCACCTTTGAACATGCTAAAAAAAAAAGCATTTGTAAAATATAGGACAACTGTCCTCTTTGTCTCACTATTGGGGACAGACCAGACAAGTCTTTTTGTATTTGTTCTCAGCCAGAACACATTAAAAAGGGTCGTTTGAACCCAAAACAAGCAAATACTGAGTCTGAAGCAGTAAAAGTGTTAGCACCAGGCAGCCAGCAGGAGTGTGAAAAATCCAGCCAATGTAAACCACTGGGTAAAAAAAGGCAATAAGGTAACAAAGAGAAAAGTGTAGGACATATGATAAAGTGACAGAGAGTCTTTTGGGAAAACACTGATGACAAACCTCAGAGCAATAAAGCTCAGCACTCAAATTAGGCACGTTCTGAATGTCAATTTTATTAATTGCTCAGCAAAAAACTGAACTTACTCTTAAGGAATAAAGAAATGTCACTGCCAAAGCATTAAAAGTTTTAATGATTGCCCTAAAATATCCAGTGCTGTCCTTCAAACTTTGAAGTTTGTTCTGCACATTAAGTGTCTGGCCAGGCTGCAACAGTATGTAGGTCTGTATATATAGCAGGGTGTGTTTTCCTTGTGTGTGTGTGTGTGTCTGAGGGATGTCCTATACGGTGTGGGAACAGGTCCTACCCCTGCACCGGAAAGACATTTGGAACAACAGGAGTGTTGGGGAGAGGGGAGGGAGACGCGGGGGGGGGGGGGGGGTCTTTCAGGGAAAGGAGGAAATGAAAGGAGAACACCCTCGACTTTTCATTCTCATACAAAACCCCTCCCTCTGCCCCTTCTCCTCCCCCAACAAGTGCCAAGTGTCCCTCAACAATAAGTGCACAGCAGCACGGCACAACAACAAATAGTGCGTCACTAACGAGTCACAGCAAACATTCCTGCCTGTCTGTGTTTTCATGCTGTCCACTCATTCCCGTCACTTCGTCTAAGACTTGAGAAACGTGTTTTGGGGCAGACAGTTTGTTACGGGAGGGGTCGTCTGTTTGCTTAGCTCTAATTTTTCCTCCAGTTTGGAGGATTTGCTGACTGACTCTGGCACAATCCAGCTATCATAGGATTTCTTAAAATTGCTTTTGTCTCAGTTTGGCCTGGAGGATGATTTGTGCAATCGTCTGAAGTAACTGATAGGAGGAACTTTGTGGGTTAAGCAGTTGTGCATTTGAGTGTAACAAATGTTTTTGAAGTGATTATTTTAGAATAGTCACAAATCTTGTGGAGACATTGCAGCTCTGAGATGTCAAGTTTTCAGGAATGGGAAAAAACAAAATTCCAGCCACACTGCCAATTGTTTCTGGGTTTATGCAACTTGATTTTAAAAGTGTGTCATGAGATTGAAAATGGCCGCAGTTCTTGGATGAGTGAGTAATCCTTTAGCTGGATTTTGTGATTTTCGTATGAATATCAGTAGATATGTTTTGTTGTTTTCACATAACAACAATGATTTGCGACCTGAATCTGGGCTACAAACAGCTCCTCTGTAAACATCGGCGCCAAAATTGAGGGTGGAGTTTGCTTGTTTTTAGAGTGAAGTGCCACTCCAGCTCCTCTCATGGGAGTGATTCATTCCTGAAGCAAATGAGAGACAGAGAGAGACATAGAGAGAGGGGGGATACTACAAAATGTGAGAAAACCTACACAGTAGTTTCCATAAGGTGTTTGAGAGGCAAGATAAACACATTATTAATTAGCAAAATCAGATTTTTTTAAATCATAAAGTCAAGTTTCTCCAAAATGACACAAATGTCAAGCACCTCAGTGTCCAAAATACTTCTGACGTGAGCAAAAGAGGAAGTCAGATGACGCTGTTGTAGAGCGACAAAGTCATATGTCTAGAGTCAAACATCCAGAAACAATAACAGCAAATATCAATTTTTTTCTCAGACTCTGGCCAACTAAACTGCAGTTAAAAGTTAAAGGACTGCCTGCCAGTTAGCTTCTATATGACAGGAGAAAATTTTAGCATTAGCTGTTTTTGCTCCCAAACCCTTTTGTGATAAAAGAAAAAAAAATCTTTTCCTCAACACACGATACACATCCGAGTTTGTCTTACAAAATTTTGACCGTGTTCAAACACAAGCAGTGACGTATCTAATCACTCCTCAGCGTGATGCGCAGCAGTTTTCTGTAAACTGCAAGAGATGTAATGAGGAGGACAAGTGCACCAACATGCTCTCTGTGAATGAGCTCATTTAATGAATACGTCTTATAATAGTAAAACTCAATTACAGTATAAGGCCTAAAAATGAGACAGTTAGACGACAATAGCTGATTCATATCTAACTCACGTAATGGCCAGGTTGCAGTTTGACCCTCTGACCCCAGTTTTTGTCCCTGACTCTCAATCGTGGCCTCCTAATTAGTTCAACTTTACAAATGGCTCTTTCATACGTCCCTCAGACTGCCTGTCTTCCCAGGGTCACTGTTGTTTTTTAAAAAGACAAGACAGTAAGGAGCTGTTGTACTGGTTGTGCTAGTTTATCTGGGAATGAAGGAGTCCCTGAAATCCAGGCATAGTCAAGATCTTTGTGCATCTGCATGTGAGAGCTGTTAAAGGATACAAATAACTACATAGAAACTGTTAAACCTGTTACTGTGCAACACAGAGTGAATGTTTCTTCATTTCAGCTTTGCATACTGCTTATTAACTGTGGCGATGAATTGGTTGTAAAAAGGACTGAATAGGTCATGAAAACTACTAAATGTTTTGTCATTAAATGTTTAGGCACTATTACCACATTCTGCTTTACACCAGGCACACACTGTGTCCGTTCAAATTCTGTTTCAGCACATTAAATATTATGATCATGTTTTCAGCATCATGTTGTTTTTGTTTGTTATTCCTGGGATGAAAAATGGCTGCCGCTCCAACAGCTTCTGGTGAGTGCACTGTATAACCTCAGATAATCCAGTTAGACATCGCATGGGAGAAGATCATAGGGAGAGACCAGACATTAGTTTTGGGTGCAGCACATGATTTGTAACGAATTTCCTGTTTTTAAACTCACAAATCAGTCTGTTGCCTGTCTTTAAAGGCCCAGAAGCGAGAGGAAAGCTTGAAATGTTTGAAGTTGTGGCGGCACAGTTAAACTACCGTGCCCTGCGCGTGTCATCGATCACGTGGTGTGCTGTAGCCGACTGTAAATGCGTGCAACAAACATGTCAAAGTCCAGCTTAGAGAGTGACATGATGTGCAGTGTCTATCATTTCATTTTCATGTAGTACATAGAGCACTTGCTGTTATGACTAAGACAGAAGCAGTGACTCAGATGATGTTTTGCTTCGAAGTCTTTAACAATTTTAAATCACCCGAAGCAGCAGGGTCAAGTGGTTTGGCGGTGAGTCAGGCCACCAGCTGCTGGCAGCCATTGTCTCTGGGGACTGACCTTTGTCACAGTGATGGAGAGGAAGACTTGAAACAAGAGCAAAACAATCTACAGCTGAAAGCATGACATTGTGTCAGGGGAGCAGTGTGTGGAAGAGAGCAAAATGATCGATGTAACTTGTGAAGGATTCATGTGCCTGCACACATGCATGTTTGTAGATTTGAACATGTGTCCTTATGCTTTTGAGCTTGTTTAAGTGCATGTGATCAAAGTGTTAAATCATGGAAAAATTGAATTCAGACAAAGGCTGCGGTGTGATTTCCTCATACGCTTGTTTTGGAAGGTTTTGGAAGAGAATCACCACTCTTGCACGTGTGTTCATAGAGCTGAACATTGCAAAAAGAAAGCACTGAAGACCAAGACCTCCTGACTTGTGAGCAGGCTTCTCCCTCCTCTTTCTTTCCACGTTGATAGAAAAAACATTGGATGATAACCACCGGTCGCTTCCTCTCATCCCTTCCCATCCTTCCTTCTGTGCACTTTCCCTTCCGTCACTCCTCACTGTGAGTGCTGAGCTCGCAGATGTTGCCCATCTTTGTTTTCTCAGTGATCTGTGATTTATAGGTTGGTAAGGAGAAGAGGAAATTTAAAGTAATTGTCTGAAGACAGTTGGGGTTTGAGCTGATGGAGTTTGCAAAAGTTCCAAAGTCAAAGTAACGTCAAATACAGTGCGCTAGAAATCAAGAAAACATGTTGTCATCTTAAAGGTGTCCTTTTCAGAGTGGACATGTGGCAATAGCCAGAAAAACACAGGTGTAACTTGTAACATAAATGACGGCTGCATTCCACTCAGTCTTGCCTCTTTAAGGCCCTGGTATTGTGAAGTCACTGTCACACTTCAATGGAGCTGAGCCTTCGTTAATGTTAGTGTTTCCACCTGTGCTCTTCCTGCCATGAGTGAAGGAATGAATGAATGTATGTGATGATTAAGCCTACGTTTACACGTAGCAGGGTATTTTGGAAAATGGATATTTTAGCCCCTCCGTTTTCAAAACTAACATCGTGCACACAACATCGTTTTCAAAAACGTTGTCGTTTACATGAACCCGGATAAATATGCCGTTGAGCGCATCATACCTATGCCAAACCAATGGCCGCGAGTGTAAACGTAGGTCGCTCACATGACGTTAAGTATTTTCAGTCGCATGTTGTGACGTTTCGGAACCTAAAACTCCATTTAACCCTGTTTACACGCCAACACATACCCAGCGTTTTCAGAAATCTCCACTTTGGCCGGAGTTTTTAAAAATGATCGTTTTCCATGAAAAACACTCTGTTTGTGTGTAAACGAGAGGGCAAACTGCATAAAAACATAAGTGTAAACGTAGCCTAAAAAACACATTTAACGGCTCATGTTTTCTGGATCATGAATTACAGCTGAGAATGCGACAGCACGCAGTACTTTGCAGTCATTTCTTTAAGGCCACTTCAAATTTTGTCTGTGAAGCACTCAATTTTTGATTTGTGGGCAGATTATTCCTCTGTGCTGCTGCACTGCAGAGAAATGAGTGTAGGCTCTGAAATTGAAAAGGTACAAAGTCTGTCAAGTTACCTCTTGTAAAATAGCCATGATTGTCTCTAAGAACTGAGAAATAAATAAGAAGCCTACTTTTGCACCGTATATTTCAACAATTTTGTCAGTGAGAAACATGTTAATTTAAATGATTCTTTCTTCATTGTCAACCAGTCAAACTTTTTCAAATGTGCAGGATCATGATATGTATGTGGATGGATTTCTAATATCACCATCAGTTTATTTTGAGCCTTTCATAGTTTGTTTTTGAGGTGTTAATGCGGTGTAGGCTACCAGGAGCTCAAAATGACTATGAATTAGAGCTTCAGCTCTAGTGTCTGAAGAACTGTGCTGTCCAGAGGTGATAATGTTGGCCCCCCTCAGACTGAGCTGAATTTGGTGAGCCCTTAACTTCTTATCTTGCATAATCATCAGGTAAAAAAAAATTCCAGTACTTACGACAAAAACTTGCAGAACCACTGACATTCCCATCAGCCTCAGCTGTAGTTTGTGTTTTATAATATTAGCAAATATTAGCATGCTAACACACTACACTAGTGAACATGGAAAACTACATATCTGCTAAACATCAGTATGCTAGCACTGTTGTAGTATGTTAGTATGCTGTGATGGAGCTGCTAGCTGGACTATACTTTTAATCTTATTTCCCAAAGTGTGTGAGAGCCAGCAACACCTGCAAAGAGACAAGACCAGATCCAAGACAAGACTGAATGGCTGGCAAGCAAGAGAGGATGAGCAGTTGGTCTGTGTGCTGTTGGATGGTGGAGTAAAGATACTGTAGTGAGCACTGCTGCTTCTTGTCTTTTTTCTTTTCTTTGATGAATGATTTCATTTGAACTTCTGATGTTAAATTTTGTCATCCAGTCTCTGTGATTCTCATCACCTCATGTGTCTTATTTTGTTGCTGCTTCTCTTTCAACGGGTGAACTAAAAAAAGCAGCTATGACTCAAAGTGAGTCACACCTCAATCACTTTCCTGTGAATGTGGGCACGCACACATTAACACGCGCACACACTAACACAAACACACACACACACACGCAAACAAAGACTCGAAGGTGTCCCTAAGCAAAGGTAGCAGCTGGTCCCAGCATCGCGTTGCATGTTTTAGGAGAGAAATATCAAATATCTGAAAAGATCCCCGAAAGATTTGAAGAGGTGCCTCTGGAGATGGAGCACACACACACACACACACACACACACACACACACACACACACACACTGACTGTGAATAGACTGGTGTGTCTTACCACTTAATGCACCTTGTATTTGCCAGTGATGGTGAGAGTCCACCTAATGAATGACTGGCCAAGCTCTGGCCTTCCTCCCTCACAAACGCGCACACGCACCCACACAAACATGCACTCCCCCGACTCCACAGGATCAAATGTCCTGAGCTGCTCTTTGCTGAGTTTTGTTAAAAATGTCATGATATTTAAGCTAAATGCTAAAAAGGCCCGGAGCAAAGAAAAACAGCAGCTTGTTAATTGTCTGCGTTGTTTCTGGTTTAATGTCTATCTATAGACCTCCACCCTCAGACAGCCTCTCTAAACTTCTCTCTGTCTGAGACTCTGGCCTTTCTCCACAGCCCCCTTTTTTCTCTCTCTGTTCTTATGCAACCAGCTCATAAATAGAAAATGGATGTGTCACTCAATTACTGTATTTATACTGGAAATGGACTAAAGGCTCAGGCCAAGGTTTACAGCCGAGCCCACACATGGTTTTAAGCCTTCTTCCATTAACTTTATTTTTGCTGCAGTATCAAAACACGGTGACTCATTGATCTGGGCTGCACAGGTAGATAATGCGCTGGGCTTTTTTGTTCTTTTTTTACTGTTTGTTTAGCAACTCAAACATCAATAGCTCTGCATCAAATGCCTCATGAAACCTGGACGTGACACGTGTGCAAGCATGAACAAATGTGCCAACACATGTAGGATTAGACACAAAGGTGAGGAAGGAAGGATGGGAAAAGATTGTCCATTTTTTTCCAAGAGGGAAGGAGGCTTGGCTTTCTGTTTTCTTTTCTTTGCATGTTCAGTTGAACGCTCAGCTAAGCGTTGCTGAAACGGTAAGAAGCAAAGGCCTTTTAGGCTTGTCTGTCCAGCTGTGTGCTGTGTTTTTTGTTGTTTTAGCTGCTGCTGGAGTTAAATCAGTCCCAATACTCCATCTCTTCCTGGTCTGCACTGTTTGCCTTATCCAGGTGGTTCCTGTTCTTTAGCTCGTGTTCTACCACTTTCACAGCCCTGGTACTGCTCTCAGGGAACCCACCAAGAATTCTCATGACCTGTGTACTGGTCTATGTTGCATTGTTGTTTCTAGCATTAATACAAGATTCATTTTGGTAAAGTCAAAGGAGCATGTTGCCACTTTAGTGCATTATCTATAGAAAAATGTGTATCTGCACAGCTAATAACCTTATAGGTGATCATTCATTTGATTAAAATACATTATTTTCTCAGTTTTTGTAGTTTTGGTTCAAAGGTTACTGTTATATTTTACTTAGTTAGCTTCCTGATTCTGTGGTTGCAAGGACAGTGTTAGCCACAGCTTCACAACAGTGTCCAAGAGGGCGAGCAACACGACCAGTCTGACAAACAGATGGTTGAATATTAAGTGTAACTTAATTAAACCACCAATGTGAAAGTGAGAACTAATGAACTCAAAATATGCATCATATCTCACCATTGCATTCTAAAACCGCAAGCATGCACAATTGTGAAACCAGGAAGTTGCTCTGCAATATCTAAAATGACTTTGGGAATAGCTTTGAAATGTTTGCTTTTATTTCCAAGTAGGTAACAGTAAACAGGCAACGTATCTTATCTCTTCTGTGGTTGCATTATACAACCCAGATTCCAAAAAGCATTTTGTTTTTGTTTACTTTTACACAACTTTTATGAAATTGGGGTTGTAAGTAATTGTTTATCATTAATTAGAAATGCTAATAATTATTTGCATTGGGCATCAGAATTTCCCAGCAAATGGGTCCCGATGGGCAGAAACAATTGATTCCTTGCATGTGAACGCAATGTAAACATTCAAATTAGTTTAGCTTGAGCGTTGAAAAGAAAGGAAAAAAAAACACTTAAAAGACTTTTCCATCCCAAATGACAAGACGGTAATCCTCTCAGCGTGGGATCCAGGCTCATTAAAACACACCACCACTCTCATCATGAGAGGGCCCGTCACCAGCTGAACTGTGACCCATTTTGGGTGTGACCCCTTCGCTTAAGAAACCAGGCTGCAGAGTCTATTATTCAACATCCTGGGAACTAAACCTAAAAACAGCCCTCCTCTCATGTGCAAGCCAAGCAGAGTTTGAATAAGCAGCTGGATAAAAGCCCTTATGTGTTCTTTCAACAGTTTAATGGACCAAAGTCTCTCTCTCTTGAGCTGCAGTATAACAGCACATTTCAGTGTATGTTTGTGTGTGTGTGTTTATATGTGTGTGTGTGTGTGCAGGGCCAGTAGGTTAGAGGGTGGGAGGGATTCAGGATACAGACGAGGGAGTGTGTCCTGCAGTTTGAACAATCACACCCAAACTTCCACTTCACCTCAATCAGCCACTGGACATTTCCCTCCTCTAACCTCGCGTTCCCGTTTACTTCCCCTCTCTCTTCTGTAATAGCAATTTTGCACACTTTGTTCCTTCCTTTTCTTTACATAAATGTTTTTTTTTCTGTTTTTCTCTTCCTCTGTCTCTCGTTGGTTGTCCCTCTCTGCAGGTCACTTCATTTTAACTTAGTTTGTACTTTACTGGCATCGGGGGTGGAAAGTAACTCACCAGGGGATACTACTTTTTATAAGAATTTAAAATCCCTGATTGTACTTTGACTTAAATAGCTGGATTTACTGTTAAAGCCACTAAGTGTTTAATTTTTCATTGGGAGGTCGTCGACTTGCTGCTATCATCAACATTGCAAAATACTATCACTGCCACTACTACTCCCTGCTGCATGCTTTAAATCTCTCTGCAAATTTAACTCCAACGCTTGCACTCTGCAGATGGTTGATTTCTGTGTTTATACAGTATTTCTTTATTCAGAGTGAATGTGATACATCAGGATGTGGAATTCAGTGCAGCATCACAGATTTGCAGCCATTATCTATGCCCACATATCTTTTTTCAGGGTCATTGTGGAGGGTTGGAGCCTATTCCAGTTTACATTGGCTAAGAAGTTGGGTACACCCTGGACAGATCTCCAGTATATCACAAGGCTACGACAGATGTATTTTTCAATTCTTATGTATTTATTGGTCCACGGGGTAGTCAATATTGTCTGGAAAAAGGCAAAGAACTGCAATGGCAGTGACTGGGCTGTAGACTGGGACCAAACTCATAACTTTAGTAAGGCTGAAAAAGTGTATTTAGAGTTAAGTTACTTATTTTGGAAAGGCAGTGGCTTCAGAGCGGCTGACAGTTCCCTTGCAATTGCTCAATCAGGATTTTCTCTGTACTTGTTTTGAACCTCTTTTCCCTCAAAAGGGATGATCTGTGATAAACTTTTCTGATAAGAAAAAAAACACATTTATCATTTTGGCTTCAGATCTTTGCAGAGCAGTTGGTTTGCTGGACACACCACTTCTACAAGTAAATAAATGTACATCATCATCAATTTAAAGCAGAAAGAAAAAATAGTTCCATTGATTCATCTAAGGATAGATTCAGTTATGCTAATATAACTAGGTTTTCAAGGTAAGTCTCATAGTCTAACAACACCTGAGATCCAGCCTCTGTTTGCCCATGAGCAGAAATACATAGTCTGCAGCGTTAAGCGCTGGCCCCTGCACACATTTCTCCCCGCCTTGGCCTCTGTATGCGTTATGACAGCGCCCCCTGGTGCTCTATCTTCGGTATTGAGCAATACAGCATCCAGGGGGCGGGTCAGAGGGTGGAGCTCCACCTCACTGTGCTCTGCTCACAGGTACATTTTTTTTAAAGGCTGTAAGCCTTTTAAAGGCAGCAAAGCCAGCAGAGGCTGGAAAGTGTAAGGGAAGTGGCTAGTGGTGGAAATGATATGCAGGGCCAGTGATGGACAGTGAAGACCATGGATGGCACCACCAAGCAGCCAGATGTTGCTCTTAACTAAATTCAAGTTAGATCTTAAGGGCCAAACTGAGAATGGGGACTTTTGTGGCTGATCTGTTTCTGCTGCTGCTGATTTCCACAGGACAAGTTTATGGAGGTAAGGCACTGCAGAGGAGAGCTTTTCCTCCCATGCAGAAGTTCAGATTGAGAACAAGTATGCCACAGCATGATAGCTGAAATTTATGCACTGCTGGAAGAGAACTCTTAAAATGTTTCCTTTTTATATACATATACTTATTAAAAGTGTTACAGCTATCTTTTAACATTCACACACATGCTGTGGATGTTATCCTGCAGTGAATCCCATCACCTTTTATGAATCAGCACAGGAGATGATAATGTAATGTTGCAAATGCAGTGATGTGAGTACAACCTTTGATTAAGTTCAAATGTGTTGCTGACAGTTTGAAGCTTAATGTTTAATCCAGTCTAATATTGCTTGTGGCCATATGGCAGTATGCTGCTGGACACTGGATTACATTTTGCTTGTTGGTTTCAGTTACAGATGTTTTGCAGTGGAACATGGGTATCTGATCTGATGTCTCACTGCTTACCAAATGCCCGGCTGGACAGTTCAAAGTTTGTTTTATGAGATAGCTTACCCTCAGTGATGTATCTTGCTTATAACATGCACAACTAAACAGTATTATCATTGACAAGCTGCTCTTTGTTCTTCCTACATTCAACTGCACACAGCAAAACCAGCATTAATTTTTCAGTTCAGGTAATACTTCACTCGCTATTGAAAAGCTGCCTCAGAGAGGTGATCTAAATAATTCCCATTTAAATATCATCAAACGAAGTCACTGCATGTGCAGGAATAACATTTATAGCTTCCTGCACATGTCTTTATCCTTCTACCTGTTCATGACAGAGCATTAAAGAACTGCATTCATGTTCGAGATGTGTCTGTGACTGTAGGAAGATTACTAATAATCCAATGTTCACTGGTATCATAGAGGCAGATTAGAGATGGATGGACAGACATGGGTTACACTGACAGTGGGTTTATAGGCTTTATGCAGAGCAGCATGCTGGGCCAGCCTGCTGACTGCGTACTTCTCACTGGGACCAGTCTTATAACACAACATAATAGCCTTGATGATAAACTTCAGTTTTTGCAGGCAGTGCATTTCGCAGCCAGATTTGCAAAGGGATTTAAAGGCAATAAAATAATAAGCCATTGTGGCAGATGAGACCAATGTAGGCATGAAATTAAAACAAAAGAAGGATGAAAATATGGAATGCAGAAGGAAGGATGTAAAAGATGCTTTTTATCTATTTTTCTACTCATTTATAACAACAATGGTGTTTAACACAATTTTAATTTTTACAATTAACCAAGATGCCTCATCCTAACCAAAAAAAGGATACCCAAAATAGTTTTATCTACAGTCAGTGACCTAAAACTGTCCCTAATTTCCTGAAAAATTGTACAAATTAATTAGGAATGTTGGCCAACTTGGCAGATGCTTTCACCACCTGAAATAAAAACAATGTTTAGAGACTGAGCACTGTGGTCAGTGTTAGATGGTTAGGATTTTCCAACAGGTTAAAACCTAGCTTATGTTTCTGTGTGATGTGGGTACATAAATTATTGGTTGTCATATAATTACACCGTGGAATTTGTGAACTCCACAAAGCAGCTTCTGTGAGTAATTTACCAATGAAATGTCTTTTTCCCCCCTAATGCCAATTAGTTATTTTTATTGAAATAAGCGAAGATAGAAAGAGTCTGTTGTATTAAACAGTTTCTGTTTTCTTTGGATCTGGGTTTTAATTTCAATTATTTAAATACTCCTTTACTTTCTTTATTGTGTTCAGTCATACTGCCACTCCATATTGCTGTACTATTTAGAGAGCTTTAGAGAGCTGTTAGTGTCAGCCATCCACAACCGCACACACACACACTCACACATCCTGACCTCTATTTGCTCTGTGTCACCGTTTCCGCAAATTGACATTTGACAATTGACATTGTCATTTTAAAAGAGTGGTTCTCCAATATTGTCGCTGTGTAGGTCGAACTGATTACAATCACAACTGCTGTATTGGTTTTTTTATTCATAGATATAGGTGGTGGGTATGCTGGCCTCACTACTAAATACAAGTAGATTATTCATACATATAGATACAACTGTAAAACCCTTCTGGTCTGTAGGTAACAAGCAGGCAACAATTTCTCTTTGAATAGTCTTCTTTTATTAACACCAACACAGCAAGAAGTTAAAGTGCTATAAATGATTCTGGAATAATTATAATAATCTAATGCTAAAGTCCACAAGTTCAGAGTAATGTTGTAGAATTATCCCTATTCCTTATTCCACATTATCTGAGATAATGTGTCCTAATGATTCTTGGAACCGTTTTCCTCAAACACCATCACATTCATGTTTCCTTCGGGATTAGATCAATTGCAGTAACTTTGGTGATCTCTTAACATTTCATCTGGTGCTATCCACAGGTCAAAATATTGATTTGTCCAATAAGTTGGTTCATGACCTGCAAAACTGATTACAATCCCATCAGCCTCAGCAGTGCTAATTAACAAATGTTGGTATGCTAACACTAAATTAATGTTAAATAATAAAACACAGTATGCCTGATAAACTTAAGCATTGTAATTGTGAGAATGTTAGCATGCTGGACAGTTGCTAATAGTAAATCTGTCATGGTGTTTCAACCATTGTTATCAAAAATACTTGTCATTTGCACCTTTTTATTTATATATTGGCCATGAGTCTCCACTTCAAGTTAGTGGCATGTGGAGTGCAGAACAGGGCCCCCTAAGCTTGCAGAAGCTAATGACTTTATTAAGCGCAGTGTGTTTGTACAACTCAATTTCCAATCTGCGTCATTTGGGTCAGCACTGAAGTCTAATTAGCTTCAGAACATTTCAGGATGACCCATTCCAGAATGCATTAGTTGTCATTAATTGAATTCAGATAGCAGGTGTAAAGTGCAGAGTAGACACCACATTGACAAGTCAGACAACACACATTAATGAAAATAGCCTTTGCTGGGAAAAGGCCTTTGGTAACCAAATGTTCATTGTGTTAGTAGATATTTTTGCATACAGATATAACTGAGAATGTAATTTAATAAAAAATAAAAAATCTCTAGTTTGCCATTTTATGACTGACCCTCACAAAAAAAGTGTAAGAAAGGGGGGACTTAAACCTAAACCAAGCTAATATGACTGTCACTTGGCTGCAAGTCAAAACAGTAGGATTAACACCCTACAATGCAATATAAACTGCAGCAACACAAACTATAACCTAACAGATATTACTGTAGAGTTGAATTAGCACCAAGTCTTATCAGTGTAACATTATAAGCTTAACTATATTATCTTTTGTTGCAGGATTACAATATAATTAGAATTGGTTTGCTATTGGTATTGATCAGTAAAGCTATCAACCCTCTACAGTTACATTGTGAGACAGTAAAAACTTTCCTTTTACATTGTAGTGTCTTTCTACGGTGATGGCTACATCCACCTGCGGACAGTGGAAACGTCCATTCAGACGCTGCTCCATGTACGATTTCGAACCTCCAGTCAGGCGGGGCTGCTGTTTTTGGCAGTTGGGGGTAGAGACTTCTTGCTGCTGGAGCTGATCTCTGGGCGCCTGCAGGTAGGCTAAAGCACATATTAAGATAGTAGCACACGTCAAATGCACCTGACAGGAATCTATTCATGGATGGCCAACAACAAGCAAGACCAATGTGTTAATTGTTCAGTTTGAAGATGAGACAGACGTTTGTTGTTTGCTTTTTGTCCTGAGAAAGACCATTTGGATATTTGTAACATGAATACACATAAGTCAAACTAAAACCTGTCCAGAAATCTTTGAAACAAGTAAAAATATTTCTCCCTGGGGCCTTTTTAGCTCATATGACATTTACTATCCAGAGGAGATCCAGAGAGAAGATTGAACACACTCAGGTTGGTGTCAGATTGCTCGCAGAGAGAAAAAAATAGCCCCCTGGCACTGACTTCATTTCAGAACAAGTTCCTTCATGACCCAGGTTAGAAGAGAAGACCACAATAGTTTAATGAAACCTCCAAGGGAGCTGCACATGAAAGAGTTTGGTTACATTTGTGTTTGTGGATTAATCCTTTGATCTACAGTTTACTACTCCCATGATTCTTCAGTTTTCAATTGTGAACATTCAAGATCTCATCACCTATGTAATATGTCTGCTTTAATAAGTTTTGGTTTTCATTGCCTTACTAAATAAAGTTTGTGTTTTGCCATAAAAACTGTTATTAGAAAGAATTTCATGCATCTTGTTTATCACCTTTTATGTCTCCTCTCTTCACTCCTCCCACATCCCTCAGGTACGTCTGGACCTGGGCTCAGGTGAGCGTTCACTACGCTCAGAAAAGGGCATCCATCTTAGCGACCTGGGATGGCACTCCATGGAGCTCACCCATGACCACCATAACATCAACATGACTGTGGACCGGAATTCTCATACCAGCCTCCGTATGCCAGGACCAGATCTGGAGCTCAGTGTCGAAGATGGGCTTTTTGTTGGTGGGACAGCTGGACTGAACCATCCACACCTTCTCAACATCTCTGCCGGGTTTAGAGGCTGCATAGATGAGGTTGTGTTCAATGAACATAACCTGCTGTCCAGCCTAAAGCCCTATTCTGGGTACAAGAGCGTCCATGAGGTATCTCTTGGCTGTAGTCCACAGTTTTCTGCAACAGAAGAAGATTCTGTCAGTTTTTTCAGCTCTAAAGCCTTTATCTCTCTCCCACCGTGGGATGTGCCACAGGAGGGGTTGTTTGAATGCGAATTTCACCCCTCTGCAAAACAAGAAGATGGCATGATCCTGTACAGTTCTGGTAGCCAGGGAGGGTTTGTTGCCATAGAGATCAGAGATGGTCACCTGGTGGCAACACTAGGAAATGGAGAGGGGAGTAAGACTGAGCTGCGTTCTCTAACATATGTCCACAGTAACCAAACCTGGTACCCTATCCAGCTACACCTGCTGCCCGACAGTGTTCAGCTGAAGGTGGGTGAGGAGTTGGTCAAGGCCAACCTGAATCTGGAGTTCCAGATCATCCAGCTTAAAGGGCCTCTCTTCCTAGGAGGGCTGGATGAAGAAGCCCGCGGAGAGGCAAGGAGAGGTGGGCTGATGTCTCTTGTTTCTGGGGGCCAACTGCCTGGGGGAGGAGGCTCCTTTAAAGGTTGCCTCCGAGAAATTAGGGTGAACACTCAAAGAATGGGCCTACCACATGCTGCCATCACCAAGGACATCACTGTGGGCTGCAAGACAGGGCAAGATCCAGATGTAGTAACCACCACCAGCCCAACAGATCGTCCTGAGTTGGATGTTACGACTACACAACCAAATACTAGCAATAAGAAGAAGGCTAACTTTTTGTTGCTGAGAAGACTAGAAGTAGCGGAGGGAGGCCGGGCACCACTGGAACCCAAGCATTTAAGGGTAGGACTGGTTGCTGTCCTTCTAGTTTTCATTTCTAGTTATTAGACAGGTTTCTTATAGATAAATGTCATTACAGATACGCTGGAGTTATGTAGTTTTCACATGCATCAGTGTATAAGTCAATTTGTGCAATTTGTTCAGGTGAATCTGGATTTTCGGAAATTGGGCATACATCCATCCCAGGTGATGTTCCGCATTGAGGGGCAGCCTGTCCATGGCCAACTCCGGCTGGACCTCAGTCCAGACCCTGGTGGGAGGCTGGGTGAGGGCCAGCAGAGGACTATTGCAATAGGATCAGATGAGTTTGACCGCACTTTCAGTATGCTGGACCTGTGGCAGGGCCGGGTGATGTATGTTCACAGTGGGTCAGAGGTCCAGCAGGACTTCTTCATGTTTTCAGTCTTCTCCAGCAATAAGAGGGGGCTGCCTGTGTTTTTGAAGGGCAGTCGCCTACACCGGTTTGATATCAGCATCAGTCCTGTTAATGATGCACCAGTGCTCAGCCTGCCAGAGGGAAACCTTTTCACTCTGGTGGAGAAGTCCAAACGACAGGTAGGTATAACAGAATACCCACATGATATGTATATGTGTGGTAAGTCTAAAATGAAAATGAATACAACCACAATGTCCTCAGCTGACAACAGATGTGCTGAGAGTGTCGGACCCTGACAGCAGTCCTGCAGAACTGGTGTTCAGCTCCTTGGGAAACCGCAACACTGAGGCTGGACACCTTGAGCATCAGGATTACCCTGGCAGGTTTGTGCTTTGGCTTGTGAGGCTTTACAGGGTTTTGCAATCATAGACTGTGGCTCTGCTGGTAACAAGGAACTAACTGGCAATTCTATGTGTTAACAAAAATCCCTGGACCTTAAGTGTACAGAGTATAAGTCCATCCCTTAAACAGGAACAAACAGCAAACCGATTAGTGTGACCACTGTACCGTTCTGTGGCCGACCCTGACAGCCAGTCTCCTTTTATAGCGTCTGACAAAGGAAACAGAACAGAACACGAAAGTTAATAGCATTGCATCTATCTTCCAGGGCCATTAATTCGTTCTCCCTGAATGATCTGGAGGAGGGTAAGATCAGCTTTGTCCACACTGGGGTCCCCACCTCCAGGCTGGCACTCAGGGTCAGCGATGGGCAGAAGGTAAGTAATTGGCACATGCATGCTAACATTTTAAACTGATATGGTCTTTATCTCATTGCTTCATTCTGTTCTCCTCATTTCATTTTGCCTCCTTTTCTTCCTTGTTTCTTCTCCCTTTATCTTGTATCATTTCCTATCCTCACCTTTGGTGTTTCTTTGTTCCCTCTCTTGTCCACAGTTGAGCAACACAGTAGTTTTGAGGATTATGGCGGTGCCACTTGAACACAAACTGGTGAATAACACTGGACTGGGGGTAAACCAAGGCGGGGCTGCTGTCATCACAGCCATTCACCTTGCAGTACAAGTTAATATGGCTGATCAAGCAGTGGAAATCCACTATAACGTTACAGAAATGCCACAATATGGTGAGCTCCAGCGGTTGCACTCAAGCGGCGAATGGAAACTGACAACTTCCTTCACTCAGAAGCTTTTAGAAAAAGAACGAATCAGATATGTTAGTACTTACCATGGCCTTCAGACTCAGAATAACATCACTGATCAATTCAAATGTAAAATCAGCATCGGTTCCCTGGCTACTGAGGAGGTCGTTTTCCTCATCATGGTACGCTGGATCCACTTCAAGGTCACTCGAAGCAAGATGGAGGTCAACGGTGTTCAGACTTCTGTTGTCACTCCTGAGGACCTCCACGTGATTTCAAAGGGTGTTAAACTGAATGAGAGCGACCTCTACTTCAGGGTCCTAACAGCACCAAAGAAAGGGAGGTTATTCCTCAACAACATAGTTCTACTAAGGAACTCAACCTTCAGCCAAAAGAATATCACAGATAACTTGGTGAAGTATGAGCTGCTCAACAAGCTGCACGATGACACAAGAGACACGTTCAGCTTTCAGGTGTTTTCAACACATGCCGCCTCAGCAGCTTACGACTTCAGAATTAACATCAAAGCCGAGTCGTCCACCATCACCATTGTAAACAAAGGTCTTTCAGTCTTGGAAGGAGGAAGTAAAGTTGTCAACAAAGATATCTTGTTCACTCACACAGCAAGTAACCGTGAGGTCCACTATAGCGTTACGGTGAGTCCCAGGCATGGACAGATAAGGAGGATCAACCTCTCCAACTCAACTTCTATTAATGACAACATTTTGACATTCACAAATCAAGATATCATTGAGGAAAGGATCATGTATGTTCATGATGACAGCGAGACCAAGCAGGATTCCTTCACTTTTCAAATCATGGTTTACAAACCGCACAAACAGACCAGCAAGAAGGAGGACAGAAGCACAGCTGAGCACACCTTTAATATCTCTGTGCAGCTTGTCAATGATCAGAGACCTGTCAGGGTTGTCGATAAAGTTTTCCATGTGGCCCGTGATGGGCAGAGGTTGGTGACATTGAATGACCTTTGTTTCCGGGATGATGACTCGGACTTTGAGGACAATTGGTTGGTGTATACCCGGAGGGGGATACCCATGGGAGAGCTGGTGCTGGCCAGTGACACCAGTCACAAGCTGTATGAGTTCACACAGCGGGATCTCGAGCAGGTTCGTTCATAGTAGCTGTGAAGATTGTGAGTCATGCAGGTGGTAAAGTGTATGGATTTGCTGTTTTAATCTTCAGATGTGCTGTCCAACCATATGTAAAGGGAAATATGTGTACACAAATTGTTACAAATCTAGAGTAATAAGAGTGAGAGCAAAACTGGTCTTTATTTTATTTTGTAAATGCTTTTTTTAACCTGAAGATTCTTTTTACTCTTCCCATCTTCTCCCTCTTTTCTTCCCTCCTCTCAGAGAAAGGTGTTGTTTGTTCACAGAGGAGTGAGTTTTGGCCGTTTTGTGCTGTTCGTATCAGATGGAAAACATTATGTTTCAACACTGCTGGAGGTGATTACATTGTCTTCACACTTGAAGTGTTTTACAGTTTGATGCTATTGAATTGTCTGAACGCTATTGATCAACTTTACTGTAAAAGTGCCAGTGTTAGCCAGTTCATTCATTTTTAAAGGGTATCCTGAACGTTGATGAGCAATTAATGTGATAAAATCCAAACAACAATGCAGACTAAGCAAAGAGTTAAAAGGTAAAAAGTAGAGTGAGTCAAGCAGTATGAGTAGTAGGATACTACAGGCTCCTTATGCAAATTACTTGCTCATAATTGAAAATCAGACAGCATTTTTAGTGTGAATGAAAGTGATGTTGGTAACATGTTTGATAACTCCTGCTGTGAGTAATTAATTTTTGGCTGATGCAGGTGATGGCTCAGGATCCTTACCTTCGGGCTGAGAACAACACAGGCCTCACGGTACAGCGAGGCGGCATCACAACCTTGACCTCTGCTAACCTCAGCGTCTTTAGCAACCTTGACCTCCGAGACCCACAGGAAGTGATCTTTGAGGTCTTTTTTCCACCTCAACATGGTGTGCTCTGCTTTTATGATGGAGATCGTGAGTCTGTAACAGAAGCAGACGCAATTTCAATATTCACCCAGCGAGATTTGATGGCAGGGCGCCTGGTGTATCACCACGACGGCAGCCACGAGCTGTCAGATTGGTTCAATGTGACAGCAAGAGCAAGAGAGAAGAGCGCAGAGAGGCAGCTAGACAGGGGGAGGAGGGAGGTACATCTGGACATCGGAGTGCCAGTAAAAATCTACCTGGAAAGTCACCAGAGACCACCAACAGTTATTAATAACCATCCAGTGGTGGTGGCCGAGGGACAGAATGTCTCCATAACCAGGGAGCACTTGGAGGTAAGCCCATTACTATAACATAGTAAGTGATTCATGTATTATTTAATTATTGTTCTCTTTCCAGGCTGTATTTGTTTCTTTTTTGCAAGATATGTTACTCACATGTAGGAATTGGCAGTATATCAAGGTTTGTTGTATATTCCCTGACATATTTCCATATTATTTTCTACTGAGTGCTGTTTTGTTTGAACAGGTGGTTCATGAGGACAGCAAGCCCTCAGAGATAGTTTTTACTGTCCAAACTCCTCCCACCCTGGGCTTCCTTCAGAGGGTTCCCCCCAAAGACAAGCACCAGGACAACAGTGGAGAACAGCAGCACCTATATCAAGTACAGCCAGCTTTAATCCAGCCTTTGTTAGGTTTAAAGCTGAATAAGTTTTTGACTGTTTAACTCTTGAAAAATACTAACTTAGGAGGTTTTCTTTCCAAACGTTAACTCTGTTTGTTGCTTATTTAGTCATGAACATTTATAGATATGTTATAGAGGAGTGACAAACATTTAAAACCACTTTTCCAGAGGCTTAATGAAAGCAGCGTAGTTTGCAGGTGGAAAACAAAGAGCTCAAGGGGAATGTTGATGATAATTGTGGTTTCATCATTAAAATTGTCCCCTTTCACATTCAGTCACTTTATCGCAACTCTAGAAGCCAAGAAAAAAAGAGTTGGCAGGTACGCCCCCCCCCAAATGTTGCACGCTAAAACTTTAAAGTGTCAAAGAATTTGCACAAACAGCATTTGGGTATGTCTGCTGTGTTCCTGGATGCAGGCCAATAGAGAACAGCCGACAAACTCCTTCACCCAGGAGGACCTCAACCAGGAAATGGTCATCTACCATCAGCAGAATGCAGGAAGCACCAACGACTCCGTCCTGTTGGAGGCAACCAACGGGGTCACAAAGGTTGGACCTTTCAGGCTGGAGATTGATATCATCCCTATCCTGCTTCCTCTACAGGTACAGAATGTATGTCTAGATGACTAGATCAAAGAACTGCATGAAAAGAGAGAGGAGTTCATTTTCCCAACCATAGGAGGAATCAATTGATCAGTTAGCTAACGTCTACTGTAAGTGACCCATCAACAAACCAATCAATCAGTACTACGTATCATCTTGTGGTCGATTCTGTAGGTGTCTGACTTGACCCTTGATGAGGGGTCATCACTGCCGCTGACCTCTGACATCATTAAGGTTGCCAATCATCACTTCTCAGGGATGAACTTCCTGTACCAGGTCATCGTTCCACCGCGACACGGCCACTTGGAGCACAGCCGGATCCCAGGGATGCCCATCACTGCTTTCACTCATACTGAGGTTTAACTGACAGAGACTTTTTAACTTTGAAATTCTGCGTAATTAGGATGATTTATGCTGTAAAGAGTGTTTAGGTGTGGTCATGAACTACATGAAGCTTATCTCCCTTGCTTGGGTTTCCAGGTGGAACGTGAATACATCTCCTACATCCATGACGGCAGTGACACACAGAGAGACAACTTTACCATTGTGGCCAATCAGACGGAAATCAGGAAGCACAGCCTGCCCTGCACCGTTCACGTCAGTGTCACACCTGTCGATGATGAAACTCCTGTTGTTACAGCCAACAAGGGTCTGAAGGTGGGGAGTCTGAATATAAGTCTGCTGTATAGAGTCAGCAGTTGTTTATTTTATCTTAGCATAAAGATGCCAAGTAAAACCACTTGTTTCTACATTTGCATTTGTGTGTACAGATTAAACAAATGCCATATAACATGTTAATTAGTAAAATTTAGAGGTACTGGGAGGCAGATTTCTTTACCTTTCAATCAAGCAAAGTTAACTGTTTCCCCAGTTTCCAGTCTTTCTGCTATGCTAAGCTAAGCTAATTGCCTTCTGGATCAAACTTCATTTTTAGCGTACAGACTTGAGACTGGTATCAATCTTCTCAACAAACTCTCATCAACCATGGGAATGAGTTAAATTCCCAACATGTCAAACTATTCTTTTAACAGCTAAAGTTAACAGCCTTCATGTTTCGTCTTGTTCTTCAGGTGTGGGTGGGTTCAGTGACAGAAATCACTATAAATGAGCTTAGTGCAGAGGACTCGGACACTGTGCCTGAGGGGCTGGAGTTCATCGTCACACCACCCAGCAATGGCCACCTGGCCCTGAAGAGCACCCCCTCCAGACACATTCTGAACTTCACCCAAAGTCACATACAAACCGGACAGCTGGTGTTTGTCCACAGTGGTGAGCATATTTTGCTGGTTGTAGTATCTTTTTCTAGACTTTCTTACCAACAGACAAGTTAGATGGAGTAAATGAAGGAATAACCCCACTGTTTTCTGCCCACTCTGCTCTTGTGTAGGTGCCTCCTCAGGTGGCTTTCACTTCCAGGTGAACGATGGCGTGAACTTTGCCCCTCGCCAGATCTTCAGTACGACTGCCCACTCTCTGGTCCTCACCCTGCAGAGAAATCATCCAATGGAGGTCTATCCAGGTAGGGTTTTACAATAAAAAGACTTGCTCAGAATTCTAGATTCTAGTAAACTAAAGTGCAGAGACTTGATGGTGGGAGAGGTTCTTAGCCAAATAAAATGTATTATCAAGTGTATTTTTTTCAAAATCTTCCCCTTTTTTTCTGATCACAGTGTTTAATACTTTTTACCCTCATTCCTCCTATGATTATAAGTCAAATAAAATCTGAATAGGAAAGCTATCCAAGTGTACTGCAGTAATAAAACAGTGGCACTGGGTGGCATCACTTGTCTAAGCATCAGCCTGCTGTATTATGTTTCTAACTCCACCAACAGATTACATGACCTTGTGCCCAGTCCGTGCCAGGCTGATAATGCCGCTCTCCACTATATTCATGGGTTAAGTGGTTCAAACTTGTGAACATACACACTTATCAGCATAAGAGAAGTTATTCTGATAGATAGCCAAGTATGGAACATTTAAAATATCTTCAATAATATTACTTATGATGATGAAGACATAAACATAAAATGTCTTTGTATGACCTCACTAGTATATGAAATAATATAGTACAACATAAAAAAAATTTAAAGTATGATAGATAGAGATGAAAGTCACCAAAAAGTCGCTCACCTGCCTATTTATTCATTAATTTCACATCTTCTAAGACCATCTGCCCTTTTCTGGAAGCATGGTGATGTCTTTGCATTTTACCAGGATTATTCACTGCCTCCGCTCTGTTGTTAATCTTGTGCTCTCTCATTGTATCTTTGTTGCTTTTAAAGGCTCTGTGACAGCAATATCTGCACAGGAGCTTTACGCTGTCACCAATGATGTCAGCGACATTAGAAGGAACCAGTCCGTGGTATTTGCAGTGACCACTCCTCCAAAACTTGGTCGCCTGGTCCACCGTCTGCCTGACAACTCTACAGAAGACATTTCCACATTCACACAAAGCATGGTAGGGCTGTGTGTGTCCGTGTGTGTGCTGTTATATGCCTTTGTAGTGAAAGGAAAACTCCCTTTCTCCCTCCTCATTTCTTTGTCTCTGTCTTTCAGGTGAATGATGGGGTTATCTTGTATGATCAGAAGAAGCCAGAGTCCGTGGGATGGTCAGCTGCAGACTCTTTCTCTTTCACCGTGTCCTCACCTCCTGCTTTCCTCCCTCCGCACACCTTCACCATCCTAATCTCCTACCAGGCCAACGAACATCACAACAACCCTCAATACAAGACCAGACTACTGAACAACGCAGGTACAGCGTGACTGTGTGTCATCACAACTTGCATTTATGAGTAACTCAGGCTACAGCAGGATGAACTCTGGAATGACAAAGCCAAGTTGTTTACTCTGAGATGGATAAACACTTGCTCCAGGAAGAACATCAGTTCAAGAGGACCAACTGAGGTGTTTCTATCTGTTATTCAGGTGCTGTGGTGTCTGAGGGAGGCAGGGTGATGATTGACAGGTCTAAACTTGATGCTTCCAATCTACTCGGGAAAATCCCAGAGCCCCACAGGAAAGACCACCACATCCTGTATCGTGTGATTTCCCTGCCACACCACGGAGCTCTGTCTATACGAGGACGCAACCTCACCAGGTGCTTGGCTCAGTTCTGGTTTTCTCAACAAATGAACTGAACAAGAAGATCAAAACAAGTCATAGCTCATCAAAGGCACAGATATTTCAGCACAATGAGTACATTTCATACACTATTAACAGCACTGGGCAACTGAGTGGAGAAATTTCAACCCAAATATTTGTCATTATTGCAAAAACTTTAAATAAAGCCTCAGGTTAAGAATATGCAGAATGATCCTTTTATGGGTGAGATATGACAGTTCCTGTATATTCCACTCATGCATGCGCCTCACTCATCCTTCTCTTGTCATTCTCCTCTTCTCTTACTGTCAATAACAATATTTTTTTATATTCGTCTTTTGTCAGGAACCAACCTGATTTCTCCCAGTTCACCCTCAACAAGTTTGGCATCACATACATCCACGATGACTCAGAGACAACGAGCGACAGCTTCACTTTCAGGGCCTGGGTGGCCCCTTTGGATGTCTCCTCCTCCTCCTCCTCATCTTCCATGTCTGCTTTTCCCTCTGATTCCTCCTCCTCATCCTTTTCCCCACTCTATTCAGCATCATCGTCCTCCCTCTCATCATCAGACGTGACTTCTCCTCACCATGTCAAGGACAGTCTGGCGGTGACAGAGAAGTTCAATATCACAGTTACACCTGTCAACGACCAGCCACCACTCATCAGGAGCAGAGCCCCGAGTATGAAGGTCGTGGTCGGAGAGAGAGTCGTACTTGGACCAGACAGTCTGCAGGTGGGCCAGTTTTAATAGAGCAGGTGTAGCTGTGGTTATGGCTGCACAATTATGGATCAAAACAGAATTACCCTTTTACCCAAAGTGCCAATATCATAACAGATTTAATTTATCTTAATTATAGAAGCAAATCTTTTTATTATTTTCCAGTGATCCATTGGATTATCTCACAGTTACAATTTTACAGTTATGCATAATACAGATAGTTTGCTTGATGACTATTTTAACTTTTGATATCGAAAAAAACAGCAGCAATATTTGAGTATGAATGTTTACAACAGTCCTTTTAGAGTCTTATAAAATACAACCCTGTCAATCCACATGTCCAGGTTGAGGATCATGACACCCCTCCAGAGGAGCTGCACTACCTTGTAATCAGTAAGCCCAACAATGGCTACCTGACGCTGGGGGAAAGACCGGAGCCAGTGACCTCCTTCACCCAGTACGACGTCAACCACGGCCGGCTGCACTTTATACAGCAGGTAAACAACCAGTCTGCTGAAGGAAACTTTCTATATTTTCTTCAAACCTACATCATTCTTGTATGATCATGTATGTATGTATGTTGTTAACTTTTTGGTCCTTTTTCATTCAATTTCTTCTCTGTTTCCTTCCTGTGTTCCCTCCGTCAGGGTGAGCCCTCAACAGGTGTTTTCTACTTCAATGTGACCGACGGTCATCATCGGCCACTTTACAGACTGTTCACTTTGGAGGTGATAAAGCCCTCTGTCTCCATAGTGAACAACACTGGCCTGTCATTGGTTCAAGGCAGGACTGCTGTGATCCTGACAACCAACCAGTTTGCAGCTCAAACCAACGGTCGCAGCCCCGCCAATATCACGTACGTAGTCACCGCACACCCTCGTCACGGACGCATTGCTATCAACGACCAGGAAGTGACAACCTTCTGCCACGAGGACCTGCAAGTTGGCCGTGTTGTCTACCACATGACTGAACTCAGCGAATCAGAAGATAGCTTCCAAGTGTCAGTGTCAGCCTCGTCCCCTGGTGTTGACTATGGAAATGTAACAGCGCAGACGGTGAAGGTAACTGTGCGGCCCCTGATTTACCTGAGGGAGCAAGTAAGAGTGCCCAGTGGTATCGCTGTGAAACTGGGGAAAGCCATGATCGATGCCTCCGAGCTGGCAAGAATCAGCCGGGCCAACCCGGTCTTTGAGGTTCTGTCTCCACCAAAACACGGAAAACTAGTCAAGGTAAAGCTGCTCATTGTAAGCATACCATGCCATACTGGTGTTTTTTGCATAATAGGTCAACCAAATTGTGCATATTATATTACTGCTAAGTTTTAGGTTGTTTTCCTCCTTTTCAGGCAGCCATTGTTTTACATTCATTTCAACAGTAAATATTTAGTTGCCTACATTTTTTGTCAAATGAACTAACATCATCATCCCATGGTCACACTGTTGAGAGCACGGACATGTTTATAATTGCATTTAAGTGCTTGCAGGAAAAATCTGAGAAGAGTCAGCTGCTTTTTCCAGTCACATGGCGACAATGTACCATTGACAAAAAATCTAATGCAATAAAGCTGATATGATACACACTGTGGTGTATTATGTACCTCAAGCAAGTTTCAAGTGTTGACATGGTATGAAAAGCTTTGAAAAAAGGTCTGCAGTAATTTATAACCCTGCCTGAGCTTTGAGTTTGGTTTTTACTTCTTGTGTATCCTAGCTGTTTGGCCTGCATTATTTCCACTTTAACACACAGACACCTGAAGCTTATTTTCCTTGAACATGATATGTTAGCAAAATGAGTAATCTTGTAAATAACTGTGACTCACTTGTTTTAAATACACACTCTTTAAAGAGAAACACAATACCATGGTGAAAAGCAGTGTTTCACTGCTCTGTGTTGTTGAAAGTTTCAAGTCTGTTGCACCTCTGACAGCACCCGTCACTAAAAGAAAGTAGTGTGCTTAGGAGTGTGCTCCAGCAGTGTGACATAATGTTTTACTGACACACCCTGAAGTGAACGTCTTCGTCACTGTTGCAAGATGAAAAGTTGGACCACTGGAGGGCAGCAAAAACAAGATTTTTAGGTGGTGTTGGGTTGCTCTCAACAAACTCTGTATGTCAAACATGCAGCTGATAATAACATAGAAACATAACAAAACCTTGGTGACTGTTGTCAGTAATAGTCTAATCTCTTCTGCTGTGTCTGTGTGCAGATGACCTATGACCCTAACCAAGCATCAGAGGTCCTGAAGTCGTTTACGTTCAGAGATGTGGTGCAAGGCCGAGTTGCCATCAAGGAGACTTTGAGCGACAGTGACAACCAGCTCCATAACAACAAATCGGCACTCACAACAGCTCGAGGCCATGCCCCCGCCACGCCTCTCAATGATTCCTTCATCTTCCTGCTGAAGGCTGGAAATGTCCAACCAGCGAAGGGTGAGCTTCACTTCACCATCTTTCCCCACCACCAGATGCATCATAGCCAAAGTGGTTCAAATAAAGCAGACGGTGTAAGTCGGGAACACACGACAACCCGCTTGCCGGCGAATAATAGGACCACTATCGGAGGAGGAAGAGGAGGTGGACGAGGGGGATCCACGACGCACAGCGGGGTCGAGGTGGGTTTGGCGCCCCACATTTTGTCACAAAGGAACCACAACAGGACGCAGCACAAATTGAGGCCTCACGGCCGTTGGGGGAACCACTCGCGCAGTGGGAGTCATGGAGGAAGATCAGGGAGCGGTGTGGATGGAGCTGGAGGGGGTCACAGTCATGCCCCACAACCTCACACTCCCTCTGTCCCAGACAAACACGGTCCCATGATGCCTCCTGACACCCACCCGGTGCATGTTGAGGTCCTTCCTCGCCCCGCCTCCGACCCTCTCCTCATTATCCTGCCTCTGCTGGCCTGTTTGCTCCTCATCATAATCCTTGTCATTTTGATTTTGGTGTTCCGCCGCCGCAAGGAGAAACAGGCCCGGTTGCGACTCCTTCAGCAGCTCGCTGCAGTCACATTACCCACTGAGGGCAGCCCTTACATGAGCAGGGCGGAGCGGAGCGTGGCTATGCCCTCTGTGGTGGTCACCCCACTGGGCCCCAGAAGCTGCCCAACCTCACCCAGGGTACCTATAAGTCCCAGAAGGAGAAGTCTGGCCCCTGGAATGACCTTCTGGGGGCCATTTGATGGTGATGGAGCAGGTGGTGATGGTAATACTAGAGGTGGTAACAGTAATGAAAGAGATAATGTAAGTTGTGGTGGTGCAGCCGTCACTGCAGGATTCAAGACCTCCCTGAGGTCTGGTCCCCCTACTCCAACTCTTAATGACAACCAGTACTGGGTTTGATGGAAGCGATTCAAAGAAAAACTGTGCCTTAGAGGTGTATTGTTGTTATGAAGGGTATAATTGGCATGAGTGTAATCTCCAGGGAACATGTATATGTCATCTAAGGCACATCTGACCTGCTGTGAACTTCCAAAAAGAGGACAAAATATACACATTTGTCATTTTTCGTAGGAAATGAATGAATGCCATTTAAGTCATTTCACTGATCCAACTTGAACTGAACACATTTTTTGCTGTAGTAACTATATATTAAAAAAACTGTTATTTTAAGACATTCTACTAAAAGATGTTACCCAGCAGCTTATGAGGTGTAAGGTAGTGTTCAAAGTAAACAGAATCTATTATTACTGCTTCGGCAGGTGCTTGTCACTGTTCTTTTGATGTATTTTCTAATTTTGCAACACTTCATTGCAATGGCATGACCTGAGCACGACCTCAGTTGATTTTTGCAACGACCAATCTGACTGATTCCTCAAACACTCTGGTTTTAACTTCTATAGTTGTGATGAATATAGAATATATACTTGGAACTGTTGTTGAACAAGGAAATGAAACAAACTGAGTGAGGCATTTTCTGTAAAGATTCTGTCAGATTTAACAGTTTAAAGTTAGCTCAAGTGTGACTGTGTAGTGTAATTGACACCTCTTGCCTACAATATTGTAACTGTACAGAGTCGATGTGTTACTTCTTGCTGGTAGATCATAGTTGGACTGGAAGCTTCCAAGTCCATGCATGCAAACTATGTGAAAAGCATTCACCCCTCATGCATGCATGTCATTCACTGTTCTGCACTTTCCTGTTTCCTTTGACTAAGTATGTTACAGCTCAAAGCAGTGTAAGTGTCTCTGATAGCATTTACAAAGATCTTGGTAGCTTCTTCAGTTCTTGGTCGAATTCATGTTTGTCATGCCAGCGTCTGTTTGCCATGCACTGTGAAAGATTTATTTTTAATAAAAGATATTTCTTAAAGACTTCAGTGTGTTAACCTCAAACCTGCAAAAAACAGTCAGTGGAGTGAAAACTACAGGATCAGAGTTAATCTCCTTTGAGAGTCTCATGATCTTTCTTTTATGCAATGGCTTTTCTTGTTCTGCTAATGTTCAACAGCAGCAGGTTGTCCATCTTCTGACACTGGGGATGGCCATTTTACAGCTGAGTACTTGAGCAGATTAAAAAACTGCCATTAAACTAACAAATGTGTGACAATTACATAAACCCCCTTCAAGTTTTATGCAACTCGCAAAAGCAGGCCTCAGCCAGCAGAGCCATTCATTAATCAAAGGCTGTAACAAGCTTTAGCCTACAGGTAGATATTCATTCATTCATCTTCTATACCCCTGACTATCCCTTTCGGGGTTGGAAGGACAGGTAGATATATTTTTGATATTTGACACCAGTATTTGAAACATGTTTCCAGATCTAGTTGCTCAAATTGCCCCATGATCAGCCTGACTAACAGGTACTCTCACTGTGACACTTAAATGCAGCATTTAAAGAGCAGAATTGATGAATTGAGAATGTTGTCTGATTCAAAATTGAGAATAATCATTTGAAATTATCAGCAAAACAACAGGGATTAAAATGGGGAGGAGAGGAGAAAGAGGCTGGTCTAAATAATGGAGAGCCTGACCACAGTAATCTAACCGCTAGTCTGTGAACTCTGGTGTCAGGTATCAGGGACTGGACTGCTGCTGCCTCCACAGGAAAAACAAATGACACAAATGATAACAACAAATGAAACAATACAGATTTCTATGAAAATGTAACTGAGCAGGTTGTGCGATCTAAAGAAATAATCTAACATCTAAGTTATATTTGAGGGAACACACAACACAGATGTACGATTGAAATAAATTCTATTTTCATTTATTTAATGAAGCGCTGTTCCATGGTGTTACATTTAAAGGGTTAAGAAACAGTGTCATCGTGGTGAATTACGTGTTTCTCATTAAATCAGTACAGGATGTTGTCTGCTGAAAGTCTCTCCAGGATTTCAACTTTTATGGAAAGAATTTTTCCAGCCCAACATCAGCAAGCAGTTCTGTGAGCTATTTTGGTCACTTATTGGTTTAACAAGAATGTGTTAGAGTAGCTGGTTAACATACCGAGAAGAACACCCATCCTTACAAACATTATACATACTATCATTTGTATTTGAAAATTTCCAACTTTGGCGCCCTCAAGTGGTAGTATCAAAAAAGATGGCTCCAACGGGCCATCTTGACAACACTGAGAAGAACAGGGTGAAAGAAACACACACTTTGATTTTCACCAAGATTGTCCAACTTCTTTTTTTTTTTTTACAATAAAAAACTATTCCCTCAGACGATACTGAAACGCGCTATCATCATAAAAAGTCAGCTCACAGTGGCTTTAAACTGGAAGATCTGGGTTCATTGTACTGAAGTGTCTGTACCCTGAGCCTCTGACCTCCCAAGACTGAAGGAAAGCAGAGAAACTGATGTGGACCTCAGGCCTGCAGGAACCCAAAGAAAAAGAACTGCTGAGCTGCTTCTCAAAACAAGCAGAGTCCGTCAAAAAAAAAAAAAAAAAATCAAATCAGTCTGACGTTAATTATTGTTTAAGGTCAGGCAATGCATTCACCAAAACACAGAACGTCGAGCATCAATTGAAATATAGCAAAGATGCAACGGCATCCAAGTTGTGAGAGATGTTAGACATCAGAAGCAGGTCAAATTTCAAGCTGTAGCAAAAATCCAACAACTAAACTGATTCAATGGAGTAGATGATGCCCACTTTTCCTCCCTCCACACTCACAATCACTTGTATGCTCTCATCATAACAATACTGAACAGGTCATTCAAGTAAAAACAGAGATAACAAAAATGATTAACTTCATTAAGTCTTGTCTTTTAATAATTAAAAAATCCAGTTGAAGTGAGTTTGGGTTTTGTTTCATCTATACGTTTCTGTTGAGTTACCGTATTCCCGGATGGATGGTTTCCATGAAGTGGTGAGGCAGTGGAGGCATGGAGAGATCATGTGACCCTGAAACCGGGAAGCAAGAGGCAGCCCGGTCATATTGAGAACAGCTGTTTTTAATATTGTCGCAGTCCCGCTGAGTTGCAAGATGTGCCGGGGGAGTCAGCAAAATCCCTGTTACTGGTACATTCATTAGAGCCGTCCAGTTAATCCAAGAAGTTGTCATTCCACAGTCCAGTGGCCTATATTCTTTAAAAGAGTGGTATATTTCTTCCAACACTTGTACCAGGCACAGGATCCATCACATCAAATAGTTTTCTCTCTTCAAAGGCAATAAGACAAACTGTCTGCTCCCCCCGACTTCCTCAAGGCCTTTATAATCCAACTTTACTGTTCTCTCCCCCGCTTCCTACTGGTCATCGTCGTATCTCTGAAGCACGTCCTCCAGCTTAGCCGTGATCTTCTGGAAGAAGCCAATCTGCTGACGCAGGTGGTGCTGCATCTGCGAGCGGAAGTCCCGTACACGTGTGCGGTGGAAGTGCTGGATCTCTGCCAGCGTGGCGCAGGAAATGATGTTGCAGCGGTCATGGAGGTCACCCTCCTGCTTTGGACAGTCTTTCACCTTGGTCAGCGCACCTGGAAAAAGATGGGGGAAGGAGGGAGAGGACTGAGAAAGTGCAGCAGGTATAGAAAGCACTAAAACAAGAACTCAAATTAGCATCTAACGAGCTACCAGACTAGCAAAACTTTTCTGCGGTTGTTAATGCTAACACGTGACTCACCATTTTAGCTTTATTCAAGTCATTAAGGATTCTAAAAACAAATGCTTTAGTCAGTACTCATTTATCTTAGAACATGTACAGTAAACGGTGGGAACATGTTTGACTTTTTAACCCTCTATTACATCAAGCTAATGCAGTGCGGCAGCAGCCAGCTTGTCGGTATCGTCAGGGGAAGTACAGCTAATACAGAGATAGGCAGAGATTCTTCAAACTGACCGCAGCAATTTTTGTCATACTGCGGAAACAAACAGGTTATTGCAGACGTTTTCTTTGTCTCCTTGCAGTCATCCTAGTTGTGACTCAGAGTGTCTGGTGTGACTAAACGTTTGGGGGAGGGGGGTGACTTGTGAAAAAAATGGATGAAGAGGAACTCAAGAGTAAGGCTCTAACATGCCAACATGTGAAGGAAGTGATGAGCTAGCTGGTACTGCTTCCAGACCTCGTTGATCTCACTTTCTAGATTCCTCCCTCCCTTTATCCAACACATGTTAACGAAAAAACACACCGTACCCCCACAAGAACTCTAAGTCCAACTGAAATTAACCTGGACTTTGCTCTCCTCACTGCCAAGGCGATTACAGAGCTGTAATCTGAACTCTTGTACTGTTGGCTGGTGGGAAACTTGTTCAGCTCTATAACTGTCTGCGCCCTCTCTCTCCCTCACACATACACACATAGCCCTCCCCTCCTCTTCTTCCTCCTTCTCTTCAACTCGCTGTATCACCAGGAAGAAGGAGGAAAAGAGGGAGAAGAAAAGAGGAGGAGGGGAAGCTAATCCTGAGTCTGCTCCATTTTGCATTCCTGCAGTCCCAGGGCAACACAGGACAAGAGGCCCAGGAATCTCCGCTCATTCAAATCAGATGTAGCCTTTGGACCTCACAGACAGAACCGCCAACGTCACGCAATACTGTACAGGGACATTTGGGTCAACAGGGCCGCCCACCTTAAGAGCCCAGCAAATGTTTTTCTAGCTAATCTGTGCCGTAATGTTGACATGTTTTTGTAATTTGGCTATTAGAGAAATGTTCGGCGCCATTTGTGATCATTAGATTATTATTAGGTTTCCTTTTAGGTGGGAAAAAAGAAAAGAGCTGAATCAAAAAAAGTATGTATTTGCACTGGTGCAGAAATCAGCTTTCTCTCATGGAGGGCCTCTCACCAAATTGACAGTTTATGGAAACTTTGACTAAACCAGCCATCTCTCATTAGTTATTTCACAACAATGACAGCAGTGCAGATTTTGCGTTGTGGGGATGTGTTCATGGGTGTTACTCAGAAGACAAAATAAAGATTCCTATGTCAGCACTGATGAATTACTCAGAGTCTGTGCCTTTATTTCTCAGCGAGGACTTAAATGACCTACCACATGCTTGGTGCGTTTCAGAAGTTAATGACTCCTTTTAAATTGCAATTAAACAGTCACGCAAGCAGCAGGAAATGCTGATAAATTTCAATGAACTTTGGTCGAAAGTTAGGCCATATGCCAAATAATTAATTGCCCAAATGATGAGAATTTAGTAAGAATACAAGATTTTATTATTTGTTTTCTCACAAAGCATTGCTAGCTATGGTTTCCAGAAGTGAAAGACGTGCTTTTACCCAAGAATGATGACAATGCTTTGTGTGAAATCACTTAAAAGCAGAAATGATGGTCATCGTATCCTGTGATATTACTGTAACCCCCTGAGATCTGCTTGATTTAGCATACTACAAGGAATGTTTAACCGCTGATGAAACAGTCTCAATTGGCTATTTCTATAGAATTATTAGATATTATTAGAATTTCATCCTTCCTGTCCTCCAGTCTGATTCCCTGTGAAAATCAAATGCAATGACTGCAGACTGTAAGAGATGTTTACATTTTCCCAGGCAAAGTTTTGCAGTGAGGCACTTTTGTGGTTATGGCTGATACTTGAAGGATCAGCAAAGAGAAAAAGACCGAAGAACAAAAGAAAACCGCTAAAGAGCACAGACGGTTTAAAGACTTTAGCTTTAAGTTTTGGGTCACTTTTTTGTAAAAATGTTTAACTTAAGGTTATGATATGTCAGCTTAGTAAAGGTTTTGGTAAAGTTTTCCTCATGTTTCATTTAGTATATGTTTGCCTGGTCTCGTTAAGTCATTGTGACCCATCCAGGACTATTGGGATTCAGCCTGCGTTTCCATAGTTCGGAGCTGTGATTGTATCTAGAGAACAGAGCTCAGCGGACTATAGAAACAGTGCCTCTAGGTTTTGGCAAACGTCAGGACTTTGTGTGCCAGGAGCACCTCCCTCCTCCCAACCTGCATGGAACTAACAAGCTAACTCCTCTGCGAGTCCTTTGTACACGTCTGTGCAAGTGTGTGTGTGTGTTTGTGTTTTCCAATGAGTGAGTACAGGCTCTCACAGTACCCAGAGTGTTACAATAGTTGGGTTTCAGTTTTCAACCTAGATTGACACTGCAATTCAGTAAATGAAAACAGATGTTGCAACAGTCAGAATCTGGGTCTCTGTGTTGTCTGCTCTGACTACACTGACATGATGAATAGACAGAGAGGCTGCATGCCTTTTGTGAACAATGTTAATTATTTTTTAATGCAAAAGAAAATAAATAAATCCTTTTGTTTCGGGGGGGATTATACAGCCTGCAGCGTGGAAACTCAGATGCTTTGTGTTGTTATGATTCAACCCTCCGCCCTGCAGAGGCATCCACGAGCACGAGTCCTGACCGCTCTGTCCCTACCAGCTCCACTTCAAGCTAACCTCTGACCTCCCTGTGAAGAGAACTATTCTAGGTCCTGCATCTGTTAAACTCATGCAAGCATGTTGGAGAGTTTCATGCATTTTTTAGCAGTAACTCCTTTCACATACTTTATTGCACGCCACAGCACTGCCCAATTTATATATTTTTTTTCCAGGCCATGTTTGGTATTTACATCCCACACTGAAAAAGACTGAGTGGGAAACAGTTCAGACACAAACATGCAAGTACACACACACACTCCCCACCTTTCTGCACATGGATGATGTCAGGAAAATTGGCCAGGTGTCCTCTGTAGAGGTCCAGCAGGTCAGAAATTGGATCCAAGTCTTGGCGTGGCTGCTCAGCAAAGTACTCTCCTATCGCCTCGTAGGCCTCGCCAGTGTCGGCGATGGCTTTGTTCAGGCTTGCAGAGTAGGCCTGCTGGTCCAGCTCGAACGCCTGCGCCAGGAGTTTGAAGGACTGTCCGACTTTCTGGTACTCCTTCTTGAACCCTGCCGCCTGTTTGCGAGCGAACTCGTTGATGGTGGTGTTGACGACCACGCTGTTCTCATCCATCCTCTTGGTGAAGGTCTTGAAGCCTTCGATCTTGCTCTCCACTTCCTGGAGGTCCAGCGGGACAGCGGGTGTGCTAATGAAAAGAATTAAAAAGATGGTCACATTAAAACGTTGTGGCTATATTTTGAAAGTCCTTTACGATTTTTTTTTTTTTTATTCAAGCATTACAACATGTTTATTACACAAATATGAGAGAGCAGATGATTGGTCTGTTCTTCTTATCTCATCCTCACTATCAGGCACTCCCTATGATGAAAGCTTTGGTTACAGCACACTGAAACAAGGAAAAGCAAATATGCTCCACTTTTGCTTTATACCATCATAAACTGAGTTGACAAATAAACCGGAACATCTGACACGTGCAATGATGTCACCCAACACTACAAACTTGATTCATACCTCTTTGACATACTACAAACAATCTTAATCTAAACCTAATCTGCGCAGGGTATTTCTGAATAGGAATGTATTGCAATGAGCTACATTCCTGTTTTATTGTCCATCAACTGCACATCATTAATCTGAAGCTTGCAACACCGTGCGAAGTGCTGTCATTTATGGTTTTGGTGTACCATCTTTGCCCCAACCTGCCTTGTCTTGCCCTTCTACCTCAACTAGTGACTGCCTACATTTCCCAGAATGCCTTTTACGATCGCCAGAGAAATGGCTGTAACCTGATCCGTTCAGTGGTTGGCAGCTGATGTAGAGCAGGCATGTAATAGCGATGACAATAAAGCAACCTGAGTGATAGTTCTTTAAGTTAAAGAGGTGAGAACCATGGTCCTTGTTGACACCTCATTGCATTCTGCTCTTATTGGTTTAGATGTCTAATTCTACAATGGATTTCTCCTTGTATGACTGTTGAATTCTGCTGGAAAATGGTGATTCTAGAGAGATTCAAACCCACAACCTCTGCGGTACGTAAACCAGCCTCCCACCTGATTGTGAGGAAGAAATTGGCTCCGACCAGCTCATCCCTCTCTGCCTTCCTCTTGCCCTGTTTCCAGGCCTTCTCATCCGCCCCGCACGTCAGAAAGTGCTGGAAAACGTCACAGCGTGCCAACACGGGGTGGCTGGTCATGTGGTTCATCCACCAGATCAGCCCCTTCCTCCGCTTGGAGATGAAGTCTTCCTCGAAGCGGCCGGTGGCCTGCTTCTCTGGCAGGTGGGGCACCGAGATGACCGGGAAACGCTCCACGAGCCGAGCGTACAGCCAGTCGAAGTGTTTATACCTGCAGGTGAGATAGAAGAGGAGGCAGGGAGGGAGACGGTGCAGTGAAAGGGAGTAAGGGAGGTTAGGATGTGAGGTAATGGCAGGAAAATGCAGTAAGAAGGAGTGAAAAGGGGAGCGTAAAAAAAGTGGGACTGAAATGTAAGGGAGTGAGTGCTGGTTTGAAATGACAGACTTACTGACAGGGAAACAATGTAAAAGGTGCAGAGGGAATCTCAGAAAGGAAAAGGGAGATTCCTGAGGACTCCTGAGGGCAGGAGGCCACAGTCAGCTCTGTTTTTGCCATTTTGTGGAACAATTGTGGCCACAGGAAAAGCCACAGAAACATTTATTCTAAGAGTGTGTGGGGGCTGGGGGATCCGGTGAAGAAATAAGGCCAGTTTGGAAACCCCAGAGCGGGAGGAGGATGAGGAAGAGAAGAAGGAAGACAGCCTGTACCTGCGGTTGACTTGTACATTTGTGTGGGTTGGGGTCAGGCCGTAGGACATGTAGCTCTTCATGCCTTTGAACTTGGTCTGCTTGGTAGGGTCGTCGATGGTGCACGTGAATGGGTAAGGGTCCTCCTGCCACTCTGGCCCATGCTTCCCCATCACCACGCAGATCTTGTCCCCATCCTTCACAAAAGCAGATGCCTCCCCGAGCAGGAAGGCCTCCCCTCCGGATTTGACGAAGGTGGAGAACCTGTTGAGGTTCCTCCCCACCGTTGCTGAGCTCTTGGCCTGATGCTGGTGCTGCTGGGAGCTCTCACGCCGCGCCGGGAGGGAGGAGGTCACCGGGTACATGGGGGGCATGCTGCCGAGGCCCTGAGGCATGTCGGTCGCAGGCGAGCTGTCGTCCCAGTCGTCATCCCAGTCATCATCACTGCCCTGGCTGGTGTGGAAGCTACCTCCAGCGTTGCCACTGCTACCAGCCCCAAGTCCTCTCTGAGACTGGGCGTCCGGGGATGTGTAGGAGGTGTGGGTGGGCATCTGGGCTTTGGTTTTAATGGGTGAGGAGAAGCCATTGTTGTTGGTGTTGGAGGTGATGTGGTCCCTGATGATCTCCACATAGGAGGCAGGGAAGAGGCCAGCCTCCCCCCTGCTGTTCTCCCCCTCCAGCCAGCCCTCCAGCTCCTCCTCATTGAACAGAGTCACCAGCTCGTTCTCTGTTATGGAGATCTCTCCTGGGTTTTCAGAGTGGAAGTCATACAGCACTCTGGCCTTTAACGCCATAATTTCAGATTTATATCACTCTGTCCTGTCTTTCACTGCAAAGTCGCCTCAACAACTTGCTTCTCCTCCCCGGATTAAACCTTTAAGACTTCCCTGAAACTTGAATGGGGTTTGGATCGCGCACCGGCAGCAACAACTGGGCGATTTTTTTTTATTGCAGTCAAAAGCAAACAGGCTCGTATCCGAGATCGGTGCGTAAAAGAACAAGAGCAGAACACACAGGCTTGTATCCGTCACCCACCTCCTCTGTCCGCTCCTCTCCGCGGGTTCAAATATCATTTGTTTCCATGCAGAACTTCATCCAAATCGGAAAACGCAGAGGAAACCAGCCGCGATGGGCTGTTTTCTCTCCAGGGGAAGATGCCGGTTTGAGTTAGAAGTTGACGAACTTGTGACGGTTCTGAAGCCCCTTCTTTCCTCCTGATTAACCGGGGGAAAAGTCCTTTTTTTTTTTTCCTCCTCCTCTCCCCGAGATGCTTGTAAGTTAAAGGCACCAGTCCTAACACGTAGTAGACTGGATGACTAACGGAGGGTGGAGCCAGGAGCGAGTTCAGTCAAGTCACTGAATTCATACATGGAGAAAAACCTGCACAACCTGGTGTTTAAAGCTCCATCTGCGGCTCAGATGATCCAACTGATGTACACCTCATCCACTGCGTTTGATCATGCCTCATAATCAATAGCTACATGGCAATTAATCACATCCACAGTATATTATCTCACTATTTCTTTGATTATTATAATGTATAACCAATCATTTCATAAGTTTAGAAAAATATATCTGCATTGAAAGTTTATTTTGGGTTTTCTGGAAAGTAAATATACTTCATTATGAAACATTTGCACATGTCAGTCCTGGCAAATATTGCACATACTGCTGGGTGCACAGTAGGAAGTTGCACTGCCACAAACGGTGTATATGTGTGTGTGCGCACGTGTGCGTGGGGAGGTGTGTGTTCAGTTACCAAAGTAAGTGAAGATTTTTCTGGATAAAACGTATCAAACACAAATTTTTTTCTCCCAGCAGAGTATTTCTGTATAAATGTGCAGGTGATCTTTGCTTTTACTTTCAGCTCAAATATTACAGTTTAACATCTTGAAATTAAACTGCAATTTAGATAAAGGCTATAAACACTTTTATTAGGCTGCAATTAAGTGACAGAATCAGTTACAAATTCATGATTGAATTTGTTGTAGAAGTAAGTCAATAAACCGCTTAGAAATTCTTCAAATTCTACTATATATTTACAATTTCTGCTTTTTTTGAGGAATATGGTACTAAATCTAAATGTCATTTTATTGCTCCTTTGCCCCAAAGTTTCATTGAATATGCAATGATAATATAATATAATATAATATAATATAATATAATATAATATAATATAATATAATATAATATAATATAATATAATATATGGTTTTCTTCACAGTGCGTTGATGCACCTCGGCCACTAGAGGTCAGTGTTACACCGCACAGTGGGAGCAGACGACAGTACATCCTCCGGTCCAGCTGCTGGCAGTAAAGCGACTTTCACGTTAGATTCTGGCGATATTAAACCTTCCAGACAAAGACTGTAATAATTAAACAAATACCCCTACCTACGATATGATATTCATGATGATTAATCAAACGTTATCTGTGTCGTAACAGGATTAATAGTCGCCTCTGTGTGAAGCGGCCGACGCACGAGGAATCAATAAGGACGATGCGATGATGTGAAACGCGCCTGGACTTTAAACTTCTCATCCAAAAGGTAAATATGAGGCTTGTTGATGGGCTGGAGCAGCTTTGTTCCTGTGCCTGATGGACCCTGGTTTGCCTGCAGACAGATGTAACAGACATGTAGGCAGTGTGATGATGGGCACGGTGTTTGTTCGTTGGATGGTTGGAGGCTTGAAGTGAGAGTTCAGAGCGTTCAGTCATCATCAGCTGCGCGCGGGCGCCTGATTGCGTGCGCGCGGACACGGATCAACACTTGGCCTGTTGTATGGAGCCATGGCTCGTCCAAAAAAGCTTAACTGATTTTGTGAATTTTAAATTTTGTCTTCTCTTATCACAATCTGCCTGTTCCAAAGTAATTTAAAGGCTTCAGTAGTGCAATCATTTTGGGACAAGAGTGACAAACAGGAAAATTCGTAAACAATCTAACAAGTCCTGTTCTTGATGAAGCTGGGTTATTACAATGACTATTTCTGATTTATCATAGAACTTCAATGATTAATCCATTACTTGATCAACAGAAAACTGACCGACCAAAATGAACTTTTCAGTTTAATCATTCTGTAGGTAAAAATGCCAAATATGAGTTCACAAACGGGAAGATTTTATGCTTTTCTCTGTCATACATGATAATAAACTGAATACCTTTGGGTTTTGGACTATTGGTTGCACTATTGGACAGGATAATTGCTAATAAATAATGGTTAGTTGCAGCCCTAATTTATCATGATATTGCAAGTCTCAATCTATCCCATATTTGTTTGAACAGACCCTGATCTAAATCTTAGAGGTGTTTGGACTTCCTTTGAGACTTGCAATGTTTTTTTTTTTTGGCAAACATGAACCCAAGAGCACCTGAGCTGAGTTCAAGTCAATGTCAACACCTGGCCAGGATGGTTGAGAGTGGACAGAAACATCTGAGTAAACCAAGATGGACAAACAGCCCAACCATTGTGTGGATCAAAACCTTGATGAAGTGATCCAAGTTTTGGCAGCTTAAACAACTGCTATGCACTAAACCACCCCACCGTCAGGCTTTAGACACCTTCTCCTCTCTCTTCTGTAGGCTTCTGTCATGTCCGACCTGATTCAGACCACCTCTGATGGTCTGTGTAAACTCGTCCGCTGGGCTCACAGCCATGGCACCATCTGCAACCTCATCCCCAGTCTGCAGCACCTCACCTGTGGCTCCTATGTGCTGACACCAGAACCCGGTCCCCATGGCAGCAGCGTCCCCGTCGCCGTGTGGGGTTGTGGTGCTGGACACGCCTACCACTGGCCCCTCAGTGACCATAGCAATGGCTCAGCGAATAAAAACCAGGGCCAGGAGAGGTTTGTTGGAGGGCGTCCGTCCAATAAGGTAGACTAGAGATTTAAGGTATTTTGTCTGTGTACTCTTGAATTCTCTCAAATGACACCCGTCCTACAACTAAATGTGAATGCATGCTCTTCCTAAACTGTCAGACTGTATCCAACACCTTTGTATTCTTTGAGGGAAAGGTCACCTGGTCACCTTTATTGGCTGAGTGCCCTTGGAGCCAGATTGCCTTGCAATCCTATTATTGTGCTTTCAGTATAGAAAAGCAGATTTTGAAGGAGACACTGATGGTTACTGTCTACTAAAGTGTCTTTTTTGATCTCACTGGCATTAGTTTTTGAAAGACATATAGGCTTTAAAAGGTTGCTTGGGCAGGATTTGGACTCAATAGCAGACGAGGAGTAAGGGTAAAAATAGGAATTTATTGAATGAGCAATGAGTGAAGACTCCGGGTGGACAGGGAACTCGGAGCTGGGAAGTCCTGAGAAGAGCAGGTGAGGCACGAACCTCGTGAGGTGGAGAGCAGTTCAGGGATACGCTGGAGCGCACAGAGCTCAGGTGGTGTGAGTAGTTGCATTGAGAGCACATGGTGAGCACATGGCACATGAAGGCACAGGTGAAACAAAGGTGGTGAGGGTTGAGGGCTTGAGGCAAGAGGCTAGATGGCAGAGACACTGGAGCTGGAGATCAGTGTAGGAGAACTCAACTCAGACAAAGGAAACAAGACACTGATAAATGGCCATCAATACCATTCAGCAGCAGAAGCAACCTAGCAAGGAGTCCTCAGCAGTCCACAGTCTTTATGCTGTGCTTGATTGTGATGAGTCCCAGCTGAGTTGGAGCAGCTCTCAGCCACCTGGAGAACCACGCCCAGCCTCTGCCAAAAAAGGACACACAGGAAACAAAGCCCCACACCTCTCCACAGCACACAAGAAAACATAAGAGGTCTCCAAACCTCCACAGCTACACTGATGTAGCTTTGCATCTAACATTTCTGTAAAAGTAGTCAAGACAATCCTCATCATCATCATCATCATCATCATCATCATCACCATCACCATCATCATCATCATCATCATCATCATCATCATCACCATCACCCCATGCTGATTCAATCTATTCTCTCTTTCTTACCTTCCAGGTGACAGTGAGGGCGTCATGTGACCTATCTTATAGCGATGCTGCATCGGAGGGGGAGGAGTTCAGCAGCCGGTTGTTTGACATTGCTGGATGTGATTCGTCAGCCACAGATGAAGATGGTGACTACGAGCCCCGCCCATCCAGGAAAAGAGGCGGGGCACCAGGCGGAGCGGCTGTGGGGAAGAAGGTGAAGCAGGAAGCAGCCTCAGCGGAGGATTATGACACTGCTGGTAACATCGCTAGCATGGGGCTAGCAGTGACAGCCGCTGTGGATGTTTCGCAGGCTTGTCAGGCGCCAAACACACACTCTCAAATCACACACACACTGTTGCCTAACAAGCCCCTTGCGCCCTGCCCTCAGAATGGACAGGATCTGGGGTGTGAGGGATTATTGAACCCAGAGATGGAGCCGCTGGGAGGAGGCAGCTGCGTGGCGCAGGCCGAGAGATGCAGCTCCGCCACAGAGGCTACAGAGAAGATGGCAGGTAGAGCTTAGTCGTGACGCTTTACAAGACATGCAGAGGCAGAGCTTATTTGTTTTGTGTGTGTCACTGCTAATAAAACTTGTGTGTCTGCATCCAGCTGTCTGTCTTCCTGTTGCTCACTGTCTGTGTGACTGTACAGGGGAGCAGAATGAGCTGGAGAAGCTGCGAGAGTTACTCTGTGCAGAGCGCAGCCGTAACCAGCAGATGACGGAGATCATCTCCAGTCTGAAGCAGGACAAAGAGCTGCTGCAGCACGAACTTACAAAAAAAGCTGAACTCATCTGTGACTTCCTGCAGGACAAACTACGGCCAGGTAGAGTACGGGCTGAAAATTCACCCACTGATGACAAAGCAGTAGTGGAAGAATCAAAAAGTAGAATAAATTAGTAAACTAATCAGTTAATTATAAATCTAAACCTTGACATGAAACTTCTGGAAGTCCAGGAGGTTCCTCTTTCCACTCTGTATTACATTTTATTGGTATCGTATAATTCAGACTCGTCATTTTTGTATTTCTAATTCTAGAGAAGAGGCGGACTCATTGCTCTAGCCAGATGGAACCGGGAAGTTCACACATGACCTCCGCTGATGACGTGGCAGGTTTTGATTCGTCTACACTGTTTGACTCGTTTGAGGAAATGGAGCTTCACCCTCTGGAGCGCCACAGGATCCTGAAGAGCAAGAGGAGCCGGGATGGAGAAAACACCCGAGTCAGGAGTAAGGACATCACAAGGGAGATGGACTGTTCCACAATACTGATAGCAGTCATACTGTGGTTATAAGCTCCCACTGAGCATGTATGGTTATTACCAGTGTGCTGATGTGTCTCTCTCATTGTCCTCTCCAGTGAAAAATGTGGTGGGTGTGATAGCGCGCTACATGGCGGCCCTCCAAGAGTTTCGCCGCAGTGTTTCCATGAAGGTGGCCTTTGACCGGGTCGGCGTGGACCGCAACACCATCTCCCGCACAGCGGCCATAGCTGAGCTCAGCCTGGCCGCTCCAGAGGTGTTTCATGCACTGGCACCGTGGGATGAGAAGGAGGAGACACTGGCACACTATGCCCACCGCTGCCGACAGGCCATGGATGACAACATTAAGGCCAAGATCAAAACGATGAAAGCAAAAGGGGAACTGCTGCCCATTGTGTCCAAGTGACAGATGCAGAGAGTTGCTGACTGAATCAGAGGCCAAGACTCCAACACAAACATCAAGAACCCCGTCAAAGAAAAAGCTCACCCTTCAATTCTCCTATTCAACCATCTGAGTATGTGGGGGTCAGTTTATTTCCTGGAATCGCATTGCAAGGTTGTTGTAATTTTCCTTAGTTGTACCAACTTTTTCTCAACCTTGTGCACTTCTGGTCATCACGTGGCTGCAGTACATGGCCACACTTTTGCTACTGTGGGTGTAGAAGTAAGTCTTTCCTGTCCGGTGGATTTTTCCTGGCATGATTGTGAAAGAATAAGCTTTTGTTCTTTGTTTCTTCAGAAATATCACCAAAACTGTTGGTCATTTTTTATACAGCAGTCACGTCAGCTCAGATTCATTATAATCAAGTTCCAACTTCTGAAAACAGTAATGAGTAATAGGCAGCTTCTGTGGTGGTCACTAAAACCAATACATTATGTGGCTCTGCCAAATATTCTGACCAATAAGGGACTTTTTTTTTGTATTTAAGATTCACTGGCTCAAAAAGATGTTTTTTATGCATGGTGATACACAGTCCTTCTGTTGCATGTGTTGTTTTGTGTGCTGCCAACCACTGTTTTACAATAAACCACTAAAAACAGCGACAGTTATTAAATTAAGCAAATCTTATTTCACGTCAGAGAGCAAAAAAATGATATGCCTTCATCCATGGATACAGTGTGGCGTAAAAAATTCAATTTCAGGCACTTGAGTGGCTGATTAAAAATGAAAAAGCCTGAAATAAATACAGGCTTTCAAAACAGACATCCCACACACTTCTGTTGAAAAGACACAAGGATCAGAAATGAGAAAAACAAGTGAGAGCTGATCATAAAAACGTTAATATAGCCATAGACTGAAGTCCCTTTTTTATGTTTGCAAAACTAAAAACTGAGATTCAATATATGTATATATACACAATTGAATGTAACTTTATTATGCAAATATCAATACAAATGTATTACAAATGTAAAAAACCTGACAAAATTTGCACTTTAAAGCCATGTGATTAGAGCCATGACGGGCAACAGAGCAGGATAGCATTTACAGAACTTGTGTAGTTTGTTTTAGTCCCTGGACGACTTCACAGAATATTTCACAGCCACCTACAATCTTCTTCTGACTGTTTTAAAGCTTTCCTGAATTCAGCAGCCAGCTTGTTAGTCTGGAAAATGTAGAAACGAAAGATTTACACTCCCCTGAGATCGCTTACAACATGACAAACAACTGTCCATGAATCACAGGCTTAAAAGAGGAAACTGGGAGATGCAGGTCTGATGTGTGTTGTTTCAAAGCTCTGTTTCACGCTGGGCAGCGGGAGGGGGACAAGAGGTAAAAATGTCACGACTCAGGCTCCAGGCGTGGAAGGACGGGGAGGATGAGGTTCCCGAATGAGGAGTCCTGAGTGATGAAGAAGCCAGATGAGTGTGCGTGTGCATGCTGCAAGAGAAGACAAAGGGTTGCATGAAGAGTTTCTACTGACAATCACCACCTGATAGTCGTACCGAATAACAAACAGGATACAGCATGAAAAATAAATTCTTTCAATTTCGCTGAATAATAATTTGTTGTTCTACTTGATACTGTGTAAAGACTGTGTAAAATGATATAAAGCCACAGTTATGTTGGCCTGCCTCTGTCTGACCTGCAGGGCAGCCTTCTGCTGGGCAGCGATGTGCTGCTGCTCTGCGTTGTCCCTGAACTCCTTCAGGCTTGGCCTGGACAGCGAGATGCTACAGGATGACAGGGCGAGAACAAAGGGAAGATAGTTTACAGTGCTGATGTGTAACTGGGGACAAAACCCTTGAGAATATATCAACATGTACAATGGCACATGATATCAATGGCTACTCCCCCCCCACTAAATGCTTTCTTTGGCTGGCTGCAAACTGTCCTTACCTGGCTCCAGGTGTGTTCATGGACTGATTCTGCATCAGCCTCCTCCTCTCCTTCTCCAGCTCTGCCAGGATTGCCACTCGTGTCTTGTTTGGGAAGGCTGGGTGAAAGAGACAACAAGACAAAGAGACAGAGAGACAATGGGGGAAGAGAGAGGGACAGAACAAGAAGCGTCAGCAAACACCACATGCTTCACCTAATGGTTTTGAGTAATTGCTGAAGATTGTGTTAATAAATGCGAATATGTACACACACACACATACGTACGTATCGTCTTGTTGAGTTGCATAGATACAAAGGTTACACTAGAGAGGTTAAAAAAGGATAATATTCACCATTTTATAACTGAGTCATTTAATATTTTACACAGCAGAATATGTAGGCTTATGAAGACATTTTCGTTGAAAAATAATAACTGAAGGGCATCGTTAGATACAAGCTATGTTAGCTTGTTAGCTGTATTTCCCACAGAGGAAACACAGAGCAAAATGCTTTAAAGGGGTCCAGGTTTCATAGTTACGCCCCTGGAGTCAGGAATAGTTCCAGATAGCTTGACAAAGACAAAGAACTGTAATATCAGCGTCGTCTGTTCCAAAACAACAACAAATTACCTTGTCCTGGAGGATTAGCAGCCATGTCGGAGAAGGTAGCAAGAGGCAGGTCAAAATTACAAACCACACACAGGACTATTTTAATGGTTTAGATTAAATTTTGTTTGTGTTTCCTTCCGCCCAACTGGTGGATAACAGACAACGATAAAAGTCCCCCCGGACGATAAATGTAACTTAACCTTGAGCTGGATAAATTACACAGAAGTTGCTTTAGTACAGTACTGCAACAGCCGCTGAAAGTTTAAAATAACGATAAAACTCGCGAATATGTACGGGTGATCAGTCGCATTTTGCCTCTCGAGACCCTGTACCGGTTTTTCAGATAGGGAGGCTCGCCAGATAGGAGTAAGAAGACAATGTCTCACTCTGCGCCTACTTCCGGTGACCAAAAACGTTATCACAAAAGGAGGACGGCACAAAGCCTAGCCAATGAGAATGATCAAAGTATACTACCTAAGAATACCTTATAAAAGAATTAACTCCTTAAATGAATCTGGATATCACTGAACTCTAGATGTCCGGGAAAAATCTACACGCATAGGAATCCAATTGTGCCTCCTTAAATATGAAATGTATTTGAATCGCTCATATACATTTTATATTTGAGGAGGCAAATAGAGGGTTAGCTAGATTTTTCCTGAGCTTTCAATCTCATCTCGTATTTTCCTTAAGTGTGTGAAGTTTGCTCAGTTGTCAAGGAAGTAGTGTAATGACAAAATTATAGTGAGTTTACCAACAAGTTAACTAATGAGTTGACAATTCTGCCTGATGTCAAGCAACCATGGCTGAAAGCTCTGGAAAAAAAACGATAGTATGTATGTAGAGAGTTGTTTTCAAATGCTTCTTCTTTTTTGTGCTGTATGGTGTTTCAAGCCAATAAACTTGGTAAAAAATGACCAGGGCTAACACTTTCACTGACAGATCTCTCGTCTTCTCAATAGACGATCTTGAGTTTTCACTCGTTGCTTGTTGTCATGTGACGCACATGTTTACTTCCGGGTTCGTGTAGTTTAACCTCCGGAGCTGCGCAGTGGGGAGTCAGCTGACAGTTGTGACCAACCAGCGGGTGTAACATCTCAACTGAGGAGACCCTGAATGGAGAAAAAAGCCTCCCTCTGTCTACACTAAACCGTGTTAGCCGCGGAGAACCGGACAGCCGTTGCCCCCGATACCCGGCCACGTTTTCCCGCCTCCTGAAGGATGAGTGTCGGCGCTCCGCGAGGCCTGGCCAGCTCGGGGCAGAAGCCCATAACGGAGATCCTCCACCCGCTGTCCGCCGCCGAGGAACCGCTCTCAGTCACCGTCAACGTCGGAGGGGACAAGGTAGGGTCTGCTGGGGCTGTACTGAGACAGGTTTGGAGGTTTGAGAACAACCAGGGGATGTAGAGAGGACAGTTAACCAAAGTAAACTCTGTACACTAACCTTTTTTCAGGGTGGCACCACCGTTTGCGGCTAAATCCACCAAGTAAGAACTAGCAAACTGATGGAAGTTTAATGGAGAAAACGGGCCGAACACAAATCAACACCTTTTTCTGGTTAATGGCCATTACTCTAGTTTGTGTTGAAGATTTAATGCCCGTGACTGGAGGTTAGAGATGAGCTGGACCGTTTGAGTTTTCCACTGAATCACTGTGGCATGAAGGAGACATCTCAAAAGCCACAAACAGTGTCTTTGCTGGCTATGTCTTATGGAGGGACTCACTTTTGATCACAACACAGAAACAAAAAACCGCAGATGCATTAAAAACAAACAAGCAGAGGTAAAGGGCGAATATGATCTCACACACACACGCACACACACACACACACACACACACACACACACACACACACACACTCACACACAGCAGGTTACTATAGTGTGAGTAATGTGTTTACACCATTTAAAGAGGATCATGTTTACACGTGTTGCTTTGCACTGACTCGTTTACACGTTTCGCTTAGAAAACAGATTTCGTGTCATCCCACTGCCTCAAAAGGGACCCGCCATCATTATCAACCAAGCTAAGCTGTGTAAACAACGATGGACCAAGCAAACAAATCACGAGGCTTTTATTCTTCCTGCTGCTGTTTTACTTTGGGAGTAACAAGCTTGGCAACCACGAGGTGTCCAGTTAATTATTGGCAACAGGATGCTATGAGATGTCCTTCAAACTGGGTAACTTGGCATGATAAGCTGATGTAAAAGTTCTGGTCCCAGACTATGAGCAGAATAACCAATCAATTTGAGAACATATTTCAATAAAATGTAATGGAAAGGTAGGTCAGGGGCCAGTGGAACATGTGATTACATTTTGTTGTGGATCAGGATCCATGTGAAGATTATAATGCCAAATTAACAGAATTTAAAACTTTGATATGATATTAGTATTAAAAATAAGACAAGATACCTCCTTCCATAGCACTGAAAAACATCAAAAAGAAGTCTGAACTGAGCACATACCAACACATTTATAACAATGTTAATAGTAATAAACATTATAATAACTACTCTTAAACGCTTTCTCTCCTGTGCTTTCTCTCACCGTGTTATTGGTTTTGGTATGACTTCTTTTCCTTGGTGTCACTTCACTTGTGAACCACAGTACCGTGGTTGAGTAACAGTGACAGGTCACTCGCTGGCTGTTGTGACATCCACTCGCGTAGTGCCTCAGCCTGCAGTCATGCGGTGGTTGCGTTGCTGCATAGAGCGCCGCGATGGACGCAGGCTGAGAAGCAGTTCATTTTCTTCTCTTGTGTTTCACCTGTGCAGCCTTGGTGTGAAAATTGTGATTGCTGATCTGTTTTTCATCCTCCTGGGGTTCACATGTGAACAAAAAATTCATGTTACACAGAATCTGACCTGCTGCGACAACTGTAGTCTTCGTTTCAATGTGTTTGTCACACTAAGCCCTAAAATTCAAGCTCTATCCCAGTGTTAGAATAAGCAAGACTCCACCTTATATCCATTCCCATTTCACGGTATTGATTACTACATCTCCAAACTCTGCTGTGTTGAAAACATCTGCTTCCCCCGTGTGATTTTTCCTGATTCTTCCTTGCCGCCAGCCTGAGTTTGGCTGTATTGCTGTGGCCTGGTTGTTCATTCATAGTGGTATACTGATGCAATGCAACACAATTATCTGAACTGTGATTACCAGCGCAGGTTAGCACCACAATGTAAAAAAAAGGAGCATCAGCAGCCTGTGTGTGCGTGCGGTAGCAGAGAATGGTGTGAAGAAAATGTGTGTGTGGTCAGTGTGTGAAGTTGCAGAGTGTGTATGAGACGAGCGAGTGAGGAGAGATGGGAGTAGCACTTTTTTCTGACATTGATTGAATTGGAAAGTTGCACACATGGCCACTTCAGGCAATTTAAAAAAAAGTACGTGCGGCAGAAAAAGGTGATTAAGGTTGAACATTAGCTTCTGTGCCTTCATGCACCGTCACCTGTTTCAGTGCTTCCTTCCTTCTCATGAGGGAAGTTGTGGCCCCACAGGACATCAGCGACTTGTGAGAAGTGTTGTCAGAGTTGAGATCAGCTCAGCTTGTGGTGGAAGATTTGGTTGGGTAGTTTTATTTTCAGCCCTGCTGCCTCGGTGTTTTTCCCTACCTTCCTGTCGTGCTGTTTATGTTTTGGTTGTTATTTATATTTAACATTCTGCTGTCCCTGCAGTTTGCTAATGAGATCTTCAGAGTCCCTTCTGAATGTGCAGTAATACAGCAATCATCCATTCATCCATTGCAGAAACATGTTTTTTTCATGTCCTTTGAACGTGAATGGGATTAAACAGCAGCTAAAAGTAGAAAGTGAACAACACAAGTCTCTCTTCTCTAGTAATGACGTGTCCAAATCCACAGGTCGGCTCTATTGAGCACACGCTTTCCACAGCTTCCACTTTTTGTCCAGTTATTGGCCTTTTTATAGCATTTTCTGAGCCCTCTTGCTGTGTTTGGATGGAGCCTGCGGGGGGAATTCGTTGTCTCTGCTTGTTTCTATAAAAAACACCGAAAAACTGAAAGTGCTAGAACATGTCTGACAGCGCCAATCTTTCACCGACATACCTGAGGAAGAGCACCATGTGTGAATAGCCAGGCACTGATTGGATTGATTAATGCACCGAACACCTGTTTGTACAGAAAAACTGTTTCAAAAAACACAATAAAATGAAATAATGTGTTCATTTTTCAGTCTGTGAAAATAATGGCTGGTTATGCCATCCACAGAGTTGTAATTTTATTTCTATTAAGCCTGCGGAAATGCATCTCCGTTCCACAAATGGCCCATCTCTCCCCTCGTCCATCGTTCAATTAGAAAGACGGGAGTCGTGTCGGATGATGCAGGGTGTGTATGAAGCAGCAGCCTCAACAAGAGCCCCTTTGACAGAGAGAAACAACTGCATCGCCATCAATCTATCAGCTCTTTGTCTGCAGCTTTTCCCACTGAGCCATTCGAATTTGGTGTCACCGTCATCTCTGTCCACGCAGGAAGCGGGGCTGACCAACGGCACGCCAGTCGAGACGTCGAGTCCCGCCTCTGCCTCCTCGCTGTTCAACAGGCTGCAGCTGGACGACGACCTGGAAACAGACGTCCGGGACCTCTACGCCTCCACAGAAACCCGCGACCTGTTTGTCACAGTCGACGACCCAAAGAAGCACGTCTCCACCATGGAGACCTACATCACCTACAGAGTCTCCACCAAGGTCTGCTATTTGCTGGTGTCATGGTAACACTGTCATTAAACTTGCATGTAATGGGATTATTATAGCATTGTTTAGCAGGAGCATGAAGAAACACATGCACACGATACTCATTTCTGATAATTGCGACATGCTATTCCACTTATCAGTGGTTGGTGCTGGTAACATGCCATGAAATGTAGCAATACGCTTGCAAAGGCAGGGAAGAAAGACTGTTAGCTAGCAAACATAGATGTAAAAAAAAAGTTCCAAATTCTTCCAGAAGTCGGTTGTGCAAATGTTTTATCACGATGGAAACACAGTCCGGTTTCCATCGTGTAAGGAAAGAAACAGACTGAGATGGAGACACTGCCAGGAGCTGTCGGGTGGCTGCATGACGACAGCGACTCTGCACACTGTGGTGCTTTGGCTCAGAGGCCCGAGACAAATATCACAGCCCAGTATGAACACAACGTGTTGATTAAGAGCATGTGGGGGGGCCTCTTTTTACACCGTATTGTCAGAAAGGAAGAGAGAGAGTGTGTGTGTGAGTGCATGCACTGTCAGCTATGTTTCAAGGTCGATAAGCATGCACGGTAATTCTAAATGGGCTGTGATAAACAGACATGGCCCCCCTCCAGTCTAATGTGTCCAAACAGTTCAATGAAAACTAATCCCAATTTCATAAACCAATTATAAATAAACTTTATGTAAATTGTAATTTTTAAATTAAGGTTCAGTGTCCTCCCAGGTAACACATCAAATGTGTGTGCGTGTGTTTCTCCAGACGACACGGATAGAGTTTGACCTGCCGGAGTACTGTGTGCGGCGGCGCTACCAGGACTTTGACTGGCTGAGGCTCAAGTTGGAGGAGAGCCAGCCGACCCACCTCATCCCTGTAGGTCCAGTGAGCCATGACACAACCTTCGTCCTGTCCTGCTTTCCATTTAGAAACCCTTAATTTACTCTCTGCTCTGCTTCTCCTGTTTTCTCCTCCTCATCCATCTCCCTTCCTCTCCAGCCGTTGCCGGAGAAATTTGTGATGAAGGGCGTGGTCGATCGTTTTTCGGAGGAGTTTGTGGAGACTAGGATGAAAGCTCTTGACAAGTTCCTGAAGCGAGTCGCGGACCACCCCGTCCTCTCCTTCAACCCACATCTCAACGCTTTCCTCTCTGCCAAGGTAAGACAACACAAGAGTGGGACTTTCAGGGACAGTTTGCTCTTTTATAAGAATTGATGTCCCTGGTTCTGAGCGTGACCAGCACACAGACAAATTCAGGCTCTCTCTCTCACCAAAAGTTATAAACTGTTGTGACTCCTTCTGTCAGAAACACAATTGCTGCTTCTCCAGTCACATGCTTGCATGCAATTCATTTTATGAAGCACCTTGTCATATTGCCTGTTTTAGTACAAATAAAATACAGCAGCTCTTTCAGTAAAATGCAATACAAAAAACTAGAGAGCTTTTGCTTCCTTAGTGTGTGTGTGTTGTCCACATCTGCCATCAGTCACAAATTTTGTCTCTAAGTAGCTGAGACACAAGACAAGACTTTATTGATCCCTGTGGGGAAATGAGGTTGTTGCAGCAGTACGATAATTGGACTCCGAAGGAAGAAAGAAAGTAGGGCATACACATAATGGAACAGTATCAATTCTACAGTGTAAAATGTGTGATGAAACACCGCAGCTAATAAAACAACAGAAGAAGCTGACAGTTTCAGATGGAAGAGAAGAATGCACCATTAACATTGATGGATGAGATCATTATGTATCCTGTTTTCTTGCCTTTTTGGCGCAGTTCTCACATCATGCGGCTGGTTGTTACTGTGTGCCTGCAGGACCTTAACAAGCGTCAGGGTCTGGCCCTGCTGACCAAGGTGGGGGAGTCGGTGAAGCACGTGGCCGGAGGCTACAAGCTGCGGGCGCGGCCAGCCGAGTTCTGCGCCATGGGAGAATACCTGGACACCTTCAGCCAGAAACTAGGAACCATCGACCGCATCGCCCAAAGGATCCTCAAAGAGCAGTCAGGTATCAGAAGATTATTTCTGGGGCCACATTTAACTAACAGTCAGTTAAATGTTATAGGGGACCTGGTGGGCTTACAAATTGTTCTTAACCAGTTTATTGATACAGAATTTTAAACAGGAACACAAAAGAAGTGTTTGGTTTTCTTTTTGAGCTTCCTTTTACTCATTCTGTTATCACTTACACACAGCCTTGTTGTGCTAAAGGTTTGTGCATGAGTCCTGGGACTTAATAAGCACTTTCACTGGTTTGAGAAACCACGTCTTCCTCGTCACTTCTTCCAAACATGTATTTTAGGCACCAGGAAGCAACATTTTGACACAGCGGTGTGAGCGCTGCTTGCAGCATTCCCTCAAGTAGCGCTCCTTCGTACTCCACTTCTCCTTCTCTCAGCAGACCTACTTACTGGCAGCTATCTACATGAGCTACATTCTGCTTGTGGTTAGCTTATATATCATCGAATGGTTCAGTCTTTAGCTGGGTGGCTAACACTAGCTTATGGGAGCGCTATCTGCAGCACTGAGCCACTCAGTGCTGTAGTGTTTGGTCTGCAGAAAACCCCTCAGACTTTTGGGCCTTGAGGGGTGCATAGTTCATATCTGCAGGCCTCACTCATGCATGATGAGTGATGCTGCAAATACCTGTCACCTGCCATGTGAAATGCTCATCGCCGCCATCTGTTCGGGGGTTTTAGACTTGCTGCGGCCTTTGGCCTAAAAAATCTGCAGTGTTAACACAAGGTCCATGTTTCCATATTGGAGGAGATAAGATGGGAACTCGGGTTGATAATGAAGGCCTGTGAACTGACAGAGAGCATACGAAAAGCAAATGCCATGCATGCTTGACTCAGCAGCCTGGCTCTCAGCCACCACTCCTCTCATGTGTAATTTACAAATATAGATTTTTCAGTTAAACGTGGCGAACCCTCCGTGAAAGATCACGACTCTTCTTTTCTATTTCCTTTCACCCCGGGCAGAGTACCTGACAGAGCTGCGGGAGTACGGCACCGTGTACTCCAGCTGGGCGGGGTCAGAGGAGGAGCTACAGCGCCCCCTGGAGGGCGTGGCCAGCTGCGTGTCGACGTGCTGCAGAGCGCTGGAGGACCAGAGTGAGAACATGAGCCAGGACTTCCTGCCTGTACTCAGAGAGTACGTCCTCTACATAGAGTCCATGAAGGTGAGAGGGACATTTTGTGTTTCACATCCTCAGAGCGCTTGATGCGGCACAGAGAGTCAGCCATGTTGTTAGCGACTGCAGTGCTGCAACAAAAAAAGGCCAAAGAGCATTACCCCCATAGACTTAAATTATTGAGAAAAAAAGAATAAATATTATAGAATTAAATGGATAATTATCAGTTTCAGAGTACATCCTTTATCTTGCTACACACACAAATGCCATATGCTATTTTGGCAGTTGGTATACAAAAAAAAAGCCATCACTTAACCACCTTACACTAACAGGAAGTGATACAGTATGTGCAATGTCGGATGCCACAGATGGAAAGCAGAATGTTTTTCCGGTGATTTAGTACTTGTTTTGGTTTGATCTTACTCAAACAGTTTCACCACCACCCACAATTTGGTCGTTTTCGTACGGCTGTGAGCAGCTCCTCCGTTTCCTCTGCGCTTTGCGTTGTAATTGCAGAACAATGTGCATTAGCAGCGCATGCAGAAATCATCAGGATTTAGCATGCACACTGTCTGCTTTGAGTATACTTCATTTTGTCATTTTTCCAGGGCGAACTCGCTGCATACTAAACACCTGATTAGACTGAGTGTGCGGCCTGAATTTGGGACACAGCTACGCACTTTCTTATTTGACCCTGAATAGAGGAAGCAGCATCTGAGATTCTGATGTCTCATATCCTCATCGAGTTCCTGATTCAGCATGTTTCATGTTTTTCACACATTGCCTCTCTCAGACATATTACAGCATCAGTAAATGTCACATTAAAAGTGTGAAATTAAACAGTTGATGTTTTCTGGTTGATTACAGAACGTTTTGAGGAAGCGCGACCAGAGCCAGGCAGAGTACGAGGGCCGACTAGAAGCGGCCATATTGCGCAAACAGGAGGACAGAACACCTGTAAGCCTCCTCCTTCCTTTCCATCTGAATCTGAAGCTTCTCTCACATATGGAGACCTTGAAATTGTTGTTGACATCCGTGGGAGTGTCGATAGTTAAACAAAGTTCACTTCACGGTATTACTTTCTGTCTCACTGGAAGCACATGATGGGACATTTAACAATTTTAATACAGGTGTTAAAATCATGGAAATTCTCCAATAATAGTGATGGATTTCACAAAGAATCATCTTTCAAGACTACACATACACTAATGATGTACCATAATATTGTGTTTCCACAAACCAAGTTTCAATATCAGTGAGTTATTTTCTTCAGAGGAACAAACAAAGAAAAATTGGAAATAGAGGTGAATAATCTCTTCAAAATAAGAGCTTCTAATGTTGGTACATGAAGGATTAGCTGGATATCTTTTCGTCAGCATGCCATACAAACTCCACAAAGAGGATTTGAGAGGGAGAGTCGGTGAAAGCCTTCTGTCTCTTTGTCAAATTCCCCTAATACAACCCTCCTGTACCACCCAGACCCCTGTAGCGCTGTAACCTGTAGTCTTGTGTCATGTCCCCCGAAGACCCCTGTAGCTGTAGTTTTCTCTCTGTCGCCGTAGATGCCAGTGGAGGTGGAGAAATGCCAGGACAAGGTGGAGTGTTTCAACGCGGACCTGAAGGCAGACTGGGAGCGCTGGCAGCGCAACAAGAGACAAGACTTCAAACAGCTTCTCATAGGCATGGCCGACAAAAACATCAGCCACTACGAAAAGGTACGCGCGCTGATGGAAGGCGCTGCGTCATTTCCAGTGCATACTGTATTTACACAGAGCCTCCACAGATTATGACTTTAAACATCTTCCTCTTGTGTCACTGCATCTTTTTTCTTTCCTTTTAACTCATTTTCTGCTTCCGTCTCCACCCTCTACAGTGCCAGGCAGCGTGGGAGTCCCTCATAACTCTCCTCCAGGACAAACAGACTGAGGACAAAACGAGTGAGACGAACTGAAACACGTCCTCGTGTCTCTGCCCCCCCTTCCCCCCTCCTCCTCTCTGTATAACACGCTCTCTCATGCCAAGGAAGAGGACGGAGCGGACAGCAGATCTGATCTGCTGGACTCTGCCCCTGTTCTCCTGTGAGAAAACCAGACGGAGGGGAGCCGCGTCTCCCAGACATCACACCTGTGAAGGAGGTAACGAATGGTGCATTCAAGGACAGCTGGGAAAGAGGAGAGACCTACTATGTACAGACATTTTCCCTTTTCTTTCCTTTGTTCTTTCTTTCTTTTTGTTGTTCTTATTGACTTTTTCTACTTCATATTTCCAGTTAACGGTCAGTTGCCAATGCTGTTTGTGTTTATTTAACCACAGTCTCAGAGTTTCCTGTCTGTTCTCTCTATGTTCACATTCAACCAAGTATGAAGGAGAACTCATACAGATAATAATATTTTGTGCAGGTGTGAATTATTTTTTTTTGTTCCTGTCAGGTTGTAAAAGCCTCTGCTAATGTAACACTAAAACTCTCCTCTGGAACAGGACTCTTGAAGGCATCATATTGGCTGTAAATTTAAAGGACCATACCTGTTACTTTTTGCATGTTTCAGCCCATAAATGCGTATATTTGTCATTACTGTCACCCATTTTCCAAAAAGGTCCTAAACTTTACAGTTTTACTATTTTCCCTGCAACCATTGTTATCATGAAAATCAGCTTTCAGAGACTTGAAAATGTGCTGTGGCAGCGGCCCTCACGCTCAAACAGAAGCAACACATGGATGGAGAAAAAGTGGGAGGCGGAGCAACAGAAGACTTCAGTAAAAGCCTTGAATGGTTTCTCAAAAGGGAAGCTTCCGGATGGATTTTTGATGCTTACAGATAAATGGACATGAAGCAAAACCACATTAAGCAATGATGGTGTGGGTGTTGAGCTTGATCAGGGAAATTATGTTGTGTTTTTGCTCGAGGAAGCTGAGCAGGGAGCCACACAGCAGATTCAGTTCTGTTTATGTTACGAGTGCAGTTGTAGCAGCACCACCTGGTGGTGGAGCTGCTAAGTGTTTGCATACTGCTTTTTTTTTTTTTTTTTTGTAATACCATGGCCATTCATATTTGCTACACCTCTCTTCTTCAAGCCAGGGCTTTAACTTGGAATGCTAAAGGGCACATTTCCTCAGTGAAAAGCACACAGGGGGAATTGAAGGTGAAGACTCTAATTTCTTCTCTTTAAACAAACCAATCGAGTGTCAGCTTTTTTTTTTCTTTTTTTTTTTTGAAGAGCTTTTTAGAGTCAAATGTCATTTGCCTGCAGTAAGCTGCATCAGTGGAAGACATTTACAGAACAGTCTGAAAGGAACAAACGCTGCATTGGGAACATGTGGCGTCATCATGCCCCATTGGAAGTGACAAAAAGGCCACGCCTGCACAGTGACTGCCACAAAAGTTGAACAACAACAACATTTCAATCCCACTTGGATCTTCCTCAGCTCAGAATGTTTGACACAAGAAGAGTAAGTGTCGAAGCTGGCTCTGACCTGGAATAAGCATGCTGATGGTCTACAGAGGAACAAAGAGCACCGGCTCCTGAGACTAAATAACTCAGTAATGTGGAAGCATTTCTGTTAAACCCTCTGATGGAGCAGTCTGACCATATGATCTCATCATTGTTTCCTCTTTTTCTTTCTTTGCCTCAGAATGTTGCTGATGTGGCCTTAAGGAAAAATCCATTCTGAGATACTCTGTCAGACGTCAATGTGTAATCTTTGCTGAACCCGCTCCTCAGCTGCACTGCTAGCTCATCACACTCAGCGTAAAAGTAGCGAAAACTTGACCAATGATGACAAGGGCAGATTCAGTCAGGGGCATCTTCATAAACTGAAAAAAAAAAAAAATCCAGCAAATGTAATAATGATTTCTGAGTTCTTTAGCATCAGTTCATTTATTGACAGGATTTTCAGAAATAAGGTGCTTATTTGACTTTTCCGAGTCATGCTTTGTTAAAAATCCCCCGTGTTGCAGTCTTTCCTTTTAAATGTCTGTTTTTTGTCAGATTGTCTTTGAATGGCCCTTGCCCTTTTTTTAGGCTGCTGTCACATTACTGAACCTGCCCTCAGTGTAGCCAAATGTAAAACAGAGATGAGAGGAGGTGACTGGCTGCTTGCAGACGGTTTTGGGTACTTTGTCAGTTCTCTTTTTATCCGTCCTTCATGTTTTCCCCTCGAACTTTAAAAGCACGAAGCAGCTACCATTTCCACTTGCTACCAGATGTCAGCAAGGTGACGCTTGAAGAAGACTGAACTTTTACATGTTTGCTGTGAATGCAGGCAGTAAGATGGAGCCGTCACAGCAGACAGTTTTATGGATGCACTGATGCTAAATTTTGTACTAAAACATTAAAACCCACCATGAAGAGCAGAGTCAGCTGGTTAGAAATCGAAACTAAGCTTCTGAATTGTCTTTCTCTTTTACATCTACTCCTTATCCCCAAATTTTTATGTTGTCACAATTTATATGAACATGCACATTTAAGAAAATGCTCTGCCTGAACCATGCAGACTGGCTCACTGTCATTCAATTAACAGCAAGGATTCAGGAGAGTTAGTGCATCATTGTTAAAATTAAAGGTACCCTGGAGGGCTAAGGGCGAAGGAATCGGAAACGTAGCACACACACAATAAGCTTAAATGGATGAGATAGGTACTGTGAATCGTGGCGGTGATTCCAAAAAAAAAAAAGGCATCAGTGCATTTGTAGACTTTTCTGCTATTTGGTGTAAATGTACTGCGGTCAGCGCACCAGCCTGATGAAGTGACCCGACCTGAGCGTGCACACGTTTCGGGATCATTCAGACTTGACTGAAACAAAATGTCTTTTTGCTCTCATGGCAATATACTGTATATTCAATATAGCCCAGTGTCCGGCTGAATCATATGGCACAGCTGAGTCTATTTTTGTACAACAGAAGCTGGAGATCAGCGTTGGGTTTCCAATGAGCGTGTGACACATTTTAAAAGGGATTTTGGAGATTTGTACCAACGATGTAAATTTAGCATAACCAACATATGAGGGTTGAGACGTTTTATTTTCGGTGCTCACTGGAACCCCAACAAACAGGTCTCCAATATCCTTCTTCTTACTCATAGCCATTGTAAAATCCCCATCTTATACTGTGTGCCTGCTGATTTGTTTTTGCACTGTTAAGCTCCATCCCCTGGCAGAAAAGCCGAAACAAAAAACTGGACCGGCTTTCTCAGCTGAGACATCTTTTATGTCTCACTTCTGTAGTGTTAAGAAAGGCGTCGTCTGCAAACGGTGACGCTGATGGCAGCCGTCGCACAAGCCTGTGAGCAGGGGAGATGCGATTGTTGCTTTTCTTTCATGTACAAATCAAATGTTTCAAAGCCAAACGTCCCCGTCCTTCCCTTCTGTCTTCTCCACGTGGATTCACACACGAAGAGAAGATCTGATTTGCCGCACAGGATAAACCCGATCAATCACACCTGCGCGAAAGGTCAGAGGATTTATGAATGTGTGAATCCAGCTTCAGTCCTTTTATTTCTGGTCCTCCCCCCAGTGTGTACTGTTTACGTTCAGAGTTTTTATTGTACATTTGGATGTCAATAACATCTTGTAATTATAAATAAGCTTGTATATTGATGTCGTTTTGATGCAATTTATCTTTACCTCAAATGATTTTTTTGGATATATTGGACCAATAATAAAAAGAATGAATGCATCTGATACTTGTCTGCTCAGGTCTGATTTGTTGGGCTTTTTTCTTCAGTCACATTTTATTAATTTAAAATGTTAGAGCAAAAATAAACAACTATTTGCAGCATTAAAGTGAAATTCATATATATATATACACATATGCACACACACACACACACACACACACACACACACACACACCTTTTTTTGACAGTAACAGCCAATATTTTCCATTTTTCCATTCTAACCTTTACAAAAATGCACACTGTACCTTGGGTGTAATCACCTGAAAATGAATGCATAGAATTATAGAAAACTAGAATGACCACCTTGTGGTTGTATCCCTCTGGCAACCAGTCAAGTTGCAGTGTACATCCATGTCTGTCAGACTCATACTGTGTATAACCTTTCAAATTGGTTAGCGCAGTTAAAAGTGCTTTACAACCAAATGCTAAATTAACTGACCAAACACACACCTTTAAAAAGTAACGGCTATTAACACAAGTGAATAGAAAGAACATGAGAAAATGCATGAATGAATAAACATGTAAGGTCTTGAAAAATAGTGACAGTGACAACAGTGGAAAAAATGAAAAGCACTAATGTCAAAAAACGTCAGTTTTATACAATTTCTTCAGCCTCTCCTGACCTGCACAATCAGAAGTCAGCATGTAACTCATATACCATACCATATAACTCATACCATAAAGTGCATCTATGTTGAGTTTAAAGTTTAAGGAGTTGGATTTTGGAAGACAAGAGCTGATATGTAAGGTCTGATTTTTGGTCACGCTACTTGCCAGTTAATGAATCTACATGTCAGCAACAAAGTGTATGTATGACACACTGCAGGTCTACACATCATGGAACAAAATACTACAAAGCACACAGCCCAAAGGAGAAATATGAACAAAGTAAACTCCTCATGGACAGCATATATCAGCAGATGGCTGGTTACTGTATCAGTCTAGTCTTCATGTGTCAAATGTGTTTGATATTATGGCTGAAAACCAAAACTGATACACATCCACAACAAGAAACTATTCCTTTCTAGTTCTTGCTACTTTTCTGTGCTGCTCTCATGGGGTTTTTCACATCTGACACTTTCAGTGACACACCAGCACCATGTTGACATCACCCTGGGTGTGTTGTTATGGACATGGGTTCAGTTGTTTGGAAGCAGTTTGCTCAAAAGTTCAACTTTTTGGCAAAATAGGTTGTGATTTTTTCACACAGTTAATATAAAATGCTCATTTAAACATAAAACCTGCTGCCTGTTCCTCAGCCAGAGCCTGCTGGAACTGCGACTCCCCTGAAGAGTCTGTCATTTTAACATTACAGGAAGTCAGATTAAAGGCACCGTTCTTTTGCTCATTTCAAGCCTCAGTTCCCGTCTGCCTTGTACCGACGCTCCATCACTGCTGGTGATCAAGTCGCCAGCCATCAGTCTTCCTGAATCCTCTCATACTGACGCCTCCGAGGTAATCTACAGCCGATGATGCTGGAGGGAGGGAGAGGAAAGGAAATGTTTTTAAGTCTGCTTTTCTTACGTCCTATCAACGCAGGACATAGAACTTGTAGGCAGTAGATGTTTTTCAAGATATATTAGTTTTAATGCACAGATTTTAAAAAGATACAGTGATGGGTGATTTTCAACTGATTTTCACCCAGATTTATCAAAATATCCAAAAAACAGCATGTTTTTCTACATTTTTTGATCAAAAAAAAATAGGGATCTCATGGAAAAGAATTGGAAACAGATCAATTGTTATCACTGCCAGGACCATGATGCAGTATTGTCCACACCCCACCTGATGGGGATCATTCCCAGTACTGTGAAGATGCTGGAAAGCATGAAGACAAAGCCTGGGAACCAGTCCAGGGTTCTCTGGTAGATCTTAGTGAAGGTAGGGATGTACGCCAGACCGGCAAACTTCAGAGACAGCTGCAGTGAGGTGAGAGTGATGCCTGATGGGAAGGAGGACAGGCGGGTCAGAGGAACGAGAAACATGGGCGGTTCCAAGAGGAAACGTACATGTATGTTTTCTTTGAAGCTCTAACAGAGATAAGAAATTTTCGTGAAATACACTTATTTGCTTTCTCACTGAGAATGAGATCAGAAGATTGATAGCACTCTCGTCTGTGCAATAAATGTGACACAGCCAACAGCAGCCTCATGCTAGCCTAGCTTAGCATAAAGACTGGGAACACAGTTAGCTTGACTGCCACCTATATCTGGTTTGTTCAATCTGCACAAATGCAAAAGGGTAAAGATGTATATATATTCATATATATTATTTAATTTCCTTGAGTGTGTGTGTGTGTGTGTGTGTACAGGAACAGGGTTTGTGGCTGCTAGTGTTTGTGCATTGACTTCTCAAAAAGATGTCATGTCAAAGCAAACACACAAGAAAAACCCTGACAATGAATAACCTGCTTCTCTAATCATCACCAAACCCAGTCTGTGTGTGTGTGTGTGTGTGTGTGTGTGTGTGTGTGTGTGTGTGTGTGTGTGTGTGTGTGTGTGTGTGTGTGTGTGAGAGAGAGAGTGAGAGAGAGAAAGAGCCAGTTCTAACCAGTGGCAGAACAGGCTCTTTATGATGCGTCATCTCTTTAGCAGAAACCAGCCTGACTGCAGGTTTCCAGTATACACCACTCCCCTATATGTGCATAGCTGGCTAACAAGACACTGTGCACACACACACACACACAAAAGATAAGAGCCAAAGACTAAAAAGGATGGTGGCTGGATGACAATCTATGAGCAACGAGCTCTGAGGTGGTGAAACTTTCTCAGGTCAGAGGCCAACACATTGGATTCTGCTGTGAAGTACTTGCACACCTTGTACAAGTAGCTGTTCACAATGTTTGGGAGTTGACTTTTGGGAGGTAGTAAGGCATGTCAGTGTCTGAACACTTCCCAAAGTAAAAAAAAAAAAAAAAAAAAGTGCTTTTTGATCAGACAGACATCTTGTCACTGGAGTATCTGATGCACAGCAGTTTAACATAAGGCTGCAAATGATTACATGCCACCCTCATGGAGTCTGTTCCTAACAGTTTGGTCAGAAACATATACACCAGCAGCCTGCTGGATGTCATGTTTTAAGGCTCTGGCAGTGCTCCTCCTGTTCCTCCTCACACAAAGGAGCAGATGGTCCTGCTACTGAGTTGATGCCCTTCTACAGCCCTGGCAAGCTCTCCTTGTATCCCCTCCATGCTCTTAAGACTGTGCTGGGAGACGCAGCAAACTTTCTTCCGGCTGCATGTGTGGATGTGCCATCCTGGAGGAGCTGGACTACCTGTGCAGCCTGACTGGGCTGCAGGTACTGCCTCATGCTACCAGTAGTGACAAAGACACTATCAGAACTCAAAACTAAAGAAGAATCAGTCAGGAGGCATAAGGAGAGAGCAACTGTCTGTGGCCACAACATGCAAAGCCATTCCCTTTGTGGGAGTTGGATTGCTTTTGCCTCTCCCAGCACCTGTTGTCACTTTCATTTGCACCAAAGCAGGTGTGACTGAGTCACAATCAGTCACTTGTGCTTCCTCAATGGAGAGATTGATATCCCTGAAGTTGAACTGACTTATTATCAGGTCAGTGTGGGTTTTTTTTCCTGGCCTGTCCATGACCTTTAGATTGCAAACTCAACTTTTAGGAAATGTCATGATGTCATCCCTTTTACACAACTTCCCCCTGTGCTCATGTATACACACTCTGATCTTGCACTTCTATCTGATTTATGACAGTGGCAGCGTTACAATGCTCCTGCGTATGAATGCTCGTTCCATCAACAAGGCAACAAAATAATCAAGCCGGGTGTAACTGATTTAGCAGGGTTTTGATTTATATTGTGAGGGAAAAGGTTGAATGAAAGAAATGTTTTGACTTGTTTTCATTCTATTTTTTCCTTTATTTATGCATGCAACACTGATTTTAAACAGTTAAATGAATTCTGAGTTCATCCAAATGACAAAAAATGTGAAATGTTAAATTATATTTATATAGCCCAAAATCACGGTTTCACCCTCTATGAGCAGATACTGAAGATAGCTTTTGTTTTATTTGCCCATGTTTTGAGATATCGGTCTCTGCCACCACCCAAGTACAATGGAGGCGAATTAATTGCATTGAAAAGTGACATTTATTTGAATGGCAAAACCTCTTTCCAGCAACAAAGCCCCAGTTCCTGCACAGACCTCAGCAAGGTAACTTTGGAATTACTTTCCTCCAAGGAAATAGTCCCCCGAAAAACAGTGAAGGTAAATTAACTTTTTTTCTTCTTATATTGAAGGTGAACGGACCCTTTCATAATCTAAAACTGTTAGCAGTAGCCATTAACAACTTTAAGTTGTAAAGCCATGTGCTGTCCCATATGCTCTCCATAATTCTTACTTTCATTGTCAAATTAAACCATCAGCAGCATGTGTTTGCATAACGCTCCTGTGTATGTAATTACTTTCACTGTTCAATTATCTCTGCTATTGTTACTTATCTTCAGTGCTTTAGGACACCTACACACACACACACACACACACACACACACACACACACAGAGGTTATACACTCACCACATGAGGATGCTGGAACCTGCTGTGAGAGCAGAGATCTGATAGTGGGCATCGGGATGAGCGCAAACAGGTTGAGTGAGCGAGCTGCAGAGAAATGAAAACAGATTAATTTATTTCCTCTATATTTCCTCTCTCCACAATGACCTTTAATACACCCCACCTCACCCCCACCACCACCTCCACCATCGTGCAGCTGCTATTTTCTCTCTTTGGCAGGATATGTGTCTGGTCTGTAATGGAGCTGGTTTCAAATTGTCTCACCCACATCATCTAAACAATCAGTCTTTTGTGGTAATACTGTAATCTGTGATATTCAGACATGCACATCTGCTTTGTTTCCACTTCCACTTCTTGAAAATGACGTGTTTTCTATTTCCGTTTGGTTTGAAATTACAATTAATTTTACACAGTGGTCCAGCTTTTGGGGGATTGGGGGTTGTAGGCTAACTGAAGAAAAACAACTGGGTAGTTAGCATGTGACAGAGATGCGTGCTAAAGATGAAGACCATGTTAAAAGGAGAGCATCTCTCTCACAACTGTACGGTTAATACAAAGCTAGCTTGTCTGTAAGCTATCGCTAGCAGCCAGCTACCTTAATGTACCTCAAAGACTGGAAACAGCGAACGTGGCTCTGTAACTATTAACATGTTGTGTCTTGTTTGTTTAATCTATACAAAAATAAAAGTTTAAAAATAATAGTTTAATAATAAGGTGGGTTATGTGCTGGACTATTTCCTGGCCAGAGTCCTTGCTAGCTGCCAAGAAGTAGCCCGGCTAAGCTAAATTAGCTGACAGGCTGCTAGCAGGAGCTTCACGTTTGCGTTTTCCTTTAAGTCACTTTTTATCACCACAGTCAAATTAATATTTTAGATTAATTCCATGTCTAAAAACAAGACATCATTCTAGTTACTAACTAACTAGTTATTCTGGTAAAAACCTTCAATTTTTTCAGATATAATTTATTGATTTGTGCGGCTTCTGTCAAGATGAAGTCACTGAGGAGTCAACTTAGTGCCAATGATAATTTATTAATGCAGTTAAACAACAGTCTGATACTTCCTCAGTATTTCATGCGGAAATATAATGAATTATATTTCCGCATGAAATACTGAGGACAATATACAGACACTGTAACTGGTTGTTCATCTGTCTCTCAGCTGGTTGTGTTGCTACCACACAGATACAATATGGACACAAAGACATTCCAGTGTAGCCTGATGAAAAATAAGATTGGCAGGGTGTCTGCTCCCTCTCAGTTCCTCGTTTTGGTTCCTAGTTTTTTCATAATTTGTGCTGATAACCTAGATTTGTCATAGACCCTGTTGCAAGACGTAAGGCAAGAAGTAAGGACCTGGACAGCTTGACTTTAGACACAGATAACATGAATACACTTCCTCATTCTTCTGTGGAGTCAAACCTGGAAAATCAACGATGAAAACAACAAGAACGAGCTGAGACCTGGCTGCCCTCATGTCTTTTATTAACAGTTTAGATCAGCCTGCTGAACCATCAGGGCATATTGAAAGAAGGCGACTCCCGTTCTGTGGAACTGTGCTGTCAGTTAAACCACAATGACCAGTGTCTGCTGCCAACACAAGGCCACACTGGAAACAAAAATAGCTTAGTGAAAAATGTTTTTGACACATGCATCTAAGTTTCTCACTGGTGCTGGGCGATTGAGTGATCAACAGAAAATTCATTGGCAACCATTTTAGTCATCAATTGATTGTAAAAATCACCTATCGAGCAAAAATACTGGTTCCAGCTTCACACATTCGAGGAGAATTGTTCTTTTCTCCATTTCATATTAGTGCAAATTGATTATCTTTTTTGGACTGTTAGTTGGACAAAACTAGGAATCTGAAGACGTCACTTTGAGCCCCCCCAGTTTACAGACTAAACCATTAATCAAAAAGCAATTGACAGGTTAATTGATAAGAAAAAGAATGAGATGACAGATGAGTACGTTTCAGTTGTATTTTGTTAAGAGGGTACACGGGAACTGAGTATAATAAGGAAAGTATACGTATATTAGGAAAATGTACTCTAAGTATTAAAAGTAAAAGTACTCAATACTCTCCTGTGACTATACATGTATTTATACTATTGTACCATTCGATTACTCATGCATTCATGTAAAAGCAGGATTTTACTGCTATATTTTGTATAGGACTATTTTCATTATGGATTAATCTGCTGATTATTTCTCCATCAATCAATTGATTGATGAATTGAAAGTAGTACTGTGCTTGAGTAAATGGACATAGTCTCGTTCTTGAGATGCTCAGTCTTACCGAGGTAGAACATGTAGGTCGCTGTGACGAAGGACATGAAGAAAATTCCCGAGGCGAACGACAGCATGCCGATCAGGATGAGCATCACGTCACTGACGCAGCGGCGAAACACGATGACGCCAAGGAAGCTGGTGAGGAAAATCGTGCAGCCTGCAGCGTTCCCATAACCCACCTGGAGGAAGTGAAATGAATACAGACAAGATGAATATACACTATACTGAGAATAACAACACGCCATGCATACATGATCCATAGTAAGACAAGCCCCAAATACAAACCTACATACAAACATGCAAACTTCACCTGAGTGGCAGTCCAGCTGAGTGGCTCTTTCATCACAAAGACGCCCAGTATTTCTATGGCTCCACCCACTGCAACGTCATACAGCATTGCAGCTGCAAAGAGCAGAACCACGTTCACCATGTTTATCCCAGCAGGAGCCTCCACGGGAGCGTCACTGGAGGCGTCAGAGAGGACGTGGCAGTGCCCCTCCTCCTCTGGCTCTGGGTTGGGTACTTGTTTCACCTTGAATTAAGACGGAGGCACACATTTAACATCTGCATGAGCTGATGTGACGGCCCTGCGTCACCCATTACAATCGCAGGACGTAAAGTTTGGTATCATTTCTTAGATACAAGGAAACTGATTTTGTGCTGTGATTTATTATACACTGAAAATATTTTCAAATGTGGGGCAAGGCTGAGTGACAACAGCGAATCAGTTTCAGACTCAGGTGAGATATTAGCTGTGAATAAAAGGTTTCAGATATATTATGAAATTGCCGTGCACAGTTAACCTTGACCTCAATAAATTAACAAATAAACATACATATATACTGTGTATAGATCTACATAGTATAACAATTATTTATTTTTAACAGCTATATACCTCGTATGGATGTGATATGCTTGCTATAATTGCTGCAAGGCCTGGCTTAGTTCTGCTGATCTAAAACTCTATTTGCCAGTAGCAACACAACACAACTTGCTGTGTAGGCCGCTGTTTTAGAGCAATGAAGAAGAAGTAAGTAAGTAAAAACGTGTCACGTTGTATGCAGGTGTATCCCGCTTTTGGGCTAATAAACTGTGTGACATCCAGTTGGTGCACACAGTCACGTACGGAGGCATTTTCAATACTGGAAACAGTATTGCAACAACTTTTAAATGATGACATGCATTTTTAGAAATGTGCAGAAAGTGACTAATCTTATCTTTTCCAAACAGGCTTGAAACTGTCAGTTTAAGAAAAGCGTACTTTATCCCAATAATCAGATTAGATTATCAAATCCAAAACTATTAAATCTAGCATGCTCCATATAGAAATATATCTAACATACTGTTTATTTAAATAATTATGACAGATAACAATACTCTGGCCAATTTAGCCTGCAGAGACACAAAAATCCAAGCACACATCCGCACAGTGGATAGAATACAATCTGTAATATTACACACACACACACACACACACACACACACACACACACACACACACACACACACACTGACCTGCAGCAGGAATATGGAGTGTAACAGGCTGAGCAGGTGCAGCAGTGTGCTCACAATGAGCAGGATGGTCCCATTTCCCAAACTGGAGCTGTACAGCAGGAACAGATGACCTGACACCAGGCTGCCCACCAGACCTACCGACCCGTACAGCAGCTCCACCCTCATCATCACCTGCGTGGGGCATGAACACACAGCTCGTCTTTTTAAAGTGGACCTCGTGCGCTTACAAGTTCAAGAAAATGAATTTTGGTGTTTAAAGTAGTTGTTTTTGTATTCAGAAGACAGATGGTTGAGTTGTTTTTCTATTTTTCTGTTATTCTTGGTTAGGTTTAAGACAGTAATGTGCATGCTTTTTTCCAACGTGATGTAGATGAAGTAAACAGCGCTTACTTATGGTTCAGCTGCTTATGATATAGTTTGCCTATAACGCAGCTTTTCCAGACATAATCACTAAGCAGCCTTACAATGTGAAATCCAGCCTGATAATGAACAAAGTTGATTATGATTTTATTCTCTAACGACACATTATGCAGCACCCCCGCAAACGCTAACCTTGGACCGGTCAGTGGTCGTGGAGCCGAGCGACGCCAGCGTCATCACGGCGGGCCAGAAGGTGCAGAAGCCGCCGGACAGCCCGAAGACAACCGCGGCGCCGAACATCACCTCCAGCGGGAGGCGGAAGACGACCACCAGGAGCAGGCCGAGCCTGCACAGCAGGTACCCGCTCAGGGGCACCATGATGGGGACTTTCCTCCAGCCGCGGTCGCCTAACCTGGCCAGGAGCAGCGCGGGCAGGATGGGAGTCAGCCGAATGATGAGATTGTAGGTCATGTAGAAGTCCGACATGGCTTTCTGCTGGCTGTCTTCCCTGGAGAGGTGGGCATCGGGGTAGGTGGCGTTGGCACACCGGTCCTTGACCACCATCTGCAGGGCGGTGTCGTACAGAGTGCTGCCCAGCTGCTCCATCACGAGTATCGGCTCGATCTGCCGGAGCAGCACGGAGGCTTTTAGGCACAGGCTCGGCAGGACCATGATGGGACCCTCTCCTCTGAGACTCACTGAAACTTCAAGTTACAATCACACCAAACGTGAGGAGCTGCAGAAGTCAACAGCGAGGCTGCTCAACTTCTTCTGGTCTGATTCAGGCGCGTCTGACTTCTTTTTTTCGGCTGTTTGAAAATGGAGAAGAGGGAGGAAACAAGAACCCATCCCACCCCACGTGGTCAGCTGCCAGTGATGAAACTGAAAGGTGTGTTCGTGTTCGTGTGTGTGAGAGAGAGATATAGGAAACCACCGTCTCGTCAACCTCAACCCAGTCAACTTATTGCTTCATCTCAAAGAGGCTGTCATCTGTTTGCCTGTATTTTTCCACAGCTACACACTTTAATGAATAGAATAACTCAACAGAGAAAGTAAAATATTTGATCAGACCAGTAGTTAATTCTTTTGGTCTCTGTGGTATTCAGAAAAAAAAACAGCTTGAACCTTTTGAATATTTATGAGTCTTTGCAGCCACTGGTTTCACGTCTAAACACAATTTAAAATCAACTGTCAGGAAGCTGGAACCACGCGAGGCACGCAGACCACGTCATTTAATTAGCAGCTGCTTTTCCAACTAATCACTTGGTTGTTTAGTCTGTCAAATGCGGGAGCCCAAATTACTTGTTTTGTCCAATAGTCCAAGATAAAAAGCCAAAGAGATTCAGTTTATTCAGTAAAATAAAGGGAAGATCCAGCATCTGATGTTTTAAGCTGAAGGTGCATTCAGGTGCAGCGCAATGTGACAGTCATAAAAAAAAAGGTTAAAACATACATGAATGAAGCACACTGAGATCCAACATGTACAGGTTTTGTTTTTAATGAGAAAATATTCATAATATGTATAGTAGGTGTATAACTGTGAGCCTTACATGAGCTATAAAATAACAAAGCAGAGTATGAGCGTTACAAGTGGTTAACATAGGAACAGAGGTTATACGGTATAATACGATTGCTTTGTCACACAGACAGTGTGAGTCCCATGCTGACGCTCGGGTGCTTCTGCAGGCGAAAAACAAGCTGTCGGCATTTAAAAATGATAAATAAATCATCTCTGCATCATGAATTCAAACAACAAAAGCATAATAATAATAATAATAAGTCACACATATCTCCTCTGCGTGTGCATGATGTCTGGTGTCACTTCAGAAGCATTATTGTGAATTTAATGAGAACTCAAAATGATTTTGCGGTGTGTGTGTGTGTGTGTGTGTGTGTGTGTGTGTGCAATAACAGTTTTATGACAGTACAGTAGGGGAGTAGCTGTTTGCTTTTGTTACTTAAAACTGAGATCTTGCTGTGAATAAAGCTTAGACACAGAGGCCACTGTAAAACTATGCTCCATGACAAAGGTTCTGTATCTAATCATCCAGCCTAAAAAAAGTCTGTTTAAGCTCACGTTTTCTTTAAAAATCTAATATCTCTCACCTGAAAATGCATCAACATACCAGTAATGCCAGTGCTCATGTGGCATACTGTCTGCTGCACCACAACAACATCTCATGAAAAGTCTCTAAATACTTCTCTCAATTCATATATTATTAGTCGTGCATTAAAACAGAAACAAGGAGGATTCTCTGGAACCAATGTGGGTTTGTTGTTTCAGCGGGGGACCAAAAACAGAGGCACGAGTCCTTGGTTTTCGCTTCTGGTTGGTGGAGTTAGTGGCACTGTTTAGTATGTGTCGATTCTTTTTATTTTGTGCAAGTTCGCCTCAGTGTGTGTTTATATTTCAGGCATTCAGCCGAGGCTTTGAGCCAGTGAAGGCCACTGCCTCGCTGAAGGACACTTGAACAGGCCACGCTAGCAGACGTGATTCAAAGTGAGACCTGTGGTTTGCAGGAAAACCTTTCTCACGTCCTGAAAAAAACATCTCAAAGGCTTCAATAAACACGCCCGAAAAAGAATCACTTTGCTCCTTTTCAGTAAAAGTGGTTCAAAAATACCGTTCGTACAGCCACGCTGTCACATTTCTACTTTGAATTCTTGTTTGATGGCGATCCTTTAATGTCGGGATTCTCCTCTGATAGTGTTTTCAGTTTGAAAGCTGAACCTTGTTTTCTACACCTGGACATGAATCCACAGTATCACCACACTCATAAAGGCCTGTATTGCGCTCATTTAACAAAAACAGAAAATCACATCGTCCCACAAATGAAAGCTCTTAATATATTTAGCCAAAAAAAAAAAAAAAAACAACAACTAACAATCCAAACTCATGAACCACAGAGGTCCAGCCTGTTGTTGCAGCCTCTTGATGAGCCTTTCTACTGATAGTCACTTGCCTTGCTTGTGTGCTTGTTTCAGGTTAGGAAAGGAGTGTAATGTCATGCGTACAATCAGTACTTCTTAAATAGACTTAGGAGCGTAGGCTGACTAAATAACTACATTCTGTTTTGGTATAACAACTTCTTATAAAAAGCTTTTTTTTTCAATATTTCTCATCAAACTTTATATCCTCAGCTAGCAAGGTATAGTAGATACACAACAGTTGCCCCAATGGAATCTCAACATACAAGATCATATATCAAATACACAGTCCTACCTCAGTATAATACATGAAACGACTGCTTACATCAGAAAGCACAGGTCAACAAAGCGGCGTAGCCAGGAAAGGTAAAATAAGTGATTGTTTTTAGAATATAAAACCCCGACCCAGCCCTTTAATTAACACACACACACACACACACACTGACTGAAGTGACGCAAACATGACCTGCAGTTAGCCTCCCTCTGCCCCCCATCTCTTCGAACTCCTCCTCGCTGACCTCACTGCACTTTACAGACAGGAAATCTCTGAAGAATAGTGCTCTATAGACAGACTTTCTATCTAATGTGGTTGCGTATGGTCTCTAACATTGACTGAAACTGTAGTAATACAGAATAGGAGAAGATAAAATACATCATACATAGCGTGCATCCCAACAATTACTGACTATTCTAAGGCAAAGTTGAACCTTGATACTAGTTTTTTTTTTCACATTTCCTCACTAGCATTCAACAGTTAAGGGACGCTGACCCCCCCCGCCACACGGCACTTTAAAGCAGATGCTTGCAAGGACTGTGATAGCTCCCACCAGACATGTCATATGTGTGTTATATCTGAGCTGCGGCACATCATCAAATCCAGGTAAAATGATTGTGACCTTACAGAAGTCATGTCCGATTTGTGCGATTAGGCCTTGCTTTCCCTCCTTTCTTGAACAACTTTCACTCAGACATTTCTTGATATTCACTCTGCACACACTTTCCTGTCTTCTGCATCTTTTTTTCCTGTTGGTGGTGAAAACCTTTCCACACATTTTCAAGATGATTGCGGTTATTATTATCAAGCACCCACTGCTAAAACCATCATCAATAAGTGTCAGGCACCCTGTCAAAATAAAAGCTTTAGATTTCAGCCCATATTTCAATAAAAAAAAAGGTAAATGAAACATCCTATGAATATTGAAGTCATTCAGCGTCTACCAACTAGTAAAACCTTTGATCCTAAATACACTTCTGAACAGCGCTCTTAAACCACCATAAAACCATCTCAAAGTGTCTCTCACGTCATGGAGCTTTTCCTCTCCAAACTCACCTCAACACTCGAAATGTCTCTCACATACTCAGTCACCCCACATTCTGCTGCAACCTCAACCCTCAGGTCCAAACACCACAACTTGATGCATCTCTTCGACGAGCCCCACTGGTCAAGCCAGTGGGTCATGTGATCATCACAATACTATTAGTAAAATAAATACTGTTTCTCCCCCTCTCCTTTGTCCTTCGCTTCCTTGTCCTCCTCTTCTTCTCCTACATTTTTCCTTCAGTCTCTGCAACCTCCTCCTCTCCACTCCCTGAAAGGAGCCATTTACTCCTCCTCCTCCTCCTCCTCCTCCTCTTCTTCTTCTTCCTCTCCATCCTCATTAGCGTAGATACCGGCTTCCCACTTCAACGCCATGTCGCTTTTCCTCCTGGTGACACGAGTGGCCTCCAGAACCTGTCAATCACAAGACAGCCTATCAGATACATGCGCAGTCGGTGGAATGTCGTGGATGACACGAGCCTGACAGAACCCATGCTTTTCTCCAGCTCAAGGGATATACTGCCAACAACATCACACAAAGAAAACACACCACAGTGACTTGATCATGGCATGCAGTGAGCGTCAAGAACTGAGGGAGCGCTTGGCTAAACCATCCTGTGGTGAAGCCAAATGAAGCGCGCCTGCAGTATCTGACAATAGAAGTCATTTTACTCCGTTTCAGGGAAAGTTTCATGCTTAAACACGAGGCTTGTTCCATATTTTATGTTCTCTGATCACCATCCCTCTCACACACTCATGCCAGGACACACACACACACACACACACACTTCCAAACACATAAGCACATCTTCACACACAGGGCAGATTTCTTCATGAGCAGGAATCCAGAGAAGGTGACGTAGTTTGTGGGTGTGGAGGTGCTTCGTTTGGGTCAGCACGATAACAGTGATGATTTCCACCACAGTGAGCCCTCGTCAAGCTTCAGGCTTTCTACGTTACTATAACCTCCAGTCGATGGGTGGGTGGGATGGGGTCAAAGGTCACACCAAATCCATTGACAAGCACATGCAGCACCAACACCACAGAACAGTAAGGCAGTGAGACCACAAGCAGACCTGGGACCAGATATAACACCTTTTTAGGGTTCCTTCACAGAATCCACCCAGTGTGGGGTTTAAAACAAAAATAACACACTTCACATGTGAAGTGACATGTTTTGTGTTTCTTACTGTTGGCTCGTCTAAATTTAATGGAGAAGAAGAAAAATGACTGCAGGTGGAAATCTCCACTCTGACTCATCTGAATTCGGGAACTTTCTCTTTATGTTTAGTTGAACTGAAATCACAGCCACCCAGAATGTCTTGATCTATAAAAGTAAAATGGGATGCAAGTCTTCAGCCTTTACAGGAACCTTCCAAATAGTACACTCAGGAATGCATGACTTTGTCACTTTTTGTCTGACCCAGGTCTGTCCGTAAAGGCAGTTACGGAGTGAACAGGTTTGGGGTGCAACAGGTACCTCATTGGTTACCTCATGAGCCAGCAACAAACGGGCATACTGACCGACCAGCAGGAGAGAAGCAACAGTACACATAGTCAACACATGAGATGTCATCATGAGACAAGAAGATCAACAACAACAGCCCTGCTGCATGCTCACAATAAATTCAGTTCAATGTCTTGGAAAATGCATGGTAACTATGAATGAAATGCTGTCTGTTAGTGGTTGTAATGTAATATTGCCCTCAAGTGCGCAAGTGCATAATAAAGTGGGCAAAAGCAATATTTCCCGTGTGTAATAATGTCTCTCTTATGTCTGTGCTTATTTATCATATTTTTTCCCTGATGATTCTTGCTATTAGTCTGTCCCCTTTGCTGCTCTAACACTTGAAATTATCCCACTGTGGAATTCATAATGGATTATCTTGTCATATGAAAGAGAAGTGAAACTGTTCATTTTCTGGTTATGAAACTTTTTTTTCCATCCTGTAAGCCATTTTGCAACAGAATTATTCTTTGTAGCCCTTCACAGACAAGTTGGTCTGCCAGAACTTAATACTTCCTCTCAAGAGATACGTAATTCTGAACAATGACACACTGCCAGAAGGAGTCTGGCATTAGAAAGACGTACACAGACACAAAAAAGTGAGATAAGATGTAGTCAGGACAGAAATCCCCAAGCGTCTGTGCCTTACTTTCAGTTTCATTTCCTGCTTCAGGCTGGGAAATTCCCTTTGGTGTTGTACAGTATTTGCTCATGCCCACAGGCCATGGATGGAAGCACTCAACCACGTTGACATTAACAAATCCCAGTGAACCACAAGATTCAAACGAGCGTGTTATGTGTGATCAGCTGTGATCAACTTCTGCTACTTTCACTCACAATTTCACTCAGTCACAATTTCACTTTATTTTTAGCACCAAGAGGATTGTACTAGCTGCTGGTCACTAAAAGTAATATCTGTGCGAACCCATAAAAATGTTGTGTCTTGTCCTGGCAGTAATGTATGGTTGACAGCTCTGATTGTAGTTTATACAGTCTTCTTTTTAAACACTTACACTGTTGTCCTCCAGTTTCTCCCTCCTCTTCACCTTGTGGGTTTCATAGTCTTCCATAAGTGTCTGCATGAAGTTTTTGGGTCGTGATCCTCCAGAGTCCTCGCTGCCGGCGTCAGACAGGGCTCCTTCTGAAGGTGAGGGTGAGACAGGGGGTACAGGCCGCACCTTCTCGATCTTTCCTGCACATCACAGGCAAACACGAGGAGTTGGACAATGATCAATGAACATGATCCCACCAAGCCATTTTTTCATATATTAGAACTGGTATGTACATCCTAACCGAGAGAAAATAAACCATGACAGTACCTTTCAATGAAAGAACAACCACCTAGAACCAGATGTCCCATACAGGGAGCTATGGGAACCACCCTGCATACTGCTCACTAACCTGGTGCTGTCCTTGCTGTCAGTGTGAGTCTGGCTGGCAGGCTGTTGCTCTTCATCTTATCTGCTGGGGAAATGGTGGTCTGCCGCATCCCCGTCCTCCCGTGACCATGACTGCTGCTGGAAGCGTTGCTGGAGCGGGCGATCACAACAGGCTGCGTCTCCCTCTGTTTCTTCAGCTCCTCCTCCCTCTGCTGAGCTGCTCGGATCTCCTCCTCAATCATTGACAAAGTTCTCTGCTTCTTGGAGCGCAGGCGGAACGGGCCGCTGGCAGGCTCCACCTCGGGGGCTCGTGCTGCGGCTGCCGTGCTACGCAGCTCGGCCGCCTCCGAGTATTTGCTGAAGTAGCTGAACTCTGGTTTCTCTGGGCTCGGAGGAGAAGGGGGACGGTAGACTGGGGTTGGCCTTGGAACTGGAGCTGCTGCGACAGGGGCCGGAGCTGGAGCAGGGGCCGAGGAGGCGAGCGCTCTAGCATAAGAGGACTGGATTTTGATCCTGGGGCCTCCATTTTTGGGTCTCTGTGGTGGAGAGATAGGCTGAGAAGGAGGTGGAGAAGGCGTCTGGAGCTGTGGCTGCTGCGCTGGACTGGATGGCCGCTGCTGCTCTGAAGGCTTCTCTTGGGAGACAACTCTCACCTCTGGCCGTCTGTCTGGCTGAGGGGACAGGTTGGATGGAGCAGGACTGGAGGACACAGGTGATTGGAGACTGGGAGCTCCACCAGAAGACACAGGAGAGGAAGAAACTGGCACTGGGCTACTTGTAGAAGCTGAGGATGGAGACACAGGGGTGCTTAGCTGTGAAGAATTGAAGTCAGTTGGCTGCCACTCATCTCCATTCTGAGCCGCCAGGGCATTTTGGATGGCATTTTGGACAAGTACCCCTGCGTGGTACTCCAGGTCGTCTTCTGTTGGACTGCCGCTGCTCTGCCCATTGACTGGTGTGGTGGGCTGGGGGGTAGGCGGTGACACCGGGGTAAGTGGTAATGGGGTAGGTGGTAGTGAGGCCCCGCTGTCGGAAACATTATCCAAGCTAAACACAGTAGTGTCCTGAGAACGGACAGATAACTCGTCTAACCCTGAGTCAGACTCCTCTGGGTGGAAAGACGGATGGAAATGACCCTTCCCTTCTTCCTCCTCACGCAGGATTGTCATTACAGCTCGTGCGCAAGTGAATTCTTCTGCCAGACCTTCATCAGACCAGGTCACGCGAGTTTCTCCAGTTTCTGCAACAATGTCACTGCTCCCCTGGCTGCCCCTGGTTACTGATTTCGAAAAGGGTTTGGCGGAGTAAATGTGAGGAGCCACGTCCCTCTTGGTCGCTTCCCCTTGCAGAAACTGCTTCCTGGCAGAGGAGAAGTCGATCTGCTCCTCCACAATATCCACCTTCCTGTTTAGCTCTGGGTCAAAGGTCACCACTGTGGCAGGACCTGACACCTGTGGATGAAAACAGAGATGGCAGGACAGGATACAGAGGAGAGCGTTAGGAGATAACAAAAATGAGATGCAATGTCTCATCTGCATTGCTACATAATGCTATGTTGCCTGTGTGTGTGTGTGTGTGTGTGTGTGTGTGTATGTTACCTGTGTGTACGCATAAGTGTGATTGTGTTTCTGCTGTTTCCTCTCTTGATATTTCCTGAGGGACTCAAGCTGCTCTGCATCCAGCTGTTCTTCCAAAGGCACCTTGAATGGATGAACGGACCAACAAAGGAACAACTCAATCAGTTTGCGAGGAGGTCAGAGGAGTTCAAACTGAAAACAGGGATTAAATGTGATGCTACCTCCTGAGGAGGGTTCCACCAGCGCTGGGCGATCCCAGGGTTTTTCTTTACTGCCTGGTCTTTGATCAGCTCCTGACGTTCACGCTCCAGCTCCTGAACCTGGCAGGTGGAACAAACCGGGCGAAGAAGAGAAAAGAATATGAAGATGTAGAGAATTCCCAATAATTTCCCATTAGCATTAGCTTTTCATGGCACATTAGCCCTCAGTTGGATAGGATACCAGCGCCTGTCAGCACAGTTCAGTGAGGATTGTTTGAGGCCTGCTGGCAGGTGAAATAATGCTTTCCATTGCCTTGCCAAACACTTGAGTTGCCCTTGAGTCAGCCATGAACAGTATGACTCAACAGAAAATGACCTTGATTTACAGGGAACAACACACTTTCAATTTCAAAATTCCTTCCTTCTTTGGCTGTCATTTCATGATTTGATCTAAAGTGCGTTGCAGTAAGTGCAGTCTAAGCTATGATTTTACAGTACTAACTTTTTGACTTTGTACCATTTTTCACTCACTGACCTCACGCTATTTCCATTCATTTTCATATTTTTCAGGGCTGTGTACTAATGCTGAGGCTGGATTCTCAAAACCCTCTTTGAGAAAAATCCTTTTCGTCATGGTTAACATTTAATTTTTAGACATCATAAGTTAGCTGCTTTTTTAATCAAGTCCAATCCAACAAAGCAGTTTTTGTGGACAAAAGACAATAATCTGACTTTAAAGGTTTACCTATTGAGACAAACAGAGATTATTGCCTTCGAGTAAACCTTCACTTATACTTTTTTACATGATGTTCATTTGGTAGGACTTACTCAAGAATCCTGTAATGTTCTGGTGCACTTGAGGGGACTTTTCCCACAACTCTTATTACTTTTGACAATACAGAGACTGAGCCTGGAATCACAGTAACAGAACCGCTGTGTTGTTTTTGTTACTGCGTGTCTGAGTGCTGTATCTGTTACAGCTGATACATTATCTAACAGCCGTTTACCTCCTCTGTGGGTCGTCTCCTCGTCACCCTGACCTGCTGCTCTTCTCCGGGGGTGAAGAGCTTCGCTGGCCGTTTCTCCTCCTGAAACGCTCTCAGCTCAAACCTGGCCCCGCCACGCCCCGACTCCTCTCCCTGCACGTGCCCGTTGGTCCTCACGGCAGAGTCCTCATGGTGGAGGAACGTGGTTTGTCGCTGCCCCTCCACAACAATCGACTGGTGATTGACAGGAGAGGTGGCTGACACACAGACAGAGGGAGAGTTTCCGTCGATGCTGATTGGTCTGGTGTGTTCTGATGGGGACGAGTTTCCGTTGGTGGGTGTTTCTGAGGCGGCGTCTAAAACCTGGTCCAAGTAACGTATCTCCTGTAGGCACAGCAGATAATCAAAGTGCTGTTGTGTACAGCTATTCTACTATACAATTCACCAAACCTTTTCTATTATTATAATAAGGAGATATGATCCCGATGAGATACACAGTAAAAAACAAATTGCAGTACATGACACTCAAATGATGTTCCCTAAGACTGTTTGTGGTGTTGATATCTGCTCCATCCCAGAGAAAATAAGACAAGAAACTGAAATATTTGAGCTGGGTCTTCTTAAGACAAGCTGCATACCTGCACCACCTCGCTGTCAGGAGTCTCCACTTTCACACCAACTGCACTGTGGGCTCGGTTACTGGGGCTGCTGAGGCAGCCATGTTGGATCTGCTGGCTCTCCAGTTCCATGGTTGCAGGCCTGTCAGTGATAATGCTGACTGATTCCTGGAAACTGACGCTCTTCAGGGCTCGCTCTCTTGGTATTGTGTCACTGACATCCTCGGCTGCACGCCACGATTTCTGCGTCAACGAACAAACAAAATACACGAGGTTCAGAGATACTGCATGTGTGCTGTCTCACGATCGCTTTCAGAAAAACAATGTTTGCTCAAAGTGAGAATTAGAAGACAACTTGTCAGATGCCTGATCTCTAAAAAACACACATACCTCATACAGCCACACATCACACGCATACATGTGTCTGTCTGCATTGCAGTAGTACAGTGTGTTAGGTTAAACCTCTGCAGCAGCAGGAGTGTGTTATGGCTGGTTCTCACCACTAGGGGGCTCAGACTCCTATGCTGCTGCTTCAGGACTGAGCAGAAACATTACAACCCTCCACAGTGTTGAAAACTATCAGGGCTTTGTTTAAAGACCTTTACAATATGGTGAAAACTAATAATTCAAATACAATAACTCTTCCTGCCTCACATATCGTCTTGTACTTTATTAGACTGCAGGTAAATAATTCATTTTACAGTTTTTGGGAGAAATGCTGCATGTGTCTATTAAAACTGTGCTTATTTTCATATGATTAAAGAGTCAGATGGTCCTACCTGACACTTTAACAAAATACCTTTTCAGCATAAAATTTGTCTAAAGGCAAGTCAGCAAAGATACTTCAGGTTCAGCAGCTTAAATATTTCAAGTCTGATAGCCTTTGCATTTACTCTGTTACACACTTTCACTGCTGTGGTGATGTGGTTTTGGATTAATTGCCTGGCTCAAGGCCACATCATCAGTAGTTGTTATGAGAGGAGGGAATATGTCTTCCAAAACCTAAATTTCCCAGCTGAGTTGTTCACAAAGCCTGGAGAAACTGAATTGAGAATGAAATGAGGTGAAATAAAAAGGCGCTTCCAAATGTAATGAAATCTTGCTGTAACACACTGCATACATTATGAACAAGCACAGGTGACTGTCTGTCACAAAAACAGGAACAGTTTTAGCCAATGACGTAATTGTGACACTGACGAACAACAGTGAACACAGTTCCTCAATACAATCATTATGTCATCACTAAAGAGTGTTACACCCTTATGAAGCAATGATATCCAGTTAATGCAACACTGTGATTTTGACAACTTTCTCTCCTCCATTTAGAGAACTAAACTCTGATCTTCTTAAATAATTTTAGCATTTTCTAAAATAACAGAAACCCGTACTTATCAATGCTGGTACACATTTCACTGATGGTGTGACCTTTCCAGGGAATAAACTGACGTATGGGGGTTGAATGTCCAGTTAAAGGGCACGTTAGTAGACACATCGGCATGCAGGGATCAAACCTGTGACCTTCTGTTTTTGTGAACCATCCATCCGACACATTCCAGACCCACCATTAGCAAGAAGCTACATTTACACACTCCTGTCTTTACTTAGGTTTCTGTTTCCACTAACAAATACTCTATTGGCTTCCTGTTTTACTGCCTTGCACCCATTACACCTCTATTCCAAGGATGTGTTTACTTCCACGAGGGGTTATTGACCCCCGTCTTTGTAACATGTGAGAGTGTGTATGTGGGGATTTAACGAGGATCACTTCAGTGAATTGGAACTCTGTTCAGTTAATGCACACATGGTCATAATGAGGAAGTATTTGCTTTTTAACCTCTCTTATACTTCAAAATGCAGGCATATGACCAGACCGCCATTTAACCATCAACATGAGGCTCTTCTACAGAAATCAGTGGCAGATTTCATCCACCCTATTTGTTTTACACAGCGTCCAAATTTCTGTGGAATCAGGGTTGTAGTATCCGCATAAAGCTGCCTACCCTTAAACCTACATCATTTCTCGTTCCTCCTTTCAGTTTCTTGGTCCCAGTCCCCTCTTCCACTAATCTCTCCCTTTTTACTGCTCTTTTTCCTTCCTCCCTCGCTTCCTCTCTGGGATTGTTCAAGTGTTCAACAGTGATCAGTGAAGTCACATGGTGGATTATAACACCCTGCCGTCTCTCATCTATACTAAAGCAACATTCTCCCGTCTCCTCAGCCCTGCCCTCAGTCCTCCCTCCGATCCTCAAGTCTCTTGTTTCCACTGCGAGAAAAAAAAAAGTTGCCTGAGAGCATTTTGGTGACCCATCTGGCTCAGTCACATGCACATTCCCCATTTAATACTGTCTGAAATATCTATATATACACATATATATATAGAATCAACACATCCTCTTACAGGCATCCTCTTAAGCGTCTAGACCAATGTTATATATTTTGTAGAGTTTGACTTACATTATCTTAAATATTTCAAATAATGTTCAAGCTTCATGACATCATTAAAGTCCATCTTTTGTTATTGTTTTGATTCACACACTGTGTGTTTAAGGGAATACTAGCACACGTGTCCAATTCAGCACTGTTGATGTTAAACTCTATGACATTTTGGTGTTAAAAAAAGCTGTTTCTATTCTTAGACAAGTGATACAGAAAACCAACCTAGAAATCAAAATACCAATTAAAAAGATAGACAAAAAACATTAATGCACATAGTTTGACTGACAGGTGACATCAGTGAGAGTCTACAGCCATGCTAACTACTCTGTGAGGCTGTGCTCAGTGATTTGAGCTAAATGCTACTATCAACACGGTAACATGCTTACAATGACAATGCTGTAATGATGACGCCAAGCAGGAGGAATGCTTATCATCATCACCATCTTACTTTAGTGTGTTAACATGCTAACATTCCCTAGTTAGCGCAAAACACAAAGTGTAGCTAAGGCTGATGGGAACTAGGGAAAACCATGATGATGTGGCATTTTTTAGGGTCTTAACCAAGCAAAACATGTTTTCTTACACCCTGAGATGGAGGCCACAACATCTCTCCATGACGACAGTGCTTGGTTGTGTTCATTACATACATTGTTCAGCCCTGATGGGAAGTCACCCAGTTAACAATATTAGCGACCACGAGGGCACCACTCTTAAGTACACACTCACACAGACAAGGTCATTTACCTTGCTACATTCGACCCCTTGCATACACTGTATGTGTGTGTGAATGTGTGTGTATGTGCAGGAATGTGTGTGGAGGAGTGTGGGTCTCGCAGGCAGGACAGTACAGAGGGGGAGGATATCCTGTTACGGCCTCAGGAAAACAGTACCACAGTACAGGAATGTCTCATATGCAATGCTATTCTGCCACACACACATGCAAGACTAGGACTGTGTATGAGATTGTAGTTGTGCAGCGGTGCCTGGCGGTGTGAGTGTGTTCTTTCAAGTGTGTGTAGAGGAGGTGCGTATTCACGTGTGTGTGTCTCTCATTGAGGTAAGCTGACATTCCTGGCATAACTAGCTGTCCTCAAGGCTCTGACTCTAATACTTGTGATGAGGGACACTGTACACCCTGCCTGGCCACCTAAAGGAGCAAAGTGTGTGTTGTGTGTGTGTGTCTGTAAGTGGGGAAAGAAATCATTTAACTGTTATGAAATGCAAAAATCCTTCAAGATTTGTTTGGATGTCTTAAAGCATCAGAATGTGTTTTCACCCTTGTACCAGAAGGTAAGTCCCCATTAGCATGTAAATACACACACGTCTTTGTAACACTCACATAGATGTGAAATATAGCGTTAATAGTCATCACAGTGCCACCAGCTCACCGCCACCATGTGGCAGATGTGTTTATGTTTGTGGTTTTTCCAAAAAAGGACAGACAGTTTAGGAAAATCCAACAATGTGAACACATTTTAACCAGTCCAGCCTAATTTACGAATCTATTTTAGGGTGAGAACATGGCTTTAGACTTTTGAATTCATAATAAATTGAAGTTTGGGTGAGGATTATGGGATTACTACAGGATTATGCTAGTAAAGGCAATTTGGTGTTTAGAAAGTTCAGATCACGGTTAAGATTAAGACATTATTTTACAACTTGGATTTGGTCTTAAAGCTAAGATTGGGAAAGGATTAGGTATTCAAAGCTGAGACTAGGGTTAATATCATTAGAGATTCTCGTACTATGCATTGTGACATATTTAGCAATTAAAGAGAATAGGTTAAAGTTCAGTATGTAACTGTGAGGTTAATATTATAAGTGGTGGGAATCACTGAATTCACTGGAAAGTCAGGACAAGTATAGTAACGCAGTCATGAGTCTCTCTGAGTCAGCTAACTATTACTGCCTTATGTTCTGCAAATGCTGTCTCATTCTCCCCCGTCGCCATTCCCATCACATCTGGAAATGCTTAGGCTCTGACTGTGATACACAAAAATCACACACACACACAAACATACACGCTTAAAGCATACACACTCGGCTGCGTGCCTGAGATGCTGGGGGGTTTGTAAGCTAGAACACATTTACCAGAACATGAATACTCCCTGAATGAAAGCAAACACACAACCATGATGTCTCTCTGTCTTTTGGCTTCTCTCCATTTCCAACACAAACATAATTTCCATACCTTTAATATCACGTCATAGACTCTTATTAGCACTCAGTGTAGAACACATGGACACACATACACACACTAAGCTCGTGTGTAACCCAGTGCAGTCGGCGTTCCCGGCTCTGTTTCCTAGCTAAATATGATCCTGTGTAGTAACTGGAGCCTGGTGCTGGTTTAGCCTGGTGTTCTTATCCAAACAGCACTATCCACGACTTAGTCATGATTTCAGTCAGTCTCTGCTTTGGAGAGTTTGGAAATGGTGAATAAGAGTAATGATACGTCTCTGACAAACTAAACAAACAGCTAAACTGAAACATAGATTGGGACTGATTGGTCAGCAGACAGGTGGGCTGGGTGAGGGAGCTAACAGCTGCCACAAACATCAGGCCAGAGGAGAGGACTCAGAGGGGTCGTCAGGCGAAAAGTGTGCAGAGGCTTAAGTGCGCAGCTCACTTCTCACAACATGTTGTAAACATCTGGACAACCACCACAGCACAGAATCTCAGCTTTGACATCAACACTTCATTAAAAGATCTGACTTTTTAAGCACATCTGTTTGGGTGTTGCTGTCCGGACTGGACTTTCGTCTACTCTGACACTTCCTCCTCTTTTCTGTTGTGGTGTTCCACTTCACGTTGGCCCTCTGTAGCTGATATTTCACAGAATTTAAGCTTGCAGAACACATTTCTGTTCAAAATGTCATGAGCCATTGCAGTTTATTCATTGTAAGTAGTCGTCTGCTCTTTGTTCTCGTTGTTTCTTCATCAAAACAGAATCTAATCTATCTAATACAACATAAAAGCCATAAAAATACCTTAAATAGCCAAGCAGAACTGTCATTCAACTCTACAAAGTTAAACATGGGGAGTACTCACCTGCTGCTCTGACAAGTATCTTGTGTCTCACGTCTATTTTTGTCCTATCTTTAAATCCATGGTTGAATTTTTCAAAGCAAGTTTCCTTTGTAATATTACAATAATTTCTATCGTGTCTGCCTTCTTTTAAGAAACTTTATCTGTGTTTCCTATTCTGTTCTCTTCACTTCAGTCCAGCCTTGGTCTGTCCTGTTCCAGATAGTGGGAGTGCCGGACTTTTCCCTGGCCAAGCCTTTTCCTCCTCTTCTTCTCCTCCTTTTCCTCCCCTCCCATCTCTTTCCTCTCCTCCACAAAGCCTCTCCTTTCTCAGTAACATTCCTGCCGGCCGCTCGGTAAGCTGTGATGTCATGGTCTAAGTGTGTGTGTGTGTGTTTCTCCAGATGCCCTCCCGCACAAAGACCCCGTCTGTGCAGGCCCTCGTACAAACACACACACACACACACACACACACCAAAAACATCCACCCTGTGGCTCCCCACTCCTCCCTTCCTGTGTAAGACCAAGCCTTCTTTCCCCCCTCCATACGTATGTCGCTCGCCCACTTTCCCTTTAACCTACAGCTCCTGTCAAAACCGAGGAGACCAAGAGAAAGAGGCAGGCGGAGAGGCAATGATGAAGAGATGATGAGTGAAGAAAGAGGGAGGGAGTGATAAGGGAGGTGATGGTATTTTCTTCTGTCATCATCAGTATGGGTCTGTTGACTCAGTCCCACATGAGATTTGGGCTGATGTACTGGTTGTACTCACCTTTTAATAAAAAATACCTGCTGCCTTAAAACCTCAAAGTATCTAATTATTAGTGCCTTTCTGCACCGCCAAGTTGGAGTTAACCCACAGATAGAAATCTAATTTTTACATCCCAGGGTCACTGCAAGGCTACTCATTAGCATTGCTTTGTGAGCGTATATCTGTTGGGTCATGGGATCAGGCCAGTGGAAACCAGAGCTCACCTGAGTCATGGTTCACTTTCTCTGCTCACAAACAGCACGTCAAGACGCACTGGAAACACTTTCCTCGAATTTACAGGATCAATTAGCAATATTGTGTTAGCGGCTGCGAAATGATGGAGGAGTGCCGATGTCAGAACGCGTTTCAGCAATTAGTGCGATTAAGATTTTTTTTTTTTTTTAAATGCCTGTGTCCCAACTCTGTAGCTGCAAAAGAAAGCCTGCAAAACCTCTGTGTGTCCATTAACAATGAGTAGCCATCCCTGCTCGCGAATAGCAAATTTCTCTGCATGACATCAATGACTACGATGCAAAACAAACAGAAGAAAGTCATGTGAGCTGTGCCACTCGAGCAAAATCCGAATAGCCCCTGACCCTTTTAAGTGCCCCTGTTTAAAATGACACATAACAAGTTCTTGGTGAGTTCCCAGGCCAGAAATAAGTCCGATGATGAAGAGAAATCGGTCACAGAAAACTGGGACAGTAACCCAATTATTGCATATGCGCTGGAGAGTTCCTGTATGGGTTGTAACACACAGAAAGACTTGTGATGGTCATTATGGAGGTGCTGGTGATTTACAGAGGGAAGAGTTAACGACTATAGAGTCCAGTAATGGACAAGCTGTTCAAGATGAAAAGAGATATTGTTAGAATCTGAAAAACAGACGAGAAAGAGGCTGAGGAAGACAGCAACAGCACATGTGACAGTCTATTCATGTGTCTATACTTGTGATTGCATGAATCTGGGTCGACACTGTCTGCTCAATAAAGAGTAGTGCCCACAGCAGTCTTATGTCATGGAAGTTGATCATCATGATTGATCAACGAGTGACACACTTAACCATCGCAGCATGCCGGAATGACACAAATGTCCGTAGACACACACTGACACACAAACTGTCCAATCCGAACACAGATACACAGATATAATAAGAAACTACAGTGTTTATGTGTGTAAGAAGAACAGAAAAATATGATCAGCCTGTAATCACATTTACTCTATGAGGTCATGTTCTGCATGGCTTCAGGGTGCACAGCTTGTGTCTCCAGCCATGTGTGTATGTCTGCAAACGCCAACTATCCTAAGGGAGGCTGTGTATTTAGTTATAAAATGGTGAAATTATTAGAGTACAGCACACATAGAGACAGAAGAGATGAAGCATTCTTCCAAGAGGGAGCACGATTGAATTTTTCTTTTCTTTAAAGCCTAAAGGCGAGTGTTCAATATTCAAAATATAGGTTTCTGGCAGAGTATTCCTTTAAGCCTGCAAACAATCACTCGAGTATTAATTCAGCCAAGTCAAATATTCACAATGCCAACAAGAGATGAGAGCTCCTTGTCCTGCATAATTAATGATGAGATGGGTGGGTGAAAAAATTAAAAGATGTTGCGCTGTGGCTCAAAACACAGTACTTTTTCAAATATAATAAAAAAGAGTGTTTAATAATGTCCTAAAATGAAGCATGATTGTGTATCAGCAAGGTCTGCTTTTCCTCCTCTAATTTATTTAAAAACTTGTGGGTATTTTGGAGACATTTGACATTTACAGAACAGGAAGGAAGGGATCATAATGACGTCTGAGTTGAGGAGAAAAGTGCCAATCATCAGGCTTTTCCAGACTGTAAAATCCTATTAAAGAGCTACCCATTTCACATTATGCTGCCAACTGCTGAGTCCAGCAGTGCCTGCAGTGAAGGGTAATGCCCTCCTAAACCCTTCGGTTATTTTAAAAACACAAATCTTGCTGGATGATGAAGGCGGTGTCAAAGAATTTAAAGATGGGTGGGGAACACTTTTAAGAAATCAAACAAATGCTGCTGCAAAGAAAAGGAAGCAACTGATTGGATAAAGGCTTATCACAGCTCATAGGGCATTTGAAAAGGAAACCAGGAAGTTGTGCTGACTTGTATCCATGGAAATGGCCGTCAACACAGGAAATACACCGAAAATTATAGGCCACCTGCACTAGAGCTCACACACAATCACAGGCTACTAGCAACATGTCATCAGGTTCACTGGGGTCAACATTTGGCAAAATAAATAGTGTGAAAGACAACAACCAGATCAACAAAGCCAATCCAAATCCAAATTGGACCTTGCTTAAGCTAATGGATGGTTAGCTCTTAGCAGCATTGAAACAACACCCACAAACCCAGACGAGGGGCAGTAAACAGTTCACAGCCAAGCATCACAGCATCAATAAAGCAATGTCCATCCCTGTTTAAGAAGCATTGGCACTATAGGTCTCGTGTGTCCTTTGTGTGTCCCCACCCAGCTTCATATGCAGACACACGGGCACAGTGGCGGCGTACTGCAGCACCAAAAAGAATAATAATGAAGGCGATCTTCACCTACACACTGCCAGAGAGCTTGAAACAACAACCAGACTGAAATCATTTTAAACAGCCTTTTGAGTCTTGAGTGTTACAGAGGAATGCACCGCATGTCTGGACTCATGGCAACTATTTGTGTCCCTTTTCAAGTCTCTCATGACACCACTCACGCACAACTCAGACCCCCTAAGACCCCTTCATGAAACAACAACAAAGGACCCGACAGGCGCTTCAGTGAGACTTTCAAGCCTGCATACTAATGCCACACTCCACATACACACTCACAGATGGAGGGCTCTTCTTAAGCGGAAAGGTCTGTAGTCAAAGAGTGTGACCACTTGCGTGTACATGCTCTCCAAGCACAGGACAGAGAGCCAGATTAAGACTCCCAGCACAAGTGCAGGACTAACTGGTGCGGGACAAAACACAGTCTTGCAGTAACAGTGAACAGCCAGCCATTATGAGTAATGTCCTGGACTGAGTAAAAGCACTGACTGTACTGGAACCCAGATCTCTGCATATAATAATATTTCATACTGTGAAAGTAAAACAAGCTGCACTTTACTGGGCTTGTTGCCCTGCGAAATGGTGCACTGTGTGTGTATTATGTGACAGTTAATGTACACTGAGTCAGTGTAGTCAGTCACTGCTGCTCAGTTCAGGTCTAAGCAGAGGTCATCCTGAGCACCCTAAACAGCCTCACGTGGCAGCACTTACAGTTTGCTTTGCAGGTAGCAAAGACATGAAACTAAGTATTGACTTTGAAATTATTTTATATTAAGGAATTTACCGACTTCTGCCAGCAGTATCCAAGAAACAGCCATGAAGCACAATTAGTTTTTATGATTAGTATCCAATCAACAAAGAGCAGACATCTTAAATGAGGAGTAATAAAGTTAGATGTTACACAGACCTGCAGAGCTGTGACTACTAAACACAGCTTAATTCAGATAATATTTGACACATACCGTCAAATAAATCTGTCACACACTTGTATATGAAGACATGCTGATATGACAGTATATTTGAGGGGAGTAAATGTTTGATGTGGTTATTTTGAGAGTCAAAAAGCATTACATTTAATATGGTATTCTGAGGACTTAAATGAAAACCTGATCTTAGTTAATCACCTTCTACATTAACTCAGTGTTAAATGTTACTGCAGCCACTGCCAAGGTACCTGTGATTGTCCACTTTCAGGTGGCATGATGAAATGTTACGACAAAAGGACAAAACTTTGCTGGAAATTCAGGACACATTTTTGTTATTGTTCCCTTCCCTTCCTTTCCTCAGCCTCCCTTGGTTATGTAACAGTCCAGCTCTCTCCTGCTGTCAATCCAGCAGGATGCAGAACTTGCTGCCAACTATAGTTCCCCTTGTTTCTTATCACATCACGCACAGACACACACAGTGAACACAGCAAATCAATCACCACAACCATGTCCATACACCACTCTACGGTATAATGACAGATAGTTTCTGTCTTTGAGGCAACAAAAGCAGTACTTTCCAGGTTTGTCCATGGCTGGACATCATAAACCTTAACTCCCGAATAAGTCTGTTCAATACCGTAACGTAATCTCAGAACTGAAACTGAAGAGACAAATATGAGTCTCTATGGAATCAGACAGATAATCACAATCAGAAAATAACAGGAAGATTGCAGGAAATAAGCTGAAGACGGGATAAATCTGCAGGGGACTCATGGATGGCTGAGTCTGAGGGTTTGTGAGGATGTGGTTGTGCCCAATTTTGTGTGCGACCCATTGCGTGTGTGTGTGTGTGCGTACGTGTGAAGGAAAAGCCGAGCATATAATTCTAATCCTTTCCCAGCATGAATCAGCCCATTTTAGTATTTTGTCCCACAGGACTCAGTGCAGAGACCACACAGCGAGGCAGACCAGCTAACAGGCCAATGGGCTAAAGGTTATAAATAAAATTAAGATATGTGGGCTGAGAAGACAACACGTAAGCTTTTTCTATGGATTTTATGTAGAATGAAAAGAAGCCATTAGCTTCCAATAAAATCAGAAAACAGGATAATAAATGACTAAGAAGTTGCAGTTTCATACATTATTTGCTGGGCTGGTTTTCTGGATGTTACTCTGCATCTTTTATTGTTTTATTTATGCGACTGTCCTCAATCTGCAAACAATTAGCTCAAATCAACGGCACAAAGTTAGTATGGCCTTAAATGTACTGGTCGAGTCATAGAATGGAGAAAGATTGGATTAGTGACTTACATTACTGCACAATGCTCACTGGGAAAGTAGCTAGCTATGAAAAATCTGACACACCCACCTACCAAAACACACCCCATCATGCCAGCTAACTGTTATCACTACATGCCGACTGGATAACATAATTTGCAGCACCTTCACGCTGAATGCCAGAGTTACAATGTGCCATACAAATAGCTCTAAATGGAAATTAAATAGCTGAAGTGGTGTGCTCAATTGATAAAGTGACCCTCCTGTCAAACACAAAGAAAGCTGGTCTCAATTGCCAAATTATACAACTACTGCAACTACTACTATGAGGAACTTCTCAGGAATTGTGTCTGACCTTATTATCCATCATAGCACGCTCTTCTTCTGCACAAGTTGATAAAAACAGATTGATATTTTTGGCTTTTTCTAGAAATAACTTCCCGTTTGTACGTTCCAATGCCGCATGGCTACAGCTCACCCGGCCTGAGCAGCACATAAAAGACCTATAGCGTTCGCTCATTCAGACAAAGCATATTAACGCTGTTGCCCCAAGACAGTGAACCTTTTCCCAGTGTTAGCTTATAGCATTAACTAGCTCTGCTCTGCTTCACACTGTGAAGAGCAGTGTGTTAATCACCTATCTATTTCAGGAAACTAGCTCATTAGGCTGCAGTATTTAGACAGAGGAAGGAGGCTCCACACAGGAAGAAAACAGCCTCGTGACAGCAAACATGTCTGAGCCTGACAAGTGCAGCGTTTCCCATTTATTTAGGGTCATCAGTGCTGTTTTATGTGGTCTCACTGAAATATCATGGATTCAGTATATAGATTCAGGAATATCATGGATGCTGTGCTCTGACGTCTATCTGAGTGGAAATATACACACATACACATACATACATACATATGTATGTGTATTCTTAGAAAGCAAACAAGCAGCTTGAAAGAGTCAGAATGACATGACCTGAAGTAAGACCAGCTGATGAGCTGAACTGAATTCATTCCTGTCTCTGCTTGCCTACATGGTACCACTGCATCAACAATAGTGGTAACTAAATCAACTAATTCACTCCCCATAAATTCCTGAAGTGCACATCACCAAAATGATTACAGCTCAAGTACCAAACACCGAAGTTCGTCTTGCATATTTAAAAAAAATTGTCCTCTCAGCCCCAGTTGAGCAGTTTAAGGAAAACTCCCGTCAGATTATCTTCCACAGTCCGTAACACTCACTACATTCCAAGAGTTATTCTGTAATGAAGTGTTATAATTTACTGTTCTCTTAAACTCCAGCTACCTTATCTACTCCCGATTCAGTGACTGATTTGTTGTTTTCTCCCAACAACCTTTCAGCAACCCAAAGGAACATCCTTGAACTTATCAAATCCAACCGAGAAGACCAATTGCGAATACGGCAGCAGCAGTATCTGCATAGCGAGATTTTACAGTTGTAAACAGAAGAAGGCTGCACCCTAGAGGTCTGCTCAGGACCATTTTTCCAATCCTGCTCGAGCGCTCGCAAATCTGTCTGCCCCATCCCAAAGGAGGATTTTTCTCGAGGCAAGCGGATAAAAACGTTACGGTTCACGTCCTTGATTCTGTGACAGTTGTGAATTACTTCCCATAGTGACAAAACACTAACTAGATGGCTGAAGCTCAACCATGAATCAAAATTCTCAAACCCCTGGAGAAGTAAACATCAGCCAAACAGCATTCTGACATTCCAGTCTAAAGCGGGAATGCAGTAAAAAGCTTCCTGCACCTTTTCACCAACGAAACATACTTTCTGTGATAGAAGATGAAACCCTGACATGAGAGGCCAACCTCACTCATGACTTCCCAGAACTCCAGATGAAGTCTCTGCTTTGGTATTTAATCAAACTGTTTTTTGTTTACAGTGGATCCTCGTGTGGAAAAAAAAGAGATTCATCTCTCTCTACTTCTGTCAGCATAAGCCAATATACGTAGTTTGGAAAGTTCAAAATGCTCTGTTCAAAGGCGGTTTTCTTACTTATGTCCTGCTCCCTGTAATTGCGTGCTGCATTTTCATTGTCGTTGTGTCCGTCTTTGTTGTAAACACAGTATTTGTGCTAGCAGGTGGTTTGTGCTTTGCTTTGTGTTGAATGAATGACTTCTGTTGCACAGTGCAACAATAGCCGGTGGATGTTGTGCACAATAGTGGGTGGCGGAGGTTGTGTAATGGTGGCCATCACATGGCTGGGTTGTATTGTTGCGTTTCCTGCATCCCTCCAGTTCTCTTCCTCTCTGGAACACAAATACCTAAACATTGGACAAAATACTTGTCTAAGTTGGAATGTGACAAAAAAAATTACTCTTTGACCTCGCTGGGTGCTTCATTCACATATTTTTCTTTCACTGTCACTTTCAAAGTGACATGAGTCTCCACACAATGTGGCAGTAAAAAGATGGCTTCTGTTTGGTTTGGTGTACCTTGAGCTGGAGAAAGAGAGGAGCCAATCAGAGCTGTGTAGGATTAAGAATGAGGAAGCCTTCTTCTTGCGCCACAGCCCGAATCAATTCCAAACAAAAATGACGGCAAGCATGGGTGAGATCAACGCAGCTACATTTTAATGTTTTTCTTGGACTGTTGACATATTTCTATTACGTACAAGGGTGGATATTTCAGTCCCTAATGATCAGTGATCACAAACACAACAATGGTCTGAAGGGGAAAACAAGCTGGCAATTCAGTTTGATTATCAGGCAATACTAAATCTATGGTGTATGCCAAATACCAACATACCAATCCAATCACAGCACTTAGGTAAGGCCTGTGACTCAGGTGGAATCCATTACTGCACATTTCCCTTTCCTATAAGATGATTGGTTGCACTTCAAATAACCCACAATTTTAACAGCTTGAGAGCAAGAAAAAGCATTTTCCACTCAAGTATCTCCACCTCTCCAAATTTGCTCCTCTCTTGCCGTGTCATGGTGACTTTTTTCTGCTGTATTATCAAAGAAGTTGTTTCGAGAAATGAGCCAGAGTCACACAAACACTGTGTCCCTTCATCACTTTTAGCTGTCATCCATTCCCATGGGCCAAGCAAAAATAGCCACAAAGTGTCATTCACACCCCAAAGAACTACTTAAGATTCCAGCTTCTTCAGACATGCACAAACACGAGGAGGCTTTGTTTAAATGCTGGGAAAATTATTTTCAAAGCTCAGTTTAATAGCTGGCCTGGGGGCCGCTCACATGATTTTCAGTGACAATGTTTTCTTTCCTATTCAAGTTATCCACTCATTGTCAGCTGATAGCACACACATTACATTTGTGAACAGGGAGGTGACAGCACACTGTATCCACACTGTGCTACCCCACAACTGTGGATCAGTGACATTAGTGTCCATGTGAACAGCGCTGATTTGACTGTAATGTTTGGGACTTCATCCAATAACACAAGCGGAGTATCACTCTCTTCCTGGAAGACAGCCAGCAGAGGCCCATCAACAGATCGGCCATTGAAAGGCCATCGGCCAGTTAATGTCAACAACACTTCGAGCACTGTGAGGCTGAACAGACTTCCTAGATCAGCATCCTCCACCTCCCACCCTCACGGTATCCTCACTCGCCTTGCATTCACCGCTCCAACTACTCCACACACACACACACACTTGCACCGCCCTTCACTGTGTTTCTCCTTGTACTCATTGTTTCTCATCATCACATCGGTCTCTCTCATCCTGTCTCTCCTTCAGTACCTCATTCCCATGTCTAACTCCTGTGCCCTCTTGGCTCACCAAGCTTTAGCATCATCAGCCACACAGCTGTTATATAACCTGTGATTATGTGTGTGTGTGTGTGTGTGTGTGTGTGTGTGTGTGTGTGTGTGTGCTTTCTGGGAAGAGGGAGCGGTTTGGAGGAAGAAGATATCACTGATAACTTTGTTGTTCCTGTCAAGGTTGTCACACGTCACATTCACACTGCACAAACACACACAATCCTTGTGCTGCACTAACAGGCATTGACTGTCTCAATGGGACATCCAGTATGTGGCAGGTACCCCCCTGTCATTGACAATCTAATCAAATTGTAGTGCTGGCTGTGATTTTTCCATCCCCGGGCCCGGCAGAGGCATTGGCAGACACTCTGCCTGAATGGGCAGTTTGCTGCTACGCTTCGTTATTTCCAGAATCAGCGAGTAATTTCAAATGATGACCGAACAAAAGAGCAAGCACAGGTGATAAGCTATTCCAAATAGAGTGTGGCAATAAAAAAAAGACTTTAACCTCCACCACAACTTTGTTTACCCCTCAATTTTGATTGATCAAATCTGACCAGAATCTAATCAGTGTCTTCACCGTGGAGCTTCTGTGCCTTGGTTTACTGTCTTGTACTGTTTTGATGCAGCCATTGCCTTCCTTGCTTCCTCTTGCCTGCTGGATGTGTTTGCCTGTCTTATAGGCACTGCTGTGTAAACTGGGTACAAAACAAACAAAAGCTGTCAAATCCAAGATTAAAATAGAAATGAGCACATCTTTTTAACGGAGTGACTGTGAGGATCTTCAGTGAGGCATGCTTGACTTTCAGAGCCTTCGTCACCCCTTTGGCCTTGCACTGGTCAGCTGCAGCAAGATTCTGACAACAGCAGGAAGATTCACCTCCTTACAAACAGCATTTGGTGGAGGGACTGCCTTTAACTGGAACATTTCAGCACCATGAGTGTACACCTTTAGAAGACGTGGTCACCTGACCCAATAAGAGTTATTCACCTGCATATAACTGTAACATTGAGCTACACAGAAAAAGATGATTAAGATACTTTGCGTAAACCGAAAAATGCCTCTGATGCTTCGAGCGGTGAAAAACCGCACCCGCCAGCCAATTACATCAAACGTGGCAATGTCCATCCCACCTTAAACACCAACGCCATCAAAGTCTGCAATCAAAGAACTGCAAGTTGCTTGGCAACAGCTACAGGCAAAAGAAAAAGACTGAAAATTCTGGAGCAAACAAACGAAGTCTGGCTTCAGGTGGTTTGCTCTGAACATGTGCCAGCTCTCTCTTTGGTTTGATCGACGACTCCTCGGTGACACGCCAGCACGGTCATGACGGCCTCTTCTTTTCACCCTTTTCAAATGTGAACATGTGTACTTAATATTCAAAACGCCAACCAATGAGTGCCTTCCAGTAGGGGTGGGGCTGAAATTGTGCTGCCACTTGACCATGTGCTGAGGTTTAATCAAGGGCTTTTACCAGAACAAGAGCATGTTAACGGGATGCATGCTTGTGATATACTATCACAGCTTATGTTAAATAAACACTACATAATGAGCCACTGTGTATGCCCAAAGGACGGGTAACTAAACTAGCCCAAATCAATACGAGTAATCCGCAAATATCCAGTCCAAACAACAGTGTACTGGTTTTTGGTGAGGAATACAGCACGGAGGAGACAAACTGCCTCTCGCTTTGGTTTGATCAGCCCAACCAGGTTAAGGTCATTTCTATATCTAGGTTAAAGTGATGCAGAGGAGGAGGAGGAGGAGCAGAGAGACAGAAATACAAGAGACTATACTGCAGCAAGCAGTCTGGTCCACTGACCTCCTTTGGACGTCTCCCTCTGTCAGGAGAGGAGGGTGCAGTATCCTGTGTCCTCCCCACTTTACAGCCAATCCGTGTGATTAGAGGCTCTGTTTCTATTAACCAGCACACACACACACAAGCAAAGAGACGCACACGTAGCTCACTGACAACACCGTCAGCATACTAAAGAAAAGCCTAATGGATCCAACTAACGCACACACCCTCCACCTAAGCTAACGTCACACTTTCACTGAACATCCCTTTGTGTGAGTTTACGTTCCTGCGAAAACTTCAATTAAAACACATTTCTGTCATGTTTTGAAAAACACTTTTGTTTGAATTCAATCTACCTGTGTGGAGGAAGATGTGGAGCGAAGCGCTGATCCCCGGAGCTCCTTACGACCGGCTAATTAACCGCTAAGAACCGGGATTAGTTTTTAACGGCGGAGGCGTAACCAACCTGCTGACCGCTACTTCTTCCTCTCTTTGCTTTGTCTTCTCCTTCAGCTTTCAGCTCGAAAGAAATACGGTGGCCGAAGCTGCTGCACCACTGCCGGCGGGACGTCAGAGAAAGAGCCGGACTGAAGAAGTAGCGGCACGGTTGCTCTTGTGCTCTCCACAGCAGCGATAACGACAACGGCAGCCTCTGACTGAGATGACATTGAGCTCTTTTTACGCGCCAGCTTTTCCAACGGACAGCTCCCTCCTCTTCCTCTCTCTCTTCTCCCTCTCTCTCTCCCCCTTTTTTTTCTAGGCACGCGCGCTGAATAATGCAGGGCTCGCGAGGTCCCGGGAGTGTTTTCTGTCCCGTTCCAGAGACAATCAGAGAGCGAGCCGCCAGCGCGAGCTCCAGCCAAGCACAATGAAGCCGACCCGCGCGGATCAGGTTACCGCCTTTCATTCATTTATTTAGCTGCACAGCAAACTGACTGCAGCCCAGCCACCACACTCCCACCAGCGCTCCTGTACCCCACCTCTCTGTCTCCCCACCTCTCTGTCTCCCCACCTCCAGCTCTAACCCCCCTCACCCAAATGTGCCCAGGTGGCATTTTCAGAGAACAAAAACATATTCAGAACTCTCCAGAACCAGCAATGGTGGTAACAAGGTAAGGTTGGTAAACTAGCCCACACTAACCCAAGTAGGCTACTGTACATGAACTACTTAAGGTGACTACTTCATTTGAATAACATTGCCTATTTATGTTTATAACACTTAATTCTTATTCCACTACAATTAAAGGGCACTCTGTTTGATGTGTAATGTCTTATGTGGCTCTGAAGCTTTCCAAAGTTTGAGGAAATAACCCTGATGATCAGGGTTATCTCTGCATCAGCTTGAAATTCCAAATTAATAACAGAAAGCCTGTGTTACAAACTTGGGATGTGAAATTTAAAGACCAGAGCATTATCAGGCAGGGAGGGCCTAATGACACAGTCGACTTGCATTATGGGAAATGTAGGATCTAGTGTTTTGGGGGACCAATCCTCTGGACTAAATGTCAGGATCTGCTGCAGAGACTTTGACCATTCTACTCTCAGTTTGTCTCCAGATTAAGATTTTCCTTCAAAAGGTTAATTTACAGATTAAGATTTTCACTCAAAAACATGATCAGTTAATAAGATTTGATGCAAAGTTCTTTAATGACTCAGTAATGGCAATAGTTTTATAGTAACACTCAATGGGCCATAAAGAATAGGCCTCATTTTACTTTTGAATACTTAAGCACATTTTGTGTATGATACTAAGATACTTTTAATTAGATGAAACTTTTAGTGGTAATGAATTTTTTATTTCATTTTATTTTATTTTATTTTTTTTTAAATATTGTAGCATTGCTAATTTTACTTAAATTAAAGATGTGAGTACTTAGTTGACTGCTGAAAACGGGAAGGTCCACAGCAGCAACCTCTATTATCAAAGGAAATAATAAATATATGAATTAATAACTAAGTAAATTAATGAATAAATAAATACACACAACTGCATGGCTACTGTGTGCCAAAACTATAGAAAATACTCCATCATATATGCGACACACAAAAAGGATGAAATGTGCCATATGGGAATAATATGGTCACTATAAACTTGAAACTCACAACACTGCATGACTGGATATATCTCCCCGAAGAAGTATTAAAGCAGCATATTGAATTTATACCACTGTAGATAAAAAAAAGGTCACTATAAATAAACTATTTAGCACCACAGACTCATTATGTGTTCCCTTTACAAATATTCTACTGATACAACAGCAGATAAAAATGCCACAAAGTACAGTAAGATCATATTAAATTTACTGAGAGCCATAAATATATAATAGGTACTTAAACAGTGTATAAGCACAGTGAAGCAGGACATCTGGGCACGCTACAGAACAACTGCACCTGTAGAAAGGAAACAATGTGATTGAAAGGCATTCCAAACATGCCTCTCTGTAGCAGAAGTCTAATTCAGCACAAACAGTCTACACATGCAGGACACTGTGCAGGAGCCTGAGGTCCAGACAGACAACAGACGACCTCAGATATGATAGTCGTATTTCTTTCATTTCATTTTCATCAGTTGGTGATGTCGTGATGCACTATGTCGTCTGACAGTATGGAGCACTATGCTCTTGATGTCTTTAACTGTAATGTCTTTTGCTTTTTTAAAATCAATATCAGACCAGTGTCTCGCTCTCTCTTGCTCTCTCTCACTCACACACACACAGTACAGATGCCATTTCAATTTCTAAAATGGATAATGGAAATTGTGGCTTGGAAGACTGTAATCCCCTGTACAAGGTGAACAAATAGTTCCCTCTTTATAGCTGCATCATGAATGATTTCCTGGCTGATATCACACCCTGGTGTAGCACCGTACTCTCCTGTCATCACACCAAGGTTTCTGAGTACATTGTGTGTATCTTGTAGAAACAGTTGCCCTGGCCCTAGCTGTAACTTTAAATCAGGTTCAAGTAATTGCACTCGATATACATAAACACACACTCACAAAGATACACACTACTCACCATGGCAGTGTGAGGATGTCTGGCCGGAATGGGAGCTTGATACCCATTTTCTGTTGTCACGGTAACCCCTGGTGTTTGGTCGTGGCCTATGATGAAACAAAATTTGAGTTATTGTTACCATTGTCATCTTTGTCAATCACTGTCTCCTTTCATATTCATCTGCACCTGTGGGTGACCTGTTCATTCTCCAGTGTATACCCACCATCTCTACAGCATGTTAATGCACTGTCATGTGAAAACATCCTCAAAACTGATTTTTTTTATCAAGAAAAACAGCCCCTTTTTGGCTTGTTATCTGGTTTTGAAAACCTACACATGTGATGGACAGCAAATCAGTGAACTGCTGACATCAGATATTCTGTCAGTTGTCATCAGAATTCATTTGAATTAAACTGTATTTGCATGACATTGATAATAAATCCTGTGTCTCCACTGCACTCTCTGCTTGTATTTTTATCTTCTTTCTGTTCTTGGCTGAGTCAGTGACCCAGTTCCACCTCGAGGAAATTCATCTGATTTCATATCTCATCATCCTCAACCTCTTAACATTCACACTCACTGTGACTGAAGGAACACAAAATATCACCATGGAACTGTAAAAACAGGTTCATGCTGTAGCTGCTGTACTGCTGCCACCAATACTACTTCAGCTGCCACTGCTACAACTACTACTACTACTGCTACTCTGCAACTACTGCTATTGCTACAATTATTGCAAATGTAGTGGTTGTCACAGTACTTTTAGTGGCTGCGGTAGTAATGGCCAGTGGCGGAAAGTAACTCAAACACTGTACTTAAATTGACAGTATTTTAAAGGTGCATGGACAACCTTCCTTCTGTAATTCCATTTCAGGTAACTTTTTAACTCAGTTACTATAGTTACAAGTTACTTTGCAGATTAAAATTTTATATATAAAGGCTATCAGTTTATAAAATGGTAATAATAATCCAATAATTTACTGTATTTACACATATAATGCCTTTAAACAGGCCATTCTGCATAGTAAGTGATTTTTCTCATAATATGTATTTATGTATGTTTTATGTTTACATTGTGTTAGTACTGATTTGAAGGATCTGAATAGTTGCTCCACCACTGGTGGTAGGAATAGTAGTGACAGTATAGGGAATGGTGTTAGTATTAGTGGCTGTAAATAGTAGCAGAAGCATTAGTAGTACCAGAAGTGATAGCAGTGTATTAAACGTACTCCCAGGATATCGGAAGAATGAGACTTGGCTCTCCTGTTGCACAGAATATGCCACAATAATTCAGGATCACTGCAAATCTAATCCTTTGCCCTGTTGTTTCTATGTAAAGTTTGGCTTGCTGTAGTAAACCACAAATTGTGGTACAATTTGAAGTTATTGCTGCTTCATTGAACCACATCACTGTGGCCTAGAGCAGTCCAAATCACAGTGTTACGATGGATGCTTACAGTGAGACACCATTGATAATTACCTGCAGTCATGGTTTCTGTTGAACACACCAGACTGTCATTGTCTGAAGATAATCCAATTACTGTTTATCATCATGGAAAACTCACCCTTCCTTTGTGCAGGAAGAGTGTGTGTGTATGTGTGGAAATGCTGGTCCTGTTTTCAGACACCGGTTGTGATGACGTCTTTAATATAATCATTTATCACTTTGTATTACGTCTTCTGCCTGCGTTGCAGATCTCCCCTGATCATGTGGGTTTTAAGTAACAACCACCATCCAAGATTAGTGCATGTTATCAAAGGAAAGATGACACTATACAACTGATATATGAGTGCAAAAGGAATCTCTATGACTCAGATGTTCCTATATTGTACTGTACTGGTTGAACAGAACACAATCTATGCTTTCAGGAGATGTTTATGCCCTGATCCTTTGTATCCTGTATGTACACTGTATGTCAGTGACCCTGCAGTGTCCTTGTGTCATACGTATGTTTAGCACTTTAGTGTGTTAGGTGGATTGCTTTCCTTACCTCAGCTAGTCTTGTTTGTCCCATCTGTTAATGGCTGTTGAGTTATCAGCAGGATCAGTACAGTTAGATGAGAGAGCATGCAGTGAGTGTTGGTGCAGTTTCATGCTTTCTTGCAGTACCTACTGTTGATACCAAGGGGGGGCCTCAGGGCTCCTGCAAAACGAGGGCCTGGGGGGTGTCTAGGTTGAACTAGCTGTCTGGCTTCCCTCAACACATAGAAGATCATGCTCCCCTTTATCTTCCTAACTACTTACCTTGCCATGGTGTTACCTACTCAATACTTTTTGCAGTGTGTAGACTCATTAGATGCCACAGACACGGTGTGGCTCCCTGCAGTAATATTACAGCAATTTTGTCATGAGTAGAGGATATTCATAATGAAAGAGAGAGATTACATGTTGTGTCCTTGCTTTAATATTTATGGTAGGAACATGCTGATACCATGCAATAAAGATAATAGCAGTGAGGGATATTTCTTTCTATATCTCTGAGGCTGTTTTCTGAATTCCATTTATCTTTTATTTAGCTTGTTTTCACATTTTTATTTCTTTATGTTCAGCATGAATCTTGTAAATAGGTTCTCTGAATAATTTCCAGTGACTGAGGCTCTAGTTTGTTGGCTTCACTGGGTTAAATAAATGACTCTAAAGTTGTATTTTCATTATATTAAACAGGACATACTGTGCAACCTGACTTTCATCTGTGTTTGCGGTGCAACTGTGCAAAACATGACTTCTCTCCTCTTCTCTTTCCTAGTGATTGATAACCTAACTGCATTTGTTGTTAATCCTCATTGAGTTTGTTAAGTCTCAATTAACATTGAAGGGAGGAAAAAGTTTTAACAGCCTATTTGGACCCTATCGTTCTGCCTTACACCCTTTCAACGAAAGCTGATGGTGAACTCAGGAACAAAGAACAGTGTCTTATGTGAGATGCCAAGATATCACCGAAATGTGAAGTCTGAAATGCGTGTGGTGAGTGTGTATGTGTGTGTGTGTGTGCTCGTTAGTGGCAGATGGGGGGTGCAGTAAGGACAGCTCGTGATCTCTTTGTCAGCAGCCAATGAGAAAGTGAATGTTAGACAGATGGAAAGAACAACAAGCAAGAGACGGCAGGGGGGCACTGGAGAAACTCAGCTTTATTGACCAAAGATAGAGAGAGGATACAGACATCAGAGAGTAAGAGGGAGAGAGAGAGAGAGAGAGAGAATGTGACAGCTGTCATAACCATAGAAAGAAGAGAGAGAGAGAGACGGAGAGAAGTTTGAACAATAGAAAATGGCTCCTTTTTGTTTTAACAGTCCATACAACCGTGAGGGCAGGCAGACAAGAAAAAGAGAGACCCCTACAGAGTCAGAGGAGTACTGCAGGCGTGGCAGTGGGGCTGGTAAACTCAACAAGTCTGTTGTTCATGTACAGCTCCTCGCATTACACACACACACACACACACACACACACACACACACACACACACACAAACCCAAACAGCCAAACCGGATTGGTCAGACTGCATTAACTTGAACTTGAACTGAGCCTTACTCTTCTTTTTTTATATGTTTTTTTTTGAGATAGTGATTGCATTTTCTATTGTTGGTACACACAATAAGTGCTTCTTTGCTCAGTTGCACATCCTGTGTGTGCATTACGCCTCGGGGAAACTAACACTTTACATTGGAGAATACACTTCTCTGCATAGCCTCCTCAATCTTTAAAACCAAACAGTCATGCAATGAATATGTTTCGGCCAATGTCTGGGACACTGAACAGGCCAATGCAAGGAATTGTCCCCAGCCTACACGAACCATGCAGTCTGTTTGCTGTAAATAAGTTTCAGAAGGGAAAATAAGTGGGACAAACTGCTCAGAATAACCATGTTGGTATTTTATCCCCTCATGAGATCCTCTGTGGTAAATCTGAACAAATAGAATAAACATGACGTGGTGAAAAGGATAACGTGCTACTCTTTTATCGGTAGTTATTTTGCTGATGAATTTTGACTTTTAGTAACTTTGATTAAAATAAAAACTGTAATGAATTCCCTTAAATGAAACCAATGGCTGCCTGTAGGGGATCAATGTAAAAACTTGGGAAATGGTCAGCAGTAATGCCAATTGAATGTGATTTGGAGTTAATAGGCTATCATGCACACCCAGTGACATGGCTATTTAAAGATCCTGCCTCTGCACAATGTTTTTCAGATCCTCAGATGCCTTCAAGGCCCACCGCAACACGCCTGGGAATGAGAGCAGCCGCCAAGAGTTCAGAGAAGGTGGTGGTGGTCAGAAGAAGGGGAAAAGTTGTGAGGGGTTAATAGTGAAATTACACAGAGCAAAGCAGTGGAGTTAGAGAATGAAAATATACAAAGCTCGCATTTGTGCACTCATACAGTTGTGATATGGCATCGTCGGACATCAGAACAATGTCTAGTACCCATAATATTCAGAATTATCTCTAGATCTCTATATAGATGTGGAAAATAAAATCATCACTAAATAGAATATAGAGCATATTTACATTCTTTATCTACACAGGAAACTAGACCCCGATGGGCTCGGTGGTGGCCGGTCACACAGCCAGCGGGACTGACTGACAGCAGCAGTGGCCAATCACAATGAAGCATGTATGTTTGAAGCCCGACTACAGTTATGCACTGACAGGACAGTTAAGAGGTGGGATTGTATAGCTGAGCGCAGTGCCGTGTAAGGAAAGAACCGATTAACCCAGAGACCTTTCAGTGCTGGAAATATGCTTTCTGTTGCCTTCCTTCTTTTTACAACTATTAGTACACAGTGCAGAAATGTTCTTTACTATATGGCCAGGACCACCAAAGCTGTCAAATAAATGACTTAAGAGAAAGAAAGAAAGAGTGCTGCACTCTGAAAAAAGGTTGTTGAGGCTCTTCAGGTCAGTCTAGGTAAGTGGTGATTTTTTCCCATATGAAAGCTAATTAATCATATTGAGACCCAGGTTGGATTTGAACCAAGGACATTATAGTTAACTGCACCCGAGCCACCAAAACAACCCCAAATCACTTTATTTAGATCTGAAGAACCTCTCTAACCTCTTTGTAAATGTGCGGATGTCTTCTTCAATCACATATCTGGCCCATACAACTTTATTGATCTCACTCTAACAAAAGGCGTTTCTATGTGGTGTACAATGGCAAAGCGTAGTCACTAACTCTCCACGAATCAATTCAACAGATGCCCACTGAGCATCAGCATCCTCTCTATTCTGTGTACCATCCAAGACACTTGAAATGAAGCAAGATTTTGTTAGAGCATCCATTATCATTCAACAGAATGAGGATGATTAATGCTTCTGAGAGCTTTTCTGAAAGCCGGCCAAGTAAATGCCCTACAGCATAATATATATGATGTTATAATGACACCCAGGCCACATTATTTGTAGCACCCTTGTAAACGAGGGCCTGGTTGGTGACTACAGCAAGAGCTGGCAGTGTTTTCAGTCTCTTTGAATAGTGAAGAGTATAATGGATCTCTGGCAGCCTTCTGCAGCGACAAAGAAATTTAATGGACAAAAAGATGAACATGTATTGCACTTTCTCTAAAAGCTCATTTGAGCACAGCTGTCATAGTTGTAATTTAGTAATACAATAGTGCTTGTTAATGCTCATTATTCAAAACTTTGTGCCCAGGCTGTTAGTGGTAACCCATGATTGTTTTCATAGGTGGAAATTACGTGTTCCTTCGCTGCCAAAGTGTACTCATTAAGCTGCCGTTAGCTTCCTGTGCTCTATAGGAAAAGCTGGCTGTAAGTATCCTACTGGCTGCCAGGAGGTGTTCCACGGCTTCTTACTGGCTGCTGAGTTAGGAAGTACTAGAATAGGAGGAAATGACCTCAGCAGTGGAACAGCTGGAGTTAATGGACAAACTGACAGTGAGAGAAAGGGATGAGGAGAGAGAGAGAGTCCCACTATTATGGGTGTCAAAAACCTCAGTGTCCCATGGAAACCGAGTTTTGTGACAATTCAACAATTCAATGGCCTTGTAAGATTCAAAACAAAAGGGAAAAAAATGTTCAGATAACAACAGCAAACTGAAATTAAAGTCTAAGAGAACTTCTAATTATCTCTATTTTGCCTGTTAGGACTATCAATGTGGAAGAATGAAGAGGCACATAAAGAAACCAAGGCAACGAGTACCCTCCTCTCCGCCCTGGCCAGAGAGAGTCTGTACAAGGAAGGGGAAGGGGATGGGTTGTTTGAGCTCATAGGTTGGGTGCGTGGTTCTTTATGTGTGTCTGTGTGTGTCTGACAGCAGGAGAGAATCTGCCATGCAGGGAAGTGAATGAATAGAGAAATTTAAGAAAGAACTGAGACCATGTCCGTCTCTTTGAATGTTTCATAAACTGGCTTATTAAAGGTGATAGTCTGGTTGATTGTCCTTAGAGCCAGACACACTGTTTGGTTTGGCAGCATGGCAATGTGACTGATTGTCCATAAAGTCTTATTGACCAGCGAGAGTGATTTTATGTAACCTGGTTTAAGTTGTTTGTCAACAAACATCAAATTTCTCCATGTCCGGTTTTATCTTTAATTCAGTCCTGCTTAATTTGAATTCATGAAATATGCTGTGTTGTCTGAGGAGAAAGGAGGCGGGAAGGCAGAGGCTCCGTGTTGACAGAGAGGGTAACGAGAGAGCAGAGATGTAGAGGTAATAATGTAACTGAGTAAAAAGTCAAAGGTCAGACAGCAACGTGTGTGCGTGCATGTGTGTGCCAGCCGATCAGAGTCCAGAGGAGGAGGAGGAAGGCAGGGCTTCTGTTAGTAACCATCCAGAGACAGAGGAGAAGAGAGGGGTGATGTGGGTAATAATAAAGGTGTGGAAGAGGGAGAAGATTCAGTCACATGAGGATGCAGCACTCGCAGCGTTTCCTCTTGTCTGTACCTGTGGCAGGGGTGAGGCCGGGTGGGGGGGCCGTGGTGGCTTCAGGATTCGCGGGGGGCGAGGAGGCGCTGTCAGGCTCACGGCCGTCAGATGACAGTTCCGTGCTGATGGCCTCAGATGTGGCTGGCCGCCCTGACACGAGATCAGCCGCTGTGCCGTCGATGATGGACAGGTCAGTGACCGTCTTCTCCCTCAGCGATTTCTCGTCGTCTTCGTCGATCAAGACCACCTCTGCCTTCACGGCGCCATCAAAGCCTAGCAGCCGCCTGCTCTCGCTCATGTCCTCAACGTCCTGGTAGCCAAGGAACACCATGGTGATCGGGTGCTCCGCGCTGGCTTGGGGCAATGAGGTGAGCTCGGCGCCTGGGTGGGATGAGGAGCCGGGCTGGGTCGTAATGGGAGCAGAGGGGGGCATCATGCCAAGCCGGGTCTCCCTCTGGAGGGTGACCTGTGCTGGTGGGCTTGAAGGGATGGATGGCGGGGCGCAGGAGGGCGGAGACAGATCATTGACATCTGCTGGGGAAATGTAGGCCTGCGGGGCAGCTGGGGTCACCGTAACATGACCCCTGTTACCATCTCCTCCTTGTACAACAGGTCTGGCAGCTCGCTGGACCAGCTGGTCAACTTGTGCAGAGCTCCAACCGTTCTCTACAGTGGTGGTGGACACGCCCCCGGAGGAAGTGACCTCATAGACCACTTTTCGGCCATCGTCATAGACTTTGATGCCGCGCGACGCCGCATCCAGCGGGCTCACGCGGTTGGCTGACAGGATGCGCTGCTCGCCGGTCTGTGGGTCGTGCTGAACGTTGATCTCCATGGCAAACATTGCTGTTAGGAGGGGAGGGAGGGAGGAAGGGGAACACAGACAGGGAGGAGGGAGGGGTTTGATGCAGAAGGGAGTGGGGTTTGAAGGACCAGTGAAGGGGTGGGGAGGGAACAGTGGAGGAGGTGGGGGGTGTTGGGAGGAAAAGGTGGAGGGAGTATAGCGTGAAGATGGGGACACAGTGTTCTCTGATAAAAACTGGTATTTGCAAAATGAGTTTCTTACTCAAACTACTAAACATGCAATTAGTAAAAGACAAAACATTACCTGAACTTAATCCTTTACAGATGCAGCCCACATATGCAAGTGAGTAATCTAGAAAAAAGACCTAACTTCCCCTCACTGTGCTTACTCTAATCAACTATACTGTAGAAGGTATTTCGTATGTGTTTTGTTTATATGAGAGAATTTCATTGCTACTCTTCTCACAGTCAGCCTTGACAAAGGGCACTTCATGTAATGATAAGAAACACATTTACTTCTGCAGTACAGTATGTTTTCAGTTAATTTGGCAGAGTAAATATTAACTAAAATAATGAAAGAATAATAATAATAATAATAATCATACGTGAGGTTTGGTTTTCTTACACTTGTCTTTTGATGTACAAGCTTTCTCCTACTGCCACAAGCACAACTGTTTAACTATATCACGCTGCCCCAAAAGCTGAGCTTTTATTTTGTAGCGCTGCAAAGTCAGCAGCACTAAATATAATGAAACGAACATGTGAGATAATGAACTTAACAGATTTCTCTTGACTAGCTTTAAATTTCTTTAACAAGAGAAACTGTGTCGCTTACACTAATACAAATGTTGGGAGTTAAATTATTACTTATCCTAAACCCACTAGTACCACAACTAAAGCTACTACAACCTAGTACTGCAATAAAGCAACATAGTAAAACTAATGCTAATGCTGAACTTAGTCTAAAACTATACACACACACACAAACACACACAGCAGTACTACTATGATGGAGACTAACAGTAAAGTAATGCTAATACTTTCTCTAGTATTGATATGATTTCAATACTACTACACATATTTATTTATCCTAATAGCTATTAATATCAATTACAGGACTGACAAATATATTTTTTTAATTTATTATTTTTCAAAAATATTTTCTGTTTTTGTATTTTCCTAAGACGAATAATTAATTAATAATAGGTTTGAATTGTAGTCTTGTGAAAAGTTATTACTGGCATGAACTTGGAGACAGACAGACATTCTCCAAAGTCAACTCAAATATTGTTCCAGTGCCTGATGTCCATGTGCTTTTAGTATATGTGGTTATGTGTTTGTCAGAGTTTATGAGTTTCTCAGCACGCATGGATATGAAACTGTTGAAGTCCATATGAGATTTGACTGAATTTGTGCAAACGTGTGCGTATCTGTGCCTGTCCACCATCCATGTGCGCGTGAGTTTGTACTGGTAATCCAACTTGGCTGTGGCCCAAAACCTTCCTGTTCTCCCACCCTCCCTCCCTCCCTCCCTCTATCTTCTCTCTCCTCCCTCACCCTCCTCTCCTCCCTCTGTCTTACCAGGTCTTGGTATGGGGTGCTCTCCAGAGGCAGTTGGGCCGGTCCGAGGCTGCGAGGCCAGGACGAGGTGGTCAGGATTGGGGTCCGAGCAGTCCGAGAGAGGGGCGGACATGCAGCTGGTGGCATCTAGTGAGCAGGAGCACAGGAGGGGAAATGACACATGGTCAGGGGGACGTTAGAGGCCGTGAGGGAAAGCCACAAACACACACGCACACACTCATACAGCAGGCACACAATAACATACACACACATGCACGCTGGGTACGCGCACATACACATACCTCAGTGATGTGTAACCACACCCTGACAAAAAAACACACACATATGCAGCCCAGCCCCTTGACAGAGAAAATAACCACACCCCCGAGTGACCCTACCCGCCCCTATTGCACAAACACAAACACACACACACACACACACACACACACACACACACACCATCTATCTCTCCCCATCTCTCTGTTTCTGTGTCCACGGCAACTCTAGCACCCATGAGGTTCAGTGCTTATGCAGCAGAAGCGTGTGTGTTTGTGTGTGTGTGTTTGTGTATTTGTTACTGCTTTATTTGTGTGAGTGTGTGTATGTGTGTGTGTGTGTGTGTGTGTGTGTGTGTGTGTGTGTGTGTGATGGCAGGAACAAAGCTTTAGGGGCTTACAGGGCTTGATGGTGAATAGAGGGGGATAAAGCCAGCGACTGCAGGCTGCAGAGTCATGGCCTTGTGTGTGTGTGAGCTTCAATAGTCTCGCTGAGCCGGGTTCTGTGTGTGTGTGTGTGTGTTTCAGTGCACGTGTGTGTTTGTGTGCATATATATATATATGTCTATGTGTGCGTCCGTGCAGATTCAAGAGCCTGCTCTGGCCTGCATCTCTCCTACCTCAGCGAGACTATTATCCACACATGGACGCGCACGTGCACATGCACGCATGCATGCACGCACGCACGAACGCATGCACACACACACACACACACACACACACACACACACACACACAAACACACACACACACACACACATGCACACAGAAATAGAAAGAGAGGGACCCCACTGCTAGGAAAAGACAATAACTCAGAGGAGGACACCATCCCAATGAGGTCTGCGCATTTTTGGTGTGTGTGTGTGTGTGTGTGTGTGTGTGTGTGTGTGTGTGTGTGTGTGTGTGTGTGTGTGCATTTGTGTGTGTGCATTTGTGTGTGTATGGGTGTGTGTGTCATTGCTCGTACCTCCATCCTGGGTCATCAGACTCTGAAAGAGAGACAGAGGAAAATCCATATGAGTCACAGCACAGTGATATTTTCTACCACTGTTACTAATTTTCATATTGTATTATTATATTATTATCTATTATTACCTTCTGCAGGTCTTCTATTGACCGCTCCGTCTCTTTCAGGCGTTCCCGTAGAACCTGCTCTTTTGCTGATATCTGAGACTCTTCACTCTCAAGTGCACCGATTTCAGACTCCAGCCTGCAAAATACACAAAAACATTTTCTGTCATAACATTGGAAAAACTGAAAAATCTACAAGTTCATTGCACTGAACAGAAAAAAGTGGTCTGGGGAAACACAGCTTGAATGTTAGTATTAGGATTTTGTGAGAGGGCAGGTGTGGATCTCTATTGCTTCCCTTTATGCTTTTATAGTTAATAATTAGAGACATAGAGTTAGCTAGTCTGAAAGCCAGTTGCTATTAGTATAGGCAAAAATGCAAGTGCATTTAAATGGGTGTGCAACAATGCATGCCCTCCAGACATGTTTCTTCTCTTCAGGATGTGAGAGAGAGAGAGAGAGATTTCATTCACATTCACACTGCACTGTACAGTATAACATCTGGTTTACATGTGCCCCACACCACCTGGTTTAGGCCATTTCAATTTGTTGTCAGTGCCTCCTGGGTGCATTTACACCAGCCTTTTGAAGTCTATAATTCTGATCTGGATGCAATCCAGATGGTCCAAACATATGAAATGACCAGACGGAGACGAGGGATCAGTGAAAAATGTACAGCCATCTGGCCCAGAGCTTTGCCTGATGGACAAATCTTTACATTCTCCAGCAGCTTGTTATGGTCTGACAGTCAATTGGGCACCATGGTTTAGCAGCGTTTAATGCAAATTACCACTGCTTTAAGAGGTTTGAAAAGTAGCTGCTGAAGTAGCCTCACTGTATATTAAAAAGAACAATGGCTAATATGGTTTTCTGATCAGTTGCTACTATAATTCGGGTCAGGCTAAGTTTAGGCAACCAAAAAAGGGAATGGTAAGAGTTACGAATAGATCACACAATGAAAGTAACTGTTTGTCAGTAGGGCACAGATTGAGGACCATAATCTCCACTGTTAATGTCATACACTTTGTACTCTTCCACCCAAATCTCTTCCCAAAGAAGTTTTGTAATGGTTGCATCTCACTACCAACATCCAAATGTTCCTGCATCCAGCAATTTTAATTTTACTAGTGAGGACAGTCTTGAGGTTTCAGTACCATTGGCAAAACTGCATCTAAAAGAGACCAATGTATACACAAACACACACACACACACACATACAGACACACACGCACGGACAGAGATGGATGTAGCAACAATACTAGGAAGCGGTCAGGGAGGAGGACCAGGGTTGCTTCCTCACTGACCGCCAGCACTCACAACACTTCAGAATACACTCCTCTGGGACGCAAGGAATTTGTGCGTCAGTGTGTGCAAGCATGTGCGTGTAAAAGAGATATTAAGGTTCATAACATTCCCGTGAACAGCTGGACTTCCCACAGTATTCCAGAATCAATAGGCCTCACTCGTCACATCAGCATCAGTGACCATGAACTAACACTAGTGCTCGCTGTCCTGACCGTTCTGTTTACCATGAACCACCACCGAGTTCAACTGTGAAGTGTGTTGACTTTTTACAATATCAACATTTAACCGGGAGGATGGCTTTGGGTTTGCTGGTGCTAACAAAATCAAGGATTGCGTCTTTAATGTACGCCAAAAAGTGTAGTGCCTTGGGTCTGATAATCGAGGATGAACTAAACAAATCCCCACAGTCTGCACTCATTCAAGTTCACCTTCAGCTGAGAGATGTTTGCATGTTTTACTGCTACTTGAAGACTGCTGTGGCACCACAAATAATTGTTTTCTAAGCTTTGATCACTGTGTGCACCTCTTCTTTTCTGAAATTTAGACACCCACACAAACCTTAGCCAAATGGCATATTACATGTACATAGCATATATAACCTTTATTGAATCAGGCAGTCTAATTGAGATCCACATCAGTGCTGCAAGAGACTACACCAGAGCAGTCTGTGCACATTGCAGAAGCTGTGGTGTATTGGGTTGGAGCCGCAGTAGAGCTGTTCTGCAGTAAAATTAAAGCTTTTATTGGCTGCATCTGTCATGCAAATCTGTTGTTTGTCTCTGCTGAACGTAATCACACACTACTTTGGATAGGGTCTGAAAACTGAACAAAGCACAAGAGCTTCTTATCATGAAATTGGCCTCTTCTAGCTGTGACCTTGCCATTGTCTGGATCAAAATAATTGCAGTTCGGGGTCGTTCAGTGTAACTTGAATTCAGACGATTCAGAGGTCCGCGTATTCAAAAACAGCAGTGTATTGTCTCTCGCTGTGGCAAGAACGTAACAAATATAGCAACGTACATGAAAGCTATGTCAACACCACTGTCAATTCGAAGGAGAGCCAGTGAGTTATCAGAGTGTATTGTTCATTATAATGCAGCTTATCAGGCTCGTGTTGGACTGGACCTTGATAGGAACTTGATAGGAACTTGGCTGCTTAATCATTTATTTTGTTTATACACTTTCTTGCTTTAAAGCATTTTCTCCATATTTCTGATTGGACCTGTCACTGACTGTATTTTGTGGTCTAGGAGTCTTCACAGCAGTGAGACAGCGGTTATTTATAAAAAGAGTAATGCTGGACTGTGCATCCTATATTTAAGTCGGCCTTGCTGGTATGAGAAACAATCACCCAACCTTGGATTGAGCTGCAAGGACTGCAACACAATGTGTAATCAGTTTATGTAAATACTCTACTTGCTATACCTGGATTTCTAAATATAGCGACCCTTTTTTTTTTTTTTTGGTTTTGGAGAATGCAGTGCATGCTAGCAGGATGTGCTGGAGGACTGAGTGGAAGTAGGGCCTCTGAAATCATGAGGTGCCTGACATTGACTAATTAATCTACCAGTAAACAAACAAAACTCTGCAGACTTAGGCTGTATGTTGTTGAACTGGAGACGGTGAAGGTGTTTAAATCAATATGCAAAACAATTATTAACACTAACAGGTGCTAAAAGTCGGCTATTAACCAAAGAACAGCAGCAAGTCTCACCAAACTCTGCAGGCAGCCATTAATGGCATCCATGACTATCAGGCTAACAAGCACTGGCTGTCTCTGATATATTAAATTTTCATGTCCCCGCTTTGTTGAACTTTGACACATAAATATGACCGAAGCTGTGTTTTAAGTGCTGACCTTTGGTAGAACAGACAGCTGAAGAGTCCAAAGTGGAAGAAGCTACTGTAGCTCATTAGCTGTGTTGTTGTGTCACTTTTATTTCACCTCCACGGATGTCAATAGTGAAATTACATCTTTTGAATAAACTGAATTTATTGTCTCATTAACAAACCATGTTAGCTTCACTATGGAACTGAGCCACAAAGACCTACAGGTGCTGTTTTGGACCACAAACACATACACATGCGTGCTGTGTCCATTGGGCTGGAGACTGATAACTCCTTGGGTCATGTTTTACCCTCACCTTTGTCTTTTCTCTCTGTAGCAGATGTCTGTACCCCGCTGCCTCTCATGTGGCTTCTCTTCCCTGCTCCTCCCTGTCTCATTTCCTTTTTTCCCTTTCTGTTAGGAAATGGCTTTTACTTCTGCTTCCTATAAGCTGCATAAGGTCTTGGCCAAAATGGGTAAGAAGCGAGATTTGTCAAAGACGCTGGTTTCTCATCCTATGACATCACTAATACTTCGAGCACTGAATTATGAGCTCCATCTTACAAGACAAATGTTAGAAATGTTCATGCATGGGGCATATCATCCTGACGGCATGTCTTGTGCATAAATTCTTGAAATTGCTTATAACATGGGGATAAATTGTCTAAATCCATCTAATATAATCTAAAACCTTCTCTGTGAGTTGGCCCTGTCAGCTCAAATGAAAAACCACTCTAATATCACAGTTATACTCCTGCAGGGACTCATACTGTGTGTGTGGCACCTAATGAGTTTATCCACTGTAAAAAAAATGGAGTTGGTGAGACAGTAAGTAAGAAGGGTAGGCAAGAGGTGGATATGGAGAACAGCGGTAAGGAAGGTAGGGACTAGGTGGTTATGAAAGGAGGAAGGCAATTTTTTGAGCATCAACAGTTCACAAATTATAGATAGTTTACATCATAATGCAATCTACTAAAACATCCCAGCAAACTGCAAACTAAAAATGACCCCAGTAAAGTTTTAGGCAATTTAAGTTTAAGGCAATATTTTCTTATGGTACCATTGGACTGGATTAGATCACTGTGTCTTGGAATGCATCAACCCTTGCAGGTTTTAAGCTTAAGAAGCAGGGCAAAGAGAATCATACTGGTCATACATGTCTCTGGCGCCCTCTAGTGTTCAGACCACAAACATCACCAAAAGGGTGAGGGCAGACTGAGAAATAACATGGTGAAACTGGTTTGTTTCCTGACCTTTCATGTGCTAAAATCACAGTATTTCCTACTTTCATCTCCCAAAGATATTCCTACTCAGCGATGTGTTATGAGATAAAGAATGAAGTGGTGACATTGTTCAGTTTTGAGGTTTGTTACAGTGGGTACTCCTCTGTTGGGGGAAATTAAAAACCTATTAACAATATAGTCTTCAAATCTGACACACTTAAACACTTTATTAGCTGTCCTACCAGAGTTTACTTCAATGTCTCTTCTTGCTTTATTCTTCATATAGTCCGGGGTCTTTTTATAGCTTGCAGTAAGTACATCATTACATAATTAAATACTATACAGTATAAACGGCTATGCATAGAAAAAGTGCTACACAGAAGGCTAGACTTATAAAACCATACATCTATTTCACATTGTATTTATGGCACAGAGGGTTATGTAGTTCATACGTGTCTGTGCGTATGTGTTTGTGTACTTGTTACATAGTTTTTAGTCAATAGATCGGGGACATTTTTGGAAAGTAAAGGGTTAGGCATTTAACTGTGATGTTGAGGATAAGTGGAATATATCAAGGTTAGAGTTGGGGGGTTAGGGTCTTTGTTTTCTATGAGTGTACTCACAAGGACAGAAGTACGTGTGTGTGAGTGAGACGGGGCCACAACCTTGCACTGTCCCTCCCTCCCCTTGACATCTCCCTCGTCCTCTCTCTATATTTCTGTGTCTGGCAGTGTTGCTATCTCTGTGGCAATCCTGAAAGAGCCCGGTGATGTCACTGTCCCGCCCTGTCAACTCACCGCAGGCCAGTTGCCAAGGATACGCCTGGGTGGGTAGCAACTGCTTTCCACATCATACAGGAGGAGGAAGAACAGACATATGGTTTTATGTGTGGTGGATATATGTGTGTGTGCATGTGACACAGAGGCTGTCAGAGATACAGAGGCAGACAAAAGAAATAACAGACTGAGGGTATAAGAGAGGAAGTCTGACCACATTGTGTATTTGTACATGATACTGTGTGCGTGCTGTGTGTGACTGGAGCGATGTTACTTTCTAGGTACAGTTCTTCTGGACTTTTTCTTTCAAAGATGCAGAGCTGCTCGATGGGTGAAAAAAAATCTGATTGGCTGAGGTCAGCCTCAGTGGGCGAAGCCACCGAGCTGTAGTTTTTCCAAGCAGTACATGAAGATAAGTAGCTCGAGTATACATTTATATAGGGCTGTTCAATGCTGACTGCTCATTTTTCCTGCCACCTTTGTCCAATTAAGATGTAACAGAGCAGTTCATAAGTTATTTCGCATTTATAAGCAGAATATAAACTCCTAATAAATGGTTTATAGCACACCATAATGTAGTTATAAATATATATAATGTTTCTGTCAACAACTACAACTTTGTGCAAAAAATATAATTGAAATGTACCTTCAAAAATGTCAGTATATCTGCTTGCAACTACATATAATGTGCCATGAACCACTTTTTAAACATTTATATGCAGCTCATGAATGTGGTGTGGTTCATGTTTCACCACTTATTCTATCAATGGCCTTTTACAGGTGTGATTGCATCAATGGCTTCAAATAAAGGTAGAGCTCATCTGTGAATATTATCCCATCTAACACAATGGCAATGAACATTTGCACTCAACAAAGCAAGACAGCTTCATATCTCTTTTCCATTGCAGGTCAGCTTAGTCACACTGAACAAAACATTTTACACATTACTTCGTGCACAACCTACATCACTGATCAAAGCTGTATTATGTATCTGAACTCTGTCCCTCACCATCCACTAGTACACTCAGGCACTTCGACGCAGGTAGAGATTTATGTGCTGTCATGCAGGTAGTCTGCTTCTTCCTGTGTCTACCGTGAGAGTTGATCTGTCTTTGAGATCACAAACAGGATGTGAAGAACGATAGTCCTTTGTACTGCTTTTCTCATGAATGATTTACTGTCCTTGGGCTAAAATTCACACACAAGACTAAAGCGACGTTTTATATCTCCTTCTATCTCTGTCCCAAGTCTTCATCTGTACCATTGTTTGCAGTTTAAAGGGTGCACAAAGGCAAATTACAGGTTGTGCTGTAGGCACCATGACAGGGCAAGCAGAATGGATACTAAATATACTTTACACCAAAGTACTTCATTGGAATTAGTAGCAGAAGTTACATGAAAAATATCACTTAAGTTGCAATTTACAGCAGATCATATAAATGTCACATAAATGCTAAAGTCCACTATTCCACTTAGCAGTGAGGTAATTCTCAGCACTCACAGACTATAATGAAGAAGCACTTTATCATGTTTCACCTCTGTAATTATGTGCACTTATGCAACTAAGGTAGTACTTAAACTGTGTGTCTATCATAATATCCGACACTACTGTGTTTTCTTTTAGTTCATTTGAGTGAAGGGACTTGGGAAGGTGTTCACAACCTGTTCAGCGGTCTGAATAATAATATCTCAATGTCTGATTGATAGAGGAGCATTGACAGAGCGGTCTTTGACTCTGTCCTTGAGAAGCGCTGTTGTATTATACTAAAAGGCCTTAATTCACAACATTGAAAGCACAGTAGAGTGAGCTCTAGGGCTGTGAGACTGATGAAAGAAGCACACATCTTTTAAGAGATGAATCATTTTGAATTCATATTAGTGGTCAGAAGAGCTTGGAATGATGAGGCTGTATGAAATTTCAGAATTGAAGTCGCGTACATATTTGTGAATTGGTCAGTGAAAAGTCTTGAAAATGTCTGGCTTTGCCTGACCAACAGTCAACAACCACAAGATATTCAATTTACAACAACATGAAATAAATATAATACAATAAAAGCAGCAATCTTAATATCCGTCAGTCAATTAATTACAATCATTTTAAACTTATGCCACAATCATAATATGTTGTTAGCACTGACAAAAATGCATATAGCTTCAAATTAAAGCACACAAAGGGTAAAATACAATCCAGGCTCTGTTAGTAAAAAGTCATTTGTATGCCAGAGAAAAAGTTGTCCATCCATGAATTTACTCATCTGAACTACCTTTAAATGAGAGCAGTAGTTTAACAGGCTTCAATTACAAGAAGGAAAAAGGAGAGTGTGCAAGGATAAAAGCCAGATCACCAACACTCCAGTGTCCCTTAGGAAGGACAAGAACATTTGAGTTTTTTGTTCAAACAAATGGCCGTGACGGAGTACCCTTTCATTCCTCTGTGTACATAACCCATGCTGCTTGAAAAGATTTGTTTTGACATCAAGATAGATACCAAATGCTAAATGTTTTTGGTTTTTGGAGAGGTGAAGCATGAACTAAGTGCGTTATTACTCCAAGTTTATAGTAAACTGGGATTTGAGGACTAAAAAGAAACAGGAGGCTGTGTTGGATCTGATTTTATCTCCAGAAAATATCCAGCATGAATCATGGTTGTGCCATGCTCTTAAGTCCAGCTAATCCTAACACTGTGTTGGTCTGAACTATGTCACATTCCGGGACTAATTTTAGACTTTGAAGCAGATTTGTTAGCTACAATTTTGGTGCCTGCAGTTTGTTTTCACTGTAGTTGCAATGGGCTCGAGCTAAAACAATTCTTGAAATGTTGATGAGCTCAGAAATGAGGGCAGGTATACTCTACAAACTACATCCCCAGACATCTGAACCGCATCTCTGGTGATTTAAAAACGATGTGCTCTCATCCTGCCACTGTGAGGCAAAAGACAAATATTCTTAGAACATTATGTAACACGATACAGGGCACTTCAATGGGCTTGTTGCAATAAGTATAGTTTTCTGCAGCCAGACTGCCTGCAGGACCTCATCTATCATCCGGACTCCATGTGTCTCTTCAGCACAGTTTAGAGCAGAGGTTTTCTTGTCTGGTAATTGATTGATAGTTAGACAAGATTAGATGAAACATTATCGATCTCCCGTAGAAAAATAAGGTCACCGCAGCAGCAGGATTTAGCAGTGAAGTTAAGACTAATAGTCTTAGCACACACAGTTGCACAATGAGGGACAAAGAAAAGAGAGCTATGCGTGAATATGCAACTATGTGCAATTAATAGATTTAAAGGAATAGTTTGCTTTGCTTTTCTGCTGAGAGTAAGATGAGAAGATAAACACTGCTCTCATAAATATGATGCTACAGCCAACAGCTGTCGAACTATTCCTTTAACATAATTAGAAGACTGTACAGTACATTAATTACTTCCATGCCTGGATTTAGACCTACAGTAGCTATAGTGCAGTATTGCCGATGTGCAGGCTCATCTTGCTGCAGTGGCCTACTTCTTATTAATGCTGCAAAACATTACTGAACCCACTCAAACACAAAATTGCATGTCTAAAAAGCTCCTACACTTCAAGACAAAACACAGATTTACCTAATGGCTCTCCTAACGAGTTGAGAAACTTGTCGTATAGCTGTGCCAGGAAACGCAGTACAGAAACCACACCGCTCCCCTGCAATGATGGCCACATCTGCATGGGGCCGTGTGTGCAACATGAAACAAGCAATAATCCAAAAGGAGCATGGTGTGGGTGCGGGTCGGGCCAGTGCCACATTGTGAAAGGGCCTATTGCTGCGGTATCCCTCTCTCTGTTTACTTAGCCTGTTCGTGTAATGATAGGGATATATGTACAACTACCACTGCTGCCGCCACACTCGCTCATTCTGTCTCTTTCTGTCTGTTTGTTCTCATGACTCTGAAAAGTAAGCGTCTTCTCCTGCACACAATGGCCGCTATTTCTTCACCGCTGTGTCACTTTGTGTGTTTCTCACGTCGGGTTACAACAGGGAAAACTACTGTACAAACTGCCTCTATTTCCCCTCTGTCCTTTTTCTTTTCCTCTGTCTGTGCTCAAAGGCCTTAGGTATGTGTAAGAAATAGTCTGTACAAAGATTACACTGTTCGCTCGTTTATCCTCCCCGTCACTTTATGTGATTTCCAGTTTAAGGTCAACAGCAAGCAGCGCTTAGAACACCACACAAAGATGCTGCTGTGGTCCGTATGTCTTTGAGTTTTGTTTGTCATATTGTGGTCATATTGATAATCTGATGGGATGCTTGTTTCCTCTTTTCTCCTTTTCCCTCATGCATTTTAAGCTCAGTAGCACTACAGTTGTGCTCCACAGATGGACACAGCTGTTCCTCCTCTTTCTTTCACTCTTGTTTATGGGTTCTCCAGTGCATGAAATGATACGAGCTGCCATGAAAGAGGTGCCGCTTTGTCTTTGTCGTTCTCTGTCAGTAAAATGTCCAACAGTGTGTGTGTTATTAGCTGAGCAGCCAGTAAAGTGGGACTGACAAGATGTCGGAGCTTCTGTGCTTTGGTGTTACAAGACAGTGGAGTCCATTTGAGAAATGTTTATGGATGGAGGAAGGTGTAGTTCTTTATTGAAATCCACCTATCGCCATGATTAGAGTTTTAGTCTCTCTCTCTTATGCACGCACACACACGCACACACACACACACACACACGCACACACACACACACACACACACACACACACAGATAATGCTGTGTCCATAGTCGTCCTGGCTATTCACCTCTGTCCCTATCAGTGGTGGAAAGACTCCGGTTGCCAGGGTTACGAGATATTCTGGGATGGTGTCCCACAGAGTGTAAATATAGATGCCACACCCTCTGCCTGAAATGCATGCACACACACAGGCACGCGCGCACGCACGCACACACACACACACACACACACACACACACACACACACACACACACACACACACACACACACACGCTGGCTGTCTATTACGGTCCTCTCCAGTCCAAAACATCTAAATAGAAATATCTCCCGCCATCACAGCATGACATAACACCCAAATTAATTCTTTTAAGTTTTTAAAATAATAAAATTCTGTAATTTAGCAAAAAAAGTAAAACAGGTTTGAGATCTGTGTGACTGAAGGCGCTCCTCGGACTCCCACACATGTGCTCTGTGACTTTATTTTACCCACTGGAGAAGAATGTTTGCTGAAAGCCTCGAGAATTGAATCCCAGACAGCTGAGCTCCTCTTAAAGCCATTTCCAGCACACATCCGAGACCCTGGTTCACAATGGTAATTGTCTCTGCGGCATTGCTTCTTACAAACATGCAAGAAAAACACCAGGTTATCCAACTCTGTGCTAAACTTGAAATTATTCTTTGTACTCTGGAAGTGACAGTTTTTTGAGAAATGATAGAATTATTGATATTTTTGCAAATTAAAGAAACTTTAGGCCAGACATGATAGATTATAACAACAATAGAATAAAACAAAGGATGGTTGTATCCACCAAAGCAACACTGGCTTTCAGATTTAGTGAAAAACAACCTGGGAAAGCGAGGCATTCAGGATGTTTCTGAGCCATCGTGGGTGATTTTGGAACAAACTGTGGTCGGGCGAACTGAACCTTTAACTTATGGCACTGAGTCCTAAAATACAGAATGTATTCATCCTTGTGATACTGCTTTGGTTTTCTTCTCCCTGACTGTTGGCATACTGAGGAGCTAAATAAAGCTGGATTTGGCGACACTGTGAACGCTGGAAAAAAAATGAAGCCAGACCAAAAACACATGCCAGCACATCACAGTGAAGAATTATCTTTGTGGTTTTAATTACTTTTGTAAGTAACTGCAATATCTGCTCTTTGAAACGGAGAGCAGACAACAAGTCTATTCAACGGCAGCTGAATGAAGTGATTCACATGACGCGGCTCCACAATCACAACTGTACTTTGCTCTACAATGCTCTCTCTTTGACCATTCACTGCTGTTTTGTTTATACCAGCGTGATTGACATCCTGGTGTTCGTGGCAACGTATGATGTTGATGTTACTCCAGTGTTGGTGATAACCTACAGTAGCTGCTGGCTAACAGACTCTCTTTCATGCTGAGATTTGATAGATGAGGAGGTGGAGCCTGACTCACTGATGCCAAATTGACCCAGAGCCTCTCCACTCTCCTCTGAGTGAGCTCTGATCTCCATTGAAGGAATACATGAACTATGAAATACATAATACACTGCGCGTCGGCTGATTCAACATTTCTCCCACTGCTTGTCTGCTTCCACTCCACTATTAAAGAATTAAAAACTGGATGTCCAAAAAATTTCCTGCAACTGAATGACTCAAAATTAGAGGCTATTATGACCTCTACTCTCATCTAGGTGCCTTATGTAATAAAGTTTGAAAAGAGGCCCAAAACGTAGGTGTTACTTTGGTGCTTTGATGCTCGGTGATTAGTGATGCAGTCCTGCTTTGCTCAGCTGAGACAGCTAACCAAGTTTAGGTCATCCATGCTTTTCTCTTTCAGGCATGGTTGTTGCAATGCACTTGATCCTGCAGGTGCAATATCCACATAATGTAGTTAGAAGTTCTAACAAATTCTGGTTTATGTGTGTGTCATATTTTCCTCCAGCCTTTGCTACATGGTGCCAACAGTTTCTGCTGAATTAGGCTGTGTTCTTGCTTTTGTATGGACTTTCAAGGGCATTCTTGTCCATGCTGTTGTAGCTCTGCTATTGTCCTGCAGACAACGTTAGCAAAGTCAGCATCTTTGCAGGGCCTGCCTAATATCTTCACTTTTTTCAGTCCATAAATACATAGTTTAGCTTGTGTAGGAACATGAGATAGAGTTCAGTCTTGTGTCTGTGGAAAACTACGCTTGTTCTGTCTCAGAGAAGACGAAGTGCAACCCAGCCCAATTCTCACACCCTGCGAATGGAAAACAATCACAGCCGAGCGTGCAGAGCATCATGATGGCAAGGGCTGACGGGCATGTTATTCATAGCACTGGTGATCTCATGTCCCAAGTTCATCAGGGGGAATAAGTGACTATCTGACAGCAATGCTTGATGGGAATCAGGAAGCTCCTCCCAGAGGCACAAATGCAGGAAGTGCCCACAGAATCACATCACTGGCTCTTTTTTTCCCCTTTTTCCAACCTTCTCAATACCTCAGTCTCTTCCTCTGACAATTACGCCCTGTTTTCACTTGCTTTTCTTCTATCTTACTCTCTCTGCCCTATGAGTTTCCCTGTTTCCTCTCTCCAGCTCTCATTTTCTGTAATATCTCCCTCATCTTTTTCCCCCCTCTCATCTCTCTTTCTCCATTCCTTGTCAGCATCTTGTCACATCTGTTTTCGGAGAAGATACGTATAGTCAAAGCAGCTCTTGGTGTTTGTTTTCACTTCAGTACACAAGAAAAATTTACATTTAGCTTGAAGGTTACAGAGCTGGCGTGCAGAATCCCATACCTCCAATACTTTTCCAGTTAAAGTCTGCTTGTGTGCCTGTAAGTGTGTGCGTGTGTATTTTAACCACTGTTTTGAACCATGCAAAGTCTCCCAAAATTAGAGCACCATGGATATGACTGATGTAGTAATTAAAGAATACTATTGTTGCTGTCCTCAGTGTATATACATTTTCACATTGCAGCTAAAAGTGTCCTAAAGTGTCCTCATCTGTAGCATCACATGTGAGACATAAGACTATCTGATTGGTTCCAATCAGTGGAAAAAGCTGCTGGAAGTCACATCGTTTTTTAGAATTTCCTATTTGGACCATGCGGATAGGACGCAACAGTCTGTGCCAGAAGTGAGGACAAGATTTAAGACTGGAGGGAAGAAAAGCAGACGTGCAGTAACAAAAACCGATGTGTCAACTTTTGTTATAGTTACTCTGTTAATCGCATCAGTTTCGTATGTCAGACCTGATCAGCAATGCCAAAATTAGCATGAGAAGGAAAGAAAGGCAGACAGAAAGTGTCTCTGTGGTGTCTTGTTAGTGTACCTATGAATCAGGTCCTCCAGCTTCTTCCCTTGTTCTTCATCCTGTTCCAGCTGTTTCCGCCGTGCCTCCCCTTCCTCTGCCCCCATTCCCTGGAGGAGCCATCGCTCGCGCATGGCTTTGGACTGTGGAGGGGACAGAGACACAGTCAGGTGCTTACAGAGGGGTTTTAGGTGATGTTACATATTCTGGCTGCCACACCGGAGGTCCTCCTCACCTCCACTGCAAACGTGAAGAGCCGATGGTGTGTTTAAATGTCCAGCTTATCCATCTCAACAGGACTGATCAGACATGATCAATTCCTGTTTCTGACGTTTTAAATATAAATACATGTATTCAACAACCATCAGAACAGTTGACCAGACACTGACTGCAAAGCTGCCTGGAGCCTCTAACGGGCATGGCTGCGTCATTTGCCCACTTTGCCTCTCAGATTTTGATTTTGCCTGATTTGGAGATTTTTCCTTGACATTTTTGCTTCTAACATGGGTAAGTAGGCCACGTAGTTAAATGGTGTGTTTTTATTCTGTTTTAATCGTTTTTAATGCTGTGCTTAGTGCTTTATTTTGAAAATCTATCAGACTCTGTTGGCTGATTCTGTGTCTGACTTCCTGCCTGGCTCGATCTGCTCTGTGCAGATTGATGCAGCGTCCATCAAAAATAGACTAGGCATGTATTCTCCACAGAGCAGAGCTGCTTCTGGGACGATTCTGAAACTTGCCAGCTGGAACTGCAAGTATTTTCTTGAATGGCCACGATTAGCTCTGCTGGCCGTGTCACAGCCAGAACAAGTCGCTGCTGTGCCTGGTGGAATGATGGGGTCAGGGTGAGCTTGACTAAATGATAAAGCTAACAAGGACATTTGACACAGGACTGAGACTAAAGCTAATAAAAAACAGACAAAATGAACACTAGCTTGTCAGCTAGCAAACAGTTTTGCTTGGGTTAAAGGCGCCTTGTGGGGATGACTCGTAAACAAAATTCTGTTTAAATTCACAGTTTCTCACCAAAAACACACTGTGTGCATCCTTAAATGCATTTCCTTCCTCTTAAAACATTTGCAAAACAGATCTGTTGAATGATTTGAAACATATGCATTACATCACTGCTCGCTGGCAGTCTTCGTCTTCCCGGCTGTTTCTTATGGCTTGCTTCATTTCTCTGGATCATTACCACCCCCAACTGTGACTCAGCTGAACTGCATGAAACTGGCAAGTAACTCGCATGCTTGGGAGCGAGCATGTGCATGCTTGAGAGCTTACACAACATACAAACTATATGTGGACCCCCTCATTAAAACGGAGTAGCAGTGATAGTAATGGTCATGTATAGATCTACAGCAACACCATAACACTCTGCAAATAGCTCTTCTTCTCTAACCTGGTTGTAATATTCTTAGACATCATCAACGGCCAGCGAACCTCCATTAAGGAGACTAATTTGTGAGAGATTTGTGAGATGACTGCCAAGCACAGCTACAACAAATAAATAAACACGTAGGCCCACACATGCAAACAGTTTTTAGATAACAGAGAGAAACTCAAAACTCAGCTGTTACTCACAGGAGGACATGAATCCCTTCAGGCCAAGAGAACTGCAGCGATTAGCACCCGTGATATATCGTAAATTATCTTGTTATGTACACATGCATGGAAGTATTTTGTTGGTTTTGCTCAATCTCTAGTTGCTCAAGTCTGTTTTTCTTCATTCCTGAACATTTTCGGTGAACAAATTCATTTTCCTTAATTTGCTTTGTGCTTTCATTTGGGCCACTTGTGCTTTCCTTTAGATTTTATTGAACTAGACCACTGAATAAAAAAAATGCTTGTTTGTGAGCATTGTGCTCTTTGATCATTTTACTGCTGTGTGATGACACAGATGGCAGATTTTGTACAAACATTTCTCAGAGGTGGAACCTGCTCTGGAAAGGGGATAAATAGCCATCCAGCTGCTGCCTGAAGACACATTAAACCGTCCATCTCAACACGGATTAAGTATAATTTAAGACTTCCCCTCTCTCAAGTTACCCACTCACTGTTTTAATGACTTACCTGATGTTAATAAGCCAGAGAAACTGTGGCTGTTTGGTTAAACATCAGTGGGCAGAGCCAAACTAATGAGATTATTCTCCCTCTGTCTTTACAGCAGCTGTGTCTGTTTTGTCTCCAAGACACGTCTGGAAACACAAATGTCCAATACAGTCACCTTAGCACAATGTTTATGTTAGGAAGATGCACAATGAACATTAAGCCTCACATTAGCTCTGCATCAACAGGGGTGAAAGCACCAATTCATCTCATCACACAGGGGTTGCTGCTTTTCTTTAATGCTTTAAAGATGAATGCCAGAGCTGTGTGTTTATGCCGCTAATGTCTCGTCTCTGTCTGGAACTCTGTTTTGTTACCACAACAGAGTCAAGCACTTCGCTTCACCTTTGGCTGTTTACTGTCAAAGCCGTTGCTTGGCTCTAGGCCGTGGAGCTGACAATTAACAGTATGAGTGCCTCCACATACACGCACTCTGACACACACCACACAATGAGCTCTGCAGACATTATTCTGCAGCTTTTTACCACCTGCTCTCAGAATGTGGCAGCGTGGCTATTTGTTTGTTTGTGTCTGTGTCTGTGGCTGCAGCACACCCACAAAGCCAAGCTAACCTCACATTGATCATGCGCATCACGTATGGAGAGTTGTCAGCCACAAAGATTTTTGAATGAGGCTCAAGTTGCACAACCCAGAGACTGAAATACCTTCGGATGTTTGCAGTTTTCAGACGGTCAGTGTTCTATGTCACGACTTTTCTTCTTCTTTTCTAAGATTGCTCATTGCTCATGCTGCAAATTACTGTGGTGAAAATGGGCCCCTCTGGATAACTTTAACTTTTTGTTTGCTGTTCATCTTGAAAAAATCAGAATATAGCTTTCCTGGTTAAATCCAGGTTAAATGCAATACATTTGAAATCTGGAGTTACTTCAAAGTCAAACGGACTGGTGTTGAGCCTGTGGGGCAACAGCTATCAGCCCTTATGCAGCTACTTTTCCCTATCCAGCTAGTAGCTAGTCAATCTTTAAAGTGAGTCCACGGGCCAAATAAAGATCTGCACATGTGGCAAAGAAACCATCATTTATCCAGATGAGGACGCTGGCCTGTAGCTGATCTTGACCTCTGACCTCTGTGTGGAATTTTATCAATTAAGTAGTATTGTACAAGAAAGTACAATTACATGTAAGGCCTTTTGGACCATTTCAGCAGTCAGCAAAAAGTTGTGTAATATAACTGACCAGTTGTTTCCTCTGAGAACCAGCCTGCTCTCTGCTCTCTCTCACGCTGTTTAATAGACTTTCCATTTCCTGTTGAGCGCCGACACACAACCGACTCTTACAGGGAAGGTTTGGGCTGTTTAGAAGGTCTAAGCTATTTATCAGAAACTGAAATAACCAATTTGCCAAGCATCAAATGGCCAAGATATATAACTGCCGAAGGCAAAGTCAACCATGTACTGAGGAGACCAGGCTCCTGCAGAAAATGTTGGGTAAATGTAACTTTACTCTGGAATCATAACAGTGTTTATTTGGTCCCAGCCTCAGATCAACACGTCCATTCTGAGAGGCTTGAATCATGCAGAGGTCCTTATCAAATCTCCAGGCTCCAGTCTTCATTTCCTCTCCCAAGCCACTACGTCCCTGTAGAGCGGACAACAAAGCCTGCTTCATGCTGCTTGGCTGTGTGGCACTCAGAGGTAATGGCCATCAAATGGGACTTTGTGACCAGATGCTGATAACATCTGGAGTTCAAGCCTGCTGGTGTTGTATGCAAGAAAACTAAACAGAGCGATACACAGGCTCTGAGGGCTCGATTCCCTGTTTAGCTCAGCGGATGATGGAGCAAAGTGGTAACACGTTAGCGCGCATTTAGATGTTACCTCTTTTTATTTTTCTGGGAATAGAGAGACATATGTATTTGAAGATGTGCAGATATGCTGGTAGTGCTCCTTTCGTTATTCATCTGTTGTAGCATGAATGCTGCTAATGTAGGTTGCATTATTTCCTGTGCACCCGGGAGGAGCTCCCAGAAACCAGATGCCACAGTAGCCTGGGGTTTGTGGCGCTAACCATGACCATAACCAACAGTCTGAGTCCAGCAGGAGACCCTGTCTCTCTCCCTTCACTTCCTGTCATCTCTCTACTGCCTGCTATCTGATAAAGGCATAAAGTGCCCAAAATCAAGTCACATACAGCAAATGGAAAAGATTTTGTGACCTGGATATTGGCTAAATTATTATCAGCCCGTGAAAGTAGAGAGTAAGAAAACAGGCACTTATGTGTATAAAAATACTGCATGTCATTGCACTATGTTGGCTTAGCCTGGGGGTTTCTGCAATGCAGCACTGATAGAATAAACCAACACAAGCTAGCTTTCTAAAGTGTAGTCACTGCAGTAGTCTGAAATGTCAGCAGATGATGTCATATGTAATTTGTTATGATTATTACTTTCCATGCAGAGTAACCAATATCAGGTCCAAAAAAGAAAGAAAAAAAAGAAAAGAGAACAGACAGGAGCAGAATGAAATGCATCAGCCTTCTGCTTAAGACACACAAGGAAATGGATAACTTCTATGCATCAAGTAAAGATAAAACTTTTGATGTGCTGGGCCAGTTGTAACCGGTAAGACTTGGATTAGGTTTAATGCATGCTTTGCAGCCGGGGCCAGACTGTCGAAATCTGGACTCGAGACTGCGATCAAACTGGGTGCGACAGCTTTATTAATGGTTGTACTGCAATGAACGCATTGCTTTAATGACCAAACACACACTGCGCACATGGCTTTAATCAATGCTCCTCTTTGGTCGATATTTCCATAAGTGGGTGTTAAATGGTGGGAAACACCAGCGTGCAGGAATCAAACTTATCTAATAAAGGAATTGCTCATGCCAAGTGTGTTTAAAGGCTGTAATTAGAGAATGGAATGTATTTTTATGGCAAATATTAAAACTAGCTACCATAGATATTTGTAGCATAATGGGTACCCGCAGCTGTTACCCCGCCCACCTTGCATCTGTGCAGCATTTAGGGCTGCAGGATTTTCCAAACATTTCCTTGAAGCCATCAGCAGTCCAGTATGCAAAAAGTTTTGTTTCCAATTTTTGAGTGTTCCCGCATACAAACAGATATTAAAGTGTTAAATATCATAAGCAGACATGTATAGAATGTCTATACCTGGTGTGTCTCCACCTGACAGGGCAGTACATGTGTTTTTCTGAGCTTCTATGTGAGGTCAAGGAACTTATTTTTGATTGGTTGAAATGTTCATGAACTCCACATAAACTAATTGAATGTCTGATAGCTGTTCATTTCTCCAAACTCACAATCCGTCAGCAGTTTGCGTCTCTGTTTGCGCAGCTCTTACTATGTGAACGTCAAATCAGTGTTTACTTGAAACAAAATCTTGGCTTACCAGTGGAAGCTGGCAGTAATTATTAAGGGATATGTTGATGGGTGTTTGGATTCGAGTGGTTTTTCTGGAACGAAGAAAACAGCCATGCCTGCCCTGCTTGGCCAAGGGAAACTCTACTCTAACAGGCCGACACACCAGGAGCACTTTTTGATTTGGATGTTTGGATGCAATGAACTGCTACCTGTGGGCCAGAAACTGACAAACACATTTATCCGTGCGCAAAAGCAATTAAATGCATGGACGTGCAAAAGCAGCATGCAACAACAGACCAAAACTGTAACGGAAGGCACATGGTGTATCTATGAGAGCACACGCTCTGTCTGTCTCTTTATCTCTCTGTGACATTTAGGGTCAAGGCAAAACCTAAAAAAAAAGGGACTGACTAGATGAAGATAGATGAATGCAGGTCACACACACATATTTGTGAAGCTTTCTTGTGAGCATCATCATTGACTCCATTCATCTGTTAACTTCTAACCCTAACCTGAACTCTACTTTACCTTCACCTTTACACTGACCTCACTCTAATCCAACCCTTAACTCAATGTCCGACCTTAAACTAACAGTTACCTCGTGTCTTGAGCGATGCCTCATCTGGTATCTCTCACATACAGTAGTCCACACTTTGGCAGTGTGTAGCCCATCAGTCGATCAAACAGTGACTCAAACTGTAAATATGCTATCACATATTCAAGCAGTGAACATAAAGCTGTAAATGACATAAAGAAGCAGAGACGTCCATAAGTATGTGCTAATGCACGTGCCAGCTGACATATGAGCTGCTTTTAATGGAGCCACTTCTTTAATTGACACTTGAGACTTTTCATTTGTAAAAAACAGTTAGAATTGGCTAAAAATAAATGATTTACTGTATCAAAAGCGTTCACGCTGGCACTGTCTTTGCACAAAACTGCACAAAAGTTAAATTATGATTGTTGCCATAACTGTCATGATGCCATTTATTTGACATGTGACAAAGATTGAGATGGCTGAGACGTTTTAAAATGCAGAAGTAGAAATGAGTAGCTTGACAAATATAGAAGCCATGTGTAAACAGCTATGTGCACTGAGTAAGTTGGAAACACACTGAATGAAGACAGATCGTAGACGGACCGGCTGTAATGTCACCAGCAGCAGCAGCAGCAGCAGCAGCAGCAGCAGCAGCAGCAGCAGCAGCAGCAGCAGCAGCAGCAGCAGCCACATGTTTTAAATATACTGCAACACAAACCAACCTTAAGATGCTGCAGTTGTAGCACCAGGTCATCGAGCTGGCTTCTTTTGTCTTCAATCTCAGTTTGCCGTTTTCGCTTCTCCTGGGAGACAAAAAAACAACAGAGGAGAGGAAAATCAGATCTCCACTCAGAGCAGATCATTTAAAAGTGACATCGTTCTGGGTTTATGCTGTCAGTAGGTTCATTAGGTCTTTTATATTGGAGGGCAGTGGAAAGAAACTGAGTTAAAAAAGCTGAGCCTGATGATGGACTAATGCATGCTGTTGTATTGATTGGATGTTTTAATGTTCATCAAGATGAGGTCCCTTAGGTGTAATTTAGACTTTCATACATTCAATTTAAAGGTGAGCAAAGACTTAATGGTTTCTTATTGAGTATACTGTCAATTTAAACTGATGGGAGGGTGGTGGCAGACAATCTACATCCAACGTTTTCCTCTGTTTCTGCAGAAAACTAATGAGCTAAATTAGGAAAGTTAAGCTATCTAAAGAAGCTATAACTCTAAAGCTGAGATTACTATTCAAGAATTTCTGAATAGATCCTGTATATAAAAAACAAAAATGACTCCACTGTACTGTTCAAATTTGTGGAGAGAAAAATGATCCCTGAGCGTACGCAGGGAGGAAGTGAAGTATCAGATGGGTTGGAGGTCAGGGCTTATCGAGGGCTGAGTGAGGTCAGGGTCCACAGGCAATCTAAAGGAGAGGGATTAAGCCTTGAAGCCTCTAAATGGCGCTGAGGTTGAACTTGAGGTGAGGAGAACAATCCTTAACTTTATGTGGAGATGAATGAGGCTGACGTTTGGAGGCTGGGAGGGAAGCACAATGAGTGGAAGGTTTGAAACTGAAAAAAAAAAATAAATAAAAAAAAACCTGAACAGACTGAGGCGATGTGGAGTCCCTATATGCATGGGAATGTAAACAAAGCAGATCCCAGTACAACCCTGTTTTGGGCTTAAGGGCATGAGATACTGTATGTGTGTGTGTGGCTTTATCTGTCTCTCTCTCAGTGGGAGCAGAACAAGGATTTCTGGGACGTTTCCTGTTGGCTAAATATAACCATCAGGGAAAACCCCAAAATGAGAGTAAACCATAGACCACCTCTCAAAGGGAGAAAAACTGAGTGAAGAGTGACACAGAATAGAGCAGTGAGTGTAGAGGAAGAAAATGGAAAGGGCAGAGCTGAGTGGAATGACACACAATAGAACAGAGAAGCTGTGTGAGTATCAGAAAAAAATGAATAACTGAATAAAAAAATGTAAAATTTAGGTTGGAGGACTTATAAGTGTTGTTTCACTACTCGTTTTACTTCATTCAAATCAACATTCCTCATCAGAAAAAGAACAGCAATGTCCCTCTGTTCCAACACTTGGTATGACTCATGTTTCGATTTTCCTGACATAAACCTGTTGTGGTCCTGTGAATAATGACTGTTGTGTCTCTGAAGCAAAGGCGGAAGTAGCATGACACTGTTAAGTATTCTCGGGAGGAGGCTGGGGTGGAAGGTTGGCTATACAAATCATCTGACACAAGAGACTGCTCTCCCCCCACCAACAGTTAATAACGGCTGCAATGTTTCTCTTATCACCTAAACTTAATGAAACCAAGGGGCAGGTGACAGATCAGAAAATGCTCATGTGAACTCTCACATTGGGCTGCTTTGGGAGGCACTGACAAACAATCTAACTTGCCATTAAGAGTATCCTTTTTGAACATTTTTGATCCTTTATTACAGACAGTAGAGAGGTGACCGCATTGTGGTTCATGGTGAGTGTGAAGCTACAGGGGCAGCCGTGTCTCGTCATGTACTGCAGGTTGGTGAGGACTTGTAGTTCAGAATGATATCCTGAGTGCTGCTTGCTGCCAGAGGACACTGTGACACAGCTTTTTGATGCATAGGAAAACAAAACGAGTGAAAATATGCTTCAAAAGGTTGAATCTTTCTTTCTTTATGAATGCCGCAGGCCTAAAAAGATGAATGGAACAAAGAAAACAGAGACCAGAGCAAAACAACCTGACTTTATCAGTGTTGCTGGGAGAACACATCACAGAGCTGCGCCCAGACAGTGAAAACATCTGCATTAAATCTGAGGTCACCTCTCTCTCTCTCTCCGTCGCACACACATGTACAAACACACACACACCGCAGCGACCTACACAGCAGCAGTTCCCATGGCTTGTGAAGTACAGACAGGGAGCCAGAGCAGAGGTATGGTCACCAGATGTCAAGGACCTTTAAGGACATGTGGTCGAGGAATGCGCAAATACACATCCACACAATCACACAAAAGCAAATACACCGAGGCACAAATGTGCACACACAGATAAGCAGACATTAATATATTCTCAGAATAAGACAATACTCAGGCAAGCTGTGTGTGTTCTGCGTTGAAGAATCCTTGATTACACAGAAATGCACACAGACGCACAGATGCTCGACATCTGCAGATCAAAGACGGTCATGGTGCCATTTGGTTTCCGTCACATTCCAGAAATAAAATGAATAGAATGAGCATTTCCATCCACAAACAGTTAAAACAGTATTTTACACTGAAAAGCTGACATCAACTCTTTTACTTTTTTGTCACACAATGCAACATAATTTTGCAACACACAGAGCTGGCCAAACAAATGCTGAAAAATAAGACAATTATTGCTGCTGTGAAAACTTTCTAGAGTTCCTGCCTCTAAAGGGAATAAACCGCCGTGTGGTGTCTTGGCATCAATGTTGCCTCAGCAGCAGTAAAATATCAAAGAAATGCAACCATTGCATTGTAGCAGTACTGAATCCGAACACAATCTACCTCGTCAAAAGTCGAGGATTAGACCACAGTATTCACCCCTGTGGTGGCTGCCTGTAATGAGAGCTTCTGGAAGTATTTGGCCCTGCTTAGTCACACAGTGCTACCGCTTATTTAGTGCAGTAGTTTCCCTTTTGGAAGTCCCTCATGAGGTATCCTCATGATAATACTGAGGGGATCTAGATCAAATACTGCAAACTCTCCAGTTTTGGAAATGGTTGATACAAGGAGCCAACTTTAAAATGCTCCTCACAAACAAAATCCCAGTTTCACAATGTCTTCACACTCAAGGTGGACCCATTAATCAGCACTGATAGGTTGTTTGTGTTTGTGATATTGGCCAATTAATCAGCTACCAGCTTCTTCCTGCTCCAAACTATTGTTATACCAGCCTTTAAAAATCCACCACCCTCCTCCACACAATATCTTAAACCATAATACTTTGTATGTGTATATACAGAGAAAATTTTCATCATTGTGCTTCTAATTAATTTTTTGTAGTTTGTAATAGAAACATGGTTGAACATTAGCTTGAATTGGGTTTCATTACCAAGAATTTAACTGTGGAGGACTATTCAGCTGCCTGGGGTCGTAGAGTTCCTATGAAGGAGTGTTGGATCGGTCCATCACTCCAGCTATCACTTCTCATTCTCTCATTAGCTGGATGGGCCGTCACTGTCTGTGACAATCTGCAAAGGAAACTGCTAAGTTACTAAAAAGATGAAATGAATTCTTAGCCTTGTACAGTTGAAGGGACAGGATAAAGACCCCAAGCGCTGCTCCGTTCACTGTATTTTCCCTCTGAGAACATGTCCTCCTCCTCAGGAAAATATGCTGACATTCTTGGTGACACACTCATGACTTCCCACACTCTGACTCACTGAGTGTTTGGCCCCACTTGGCTTGCTGCTGGGCTCTTACACAAGGGACATCACTTTTCCCACTACAGTTGACACCATCCAAGAAGTTGGACACTATTAGAGAATTCCGTGTTCAGTGCTGGTAAATGCTTTGGGTAGGGCTGGATGATATGGCTATGTAATATGATAATGCTGCCAGTTTGAAGAGTATCCTGATAATGACTGAAACCTGAAGATACCAGAGGCCTCATTTGCTAAACTTACAACATATTTTGCGATAAAAGAACATATCAGATAACATCTAAACCTTCCAAAACAATACAAGTTGGCACCAACAGACAGCAGACAATCTTAGCAATTCATTGTCACTTTTGAGATATCCAAACCACTTAACAATTAATGTTGTGTTACCTTTTTTCCCTCCACAATTTATTGCAATCCCCCATTGAAGCTGTTTTATTGTCCGGGCCTAGGTTAGAGCCCACAGGAGACATTTGTTTTCTCATGCTGTTGTTGAGCAAGTCCACCAAAAGTCACATGGACTGGACAGAGTTTAGTAACCTGTCATTTTACAGGGTTGAAAATGTTGGCAGTGGAGTGGACTTACAGTGTCTGATTACAGTTCCTGTGAACTGAAGTTCAGCAAGATGAACTTTCACTCTTCATACCAGAAAAGACAGAATTTAGGAGGCCAAGTCGAACTCAAAGTCTGATGTCCCCTCTAATTCTAATCCCCTTGTGTTTTTGTGTGGTTTCCTGTAGCAGATTTGTAGTAAGTTTCCAGCCCTAACAAATTGTTCAATGATACTCTTGTTCAGAGGACTGACACTCATATTTTCAGGCAAAAAACTATAAGTGTTTGTCTCTCATCACATGACAATAAGCTGACCGGAAAGCTTTCATAATAAAGATATACGTAAACACAGGCAAGAGCTAGAATACAAACACACTTCTGCCTATAAACAGCATTCAGCACCACTGATATGCATAAGCTCACACACACAGCATGAAGTCACACGGATGTGATTATTATGTGGTAAAGCGGGGATGTAACTCTGCTTCAATTCAAAGTTCTGCTGGTGACGAGATTGTGAATAGAAGTGAAGTGCAGATCTGATGGGTCACATTCTGCACATGCCAACACACCCAGCAGAGACATCTCACAGTGAAGATCATCTTCCACTCTGTGGGTAGCCATACCTGAGCGCTTAGAGAACAGAGACTGAAATGGACCCTTGCTTTAAATGTCATGGGTTTGATTCTGAGTCAATACGCCCGTATTGTGGATGAATAAATCCAGTGTGAAAACAATTATCAATCAGCAAGTTTGATAATTGTGAAATTAAAATAATCGCTTGTTGCAGCAAATAACAGCAGTAAAATGGCCATTTTGTCATTGTGGTGATGGCACTGAATACAATGTCGTCCTCAGACAATGCTAATTTTTTAGGCTGACAGTGAACACAGTGCAAACTTGGTAACTCCTTAGCCACTGTAGGTACCAATAAATGCAAACTTAGCACATCCCTGAAATGTCTTGCATGCCATTGTCATGTGATAGCAGCAGGTGGTGACTATACTCATCATGTCCTTATTGAGGAGAGACACGAGTCTGCATACCTCTGCATTCACATGGACGCACACATACACAAAGAAAACCTGGTGCCATTTTTAATGTCTCCTAATGTCTGCTTCATGAGGGGACGAACAATCCCACTGCCATCAGAGTATCTCTTGTGAGGAGAGTCATGAGACTATACTGTGCTGCATTCATGGCTGAATCTGTTAAAGTGACCTTTGCTGCATATCATTCTCTCTGCCCTCTACAGTGTTTCTCTGTCCTGTCACTCTGCATTGTTTACCATCCAATTAAGCTCAAATGTCATGAAAATAATTTCAAAAGCAGCAGTGTCCACCAGAGCTGCATGCCAACCTCTCCTGCCTCAAGTCTCTGTGAACCCTAAACCCACTCATTTGGACACACACATATGCAGGCATGTACACACACACACACACACACACACACACACACACAAACACACAAAGGCATGTATACACACACACACACACACACACACACATACACGCACACACACAGCAGAATGTCCAGTAGACAGCTGCTGCTAATTTTAGACGGCATGTAATGCCCGGCGTGCTCCAGACCCCCTACTACCCAACAAACCACACCCCCACTTCCCCCTCAAAATGACTTTGCCCCAAGCACACTCCCCACAACCGTAAACTGCTGAAGTCCATAAACCGAGCCTCCCCTGGCCACCTCCCGCCTCTCCAGGATCCAATCTGATCACTTGGTAGTTGGCAACACCCACCGTGCCAAATACTCAAAACCTTACACACTTATTCAGAAAGCCCTCTAAAGAATCATATGTGGACAGTTGATGTTGGATTTGATCCAATGGTGGAAGAAGGAGACATGGACTCAGAACTTCATATACTGAAAGTGATGCAGTGACTCATCATAAACCAGCATATGTGTCTTTGTTCCATCTGCATATACACTATTTCCAATGCATTATTTTTTTGGAGACTATGGGAGCAATCAGACAACCCTGAATAAGCCAGTTCCTATAAAGTTCAAAAGATTGTTACCATCTTTTATAAAGTTGGGCAAGGTCATATTCAGCTGCACTTATCCAGGCCTGGACAGTTGTGTCCAGTCTCACGTGAGACAGAGCATATGAACACCATTACAGGGATTGTTGACTGTGAGCAAATAACTAATACAGGGACAATCAGTCTCTTACAGAGGTTATTTTAGGCTATTCTTTTTGCTCAGCAGCACAGAGGTTATAGCAATTAGCAACAGTTTATTTAATTCCCATTACCTACTTTAGTTAAGATAAAATTATTACAAATGAAAGCAAATGACAGAAAGTTAAATACTAATCTGTAACTGTAGAACTGTACGAAGTGCCTCTTTCCCTCAACGCATTCAAAATGTTTCAAATGTTGGAATCACTTCATTAAGGTACACATATTCACCATTAACATGCTTATTATCATGCATTTTGGCAAATTTTAATGTTAATAAAGAGCTAATATGCTTCTAATATGCATGCTAATAAGCAACCAGTTAATGATGAACATGTGTACCTCAATACTTAAGTCTTACTGAAATGTTTTATATTAGCATAACTTGTGCACTCACAGTAACATGTATGTTTGACTTGGAGCACAAGGCAGTGTCATTAAACCTGAGCCCCATTACTCCACGGGAAAACAACTTTAAGTGCACTGGGAAAACAACTAAAAGTAACCGAAGAAAGGTGTGAGTGTGTAAAAAATGTGATCACAGCCTAAGGTTATTATAAGTATCCCACTGTCAGGAGAAAACACTTGAATGCAAGCTCAGTCAATATTTTCCTAATTGTTTGTAAGGGTTCACTGCTGCCAATGTCTATAAGCACACTGCACAAACTGAAACTACACATGCCTGCAAGTGGCCCAGCCCCCAACTCTATTTACCCCTCTTAACGAAGCTCGTTACCCTCCACTGCATGCCAGAGTCACAAATCTCAGTGCATGCCAAGGTCTAGCTATAGCAGCCCCTTCACATTCTCCCTGTCCTACTCCCCTCTAAACCTCACTAAGTGGATCCACAACACTGACCAGCTTCCACATCGACCCTGAGCTACACAGATTACCACACAGAGCTCATCCAAGGAGATCACCCTGTGATGGAAATACAATAATTCATAACTGCGTAGTAGTCTTGCAAGATTGTTAATAATATTCATACAGCAGCAAGAGAACCAACAGAAAAATTTAGATTTTGAGCTGAAGGTGGTCTTTTGGCAGTGAAACATCTCTGGTCCCTGACAGTGTCTGTCTTGTTCCCAGTGCCAACAGCTGTCATTTATTCATTCTCTGTGCCCCCCAAACACACACACACACACACACACACACACACACACACACACACACACACACACACACACACACACACAGCCATCATCTCACTTCTCATGCACCACTTCCTAATTCCCCTTAGACTTGGCCCCAAATGATCTGCGGCCTTGTGCGTCCTTTCGTGTGTGTGCATGTGCGTGTGTGTGGCAGGGGGGCTGCTTAGAGTCCAAAGGGCTGAGGTCATCTGTGCAAACATTTCACAGAAACTACAGAGAAGTTAGTGAATGATTGCGTGCAAACACACACACAAGCATTTTGCCATGCCGGTTGTGGTTGGCAGGCCACATGGGCAACAGCTAATTAGAAAGATGAAGCGCTCATCAGTCATTGGCTGATCTCAGAACCGCACGCAGGGTTTTGGTGAACACACAAATTTACAAAAAAAACTCAAACATGACCACACATGCGCACACACACCCACATACATACGCACACATGCACATACACACGTAATCAGTTTTTTAGGGAACCCTGACCAAGCTGTGCTGTAATTACATGTTAATAATATACCAATTACAGGTCTGGATTTCACAACGTGACATCACAACTGTTCCCTAATCTGACCAATTAGTAACCATGGAAACCTGCACTGCTGGCAGCTGACAGACCATAATCACTATCAGACTGTGGGAATCTTCGTCTGTTTGTGTGTGTGGTGGACAAATGAGCCAATTGACCAGTCAACACTTAGATTAAACACGAATGATTAACATTCTGAGTCATCTTCTTATGTAGAACACAAACCAGCCAATAATCTTTTTTTTCTCTGTTTAGAGGGCATTAAAGAGAGCCATCTCAGTCATGTTAATTCTAGTGTAGTGAAGTTTAACCCAAGTCATGATGAGAAAATAATGCAGCAGCAAAACTACTAAAATAAACTGTGCAGGAGTGGAAAGATTCACCGCTTGTCCGGTCTTTAATGATTAATGATAAATATAAAAGAAGTTATATATAGGACTGAAACCACAGATAATCTTTTTTTTTTTCTTGCCCTATTCACAAGTGAATCTTGAAATAAGTCATTTAATAATGTGTATTGAGCAGTTGTAAGGAAGCTAAATGTCTTAAATGTCTAAATTCTGTAATTTCTCACTACAGTGTCTTATTCAAACTGATGTGATTGACCAGATTGGTGTGTCATCTTTTCTGCTAAGATAAATAACAGGGGGGTGGGCTGGTGATTCACAGCCATTAATGCCATGCTTTATTCATGAGCCACACACAGCACATAGACCTGTCTCTGCCAGTCTCTGTGGTAAATGAACATTATAATGACAGCTGTCTGCTACCTGACTGATTTTATTTGGTCCAGTTCAATAGATGAAGCATGGCGAGGGGCTCAAACTCGAGGCCCGTTTGACACATTAATTAAAATCAGTGTCAGATTCAGCAGGTGTGTGAAGGTGGCTCAGGCACGGAGATGACTGCTCTAACCCTTGGCTCTGATTTTAGAGGAAGCTTCCAATTTGCCTCAAGATCTGCTAAAGTATTGATGAGGTCAGACGCTGGTGGTGATGACAGTGAAATCTCAGAGTATCAATTATTGATGAAATCATTAGCATGTCAGCTGCAGACCGGGGCAGCGTGTGAGTGTATGCACTGTATGCTCTCTGCAGGGGTTCAAGTAATGCTTATTCAGACAGCCAGACAAGCCAAGACAATATTGTCTCATGTCAGCGCCGATTGATCAAACTTTGGGACAGCTTAAGCAACATCAATGCAGTGTTTTTGGAGTGCTGAAACTGACAAAAGATTAGGAAGTGCTTACTCTTAACTGACAGTCAGAGGAGGTTTTATGACCTCCCTGCTCTACCCCTTGAGATGCTCTGGGAAACTTAGTCCAGCTACTGTATTTACACTGGACCTGCGTTGGTTGGCTGAGTCTGTGGCTTCCAGAGCGCTTAGCTGCCTCAGAGAGTTGTTAGTACTATTTGTGTAATAGTAACCCTCAAGTGCCTGGTAGGGCTTGAGAGCTATTAGCGCTGTTATTGTCTTTGATATAGTGCACACACACACACACACACACACACACACACATACACACAGGGCTGAGACAAGACAGATGCTCATTTAGAGGAGACAAAGAGGCTCAAATGATTTACCTCTGTTCAATGCTTGACCTTTGTTCAAATGCGTGTCAAAGCTCTTGGCACTTATAGTTAGATCTCAGGCAGTACCTCAGGGTAGAATTAGACTGCACAGGGCATGCTTTGTAGTGTTTACAACAGCTGCCACCAGAATATTGCAGTTTTTCTTGGCCTGGTTCACCAAACCAAAAGTCATTTACACATAGATTTTGTAGTGTTTTGCCAAATACACATGTAAGAATGATGCAAGGAACAGAAATGCTTGTTCCTCTCTGTTCAAATCATGAGAACTTTCCACTCTCTCTGTACTTAAGTGCCTGACTGGTTAAAGTACAAGCAGCCTGGTACGGCTGCCATGATCAACGTGGCCAAAATAGTTTCTCCATCTGCCACTGCTGCTGTTCCCCCCACTTGTGTGTATGAATGTGTGTGTTACTGTGCCTCTGTGTGTCTTGAGTGTGTGTGGTATGCTGTGGTTCCTTGCTGGCGCCAAATTTAGTCCCAGGCAGCGAATCCCGGTCTAACTGCTGCTCTGAAGTCCTACCAGCACCGAGCCAAACACTTCAACAGATGCCCCCGTGATCATGAAACACAACGGTGAGTATCGAAGCCTGTTCTAGATCACCTCGCAGCTGAGATGCTTCTACGCTGGAAAGCACATGCACCTAAAAACCTCAGACAGTTGGCCAAAAAATTTCCACCAACTTTCCTACAAGTTGCTTTCCAGGCCCCAAAAAAGACATGGAAGAAGATGAAAGGTGACACGAACAGAAAGACAAACACAGCAGCAGCGTAGGACAGGAGGCTAGCGAGGGAGTGAAGCACATTACAATGGGTGCAACAAAAATCACTGTTTTGAGTGCTGAAAACGGGTGTGGGAGGCTATGATGTCATGCTGCATGAGCTCCCAACAAATTAAGCTCATTCACTTTTTTTAATTTAAGCACTAAAAAGCAACACAGAAAAAATAGATACACCTGACATGCAGTGAACAATGTTTATTTTAGCTCTTGTCACCCTGGTTTGCATTTTGCCTCCCACCAGAGAGGCTAAGGTGGATGACTGCTAGCTAATTTGGTGAATATATAATGCAGAAAGACACACTAGATTTCAGCTATGGGGCCAACTTATGTTTCAGCTTCTGTTTAGGTTTATATGTATTGAACTCATAGGTGAAATTGGCATATGGTAATTGTCTGCTGCTCCACGTTTAAGTTTCATGTTTAGCACCTCTGCTGTTGCATTTCTGCCACACAAATTCATAAGCCAAAGTTCAATTAACTTTGTTATGGGCAGAGAGAGCTTCACAGAGAATGAGAGACAGAGAGAGAGCTAATGAAAGAGGCAGACTGCTACAGTTGCAGGAAGTCTGAGGTGCCAGGCGAGATGTTGTACTGAGTGACAGAAAGTGATGAAGAGTGGGGCGAAAGTCACTGACAGACAAACAGACAGCAAAAAACAAAACAAACAGACAGGAGGTCAAGAGAACACAAAGAGAAGAGCAGAGCAAAAACAGACGTTTTAAACACACTCTCACTTACCGCCAAGGCCTGCAGCCTCTCTTTGTGGAGCTGAGCCTCCTCACACGACATCCTGGGGG
>JBBMOE010000003.1:14451077-14720552 GCA_037975065.1 Chaetodon trifasciatus
GTATCCAGACGAGGTTCTTCCTCAGCAGTAATCCAACCAGAGAGAGGAGACAGTGGGAGAAGGAGCTCGCGCTGAGAGGAAGCAAAGATCTCTCATTCACTGGCCATGTGCCTCACACTCAGGCCGCTGCTCGCTTTCTCTCTCCCTCTGCCTCTATCACCCACTCTTTCTTTTGCGCTCCCGGTTTCTCCTCCCATTTGTCCCCTCCTTCCCTCCCTCTCTCTCTCTTTTTTAGGCATGAGCCATGTGTGATTAAACAGCTGGGAGGAGCAGCTGAGAGAGAGAGAGAGAGAGAGAGAGAGAGAGAGAGAGAGAGAGAGAGAAGGGGAAGGGGAGGGAGAGAGAAGTGATGGCATGAAGGTGGGGGGGGTGAGGAAGAGAAGGAGAGAAAAAGGGAAAGAGGAAGAGCAACATAAAACCGCTAGAGTAGGGAAAAGAAAGCAGAGGAGTAAATTTGTCATATTTCAAAGCTGAGAGGAGACAATGGGAAACGAAACAGTTTGAAGACTTTTCTCCAAAACTTTGCCCTTAAAGTTTTCTTATTTTAAATGTACTTAGGCTTACTTATCACTTAGATAAATCAGTAGATCAATAATCCTATTATAAAAAAAAACCCAAAAGCATTTATATGGAAGGTAGGGATAACTTATTTTTGGCATTTACGATAACAGCCGGTCAACTTTGTTACTATGGCAGTTTCATTCATCTGCTTATCATGGCTAAAACACAACAGTACATGTGTTTTGGACATAAATGAAGTAAAAAAGGCATTCTTCAACCACAAAAGCATCGTAATATCAGGAAATGATTCATTTAAACATGAACCCCCCCCCCCCCCCCAACTTCCAGGCCAGTTGATGCCACTGCATTATGATAAGACACCTCCCACCAGCTTAGCCTTCACCCGTATGTTATTTCAGGTTAAAGCACTGCTGCTGCTATTTGAGCCATTGCTGCAACTATGTGCTGTTTTTGCTGCTAACTACCAATCACAGGACACCACCGCTGAAAACAGACACACACTTTTCTCACGGTAGGGTTCATTCAGTGAGATTCTCTCACTTTCAGAAGAGAGATGAAGTGCTGCACAGCATGTTCCCATTGTTTTAAGCTATTCTGATCTTTTTTACAAAAAAAAAAAAAAAAAAAGCTTCTATGCTACCAGCCACCCCACACACAAACAGCCCTACAGCTGACTCTTCAGGATCTATTTCTGGTCACTCTGGTCATATGTTTATTCCAGCGCCTTTCAATATGACATCAGTCGAATATTTTAGAAAAACAGGAACAGGATCGAAAAAAGAGAAGGAACAAGATAATTGTGTCACTCCATGAACTGATGCATGCAGATGAACGTCAGTGGAACGTCTCTGGAAGAACAAACTGCAAAATCACCTCTTCAAAAGGCACAACACACCTTCATACACACACACTCTCTCATACACAGACAAAAGCAGAGCTTGTGTAAATGGGTCACTGTTACCTGTGTCCCAATTTTCGTTTCTCCCTATTCTAACTCTCGAGGTTCACCTGGGTTTCATCCATTCCTCTCCTGTCTCCTTTCTAACACCTTTTCCTTGATTTTCTTTTTTTCCTTCTTGTTCTCTCCTTCTTCTGCCACACTCCTGTCTTGTCTTCTACATGCATTTCTCCTTTCCCGGGTCCAACACTTTCCTCTCACTTCTCTTCTCCTCACTCCTTTCGTCCTTCCTTTCTTTCCTCCTACTTTCTTACATACCTCCCATGGAGGATCTCTGCCCTCCACTTCTTGTCATTTCTTTCCCTTTCAGTCCCATCTCCTTTTCAACTCTCACCCTCCATCCTTCTCTTCCTCCTCTCCTTTCTCTTTCCATCCCTCCTGACCCCCTGCTCTTCCTCTAAATCCCCATCCCTCCACTCATCCTCTCTTCCCATGCCCCCATTCCTCTTCATCTCCCACCTGTCCTTCCATCCATCAACTTCTTCCTCACACTTTTTTGCTCCTTCTCTCCCTCGATCCCTCCCGTCCTCCTCTCTCTCCTCTTTCTCCATCCCTCCTTCCACAAGCAGACATCCTTATAAGGAGAAACAGCAGCAGCAGTCCTGGCCGGCTCTTTAGGGAATACAGAAGCATGTAACACACACACACACACACACACACACACACACACACACACACACACACTGACATCACAGCCACTGCATTACTCCAAGAAAAATGTCTAATAAATAAGTGCAGCTGGAGAGTATCTGTCCTGTAAAGCCACTGGAGTTGCAAGACTTGAATAAATCAAAGATGACACTCATTCAGCCCTCAGCTATAGCTCCCTTGTTCGCATGTGAACTGTTAACCATTTAAGGGTCTCTGGGATTTTGATGTTTGGAGGTGTTAGGGGAGCTGTTAACAGTCAAATGACCCATATAGAGCGAAGGTGTGATTTCCAAACTAATGCACAAAGACAGGGATTCAGCAGCTTCATCAGTTCAGGGGTGCTGACATTATTGTTTGCTGCAATCCTCTAAAGCATATTCTATACGTTTGCAACAGGTGCTATTTAAAGAAAACCTCCTCTTCAATGTGTTAATATAAATTCCACAGTTTGTAATAATCTGATTTACAAGAGCTACGTACATTACATATACTCTTTTGTTGAATTGTTTGTCTTTATGACTCAAGATGGCTGTAATATTGTAACAAACCCTTTATATATGAGCTAAAAAAGTTATATATTATGAGAATTATGTCTTATTTTTCTAGACTATGAGTCTTCTTTACAATATATATGTTGTGAGGAGAATGTAGATTGTTGGGTTTTTCCATCTAAATTTTCCTTTCTTGCTCTCTTTTTGAAAAGATGACTTCATGTAGTACAACACTGCTTTTATGAATCTCGATTTCCTGATAAAATAAACAAGCACTACACTGTTCAAAGCTGCACTAATCAATAACAATGGGACAAATTACTATGTGTAGTGTGAAAAGTGTTGCAGTTCCCTTCAGCTCCAGGGAGCAATGTCAGTGTGTGCGTCTTTAAGCTTATTATTTTGCTTTTTACAGCCCACAACTTTACGGTTTTGGTTGTCTCCCTCCACTCTCAGCATTTGGTGCCAAGGCAGCTGTTTCAGTGAAAAGGCACTGACCATACACTATACACAACCTGCCCAGCACCAAACAGCAGAGTTATCGACTAGTTGGTGAACATGTGGAGCATCTAAAGCTAGATGTTTCCCTCAAGAGCAAGACCAAAACAGAGCTAATAGGAGGCTGAGCCTGCTTGATCATGGCAAAAATCATGATCACTTTTATTTTGGTCACTATTTAGATTACAATCATTTAACACAATTACTAACTGAAACATCAACAACAACAGTAACAATAATATACAAATACTTATTTCACATATGATGTGTATTATAATGTTGTTTTAGTGAGAAAGGATTGCTGAAATGTGACTCTCTGATGCTTTTTGGCCGCTCCAAGCACCAATACTGTAACAGCTCGGGCAGATCAGCAGCACAATTTCAACATCCTATAGGCTTGCTTGAGGTTCACCATTGAGATACTAAAATAAAAACTGTGCTGTTTAACCCTGGGACCCGCCCTCATTAAAACATGATGTCTTTAATGTGGGCACATGCAGGTTGTAGACCATGACCTGTTTGGGGTCTAAGTAACATATAGTTTATATTATGGAACAAGTTTCAGCTCTGCAGCTGTCTGACTTTACAGCCAGCAGCAGCTGAAGTCTTCTCTGAAAGTCTCTGTTTGACCTGGATTTACACCAATCACATCATTATGTTGGCTGCTCACACTGTCATTACAAATCATACCTCATACTTTAACATGATTCTACTTCTTCATAACATGTTACATTTTATTTTCCTTTCTGCTCCAGTTTGCCCCTCAACTTTTTAACTCTCTCCTTCCCCGCTATATTGTTACCACCCCCCCCCCCACCCCGCCCCACCTTCAATGCTTAATATTCTGGCGTCAGCTACATTAGCTGGTCGTCGTTGGAGACAACAGCATCATTGTTCGTCTGCATCGCCACGACGACGCAATGACCTCACTGCACAGCCAGCTCAGCCCCGCCCCCCCAATCCCAGCCCAGAGGTAATGGCCTCCAGATGTGGAACTAGAGGCAGGAAAACACACACACACACACATGCACGCATGCACGCACACACGCACAGAAATACAACAACAAGCCGGGGGAGTAGGAGGCTGAGGGAATGAGCAAATATGGACTAAGAAAATAAGTCAGAAAAAATGTGTGTGTGTGTGCGTGTGTGTGTTGCGTGTGTGTGTGTGTGTGTGTGTAATGTGTTATGTTAATGCAGCCATCTCAGCCATTTGCCTGCCTTTCCTGAGCTTACTTCCATATTTCAATTATCCTCGAACACACAAACAGATAGAACCCCACATCTGGTACACACTGGCCTCTGCTGCAGACAATGCGTGTGTGTGTGTGTGTGTGTGTGTGTGTGTGTGTGTGTGTGAGAGTGTGTGTGAGACAGAGAGATAATGGAGGGGGAGAGAAAAAGCAACCCAAACAGACATATTTCTGGCTTTGGGAGTGCCAGACCTGGATCTCATTCATATTTTATACATCACTGAGGAGGTCAAACTGTGTCTGTCCATTTGTCCGTCTGTCTGCATACACAGTTTAACTAAAAACTATTGAAAAGCATTCAAAAATCTCAAATTCTTCACCCCCACCCTCCTTACTTTCAACACCATTTCCCCTTAATTTGACATGGCTGAGGCCCTGAGCATTGCAGTCCCTGTCATCTCGAAGTATGTTTGTTTTTCCACTGCAAAATTGGTCTAATCTAACGAGTCTAGACGAGAAAAATTGTTGATGGCCAAGCTTTTGGAAGTCGGTGGCTTTCAGCAACTAATCAGATATCAGCTCTGCCTGGTTTTTCTAACCCATAGGACTGTAATAATTCAGTCGGGTGCAGCCACGCAAAGCCAGTTTGAATGTTTATTATACTGTAAACAATACAGGACCACTGACTTTCAAAGCTGATTGGAAGCTCTGAAGAAATGTTAGTATTGTCTTTCAATTACTGCAAACAACTTGATGAAAAGTAACACCAAAGCAGTGAACAATCCATGCTTTACCTCTAAAAAACTTAAACTAGCTCAGGATGGCTATATACTGCAGATGCAAGCGGAGTCTCTCATTCTGCCCACGAAGTTTCCCTCCGTTTCTTTTGTTCTCATTGGGATGAATTTATATTGAGAGAGAAGAATTCACATGCATCTCCATACATATCAGTGCCTGTATATGTGTGTCTGAATGCACTTACTAGACTTTTTTTATTCTAGTGGTAGCATTTAATCGTTTTTATCCTGAGAGGCGTTTTAGAGGAGAAGCAGATGTCTTGGGCTCCAGACAGTCAGATCTTCATCACCTCAGCGTGCTCTCTCTGCTCCCTCTTTGTCTGAATGCCATTATTTTTCTTCTGCTCTGTAGTTTGCACAGTCTCCTCTTGTCCACTGTTTACAATTCATGTTCTGGTGCTATAATTTTGATGGCGTGGAGATGGATAAGAAAAAAGCACAACAAGCAGCTTTTTTTTTTTTTGGAATGGATCATTCGAGTAAATGAGTATTGATTCTTACTTCTTTGTCTATCTGTCTGTATTTGTTTTACTCTGTAATGCCCTTTGAATTGCATTTGCATGAACTTGTGCTCAATGAATAAACATGTATTTGAGCTTGCTCCCAGGGTCATAAATACACAGCAGACCTTGCTGGCTTTGATGAAGGACTAACAGTTATTTTCATTTGCAATCAATCTGTGAATTACTTTTTGATTCACTGATTAATTATCTAGTCAGTGAACTGTACAACAAGCTCATCACAAATTCCTTGTTTTCTTAAGTGAATGAATGTCAATCAAAAATAAAAAAAACTATTTAACTACCAAAATACAAATATGATGGCCATTTTTGTGCTCTTTCTGGGCTGCTGGGTTGGTAAAACTGTGGATGCTCAATTCAACCCATCACGATTAAGACTCTCTTCCCTGAGTGTGCAAAAAATAGCAACAGAGAATGGGCCATCTGCCACTGTGGTGTCTGCACGCTACATGACCACAAATACTACCTCGTGTTTCTGCTGAATCAGTGGACAACCCAGAGCGAGCACGGTGTTTATGGTGATTGATAACGAGCCCACAGCACAGAGGAAAGCAGACAGGGCTCGGGAACGATAGAATGCGCTGGACAGAATCACGACAGCACTGTCGCATTTTTGCAATTAAAGCATTAACTATTGATGCACAAACGAAGCATGTCTGATTCACGCTTTACTGCACTCTCCCTGCCTGCTTCATGGGTGTGGCTCTCACAGAGGACCAAAAAAAAAATCACTCCACCTGTCACTCAAACTGCCTGCCTGTCTAAGACTCTGAGGTGACTCACAATGTAACAAGTTGGTTATCACTCAGACCAGCTAGCTGCTCAGTATCCCCTAATCTGCAGCAGCTACGGGTTTATAAGACTTTAAATTTGGACATGGGAAATGTTATATCATCTGTAATGTACATATGCAAACCAAATTTGCAAAAATAGGATGTTCAACTTGCACAAGCCCCTAGCTGCATGAGGTTAAGATGCACAGTGACATGTCTCTAGTCACCTCAGACCTAAAGGTGCAGTACTGTATATGTATGTAGTATATTAGAGAAATCAGCCCACCACAAACACCTCAACACTGAATTCCATTTTGTTGTTTAGCAGCCGCCGAAAGTAGCTTCAGCAGAACACAACACAATACACCCACAAAGCTTTGAATGTTTAAGAACAACTCCCACTCTCCTGTTCTCACTACAGTATCACTGTCACTGTTTCTCTCCACACCGATTCACACAGCAGCTGATCGCAGCACATTCAGGTGTGATGAAAGTGATTTTGCAGACTTTCCCTCTCATCTCAGTGACCCTCAGGAATAACCAGTGGACTGATGATTTCCAAAGCTGTCTTAACACTCCCATTTTCAGTATGTTGAGATTTAAAGGTCCAGTGTGTAGGATTTAGAGGCACTGAGCAGTGAGGTTGCAGATTGCAATCAACTGAACAACCCATGTCTCATAATGAGTCTTATTTTCAGGTGATTATACACAAGTTAAAACATAACTGTGAATACTGCATTACATTTCTGGTGATAGATCCCCCTAAATCCTGCACACTGGTCCTCAGGAGTGTCTTTGTACTTCTCTTTATTGGAGTTAAGGATAGCTTACCAAAGATACTGCTAAATGTATCTGTCAGTCCTCATACTTTTAGTTTATTTCATAGTTTCATGTATGGCTAGTATGGAAAAAAAAAAAAAAAAGTACAAATCCCACCTGTGTGCAGTCATTTTTCATTTGGCGTTTCAGGCATGTTGTTTGACACCTCAGACAAAAATACTGATTTGTAAATTCTATGACAATATGGCTATAAAATGTATTTCCATAACACTTAGGATGTAATGAATGTCACTGATTTTTGTGAAAAACACAGGGGTATTTTTCTTACTTTCCTCTTTTCTTTCATACCTTATAAACATGAAAAAAATCTATTTTTGTGTGCAGAAGCAGCTGACAGGTCAGACTGATTTGAAAATCTGCTGATGTTGCACATCCCCAGTACTTGTGGGACACATCAAAGACTTGACAGTCAGCACCTGAACAGCCATCCAGTGTTGTGTGAGCACATGCTGGTGATTTTATGACTTGCTGGTGTATTAGTCATGAGGGCAAATGTAAGTTTTAAGTCTTTCTTAGGTTGATTTTCATTTTCAGATACAGACAGACAAACCACACACAGGAGGACGGCGTCTGCAGCATGGCGGACGGTGCTGACACACAGAGGCTGGACCAAGCCTGCAGCCTGCCTCTACATTGACTATGCTAAACCATGCCACATTACACACATACACACACTTTGTTACACAATCACACATACTGTATCCGAGGACAGACACAGTGAGAGGTTGAATAAGATAAAGATGAAGGAGTGCAGGACAGATTTTTTTAAAAAGACACCAAGTAGACTCAGAGAAAGACAGTGACAGAAAGAGGAGAATAGAGCATGAGACCAAAGGCGTGGAGGATGATGTGCAGTGAGGTGAGAGGTTTGCAGAGACAGTGTGAGGGTCAGTGAAGAAAAGAGAGGCAGAGAGGGAGGAGTGGACACGGTGTGCAGCGTGTCTCCTCGCCAGTCATGACTGAGCAGCAGCCTCACCATGACGGAGCTCCCGTTCCCATGACAACCTAGCCTGTCAGATGGAAGGGAGAGAGGTGGAGGGATGCAGGCAAGGAGAGGAGAGATGGAGGGAAAGATAGCCAGAGAATGTAAAGATCATCTACTCACGGTGCCGTTGCTGTGCCGTTCCTCTGCAAAGGTGTGTCTGACATGGCTGCAGCACCCTTCCCTTCTCTTCTTCCTTGCCCTCCTCTCCTTCTCCTGTCCTCCCCGGTGTCCTTTTGACAGAGTTGTGTCCTCCTCTTCTCTCTCGCTCTTTCTTCCTCCTGTCCTCCTGCTCCCTCCTCCCTCCTCCTCCTCCTCCTTCTTATCCTCTCCTCCTCCTCCTTCTTTCCTCCTGTCTTTTCGGTGTGTGCGCTCGTCACGCCAGGATGTGTCAGAGCAGCTGCTGCTGCTGCCGCTCCTGCATCGCCCCGCTCTGCCAGCAGGAGGGGATGGGTGTAAGCATGTTTGTGTGTGTGTGTGTGTGTGTGTGTGTGTGTGTGTGTGTGTGTGTGTGTGTTTGACAGAGAGACAGAAAAAGATAGAGATAGAGAAAGAGTGGTCACTTGTGTGTTTGTATAAATGTGTAGGAGATGCTGTCAATGAGAGAGAATCAGGTAAAAAGAGTGTGATAGATGAGGGAGAGAAAGAGGATGAGATGGGAGAGCGGGATGGAGAGCAGGGGATGGCAAAGAGACAGCAGAGAGATGGAGAGAAGGAGAGCCTTAGGGGAGTGAGTTACAGTATAATGAAAGGAGTGGCCAACCTGCCTTATCCCGGCTGCTACCCTGAGAGCAACCTTTCTCCATTGAGACTGAGGCGAGATTCATTTAAAGGGGCAGATAGGATGCCCATAAACCCCACCATTGTTAAAAAGGAAATAAGTACATCTTCCATAAGCAGGCTCCAGTGTCCTGCAAACCTAATGGGATCAGCCTTAAGTGTGGTTGTATGGATGAACAAGGCTAGATTAGACTGAGCAGGATGTGTCAGCAGTAAGAGAAGTCAGAACATTGATGTGTGGTGTTTCTAAGAAATTTGAGACAAATAAAACCAAAACAAATATTTCATAATCCCGACTCGACCGTGACAACTAGTTTTCAAGATTCTCTTGTCTGTGAGAATTAGGGCATGTCACCGTGGACACACGTTATCTTATGGTGGGGCTGCAGTTCAGGACTCAAATCCTCCACATGCAGACGAGTTGGAGCTGTCATGTTGATGTCAAACAATGCCTGATTTTTACAGCTGGATCCAGATGAATCTGAACATCCTTGAAGAGAGTTCAAAATCCCTCCTTCCTTCTTGTTGCAGGTTGTTTGCAGGTTCCTCCTGTAGTTTGATCTGCAAACTACAGGATCTCATTCAGTTTTATTCCAGCCAGGTTGAGCGCAATCAGAAAAGTCCAAGACAAGTCTGAGCACCATTAAGAGGAGGGACTATAGTACAAAACCATCAGCAATCTTGAAAATCAGCGGCCACAACCAAATATGCTGTAACGCTTATGACAATCTGTATCTGCAATATGCTGCAGTTTGAGCTGGCAGATTAAATAATGCTTGTCATCAAACCTGATGGTGAATAATTTGGGTAGGGTGTTAGAAGACTGCTATTTTGTACGCTGCATAACGGGGCTACAGAGGATAATCATTTGGGGATTGGGGACAGTCCAGAAAATCATGAGAGCAGAGACAAAAAGGAACCAGTTTAATCTCGGAAACACAGACTTTCACAGACTTTCCCCTCTGATGCTCCGCTGGATGAGAATCCAGTTGTGACTGTCAGCGCGCTGCAGTGAGAACAGTTTAGTCTATGGGGCTCGCCTCAGATGTTTATCCAAACAATTAGCTCGGCAGGCTTTTTATTGGGTCTACAACCTGCTGGCTGCGTACTTCGCAGCAGTGACTGGAGGGCAGAGGGAAAAGCGAGATCTCTTCCTGTCCTTCATCCATCATTCTGCCCTCACTGCCTTCCCCTACTCCTCCCTCCCTCCTTATCTTTTATATCACTATTACGTCTTCCATCTATATTTCCAATATTGCCATTTTTCCATCTTATTGTTTGTCTAGGTGGCTTCTTTCCCCTCCCTCTCACTTTCTCTATCCCTTGCTTTGCTTTCCTCTGTTCCTCTTTTTCTCCCTCTCTTTCCTCTCCTTCTCCATTTCTTCTCTTCTATCGTCTCCCCCTTTTTTCCCTATAGAGCACATGTTGTCCTACACATCTGAGCATGAATTACAGATTTGTTTGACAGATTAATGACACATTATTTTTGAAGCAAGATGGAAGAAGGATGAAAATGGAGGCACAGAAATGTAGGAGCAGTGCAGAGGGAACAGAGTTTCCATAGTGTAAGACACAGAAGAAGCCAAATGAGCTGGAGAGGAGGAAAAGAAGGACGGCACAACACTGCCAGCAAACACAGCTGAATTTCTCAGCTTTTAGTTGACAGCATGTCATTCCCAGGCTCAAAGGATAAAGCGAAGGTCACATCTCTTAAAGTGGAGACATTTCACATTCCAGGCTGTCGCACATTTCAATTTTTAACACTTGAAGAGTCTGTTTCTTCCGAGCTTATCTGCCTTCCCTCTCTTTCCTATCCTGACAGCTCATGTTGAGCCCACGGTTATCATATTGTGTGGTATGCCAGCTATTCTGAGGCTGCTCTTCAGGTTTGGGCAGCGACCTTAAATGGACATCACACATGCACTCTCACACACAGACACACACTCACTCCCCCACTTCCTCCCACCCTGCCGGCTGTGTGTTATGAGTGTTGTTAGTGTGTTTTCCATCAGCCATTACTGCTGAGTGTGGGCAACCTGTTGCACACAGTGACATGGTTAAAGTGTAGATTCAATTAGCTACTCATGTGCAGCTTAATTAATGCATCATTGTCCCAGATTGTGGGGTAAAATGAATGAAGTTTTAATTTATTGGGCAAATTGGTGAGCAGTACAATTAAGTAATGTTTAAGATTGCTATGTAATATCATGTATTGTACCTCACAAAACTGCAGGCTTGTAGTCTGTCATAGTGTACTTTGTGATCCAGTGTGCGTATGCTGCCATCTTGTGGATTTGTAAAGCCATTTGAAAATATCTGACTGAAATGAGCATTCGCGGTACTGCTAACAGAGATGTGATGCAGACAGCAGTGCCACAGCTGAATGTCTGTAGGATCACTGATGAAGTTATTACACATATCAGCTGGGATTCCTGCAGAATTATGAAACATGTCCAACATACTCATCTATAACTTGATTATATTAAATTCTGTGTTCTGTTTGTTTATTTAACATTCTGCTGGGATTCTAAAATCGTGTACATGTGAAATAATGCAGGTCAAGCTTAACAAACGTCTGCCATAGCAGTAAGCGGCACCATAATGCTGGAAATAACAGAGTGACTGCACCGCCACAGGATATCCAGTAGAGGGCACTGCTTGTCAGATTTCAAATGCACAGACAACACGCGCCAGGCTTTGGAAGAGTACTGCAACTTAATGCCATGATCTCTATCGTCTCTTTTTCTTAATTCTACTTATTTTGTGAATGCATATCCTCACTGATGGCATAGCTAAGAGTGTAGTTATATTTAGAAGCTATAAGAAAGGGAATATCAGTGAACTGAGAGCAGAGAGAATTATCACTGGTTGAAAAGTATTCTCTTTAAAAACATGTTAATGAAAAATATACACCCTTCAATGATGCTCACAACTCCTCAGTTTTCCCCTGAAAATTAATGTCCTGAGTCTTATTTGAGGTTCTGTTAATTTTGCAAGATGATTATGCTCTTAGAGCAATACTGCCAGGTCAGATTCTTGTAATGTTTAGTTAGATAGAGAGACTGACAGATACATTTACATTTTAAAAAATAGACAGAGAGCAAGCTGGCAATGCTTTACACTCCAGTGGGTTTTGGTCGTTGATCCAGAAGGTCTGTCAGCTTAGATAAACCAGTGACACCACAGGAACCACAACTGGGATTTACTCTGGATCACTTTTGAAGTGTCAAACTGTTTCACGACAGCACATATCTGACATCCTCATACATGGGGGACAAAAAAGGCTTAAAATAAATCAGAAATACACTTTAACCTTTAACATAACATACACTGGTTTTTTTTTTTTTTTTTTTTACAACACAACAAATTGAATATTACATCATTTTTTCAGGTCATTCAACCCAGAGAGCAAGAAATATCTTTTCCTCTTCTTCACTGACAGAAACAAGCAAGCACAGATATATTAAATACATAAATAGAATAACAATAAATGCACATATACTTTGTATGTCAAATAGGACGAGCAAATAATGTTTTACACAGCATATTACATTTTTGGAGTCAGGGTTGTACAAATTGTCACTATATCACTGTAATAATTGTTAATATGTAGGTTGACATGGAGACAATCCAATGCTAAAGTTGCACTAAATGTAACAGTACTGTGCCCGATACATTTACATAACACCTCACAAAGCAAAAGCTAGTAAATAAAATGTATTTATTTGAACTCCTCCAGTGTGGGATTGTTTTCAACAAAGCTGTGTATACATACATATACTAAACTTTGATACAGCCAGCTAGAAGTGCGGCTGTATGACCCACTTCAGATGTGCAAATACGTGTGTTTGCCACAATGGCAGTGATAAACAATTCATCAGCATCCTGGGCAGGATTTGGGTGATGATGAAGGATGATGACAGTCCTCTTGTCAGTACAAAGTTATTAAGACAAATGAAATATTAAACAAAAGAGCTCCATTCTCTGCTGCTGCAGGGACAGCAGCAGGTGAACTGCGATTTTACGGCGTCTGATAAAATGATATCAAGCAACATAAAGTGTAAGAGGTTTGTCAGGTTATAGTATTTCTTAGCTGTTGGCTGTAACTTTCCTTGATCTGAATAAAATGGCATGTTTTCAGTTTGAACAGTTCTGGAAGAGGTTCATTAATCCCACACAATTTCCTACCCACGTATGACCCATATCGTCCTGCAGATAACAGTCAAAAATTCTACATGCCTATCAAGATATTCATGCACTGTTATGAGCTGTAATATCAACAACTGCAACACGACCGTGGTCCACCTTCCCTGGTATTGCTGTAGTGCAACCGTATCCCACAGCTATAGATTGTAAGCCCTGTCTTTGTTCAAGATCTGTCTTTGCTGTCTGATGCAGATGGCCTCCTTGATCTTTCTCTGGCTGTCCACTGACTCCAGGTCAGTTTTTGTCAGTCATGTTTTCCCAAGGAACCTCCATGCTCAAATCTAAAAATATGTGATCCGGCTGCAGACTCAACAAAAACTGCAGTGAATTCTGTCCTCCTGGATAGAAGCTATAGGGGAGTGACGGTAAGGGACGTGAGCAAATTTAGCCGTTTTGCATGTAGCTTGTTTTGTATGTCAATACACAAAGGGATGTCTAGAAATTTACTAATTATTCAGTGCGAGTCATTAGCAAGATTTCCTTATTTGAAAATTCAATCATTTCTTGAATGCACTAACATGTCATTAGTTTCTGCTTACAACATTCACACTGTGATATCATAACAGTGGATCAAAAAACATTAAATTTTTCCATCTGATAGCAGGGATAGGCCACACAGTTACAGAATCAAGCTTCACTGTATATCTGCCATGGCTAGTTTAAATGATTTCTGTCATGGTTCGAGAGTTTCAAGAGGTGGTGAGTTAAAAATGTCATTTGAACCGCCCTCCAGAGGTCACAGGTTCAGCGTCTGGCTGATATGCACAATTGATTCTCGACGATGTTTTCCAAAACGAAAGCTTGGACCAAACTGAGCATGTGTGCTTGGCCTGGCTTTGCGAGGCTGAGGTGGGGTGAGGTGCAGTGCAAGGTTGTATTAGTCATCATCAGCATCCAGCTGAGTTCAACATTTTTCCACATATGGACAGTGTGAATAAAACATCAGAGAGGAGAGCGTTAATTTTTCATTCCAGTCCATTGACTGGCCAGCCTGCGTCAGTAGACACACAAAGACCATGCTAATAGCCGTTCACAGTGCTGGGGTGGTGTGTGTATATGTGTGGGAGAGAGAGGGCAATATTATAGAGCCCTCTGTACAAGACGGAATAGTTGGAAAAGCCCTCTTAGCATTTGACTGGGAAATCCCAAGCAGTAGTTTGGAGGAGGGGGAGGCGTGTGGGAATCATTTTGGGGAGAACCCTGTGCTCAAAGGGTGGAGGGGCGGTGCTGCGAGTGCGCACACAATGTAGCAATGTAACAATGAGGACTAAATGTATGTTTTTTGGTGTTTGGTCTATTCAGAATTCTGATTTCTGCTCGGGTGTGTACAGTATGTGCGTCCTGGTATGCATGCATGTGTGTGCATGTGCATGTGTGTGCACAGCTGTGGCACGCAAAAGAAGGCCAGGGCCCCCGAGACAAACGTGGCCGCTTACTCACTCGGTTGCCATGGTGACGGGGAGATGGGAAAGGCTCTGTCGGAATTGCCATTAAAATGGAGAGTAGCACACCACTGCATGCCTGCGTGCGCGCGCACACACACACACACACACACACACACACAAATTTGTGTTAACATCACTTTTGGGGACGCTACATAGACTCACATTCATTTTTTGAAGACTGACCATAACCATGACCACTACACACCGAACCCTAAACCTACCCCTAACCTTAACCCGAGTCCTCACCCTAAAATGATTTACATTATGAGTGTTTGCATTTTGTCCCTATAAAGACTGCAAGTCTCCACAAGGTGACCGTTTAACAGATGTCCCCACAATGTGAGTTATGCACACACACACACACACACATACACACAGTGTATTCGCATGAACACAAAACAAGTGTACACACACACACACACCAACATGAGCATGCACACACATGCACAGAGTTGTAGCATTGTTGTGGTGTTTATCAAATGAGGGATGTGATTGGTGTGCTGAAACGTGCAACTCAGCCACATCAATATCAAAATTAACAGCTCCTAAGTCCCCCGGGCACAGGTGTGTGTGTGTGTGTGTGTAAGAATGGGGCAATATTAGAGTAGTGCTGTGGAAGAGAATAGCTGGACCCAGCAGGATACTTATACAGAGAGTGAGCATCTTGTCTCTCTCTTTGTGTGTGTGTGCTATTGTATTTTACTTGCATTCATTTCTTGAAAGTGAGCCCATTTTTGGAAAGTGATATGTTTTTAAAGAGCTATTTTAGGGTTACGGCTTGGTTTTAGCTTGAGGAATTAGCTTTCCATTCTTATATGGCACACCTTGGCAGTGATTACTATTATTGGTACTAGCAGGCTGATTAACTGGACATGCTAACATTGCAGTTTACACTGGTGCAGGAAAAATGCATGGTTTGACTTGTTCCCTACACTTCTGCTCTTTTGTTTTTGGGGAGGGTTTTTAAAACAGACTACATAGAGGCCCTTACACAACACTTGAACAAATGCAGTACCACCTGAACAAGGAGATTGCCTTTACTGACTTTAATCACAGATATAGCCACACAGTTTAAAGTTCAACTAGGTAAGAGTCTTTCAGAATATTAGCGGTTGCAAAGCATCAACTGAGCGGGGGGAAACTCGCACAGGTCAGTTCTTTGAAGCAGATTCTTTAGAAATGTTTGGTGAATCCACCAAACAATCAAAGGAAAACAAAGAGCCAAGAAATGCAGGGCAAGACTCGTGGTCAGAGACAGAAGGCGAAGGTATTTACTGGGGAACAGGAGAACAGACATAATCAAAAGCAGGCAGGTGCAACAACAAGGAGTCAGTCAAAAGGTAAATGCTAGAGAGTCTTGCATGAAAGCAAAGAACAATCGAGCAAAGAGTGAGTGTGGCAGAGCAGCTTAAATACTTGGCTGATTGGTAATGAGAATTAGGTGAGGATCAGGTGAGTGGGCAGGTGGGCGTGGCTGGCAGGGGGAGTGACAGTGGAAAAGTACTGGCTGAGCAGCTGGGCAGATGGTAAGGAAATGGCAGCAGGTAAGAGACTGAAAGCACTGTGACACATCCCAAAGCTTGACAGGCACTGCTGCAGCTAGTTATGGATGCAAACTGATGATTGGACAATCACTTTTCAGAGGAGGGTGAAGCAAAGGGTTAATGCTACTCCTTTGCAATGAGACAAACCAGCTGAGTTGGCTATAACTGAGTGGAAGAACTGATTTTTCACTTCATCACCTCATTGATGAGAACGCTTCCCAATATCCCAAAGCTTGAATCAATACGTGGGAACTGCAGATCAGAACTGCAGGTCACATTTGTGACAAAGTCATTAAAAGCATGAGTGCAATAATTGGGTTGGGATGTTTCAACCAGTCTTTAATGTATTCATACTGCACAGTAAGCTGACGTGCTCTTATGCATTATCCTGCTGATTTACATTGGTGGTTTTGTGTGTCTGACAGTGGAGGAATGGCCCTGTGCTGGAATCCTTATGCCGTGAATACAGTGACTTTGTGACTTTATAGCCTTAGTGAGGGTAATCAGTCCACACACCCATCGTAAAGAAAGGTTAAACTAAATGTTACAGAAAACCTCAGGGGTAAACGCTTGATTCCCAGCAGACGTTCATGATTGTTCACTAAAATAGAAAAGGCATTCAAGCAAAGTGATTTGTAATAAAATTGCTTTGAAGATGGCTGCATGCGATGATGAGTTGCTTGACAATACTGAGAGTTTGTATGTGAGATTGCTACTCATGTACGTATGTGCATATACTGCGACTCTGTTTCTCTCTCTGTCTTTGTGTGTGTTTTTCAGATGGCTGACCAGACTTGTGTGTTAGTCCTAATAGATTCATGTTGTTGCCCAAGGCCACAGCTGCAAAAATACAGTTTCACAATACTGCCGCTTTGCTGCCTGCATAATCCCTTTTTTCAGTCTCTGGATCCCCCTGCCTTCATATCTAGTTTTTTTTCATCCTCTTTTCTTTCTTCTTAGATTCTCTCTCCCTAATTTAGGCTGCGCCTCCCACTCTTCTCTCTTGTTGTCATAAATTTTTACAGACAAGGAAAATGTCTTTGTTTCCTGCCTCCCTTTACTTCCAGTGTCTTTCAAATAAGATCACTTCTTTTTTTAAGCCTACATATTTAACATCCATTGTTTGTCATTCAACACCTTTTCAACAGTATTTGTCTAATTTGTAATGATTTGACCTCAAAAGGCCTTTATGTCAATTGTTTGCATTAGAGACAGTCTCACCAAAAGCTCATTTAATGAGATTTCTGCAAAGCTGTGCTCCTCTTCATCATTAGTGTGACATCATTAGTACTGTGTTTATCTCATTATTGGACTCAGTTGACTTGGATTCAGAACGTCACAAACCTACTCGTTGTTTTAACCATGCTCTCGACCATGTTCTGACATATGGCATCAAAATTGAATAAGGGTTTCCTTTCTAGACTTCATGACTTGTTCGTCCCAGTTTCGTTCATCTACTTCTGTGTGTTCCTGTTTAATTTCCTGTAAAGTAAGGTTTCTAATAATTCCTTAAACTACTTACAAGTATAGCAAGTTGTCTCTGGTTGCTTTGGGAAAAGTGGCGAACATCAAGGACGAGGAGGAGGCTGTAATTAACGCAGTGCAGTGTCCTTCTGCTGTACGGCTCATCTTCAAAGGACCGCAGAAAAACAAAGAAATTTTAGAGAAAGCTTGGCACAGCATTAGCTTGGCTGCATGTTTGCCAGGTTTATTTTTGATTGGATTAATGCTGTTTTACTTTGACAGATCCTTATCTAGCCTTAAATGAAAGGCTTTTTTGTGTTTCAAAAGGGTCAAAGTGTGTGTGGAACAGTCACAAAAATAAAGACTGACACAAAAGCAGTAAGTCACATGCACACTGCCAGTCATCCCAATTCATGGACAAGACTGCAAGCATGTTTAAAGGGAGCAGACAAAGCAGAGAAGGCATATTGTCATGTTTATCTTGATGCACAGTGACGTCACAGTCACAATAAAGCAATATGGCACAATCCAAGAATCAAGCTAGTGAGTTAAGCTAACAATTTTATGAACATTGTTCACTGATCTGAACTTTGAAGCTGTTCATTATGAACTAAAACAGGAATCAGTGTGTGCATTCATAAGATTGGCATCCACCTTCCCTCTCCCGGAGGTGGTGGTGGCAACTGCTCACTGACTAAATGTACCAAAGTCTGATTTCCCCCAAGCTATCCATCGAAATCACCTTCACTGCAGGCTATGCAATCTCTGAATCACATTTTTCATCTTAAACACCCTGTTTAAATATTCACTCTGTTTACCAGGTTACCAGGAGAGACGGTGAGTCACATTGACCATAGCTTGCTGATTGGCCCTGATTGGTCTTGTCGGTCAATTGTGTGGATGATTTCCAGACTGAAATCTTCCAGAGAAACATTAATTTAGAAGATGTAATATATATCTCTGGATGGATTCATTTCAGTGGCATCAATGGAACAGCGATGTCCAGCCGTGCATATTATGTTACGACCCTCTCACATTCTGGTAATGTAATTACTTCAGTGTTGACATTTACAATGTCAGCAGCGTCGCTTCAGTGTGAGCATGATCTAAGACAAAAAAATTACTGCTGCAATCAAACATTATGTTCATATCAGTTCACTGCTTTTACGATGACAAAATCCTTTTTAGTGATACATCAGTGACCTTTGCAGCATCATGGCTTATGAAAATCTAACCTGGAAAGATATTCCATTCTGTTCTGTGAGACACGACTCTTACAGCATGGAAGATGTTTGTGCACAGACGGGTGGCCGGTACATTTGCATCACATTTGTACTTGTGCTGTGTTCACTGGCCTGTGAGACAGCGTTTGGGGAGGAGAGGTGACAAAACATGAGGGAAAGGGAAGGGAAGGAAAGGTTGTAGATGCCTAAAGAGAGAGGAGAGAAAGAAACAAAAGATTGTGTGCTGTATTATTTATCTCCCGCAGATGTAAGTCTACATTATTTATCCTCATGGGCAGCACATTTCTTCTATGGCCGGAAATAAATTACGTTCTTGGTGTGGAGGATATTTTTTTTTTTTAATTCTTTATTTTTTATCACAGTTCAGATCTTCTACATGGGACTTACGCCCATTGTGTGCACTTACAATGCAATATTCAATCAAATGTATTTCTGTTTGGGCACTTGGACAGTGCCCTGAGCAAACTCCAGTACTAATGTGTTTGCTTCTCTGTGCCCTCTGTGTGTGTGTGTGTGTGTGTGTGTGTGTGTGTGTGTGTGTGTGTGTGTGTGTGTGTGTGTGTGTGTGTGTGTGTGTGTGTGAGTCACACTGCTTCTGCAAGCTTTCAGTCCTCTGAATCTCTAATGGAGATGAATGCTGCCTCCTCCACCTCCAACAACACTGATTTAATCACACAAATAGGCAACCAAACTCACCTTTGTATGCATGTGTGTCCACAGTTTGTGTGTGTGAGTGTGTGTGTGTGTGTGTGTGTGTGTGTGTGTGTAACCCTCTGTCATCTTTTAGGTCAGACCACAAGGTACAGCGTTCTGAGCGAGCACCCTCAGGCCTGTGTATGAAATTGCACTAAAGTGTGTGAGAGTGTGGGTGTCTATACGTGTCACAGTGGGTGTGTGTATTCCCTTACTTCTCAGGACAGCGTCCTCACAAGGTTGGACGACCTGAGAGAAATCAGGACACCCTGCCACTCCTCACATTTTTTAAGGAGTTATTTTTGGGCCAGACTGCGGGTTTACGGATGGGATTAGAATTATGATGAATTTGCCTGAGGTTAGGTGAAGGATAGAACGTGAGTTTATTAAGAAGAGAAGGTTACAGCAGATTTAGGATTTGGGTTTTAAATTAAGATATAAATTATTGAGGCTAAGATTAACTTTCAGCCTGAAGTGCTGCAGTGGAGTGTTACAGTTCAGGGAATGACTTCAGTCAGAGAAAGTCCTCCAGAGGTTTTTATTCATGTGTGTCAGTCACTGTAACTCAAAGGGGCATAGCTTAATTGGCATTGCCATGGCAGCCATTTAAAGTCCTCTTCCAGTGACGTCACAACCACATTCATGCTCCCCCGGCTTCTGTGAAAACATCCGCTCCCATTCAGTTCAAAGCGTTCACCTCAAGAAGTGACGTCTGATCATGTTCACCGCTCACAGAGCAGAAGTCAGGGAGGTTTAGATCCGCAAAAGGAAAGCAGGGTTTTGTGGACAATGTTCACTGAGCAGGAGTTATTTTTTACATTTTAATGTGATTTTAAACCCGAGTGACTTAATGGTCATTAAGTACAAAAAGTCTATATTTGCTTCTTTAGTGGTGCGGTGAGGAAAGCCCTATCTCACTGAAGCTTCAGCATCTGTTTGGGTCATCGACTCTTAATGTGCGGCATGCTCATTTTGATAGATATGAAAACTAGGCCACTCTGTTTTGCCAAGCTTTAGAGTCATTGTGCAGAAATTGTATAACACTCGAGAATGAAGAGACAGGGCTCCTGTTTCTTTCTTTTCTGTGTGAATTATTTTTTTGTTTTCTAAATCTGTATTAAATGTGTTTAGTTAATGTGGTATCGGCACTAAAAACTGGCATGCGTGGTGCAAAATGTGCTGTGTTCTTTTCAAGGAAAGTGGAAGGTCCTGGCCCACTTTGAGCACTAAGCACCTTCCAAGGACTGCAATGAAAGAAGCTGTGATCTAGACTGCACCTTCTCTTAAATCGAATCCATCCTGTGCTTTGGATGAAGTTCAAGTGTAGCAACCAGAGGACAGTTTAAAGGACAGATTTAAAATTTTTCTACCTCCATACTTCCAAATGTGGAGGAGCTGTTTGAAAAGTTACACACAAACTAACAAGACTCTGAAGCAAAACTTTTAGTTTGATTGTATTTGTCTCTTGATATCTTCTTCACTGCAACACTCTGGAGGACTTGGTTCTTGTGGGAAACCCCCCTCCACTGTCTTTAAAAACAACAAGAGAGATGGAGGTGGAGAACGGGAGAGATACAGGGGACAACCTGAGAAATGGCGAGACACTGAAATGGAGAGAAACTGACAAATGAAGAGAGATGTAGAAACAGAGGCAACAACAACAGAGTGGATTTTCCACCGGCTGTGTTTATGATCAAACAGATAAAGCAGGACAGAAAAATACCACAGAAAGGGTGTGATGATTTATGGCTGATGCAGATGAAAAGCTCCTGCTGCCTCTGCAGCGCTGGGCTTTTGTCTTGCCTCACTAATCCTCCCAGCACCCCCTTCTCCCTCTTCCTTAAGCCCACATCCTCCCGGAACGTCCCCAGTTTGTGTTTTCCCATCATCTCTCTCACTCTCCTCACACATCTCCCTGCTTCTTTTCTCCATCAAATGCACCAGACTTTCTGTTCTGCCCGTCACTCCCCTTTAACCCCTCCTCTGGGATTTTTCCCACTCATTTAAACATCTCCTTCTCCCAGATCGCCCCCCCATCTCGCACATCAATCCTGCTCTCTGCACCCTTTCGCTTCCCAGCCGTGACCCACCCCCCTCCTCTCCCTGTGATCCTGTTAAAGCTTCATGTCAGCGTCAGTGTCGGTTCACACAGCGGTGCACCACAAATTAAGCCGGACAGCCCTTGTGCGAGTCTGGGAGTTAGAAGCAGACAGAGTCTAGGTCAACACCAGCATCTGTCCTGCATGGCCAATTGGGGGGGAGGAGGCTGGGGGGTAATGGGAGGGGATAGTGCCTCTGTTTAGTACAAGCATATTGCTGTTTGAATGTGAACTGGAAAAACTAAATATGTCTGTTGACAATCCAAAGAAACATTTAAAGTAAAAGTGTCTGGCCAAAAATGTGTGGACACCTGTACAAAGAATTCAGATACCGGAAAATATCTCAGTTCCCAGTTTGGAATCTGGCTGCAGGAGTTTGCTACCATTTAGTGAAAACGGCATTAGTGCACTGGTCTTGGGGGTGTAAATATTTGGGACTCTCACAAATCAACTTGATTCTGATTCTTTGGTGCTGATTTCCAAAGCTGGATTAGTACACACTGAATAGCTGATATCAAATCTGTCCAATGTAAGCCATCATCTCTCTATGCTCACCAGTATGCTGTGTTCCTAAACGATCCACTGGTGCCCTCAGTCCACTGAACTTTTATGTTCTCCTGCCTGCAATGAGGAGCAGTGCTCCACTGTGTTATCATTGTTATATCTCCAGCAGTGGAGAGCAGCCTCCCTGGTGCACTGTTAGCACCGCAAAAGCCATTGTTGTACGAGTTGTGGACAGGCACAGGCTTTTTGAGGTGAAGCAGACTGAGCTCTGAGTTGTTTTCTTCACCTCAGCTGGTTCATGTTGTTTAATACTGCAGCGTGCGGGTCAGCAGGTCTCGTTTGTTTCTGCTCCACTCCACCCACTCACAGGTTGACCACTGATGTTGGGTAATAAAGCCTGTGTTCGATGGCGATGACATCCGGGTTCTGTCCTGCTTAGTCCAGTTGGACGTCACCTTGTTGATGGGAGCATTTCCAAGCTTGCAGCAAAGTCCACCAAATCATTGTATGCTGAAGCATTAATATTTCTCTTGAAAGAATACTTCAGCATTTTGGGAAGCACACTTATTCACTATCTCACTGAGGGTTAGCTGAGTGGAGTGTCTTTGCCAGAGGCAGTGACTTCCTGGAGTGATAAGGTGATAAGGTTGCCATGCAACCAGCAGAGACTCCTGAATGTCACTGCTCCTGGCAAAAAAACAGTGACACTCATGACCCCCCATTAAATCAGCAAGTTTTATTTTTTACACTTTGGTTTTTGTACAGACGAGTGAGATTTTGTTGTCTTTGGATATAGCACGGCTAGCTGTTTCCCCCTGTTTCCAGTTGTTGTGCTAAGCTAACCATCATCTGGCTTCACCTTCTTATTGAAAAGACAGAAAGGAGGAGTGGAGGCATCTCATGTAAGCCTTGGCAGGAGAGCAGTTAGTGGTATGTATGGTGTGCATATGAGTGCTATGTTTTTAGCCTAAAGCTCTTGAGCAAATGCATTATTTAAGAAAAGTCTCCATCATTTTGTCAAATACTGTTTCCTTCCTTCCTTTCCTCCATCCTTCCTTCTCTTCCTCCTTCTCCTCTACTTGTTCATGCCCCATCTTTTGCTTCCCGGTCCTCTCTTAATCCAATCTTCTTGTTCTCATCCCTCCATCATCTTCTTCTAATCCTCTGTCTCATCCAAATTCTCTCCTTTCTTTTCTCCAGTCTTCCTTTTGTTCTCTTCATTCCTGCACTCTGCTCTTTCTTTTTTCCTTCCTTCTCCTCCTCTCTATCCACGCCAACCCTCTCTCCTCCATCTATGTTAACATTTACATCTTTCCTCCTCCTCTCAAGTTCCTCTTTATCCCTTTCTCTGTTGTGTGTTGCTCTTTTCCTTCTTCATTTCCTGCCCTATCCTTCCCCTCTCCTGAACATCTTTTCTCTTTTGTCACAGCCTGTCCCTCCACTGAATGTGCTTTTCTCTTCAAGGAATTGAGCGTTCCCACCCTGGCATCAGTTTGTTGGTTGCCAAGACAACCCCCTGAGCCAAGTTATTTATAGCAGCAGATCAGCATGACTCCCACACAATACAGGCTGTGTGTGGACGTGTGTGTTTTTTTTTTTTTTTTTGGTTTGTTTTTGTGGTTGTTTTTAACTGTACCTCTGTATGAACTTTCCTTTCAGACAAACAGATGTTCCTAATCATTCAATCTCAGTTGAGTAATATGCACAAAAATGCATATTGATATGAATGAATGAATGAATATACATAAATATGTTTGATTACTTTTCCATTTCAGGCTAATTCAGCTTTCTTGTAGATATTGCTACAGTATTTATGGACCATCAGTTGCTAGCTTAGACCAAGCGATTGTGTGCAACGCACATCTGAAGTCCTGTCTTTTACCTTTGGTTAGCATTACTCAGCTAGCTAAGGAGATGCAGCATTTAATTAGCGGGAGGCAAAGTTTTGTGACCATGACCAATGATATCACCTCTTTCGGTAGAAGCTATAGAAGCTAACGACCTTGGTCCACCTCCAGCCCCTGCACCAAGCCAGTCTGCTCAACACAAAGAGACCATATAAACACTCCATCATTCTGTAATCACTTAGTAGTATTTCTCTTTTTGTCAGATAACTATTGCACCTTATGTTTTGTGGGTTAAAATATGCATTCAGTTATTTTGCCTTTTGTAAGGTTACAACGTATTTTGTGTTTTATTCCAATTAGCCTTCTTTGTTTTGTTTTACCTGCTTCAGTATAAATTATGTGGTCTACTTATCAAATGATACTTGATGTCTTGTATCCATCCATTGGATGGGATCCATCAAGAAAATGTTCCCTGCCGAGGTAATTTTGTGGTAACAGAAAGGAGCAAACATTTTTGTGACCATTTGGATCTTTTAATGCACCTGATCTCCAATTAAAAAAGTGTGATCAACATCAAGGCAGTCTGTTTGCACTGGTCACAAACTATTCATCTTGCGCACACATGCCATGTCAATTTTATGTTTTATGTTTTTATTTATTCACACAGAACAATTAAAAACAAGTAAAAAGTCCCATATGAAACTGAAAGTCATGGACTTATTTGAACTTGCAGGCGTACTTATGTTACATCACGTACGTAACAGTAACATACTTGATCTCTTCCTAAACCAAACCAAGTAGATTTGTTGCCTAACTGTAACCAAAGTGTGACCATTTGACAATCTTAAACACATGACGATGAAGGTCTGATATGATCAAAGTTCAGTCGTCTATGATGAAGGTCTGATACGCCCGCTGCTGGTTGCCTACTCTCCACTGGTATGCTGTATTATTTTGGGAGCCATGGCAGTCAACCTATTCAGTTTAGCTATGTGGAAATGTTGGTAATTAACACTAAGCAACACCATCATAAAATGACAAACAATGATAAGGGGGTCTGATGGGATGCATTACATTTAAAAGCAAGCTACTGTATTTACAGTATGGTACTTACTGTCAAGTTAATAGCTTGAAATAGTTTAAGTAAATGCAGTGAAGCCACCACAAAGTGAAACTGTTTTCAAAATGTACATTATTTCTAGTCATGACAGTCAGAGAGGGAATTTCTGGGCAGCACTGGACGCAGACAGCAGTACATTTAAACATCTCCATTGTCTGCTCTTTAGGCTGTGTGTGTGTGTGTATGTGTGTGTGTGTGTGTATGTGTGTGTGAATGGCCGTTTGCAAGTCTCTCCAGCAACACTGATCACAGCCAAGGCCGGTGCTTCGCGGCCAGCCTGTTATGTTACCATGGAAACGAGCCCACCACTTAGGAGCCGCCGAGAAACCAAACACCCTCCGATCAATAAGCTTCTTGAATAATGGGGCCGTATACACACACAGGAAACACACGCAGTATCCTCAGCATGACTCTGAAACTCCATCAATAAGTAGATGGTTGCACAAATTCAGCTACTTATTCACATGAAGTACGGTGAGGAGAAAGAGTGAGGAAGAGTCTTTTGAAGCCCGCTGAGACACTTGACTGAGTGCTGGAGAGAGGAGTCATGGCAGTTGTCTAACTGCCGAGGAGGGAGATCTGGAGTGTGACTATAGCTTGTCAGTTTGTCGCATGATAAAGATTGATCTTTAAGTTAGATTTTCAGGTAAATTAGGACAAGTTATCAAGGCAAGTGCTAATTTTAGAGAGCTAAATGGGCTATGTAAAGGTTTTATTCATGGGATGATAAGATGAACTACAGCAAAAAAATGAAAACGAATTGTTACTTGGACACAATGTCGTTGGATCTGAAGACATTAGCTAGAACATACAGTACATGGAGTTTTCATTGTACTGCTCCCCTCCCTGGTCAAGTTTGATTGTTTCACCCTGCATGTTATCATACTCTTTATTGATATGATTGATATGATTATTCATATATATATGCGTGTGTGTGTAGACATCCATTTTTAAAGCATTCTGAAATGACAAATATGCGCTTGATATCAAAACACTGTCTATCTAAGTAAATGTGTGGTTCAGAGTCAGTGTGCGGACACTCTTTCATTACTGTTGCTTTCCAAAGGCTTTGATATGCATGTAATTATACTTGTCTCTCACAGCAGGCATTTATAATTGTTGTGTGTGTGTGTGTTTGTGTGTATATAGTATAACAGTTATACAGCAGTGAAATGTTGGATATATCTCGATATGGAGGTTAGCAACAGCTGAGGAGTAGGTAGGTAGAAGAGCTGTGTGATGTAAACTTTAGATCAGCCTAACAAATATTTCACTTTAGACTGTGGTCCTAATTGGTTTTAGTACATCATTATGCATCAATAGGTCTGGTTATTAATAAAACACAGTCTTTGTAGTGTGTGCTCTTCCACTCACCTCCTTACCAACATGCTGTATTACTGCCTCTATTATCATACAGGTGAAACACAATGCTATATTGTTTCAGTCTGTGTGGAGCTTTTTGGCAGAATAACAGCAGGCATACAGTATATGAGATGACAAGCACACACGCCGTGTGATGTAGTGAAAGCTGATATTCCTCGCTGCGTTTATGTGTGTGTGTGTGTAGTCCCCAGGGCGAGAGTGCAGCTGGATCTACAACACAGTCCTAATAATCAAAAGACTCCAAGATACAGTGCCAAGTTTAATCTCTGACTCCTTTTGGTTTGCATTTGTCAAATAGCACACTCGAGGAACACTGCAGGTATAAATGTTACTGTAAATTCATTCAAATGCCTCTCAATGTTTTTGCAATCAGAGTTTTGTTGGAGTAGGACACAGTTTTCCATTATATCAAACTGCTGAGGCTCTTGGTGTAAGTCTTAGCCGACAGAAGTTAAACCTAGCCCAGTCTTCTTCTGCTCCAGTCTGTCAACTTCAAGGTTGGACGAGTTGAAATGCACTGAATGGCCCTCCTTCATGCCACCATTGTACGGAGCTGTTTGTGTACTTGTGACTCAACTGTTTCTCTCTTGTCAACAAGCCTTTTTAAGCCCCACAAGACTGCAGCTGTATGGGTGAGTTCTCGCCTCTTTCTTTCAAACTCAAGGCACTTGAGAGCAGAAAAAACAGGAAGTCAGCTGTTTCTGAGATGCTGGAACCTGTGCTTCTGGCACAAGAAATCAGGCTCAGTTCAAAAATGCCTTAATTCACATTTTTCTTGAATCAATAGCAGCTGAACCCCTTTTGACCCGGCCTTTATGACTCATACTTACAGCAATGGTAGCAATCATTCCCATTCTTCAGTATCCTCTCACTGTTCGGTAATTACAGCATTTAAAAAACATTTCAGTGTAACTTTGTTAGTTTTCAGAGTATATAGGACCCAAAATACCATGCTCAGACAGAGAAGACAGGAGACTGACGAAAGGTTAACAGTTAAATGGATATTCAAAGATTGTGTAATGGGTGAATCCAGAGTGACTGAGTCCAGGAAGTGACAGGTACAGTTTGTTCAGTAAGAGCAGACTGGCAGGGTGCAGATGAGGACAGGTGAGGATTTGGCACACAAAAAGGACGTTCAGGAAGGCAGGTAGCAGACAAGGCAAACTGACAAAAAGGTACTTAGCAATCGTCTTGGTCATTCACATGCAGGGAGGTGAGTCTTGATTGCTTGATTGAGCGCAGCTGTGCTCAGGAGGAGAGGAGGCGTGGCCCAACCTGTCGGCCACGCCCTGCAGTGACACAGACTCAGACGTGACAGACAGGGCAGAGACAGACGAATGGAGGGGAAAATGCAGGAGCACAATAGGGAAAAGCAGAGGAGACGGTGGATGTCCACACTTTTAGCACACTGAATTATCATTGAATTATCTGGAAGAATAAGCAACCGCATATCAATGTACAGTTTCTGCTGAGAGTGCCATCAAAATATTTATGAACGCAAACAACTTGATGAATCTCTTTCCCACGACAGACATTCCAGTGGGAGAACCTTGGGAACCTTGGGAACTGGGTCTATGCATCAATATGTCTAATACCTCAGTGGACCCTTGCAGATTATATCAGCTCTGATTGCTCTGATGCATCATAATCACCACATTTTTTTTTTTTTGAAGTGAGGCTGGAAGTTTGAAGTGTGCTTATGCAGGAAACATCTGATGCTACTCTTTTTCTGTGGCTGCTGGTTCATTGGTGCTACACTGTGCTGCTGCCAGCATTTCCATTTTATGCTACTTATTACTTCTACTTTACTGCATTTATCACAGCTAAATAAGCACAGTCATTCGAGGTAAAATGCCTTGCTCAAGAGAACCTTGGCAGTTATTTAGATAGGAGTTTGCGATTCCTGTCCCTGACCAACCCTCCAGTCACAAGCCCTATCTTCTTGCTACCCCATTAAGATCCAGTGGACACCCTATATTTGATCATACTCATCCAACACACTGCAGACCACTTCAGCACTACTGTTCATTATAACTTGTGCTGACTGCACATTTCTTCATTTTACAGTAACATCAGTTTTTCTGCTCACTTTTGTTAATTTGACTGAAGGCCATAGATGAGAGACGAGGGGAGGGGAGAGAGAAAGATCTGGGCTGAAAAAGCAGAGGATTGGAAGCGGGGGAGCCTGAGCGCAGAGTGTAATGTAGCGTGCTCCCTGAATCTAGATCACTGAACACACCAGTGTTTCTTCAGTAATTTCTTGTAGCAGAGATGGGCACCGTGGTTTCAATTCAACGTGTCTGTCCCAGTTTTGGCAGCAGTGCACTCACAGTGCTAACGCTACAACTAGCAGGGTCGCAGAGGTGGGACTATAGATTTAGACTTTGAGAGTCCTTTGGGACAAGATATATTATGCAATAAGCTAGAGCAACAACTGGATAAAGAAAAGGGGGAAACAGAGATGACAGTTGGCTGGTTTCACTGGGAATGGACCTTAAATCCTTGTCCTTGTGTATGTGTGTGATGCCAGATTGTGCGATAAAATTAGAGGAAACACTCATGATATTTTTTTCTGTTTATACCATGTGTACTATGGCTTGATTTGGAATAGTCATATGTGATTTTAGCACACATATGTTATGTACAGTATATCTTTGGGTCCAAATCCATCCAATTTCACCTCCAGATGGCACCAGAGTCAGAAATTATCAAATCCTACCCATAGTGACTTAAAAAAAAATTAAACAGCGAGCACATTAACAATTACATAGCATCCATTTGTCTATGGAGCTGTGACTGTGAGCCTGGACTTTGTTTTTTCCATGTTTTTCATATACAGAAGACAGAAGATTGAAATTTGGCCACTGGTGGTGGATCGAGGATGGTCCAATAAAAATGCCAATATAGTGAAAATAGTCAGAAACGTGCTGATTATTAAAAAATCATAAATACATAAGCAAAGGTGACATTCGATTCAAACATTTTTTGTAAACAATTTTCTTCCATGCAGTCTGAACTGCATTTTAAGGCTCTTCCACATCAGCTTTTAACAATTAGTCTTGGCTGTCACTGCCCTGTGAGCTGGACAAATATCTGAAATCAACCAATCATAAAACCAGCTTGTAAAATCTTTACTAATATCAGAATATCACTTTGTTCTGCATTTGTCATTCACATACTTGCCTGTAGTTGTTTTCTGAGCAAATTCTTCCTATAAACTAAAGGCTTGGAGGCGAGACAGAGACATTTCTTCACAATTTTACACAATTTTATGAACACAGAACCTTTGGACTTGATGTGTGTACCTTTAGTATTTACTACTTGTTTTCACATTGTCAATACCAGTCAAATAAATCTATTTATCTAATTATCTTCTTCTTTTAGGAAAACATGATGAAAAACATTTCTCTTGACAAATAAATGTCAAATGTGACTAGAATAAAATCTCGAAAATTGAAAACTAAATCTTCCAAATCATCAGCAACTGTCACAACAGCCACAAGTCACCAAACCTCGTTGATTGCATTAGGCTCCATGAATATAAAGCAGGGTTGAACAGAGCCTTATGCCGCCTCTCTGGATCACGGAGAGGTAAAGACGAAAATGGATGTTCCTACCGGACCTGCGGGTCTATAAGTCAGGCTGGCTGAGGATATGCGGGCTAGACAGCCGCCTTGCTTGTAGCAAAGGGTCCCTACACAGAATTAAGTACGCTCCACCGGACCCGAGTGCGCGTCTTGTCTCCGCCCCCCGAAAGGCACAGCATCCATCCTCATGCGCTCACACGCTGCGTGATCCCCATCACAGCCCGAGAGCGGCGGCTTTGCTCAGCCGATGGAGTAGTAGTACTACTAGTAGTGGGAGTGCTCGCGGGTTTGCTTTCGCCTCTTTCTCCTCCCGTTTCCTTTGATGGATTCGCTTTCTCTCTGGAATATTGCTTCGGCCCATCACGGTAAGTGTGAGCGATGCCCGCAGATGCCGTGGGGGGAGAAAGGAGAGGAAACGGGGACTGTGCAGCTATTGTCTGTTGCTGAGGCAAGTTCGGACCTTCCTCAAGTCACAACGCGGGAGCCTTTTTGGATGAAACGCGCCGGAGCTCGCGTTGAAAACGGGTTTGGTGAAGGGAGCAGATTCCGATGTGCAGAGAATAGTGTTGGTTGTTTATAAAGAATCTATATCGGTATTTTTGATAGACACCTGTCTGTAGCAGCAACAGTGACCGCCCGCCAGCGCTTATTTACGCCCCTACAAATAGGACATTGTGGCAGATATCACGCGTCTTTGTGCCGCGCGTCCCTCATTTCCAACAGCAGGCGAAAATCTGTGCAAATGTGTCGCCTTCGTTGCCGAGCAAACGTGTCTTGCAGTCCAGCGAGAAAAATTTGGCCCATCTCCCCGCCCCCCCAACATCAGAGGGTGGATATTCCTCCTCAACCAGCCCCCCTAGACACGCACGGCGCGGTTGATGCCTTTCAGATCACTGAGAGAATGAAATCCCATGCTTATTACGATGCCTTGATGAGCGGTTTAGTGTAACCTTGAAATTAATTCAGTGCAGCAGTGTCATCATCCTCTCCTGATTGCTTCTCCTATCATCATATTCAGACAAAATGGAACTATGGATGTGCAGCCTTGGCCTTGGCTTCAATAGCAGGGCTGAACAGAGGAATCAAACCTATCTTTTATAAGTGCCCTGGAAGGAAATGCCAACACAATAAGAGCAAAGTCAGGTTTCTGATGTAAAGGTAGGGTTTCTTGTCTGATTTGGTCCAACGTTACACGATGCAGCAGCTTCTTGGTGTCAAATACAGTGAAAATACATGAGGAATAGATTTTACTGTCAGCTTCAACTTGTGTATATATAAGGCTGTGAAGGGGATCAAAAAAAATCTGTGGTGAAAACAACAAAATCAGTCATGTTATTTGCAGATTTACAGTTGAGAGACACTGCAGATGAGCTGAATTGCTCAGCAGACCAGTAATCAAAAGGCTACTGGACCATCAGTGCTGCACATATCCATTGTATCCGGAGCCTTTTTTTTTTTTTTGTGCTTTTTGCCATGTTTGTTTATATTTGACAGGTGTATTCATGCTGGTCCCTGTAGCATTGCAGGCAAACGGTATCATTCAGCAGACAGATGGCAGGTGGCTGGGCATCAGGTGAGCCTTTCCTTGGCTGTCAGCAGGGCCGCTGAATGCAAGATACCTCTTGGCATGCTCCCACCATGCCGCACAGCGTAACGGCACAAGTGTGCGTTTATACGCTGCATGTGTGTCTGTATGCTGTAGATTTGAGTATGCAAATACATCTGGCACATAAGTGCTCACTTGCTCATGTGACTGCACACAGGGGTGAAGGTCCCGTTCTAGACTGCTCATGCAGAACGCTTTCTTTGGCTGTTGGGTGTATTTGTGTGTGTGTGTGTGTGTGTGTTAGCCCTTCCTTGAAAACTTATGTCACTTTTGACCAATCAGATGACAAACCAGGCTGAGGTCACATTGACATCATCATGCCTGACAATGATATACTGTAGTGATGTTTGTGATGTCATCAGCAGCATCAGCCATTCTGATGTGGGTTCAGTTTCGAACATCAGCACTTATTGAGCTAATCATGATTGATACAGTCATTATTCAGCATGACTGTGGTCAACGTCACCTTTTCTCCAGATGTATCAGTCATTACTGGGATTATCATGTTACAATTTTGACACTTGGTTTTTTGTTTTTGCACAAATGTGTCACTTTTAGTTACATTCTAGTCATTTGAGGTCAGTTTTAGTCTAGTTTTGTTCATACATGACTAAATACATTTTGTCATAATCAATGAAAATTCATTATTTGTCTTATATTGATTTATTCTAGTGTGATGGACACGTTTGGATCTTTAGTTGTTTCAATTTTTGGTAAAAAGGCTACAGCAGGTGCCATATCTGTTGTGGACTGACTCCATTTACCTCTTCTTTGTCCCATTTTTTATTATCATTCAGGTTAGTTTTGAGTTATTGCTCCATTTTGGTCAAAACTGGATATTTGCCTTGTCTACTTCAGCCACATTGAACCCCGCAAGCCTAGATTTTGGAATAAAGCTACACTTAGCAAGCTGTTACAGCACAAATATGCTTGTCTTATCATTCCTAATCTCCAAGTGAAGGACAACGAGACAGAGCAGAGCATCCCCTGAGATCTGTCGAAATGGAATCCAGCTCTAGTGTATGATTACCTCTTCATGAAGCGAGTGATGAATCAAAAACATACAAGTGAAATGTGGCATGTCTCCTGAGCAGCAGTGAGTGAGTGCTTGGGGAAACTGGATACACAAACATATCTTTTCTGGCTATTTGGAATAAAATGTTTCAGTTATTCCTTCCTGCTGTCTGGAGCCACAAATGCACAAAAGCTGCTAGGGTGCACTTGACAGGTAGGGAAAAAATATTAGCGGAAAGGTGCTGTTCTGACATGTGTTTCAAATTGCGATAGTTACTGGGAGGCACCAGCAGATTTTATGTTGGTAAAAAACACCCAGACGGGCATATATTAAAGAGGCTGCAGGAAGGACTGACCTCTGAACTCACTCTGATATCTAACGCCTCTCCTACTCCCACACGAGAGTCTCTCTATTGATCACATGCGTGCACACACACATACATACACACATGCAAACCCTTTCCGTGGTCCACAGCTAGCTGCTATTTGATTACCACTAGATGTGGGGGCAGTGTTATTAGTGCAGTGGGGGTGTTCTGATTGGGCAATAGATCTGTCACTGTCTATGAGGAATGATTAGCCCCAAGGTGAGAAAAGGCCTGCCTCTGGAGGCTGAGTGGACCTCCCTTTATCTGTGAGAAGGCTGATGCATACAGGTGATATGGTGTCAGAGAGGAAGAGGAAGAAGAACAGCAGCATACTGGCAGCAGAAGCCAGACAATAGACTAGCAGCTAATCTGGCCAAACATCTGTATTTACAAGCATGCTTGATTAATATGAGGGAAAGTGGTTTGTTGCTGGCTCAAACACATAAGTTCATCCAGTATTTGTGGCATGAATGCAGCGCAAGCTTCTCAGCCCAGACACGTGTATATAATTAGCCAGAATGGGAGTGAAAGGAGAAATACTTGAAATTGCAGCCAAATATCCCTGCTCGCTCAGTTGGTTATGTCTTTTTTTCCAAGGTAACTGACCAAATGAAGGGGGAGATTGATAATTAATTTGTTTGGGTCTGAAAACCAGTCAGCAGGTTGATTTAGAAATATAGTTCATGTAGTCTCCGAAGTGTCACATGGTAATGGGCTCCGTGTTGTACCTGAACACACCTTTATCTTCCTCTGAAGTGGTTGAAAAGACCTCACGGCTGCTGTTCTGTGCTGCTCAGGCTTATGAATCAGAATGTAGTCTTGTAAAAAGCTGCTTGTTGGGCGTCCAGACTCCACCAAAGAGCATTAACTTTATCCAGGCACATTTATCCTTGTAGCTCATCCAGTTTAGCATGTTTCAAGCTGTAATGACTCCTGAGATTAGCCTTTTTCCTCACTTCAAGCGCATCTTCACAAAGTAATTTACACTGGATTACCTTTTACTTCAACAAAAAAAAGGGTTGTTTGTACATTTCTCTCTGGAACCACGACACCTGAGTAAGTTTTGTTGACTGGTGCCATGATGCATGAATGTGATATCAGCTGTGATGCATGTGTTGCGTTCAGGGCCTGCTTGGAAAATCATTTTAGTCTTCTATTTTTAGGTGATTCTCTTTATCGCTGAAAAAAAGTAATTGCTTTTTTCATATTTATAAATTCACTTGCAGGCCCATCAAATTGTCTCGTGGGACATGTAAAGCCCGGAGGGCAGAGGTTCCCCACCCATGTTGTAGAGGCATAAAATGATAAGAGCTGGCTAATATAAAAAAAGACAAAACTCATCAACTGTGTCATAGTGTTCTACTCTGCCTGAAATTGTCAATATGAGCAGTAATTTAATATTTCTCTCTGCATATCTTATATACATGACACATTACAAAAACTCAAGTACAAACACAGATTGTTCTTGCTCCTATAAAACAGTTTGCATTTGGTGAATTTAATGATTGCAAGGATGATGAAGAGCGGCACTGCATTATATTGTATTGAGAGCTCTCAGAACGGAAAGACTTCTTTATCTCCAGCTGGATCAGGAGGACGGTGCTATGATGGTCTGATGATTGTTATTGGGCTGAGAAATCGCTGAACACTCAGAGATCAAGAGCTTGTTTGATCTAAATATAGACCGAATTCTGGAGATGTTACAAGGCAGCATGAGAGAAACTTGCACAGCATCGTTCAGCATTCAACACACAGAGCCAAAACACACACACACACACACACACACACACACACACACACACACACACACACACACNCACACACACACACACACACACACACACACACACACACACACACACACACACACACGAGCGAGGCCTTGCAGCACTTGTGTAAATGCATTTTTCCAACTTAGAAATTTACATTCATACATATGCAAATATACCTGAAGCATTTGCAGTTGTTTACTAATGGCATTTGTTGGGATGCGAAGCGTCAACCACCATTCCTGCAGTCACTGCACAAGCTTAACCACAGCTGTTTAAATATAGTGTAAATATTTAGAATTGAATTCAGAAGAAATGCAATAATATAAATCCAATTTAGCCTGAAGCCCCCCCACTGAACAATCAATAATAAGTCTATAAAAGTTGATCGTATTGAGAAGGAGGCTCAAATGAAAATGAAATAGAAAAGCATTGACCTCATTAAGATTTCACTGCACCGGTGTGTTTTTCAATAAGAAACGTTCAAGTGATAAAAAGGAAGGTGATAATGAAATGTGAATGTTTTTCATGAGCAGACAGAACTGTGACATTGAGGCAGAAATGATCGAAGCTGTGGTGGTGAGCTAGAAGGAGCTTCTCAGAGAAATACCACTTTGCTTAATCTGGAAAAAGGCATGATGGTGAAACCAGAGACAGAGACCCCATACAGTCACTTCCCGTCTAAAGGTCACGTGGGCATCGCCACTGACATGACCCTTTTGGAGGCTTGTGGCCGGTCCGCAGTCTATTGATTCCGATGGGAGAAACGAACATAAGCACAGATTACGACTGATTCTTTCACCCATTTTTCCCATTTTTCACCAGCCACACATCTGCTGAACATTGTGACACTAAATTGGTGTTTCTCAGCAACACATTCTCTTGAGATCTGGAGCGAACGTATTAAGATAGCAACTAAAAAGGAGCAGCAAAATAAGGGGCAAACATTAAATCTGTGCTGTATCTGGTGTTGTACTGTTTTCACATGGACAAGCAAAGCTACATCTCATCCCACTGGTGCAGCTTGAGATGGGTAATCTTGTAGTTCTAGAGCATCTTTGGTGAAACTCAGGCCAGCAGCTGATTCAAACCCTTGACCTGTGGAAATACAGAAACATCCATCCATCCATCCATCCATCCATCCATCCATCCATCCATCCATCCATCCATCCGTCCATCCATCTTCTCCTGCAGAAGATTGAGAGAGACAGAAACATTTGAGACTTTATCTGCGAGTGTGTTGCAGGCTAGTAGCATCTGAAGAAACAAGCTTAATATCTCCTCAGCTCTTCTCTGCTGCTTCTTCATGTCTGACTTCTCTTTCTCATACACCGTAAAGTCTGTCTCTGGGGAAATTACATTCTAAACTTTATTGTGGTTATCGTTGTTTTTGGTATTCTCAGAAGAAGCTACCACTCATCATGTATTAAAGAGCATCGCAACTTTCTATCACACTATTTCCCACACATAGATTTTCATTGAGCTGCCCAGGTGTATTAACGGCCAGACTATATTTGGTGACCCATTTTTCTTTTTCTTTTAAGAGAACAATACCATCTGGTATTGATCGACTAGCAGTCTCCCTCAATCTACCCATCCTGTACACTTCAATCACACATTCTCTGCAGAGAAACACACAGAGACGTTCTCTGTCCCTCCTGTTTATGCAGTGATTATGGTGCGATCTCTCCCGTTAAATGCAGACCTACTTGCTGTTTTGCAAAAGCTTGTAAGTTCATGATCGTTTCAGTAGGTTCCACCATTAACAACAAGCCCTCTCCACACGAGTCATGGTTGAAAAAGTCCCAAGCGTGCAGCTCTATGTAACTAGCATAGCCTAGTTTGAACGTAATTTCTGACTTAGGACAGAGTTTACATGCAGGGGTTGCACCAGCTGAAATATAAAGACATGAATTTTAACTCAGATCTTACATCTAGCCTTTTGCAGGTGTAAAGTCCTCCATTAAATACTAATTTATAACAGTTTGTGTTGACTATTAATGTCTGTTTGTTATAATGTTACAATTTCAATAAGGTACCATTATATGATCCTATGTTGATGGTTTCATCAATGTCACTGTTTTTTGCACCAGCCTGTAAAGTTATCACCCAGTCACAATGCTTTACCCATTCAAAATCATTTGATTTTTTTTTTCCAGTCTTACCAGCTACGAGCACACGATCCCTCACCAGCTTCCCACCCCCATAGACCGGCCATTAATTGTGTTTGTTGGAATGCGTGACAAATTTGAGGCCTTGAATTTGGGTCTCTGTGGGAATGAATGAGTGATTCTCTTCTGCACCGTGTGAGTGTCAATACAGAAAGTTAATGAGATTTGATTGCTAATGCTGACAAAGTTGTTGAATATTCAGTAAGGTTAAAAAAAGCAAGCTATCACTCCTGAGAAAGTGAATTAATATGTGTCCTGGGTTGTTTCAAATGATATTTTCTGTACAGTAATGAATGTTTTTTGTCAGTGGTAGATGTCTTTTAATTATGCATTTGTAACATTTTCCCCCCTCACTTTGTTTATTCAATCTGTTTTATTGCAAAGGGGAATTGCACTGGTAATTGCTTCTTATTTTATTTGCAAAGTAACTGACAAAATTAATGATACTGGATATCTCCACGTAATATAAGCTACATTATGAGCATCTCCAGCTTGAAAATGTGAGAAACAGTATGGATCTTTAAAATCCACATGCTGTACGATGAACCCTAACCCTAACTCTCCATATGTGCAAATGGTGTGATATGTGTAGATGCCAAGAAATGTGGCTGCAGGTACACAGAGAAAACCTTTCCTGCTGAAAATGAGAAGCAGCATGTCCCAGAGGAGGCAGCAAGAACTCTTCTCCTCCAAATTAACCATCTTCTTAAACATGATTTAAGCCTCGCTTCATCTCCCCCCCCCCCCCCCCGTTTGTCTTTCTCATGTCTTCTCTGTCTCGTTCTGTTTCTCACTCTCCTGTTCCTTTTGCTCTGTCTGCTGTGAGTCACCGTCCTGTCTGATCTGCTCTGAGGGGAGATGGAAGAGGAAAGCTGACAGTGTTATTTTATGTTAACACACGGTTGGGTGTGTATGGGTGTATGCACATGGTACTGTCAGGGTATTTTAATGGGAGATTGTGACCCTCCCCTCCATCCAGGGGTGATCTTACAAACTCCTCAGTCACATAACCCATTGGCTATCGTCTGGCGGTCATGTAACCAAAACCTGGTTGGACATGATTGGTCAATACTGCTGGGACGCAAAAACAAGAATGCTTCTGGCAACAGAATCTTGTCCCTTGCCTACAGATGCAGAATCTGTGTGTGGAGATGACAAAAAAGTACGCATTGCAAATATACTGAATATACTGAGGGAACTGATTTGTCAAATGCTTTGTGAGAGAGGCCATCATCATTGTATAGGTATAGATTGATTTCCCACGAATCACTTTTAAGAAAGCCTCGAGGAATGTATGAAAACTGACTATTTATAGCAACAAAGATGCTCTGTTGGCAAGAGTGGTAGCCATGGGACAGCTCTGTGAAAGAGAGTGTATGCACTGTTGCACAGACAGCAGATGAGGAATTCAAAATGAGATGTATATACCTTGTTGGCCATGAACCCTTTCCTCAGTTATGGTTTTCAGAGAAGAGTGTTTTTTGTAATAAATGTACAAAATAACCATTAGGTGACAGCAGGAGGGTTTTCAGCATCCAAAAACTGATGATTTCTCTGTAGTCAAATAAACAGTGTAGGGTTGGACACAGACGGCATGCTGAGCTGGCCTGTTTCCCAGCAAAACATGTTTCCGTGTTTTCGTGTACAAAAACCCACAATATAGCCTAATTCAGGTTGCTGTAACTGCATAAAACAGATGAGATCATGGTAACCATCTCTACATCAGGCTATGGAAAGCAGCTGAGGGAATATTGCTGCACAGTGGAACCACTTTAAAACAGGTCTGCAAGGCTCAGTCACAATGAGTGCCATCAAAAGCTCTTCTGTCTTTTTGCAGAGGAGTCTGAAGTTGGCCAGTGCTTTTTTGTCTTAATTCGTGACTATAACAGATGAACCATTCAGTTTGAAAGTAGTAGGGAGAAGTTTGACATTTTGGGAAATACACATATTTGTTTTCTTGCTGAGAGTGACATGAGAAAACTGATACCACACTCATGTCTTTAGATTATATATAAGGCTGCAGCTAGCAGTCGCTTAGCTTAGCTCAGCATAAAGAATGGAAGCAGGGAACAGCTAGCGTGGTTCTGTGAAAGATTTAATCTGTTGATTGAAGAAGCAGCAAATCTGAAATTTGAATGCTGACTCTTTTTTTGGACAATAAATCAATAAAAAGATTGTTTCAGCACCAGTTTCCTCTCATTAACACCTTCCAAGTTGGTGCAAAGTTAAGGGTGCACCTTTAAAATTCTGCCATTTGTGAGAGTTCAGTAACTGATGCTCCTCTATTCAAGTCCAGACGTAGAGAAGGGCACAGGGCTGCGCCACCACCATGCTGGCAGCGATAGCAGAAGGTAATATTTCATTTTTCCTTGCCCAGCATTTGACTCTCAGTTCTGTCACCAGCTCTGTCATTGTGACAGTTTAGCCTCTTCCAGACAGTCATCACAGTCAGGCAGAACAGCTCAGCAGGAGACCAGGAGATGGTCAATCTGATGATATTTCTGGGCTCAATATTTCACAGTCCACTCCTGCCGTCTCTGAGAGGATAGCAGTCAAGTCTAGACAAAGTCATCACAGGCCGGCTGAGTGGAGAGGAGATTCTGATGAATCCTGACAAGGCCTGTAGGCTGCTCGTTTGATGAGCTCGCCTCTGGGAAGCCGATCTGATCACCTTTCATCTGACTGTAATTAACTGGCTGTTGGAATTGGAAGAAAAATGCTCCTCGGTTATGATTCTTAGTACATCTTGTGAAACTATGATGTCCTAGGGCTATAGAAAAAGAGAAATCACGTTTCACCTTTGCTGTGACGAGGCTCTATTGTTCAGTGTCGTGACTCCTTAGAGCTGCGAGGCTGTTCTGGCAAGTGAGAAATAAATGAATGCTGTGTAAACTCTTTGACATTGAGCGCGGCCCTCTTAAATTTTCTGATTCGAATCATCTGTCACAGAGCCCCCAGTCAAGTTATCAAGCTCGCAGTCCAACTGTCAAATTGCCATCTTTTTTTTGGTCTATTCCCACTGCAGCTCTCCCCAAAAAACAAGACAAAATAAAACCTTAGACTGCACAGTTTTTGAGTCGTCCTCAAAACTAGACCACATACCTCAAAATTTTACATTTTTGGTAACTGTTCTCCAGTGCTACACGAAACCATGCATAGAGAAATTGAATTGCAGTGTCTCCTCTAGTGTCACTAAAGCCCCATTTACACCTTAAAAAGTGATCTGCATCCAGACACATAATCAGGATAATAAACTCTGCGATCTTGCCTTTGCATTTACATCTTCATTGAGATCGGATCTCTGTCCCCCAGAGAAAGACCTGCATGTGAGGTCGCAGCAAATCAGCCGCAGACTCCACTAAAACACCACTTAGTTTTGTGAGTTGTTCAGTTAGGAAAAACTTAATAAACTTTGTGAAACACTACCAAAGACAAATTCTTAGGCAAATGATTTGTCCCCTTTTGGCTAATGTAATACGTTGAATCATTCCTTTCTTTGCATCGATATGAAATAATATATAAATTATATGCCTTGTTAAAAACACATCATCTGCACAGATGAGTGCAACATGCACAGTTATTTCTTGCTGAATGTCATTCATTTTCCACCCATGTTGCTTTCATTTTTCAAGCCGCTCTGTTAGATAAAGCATCTTTTGGGGCTTTCATGGCACAGAATAGATCTAATTAAAGGTGTGTCTCTTTCAGCTGTCTCGCTTACGTGCTCGCTAAATTTGAGCAACCTCTATTGCAATGATGCAACACACAAATGTAGCAGGCTCTCATATATGTCATTGGATCATTTGTGTAGTAAATACATGTGTGGCTGCTGTGTTTCACCAGCTTTATGATGAGTTGCATGTCATGTATCACTGATTGTGCTGTACGTTATCATTGTCCTGGCAAAAATATTGTTCTAATCTCTGCAGTTATAATCTGTTGCTCATTACCCTGCATGTATAGGCAGTGCTATAGATTGTGGAAAAACTCCAACAAATCACATTTTTCACTGATGTAAAAGTCACTTTTGCCTATTTCCATTTGACTGCCTTGATAAAATCATGGTTCAGTGCAGCAAACTGCAGAAATTGTGAATAATTTAATTCCTGTTGGTGGTTTAGGGGAGAGTTGAAAAAAAAAGCCTCATGCTGCATCTTGGAGTATTGCAAATATGACAGTGTAAATGTGATTAGTATGGTCATTTAATTTTGGGAGCTTTTTGCCATATTACAAGCATGACTCCTCGATTTCCTCGCGGTAGGTGATGCTTCCCCACCTGCCTTAATCTGAAAAGTCACTGAGTCACTGGAGGATGATAATGCTGTTACTGTGCAGGGAGACGTATCGCCTAGATGTCAGTAGTGCTTTCTTTTTTTCCATATATAAAGATTTACTGAAAGCAGTTAAATTTACATGGCGTGCAAGACTTTTCAGGTGGGTGCTCGCAGTTTGAGCGAGCTGTGAGACCATCCATCAACTGAGAAACCTCAGTTCAACCCCGCCTGATAACCATCCACCCTGTGAAGTGTCCTTGAACAGGAGAGTGAGTCTCGACCACCTCCGTAGTTGACACTGAGTTGATGTTTGCACTGATTTTCCTCTAAGAGGAGGGAAAGATCAATTACAACATTTTCATTTCTGGGTAAATAAGCTTAAGTGTTAATTCTGCAGCTCTATCACCTCAAGTCAGGCATGTGCAGCTGTTGAAAGTTTTAAGCATCACATGTAGCATGGCAGGCCTTCACAGAGAGACACCAAACAGGCCTTTTTTCTTTTAACCTGCTGAGTGAAGAGCAGTGAGACTGACTGATGGTCAGACTGTTTCCATCTAATGTCAGTTTGATTGGCCTGGATTAAGTGTTAAATGAGATGGGACAGGCACTTAGGGACTGATTAGACCTGCCAGCATCACTGCCTGCCTGTGTCTAATGACTCAGTGAGATTGAAGTATTTGGTTTGAAATTGGGATGAGAGTTTCAAAAATGTTTTCCTCTGTTGGTGGAAGTAAATGTGACGTGTTCAGTCGCATGACACAGCAACTGTACTTAACCAGCATCTCACACAGCTTAATAAACTCTGAACATATAACATGGCACTTAGTGACCTTTCGAGGTGCTGGAAGGTGGATTTTGTTACCTTCAGACAGTCAAGCTAGCTGTTTCCTCCTGTGTTCAGTTGTTGCTAAACTAAGCTCACCAAGGGGAGTAAGTGTATTTCTCAGAATGCCTACCTGTTGCTTTAACACTATTTATTGACTGTTGGATGCTAATTGACGTAGTAATTGAGGTGTAGAAGTGTGCTCCAATAATTGCAGCAGTAAGAAAGTCGATAATTAAACCTACCAATTAAGGCTGCACCTGACAAGCTGCAGTGTACAAGATTTGTACCCATAATACCAATAAATTAACTTTTTACAGCAAATATTCCTGCATCCCGATAGTTACGATGTTGAGGAAACTTCTTTTGGATTCATAGACAAATAAGTTACTTAACAGACTTATTTTAGAGAAAATTCTGCTAAATTGATCCGAAGCAGTATATGCTTAAGTAAGGTAAGTAGAGATGCACAGGCAGTGAAAATAACACACCTACATGTTTCTGAAAGGGTAAGTATGGTCATTAGTCAAAAGATTTTCCATGTTTATGCTGTAATGCCTTTGAGCTCTGTGGGATTCTGACTTCTGCTGTGATCCCTGTCATCAGCCCGACTCTTTTGGCATGGATTTTTGTTGAATTCTGTGCTGCTTTGTTCAGATAAGACTGTTTTATCACAGAAGCGCCACACTAAAAACCCATTTTTAGGTTGTCAGCCGCTATTTAGTACCATTTAGCACTGTATGAAATGCAACAAAGGTGGCAATCCTGTCAACATTTCAGCAGAAATGTGGTATTGTGATATTCAGCTGAGACTGAATTGTCTATGCGGTGGATAAAATGAACAGCCAGAGCTCAAGGACAATTCCTATCTAGTACAAAAAAAAATGTAAAAAAAAATGTTTTAGATGTAGAATTTGGAACACTCCACTGCTCCTTTTCTCTCCAACTTGGCCCCACAACAAACCTCCTCCTCTCCACACTCGCTGCCTTTCATTATTCAGAATTGCACAGTAGGAAGAGAGAGAGCTCAAAATCAGACACAATGTTACTCTTTAATGGAGCATTAAATACATTTAGAGCCCTATAACATGTTTATAAGCATCACATATCTGCCTGGGGTCATAGCTTTGTTGATTAATGCCAATAAATCAGCAATTACTACAGCAGGTAGTGGAATTTCTGGCTTTCCAGAACCACTTCTAAAACCCACCTAATCTACACCCACTGCAGCACACCTCCTACTTGCACCATCAGTCCTCGGCAATTGAAAACAATGCTGCAGTACGTGAGTGACAAGCCGTTTCAGCTTTGTCTGAAGCCTTGTCTAAAGTTTTATTTTTCCGGTACTCTCCTCTGCAACACATACTTCCATTTGATTCCCATTCGCACTAACGAGCTCACTATCCTCTATGGGGAAATTGCTTGTTATTGTTTGCGGCAATTAGAATCCATAATGAAATGCAGTAAAACATGATGACAGGAGGAGAAAGGAAGCAGTGCCAGACATGGTGTTTGATTGCAGGAGATCAGTTCTATCTGTGCGGTTGCAGGCTTCTGAGGAGCGAAATATATCAACATCAGAATAAAGCTGACGGAAAGCACAGCATGCAGCTGTTACTCAGCCTAAGTGAGCAGGGTCTTGACAGATACTTTCGTAAATTATATTTTGCTAAGCATAAATCTGCATCAGGGAACCAGTCTTTGCCACAGAGGTCCACAAAGCTGGATCTGTCCCCACCCTGCCCATTTGCCCCCCAATCCTCACTCTTTGCCCTGCAGGGCCCTATGGGCCCTGGTTGCCCTTTGAGTTATTCTACGCATCAGTTATTTGATTAACTGATGCGTAGAATGACAGAAAATTGATCGCCAGCACTTTTGATGGTCAATTAATCTCTCAAGCAAACATTTTCTAGTTCTAGCTTGTCAAATATGAAGATTTGCTGTTTTATGTATGGACTGAATTTCAAAACGTCATCTTTGGCTCTTGGAACTTTTGATGGGCTTTTATCACAATTCTCTGACTTTATTTATACTAAACTATTCAGGGAGCCTCCAGGCCACCTCCCTCTTGAGGTCTCGTGTGCACAGCTGACTGGGAGGGCACTGAAGGGTCGACATAGGACACGACAAATTGAATCTCCAAGCTGCTCTGAAGGTCTTTGCCCACAGGGAATTTGGTCATTTGAGCCGTTCTGCTTGTCCTTTCCTGCCACTGGGACCCAGGATAAGCAGCTCAAATATGGATGGATGGATGGATGACTGGCGAGGCTGGAGCTGCTTTTTGAACTCAGCTTCCCGAATGTCGTGATGTTGACGAACACGATCCTTTGCTCATCATCTTTGTGCAGAGTAAATGACAGCCAGTGTGATTTAGCATAGTACAGCTCTGTTAGGAAAGAAAACCTCATGACAACCATTATGCTTTAGTGTTTTTCTTTTTTTAGACAGACTTCAGAAAGTTCGCTTAAGTGTCACAAAGTCTGTGAAATGTAATGATGTGTGATAATAATGATGTAGGAGATCGGTCAATATCGAGAGTGGTTCTCATCAATATCCCATTTCACTGAGTACTCCTCCAGTATTAACATAGATCTATGGTGTAATCAGTAGAAATGGCTTCTATGTGTTTCTGTCATTATCAGATAATCAGCTCTGACACTTGATGTCCCCATCTTTGCAGAGTGAGCTGCCGTGAATCCTGAGAGGAGAAGTCTCCCGACAGGAGACAAGATGGCGTCCAACAACACCCTGCGCAGCTACTCCATCATCCCATGTTTCATCTTTGTAGAGGTGGGAGGCTGTATACGTGTGTGTATGTGTGTGTATGTGTGTGTGTTTGTGTGAGTGACAATTTAACCATTAGCAAATGACCTCTTCTGGTAAATTATACACAGTTAACCAGAGCGTAAAGTGTTGGATCGAGTGGAAAGCTGAATGTGTGTGTGAGTGTGTGAGAGAATTGTGCTGCTCCTCCATATTTAATTACAATGTCAGCTGAAAGTCCTTAATCAGAGAGATGTCTCACGACGCCTTGCATTACTCTCTCCTCTCTCTCTCTCTCTCTCTCTCTTTCACACACTCTCTCTCTATCTCTCTCTCTCACACACACACGCCTCTCTGAGGAAATATCCTGCATAACCCTCTCAGATGAGTTTACTCTCAACCCTCCTGCTTTTGGAGCAGCCTCGTGGCATGTTGTCTATTTTTTGCCTCAGTTCCTCTTATGTAAGAATCACACTGTTGTTCTGCACATCTTTTCACATCTGAGACATTAACTCAAGACACCCCTAGTTATTGATTAGACAGATAGCGTAAATTGAGCTTTGTGTTGCGGAACGAAGAGAGAGGAGCCTCTGATGCAAGCGGTTGTGGCATTACTTTTTTCTTAATTTACACAAAACTACTTTAAAGCTGAACCTTTGAGCTGTACAACATCTGGCCAGATCTGGAATAACTGATGGGTTAATTTCAGCCAAGAGGCACTTAACTTTCCTGTATACAAACTTAGGAATGGTATAGAACGTAGCTAAACATACTGGCACGTCATTTGCATGGTCTGCTCTTATTTGTATTTGTCAGGAAAAAGTCAGACGTATCGCCATATTAGAAATTCCATTACTGTCAATTAAAATGTCACTTTCACTCCCACACAGCCATTAACTTCAATCATATGAGAAATTGCCCTGTATAGGACCCATTAATGCAAAAAAACACAGTGGATACAGACACGTTTTATCATCCTCCTGTGAAGTGTTTTTTTTTTTTTTTCTTTAATTGCGACACACCATTCACCATCGCAGGGTCCTTCAGCTTCAATAGAAAGTCCTTCTGTTGGACAGCCTGTCATCATTGTACAGCAGTTCGCTCATTTACGGCTTTCAAGTGTCTTGGCTGTAACTCAGCGTGGCATGCTCAGTTGAACATTGCTAATCATGGCTGTGCAATTTGTTTAATTAAGATGCGGAACTAGAGGGGGCTTTAATATGTAACTAATTATTATGGTGGTGACAACATGCCCAGATCAACATCTAAACTCTGAACTCAGGATGGTTTTATTGTCCCACACAGCAGACCATAGCAGTGCTGTCTTACAGGTGGATCTAAGGGTGACAGCTTCTTGTAGCGTCTTGTTGTGGAAAAACTTAGACTTAGAGGGCTATTCTGTGTTTCTCTTAGGTTGCAGAAAGTCCTCGTTATAAATAGATATTTATTTTGAATGAAGGGTTAGCAAAAAAGTAAACAGAGAACAAAATGCTGTATATATGGTTTAACCAGACTGACAACTGAAAGAGCAGAAAGACACAACGACACCTCTGAGCAACAATTAGGAAATCAACTGGAAGCTTAGCATGAGAATCTGTGCAGATTTAAATAGGAACAGGTTTCTGTTTGCACAATAATGTCTATAACAAGCTGGAATTAACAGACTTGTTGCTTTGATTTGGAACTCTCTCTTTTCTAAATCTCTTACAAGGCTGCCAACTTTATCTGAGTGCAGTGCTAAATTGCTTGAGTGCACCTTTTATATTGTTGAAACCAAGATTAACATCAGTATTTTTCCCATATTGACATTTATTTCCCAATATGTATTTTCAAAGGCACACCTGCATGTAATGATGATAACAATGAAATTGCTGTTGAGTGCAATAAACTGTGCCTCTGCTGGGCTTGACATCGACAAAACCCATCAAATGTTAAAACAGACACTTCAGTTAAGTGTCTGTTAAGTTCCTTTAAGTGACGTCTAATCACCAAAGTGATTGAAATCATTGATTTGTACAGCTGTTTTGTAAAATGATGGCACAGTATGATCCCACTGAAAGTTCAGAAATGATAATATGGCTTTGTCACCCAGCCCTGTGACAAAAATGTTGATTTTTATGACGCAGTCTGGTGACTTTCAGCATCTATATGTGAGGAAAGTACGAGCACAACACAGAGAAACTGTGTGCTTGTATTGTTTTATGTTTACATCACAATCTCAATACCCCCAAACTGTGTTGCACTATGTACATTTTCTCCATGTTGCAGTAGAGCATTGGCAGGGTGCTCCAGAGAGAGAAGCTGTAACAGCCCATTGAGTAGCAAGCGTTAATTTTCCTTTCTCTCTTCGCTCTCACCTGCTCTTCTTCACAGGCAGCTCTCAAAGGCATCCTATCCATCTCCCTGTCTCTCTCTGCCCGTCCCTGTTTTCTCCTCCTCTCCCTCTTTGATGTCTCTGTCACATCCTTGCAGCCTCACGTCTCCCTCACCCCTCCTCTCTCCGCCGAACCTGCTTCCTCCCTCAATCTCTCCCTGTTCCTCCTGGTGTCACAGGAGCTCTTCCCTCCCATCACCGTCTTTATCCTCTGCTGTGTCATCTTGTTGCCCCTCACTGTTTTCCCTTTGTTTCTTCTTTTTTTTTTTTGGGCCTCTTTCTCTTACTCACCTCGCCTGTCACGAACAGAGCAAGGCAGAGGGACAGTAGCACTGTCATGTGACTGAAACAGAGTGTCCCGATTGGAGCCACTCGGCTGTGTAGTTCAGCCCCAGAGGCAGTGTGACAGGGAGGATGTTTATTTATGGTGATTTGTTTATTTAGTCGTGTAACTTGTTGCTTTTCTTTCATCCGTTTCGGAACCTCAAGACGATCATTTCGTTGTTGCCGTCTTCATTACTGCGGGAGCGACTGTGAAAAGGAAAACAGGATTATGAGATGAAGGGAATGAAAATAAGGAGAGGATGAGAGGACTGGGATGGAGTGCAACATAAAGATGGGGCGCAAGGGAGGAGAGAGAAAGATGAGATGGGGAGGATGAAGAAAAGCGCAAGAGCGTTACAGAAGTGAAAGGTTGCAGAATGAGATATTAATTAAAAAGGCAGAGCGGCAGAGGTGAGCAGTGAAGAATGAGGAGAGAACAGATAGGCTCAGGCTTTTATTAATCTAACCAGGACCACCCAGACTTTAAAGGTTTTGTGTGCAAAAATGAATCGAGGGCCTCTTTTCAAAGCCTCCAGCGCTTTCACCTGTGCCAGGCTGCAAGGAGAGGAGCCGAATCTCTCGACTATCATTTGTGAAAATCCCCACCATCAACCTCAGAGCTAATTTCTTTCTTTTATCTTGCTCAATCTCCTCTCGTTGCGTAATGGCATATGGCGTAATAATGTTCAAGGCCGTCATTATTTCAAAAAACAAAAAAGCCATCCCCGCAGGGACTGATCGTTTTTGATGTTGCTCTGTCTCTCTCTTGGCTGCACTGACGCAATATGATTTTAACTTGGGGGATTCTAAAAAGGGGCTTTTATCGAGGGAATTGCATGTTAAATTTAGTTTTGGAACAGAACACAGCCTAATTAAACCTCATAGTGTTGTTTAAAAGACAAGTGAGCAGGATTCAGGAGGATACACTGAATATGAATATGATAAAACTGAATATGATATTCAGAATTGTCTTTTCATTAGTGTGTAATCACCTGAAAATAAGAATCACTGTGTTTTTGTTACCTTAAAATGAGCTCTTTATATCTACAGAGGGAGCAGGTCTTCTTCCATGGATTCCACCATGTTTCTACAGTAGCCCAGAATGGACAAATCAAACACTGGTGCCAGAGAGGGAATTTTGGTTTTTTTTTGGATGTTTCATGGCCTCTGTATGTTCTCCAATAAGCTTGGAAATAGAGGGTTGAGTTGAAGGGTTTTCAGTTGGTTGCAGTGTACAACCTTCCTGCCACTAAATCCCACACACTGTCCTTTAAGGTAGACATGCTAGCAGTTATTTTAACTTAAAGCTGAGGAGCAGACTGGCCCATCTGTATTTGCGTATTTTTGCAAGATTATTGGTCCTTTGAAATGATGGAATTTTTTAAACGGTACCAAGATTTCAACCAAATCTAAGGGAGTGTGGAGGTCTGGCCAAGAAGGACAAAACAGCGGAGGCAGTCTGGGTCAGCCATGCAATGGGCCATAGCACCCAGAACTCCCCCTCCCCACCCCACCCCAGCCCCCAAACTACCAAAAGAATGCTTAAGCTGCAAGAACTAGACTACCAGACCCCCATCCTCAGCAAAAAAAAAAAATTGGACAAAGTACTTCAGCAAGAAAAAGAAGACAACAAAAAACCCTTGGGTGGTCAGAAGCTGCTTTGTCTGGAAGAGAAAGATCCTTCTCCTCCAGCCTCCCTTAAACATGTGCAGGGCCATCCTCTAATCACCATAGCCAGGAGCACTGACAGAGAAGAAGAGGAGAAGAACACGAGGCAGGGCGTCTAACACCTAAATCATGTGATCATTGTTAAAGTGGACAGAGAAACTAACAACGGCTTAATATTACAAACAGCTGCGTGTCTGAAAATAGCACTAGACCCACTTTAAAACAGCATATTTATGGTTCCCTCTTCTTGAGGATGCTGACTAAAAATATTAAAACAAGAAGAATTTAAGAGTAAGGGCTAGATTTACTTCATCTGCAAATGTGCACTGTGGTTTTTATTGAATCTGTGGCTGCAGTCTGCTTGTGTTTAGCTCCTGATTTACTAAGGCAGCAGAAGGAGAGCTCATATTATAGTCCCAGCTCAGCGGTGGGATTTCTATGAGCGTGCCAAATTCAGATGATAATGTGGTGATTTTGACTCCAGCAACATTTACTTCACCTGAGAAAAAAGTTTATTACTCATAAAAGTATGATATTGCTATTGTATTATTAAGACTAGTTATGTAATTCATCCAATAGGAGGTGACCTTTATGGAAAATAAAAAATAGAACAAGACACACAAACCAGGTCCAGCAGCTCAGAGTGCGGCAGGTGGAGGTGGAGGTGGTGTTGATACAGTGACTTCATCATCACAGGTGTTCCTTAACATTTATTGCTTTACTTTTCTCAGATTTAGTTACGGGTCTGCTTGTCTATTTATTCAACACCACTCTAGATATTTCTGCGGTGTGATTATTCGATGTTATTGAGATTTCTGTTGAATGAGGCTAAAGTCATATTTCTTTACCCACCGTGAGCTTCCTTGTGCGCTTTGTTTACACATGCTTTTCAGAGGCAGAGATTGCAAAAACTGGCCATGACAAATCGTGTGGCCTTAGTCCATCCAGCGGCATATATAATGAACTTTTGTCTCCCTGTATTTGTTTTGCAATCCTCCCTTAAGTGCGTACGCAATAAGCTGAGAGATGCACCTTGCAAACACTCAAACGACATGCAAACCTTGACTTCAGCCTGGTGAGTCTGCCCAATAAATACACAGGATATGGGGTAGAATGCATCAACATCTGTGCCTGAAAAATAGGCCCAAAAGTCTCAGATATCTGATCGGATGACCCTTCTTGAAAACTCACAAGATGCTGTACTTTTGAGCCTGGATCGAGAGATGGACCGCCTTTGTTAAAGGTAGCTGGGATTTTTCATTTAATACTATTTAATACTGTAAAGACTGTAAAAGACTAGCCTTGCTTTGGGGCCGGGATTCACATTTGACTGTTTGACAGCTGACTATTCTTCATTATATCCTAGCTTTAGAATGTTAGAAGAAACAGAAATAAGTAGCTGTCTGTGGTGTCAAAAAGTTTGACAACAGAAGTGTAATATCACGGTCTAAATCCGGGCAAGCCAGGCTAACATGCCCATTTCTGTCAGTCTTTTTTTCCAGTCTGCTAACACAACATGACAGTGAAATGAAAATCTAGGACTTGGTGTTGGACTTACATAACAGTTTCCTGGTTGTTGTCGTAGTGTGAGGGAGGAGATGCACGGTGGGGCTGACAGTAAAAAGATTTTAGAGTGAAGGAGACGAAGGGGAGGAGAGCCTGGGATGGTTGGAGAAGGGGGGTGATTGGTAAAATTTTTATCAGGTTTGGATTTTTATTATAATGCAATTGGATGTGCAGAAAGTCATTGCAAACATATAATAGAGTAGTATCGCAAAGTGGTTCCAAATCCAGCAGAATAGCAAACATAACTATCAGTCATATAAGTCTGTATAATTTATAACCCTATACATTATTGAGTTAAAGTGAGGCTGCAGTATGTCAGTTTTGATAAAACACTCTATCTATAGATGGTTTGCTAACATTAGCTAATATTAGCCACCATAGGTGAAATTCTGCAGGAGCGTGTTGACTTACTGTCTGGTTTTTAACTGCAAAATGGATATTTATGGCAAGCTGAAAGCAAAAACTGACATAAAATCACTTACAAAGTTGATATGGGGAGCTGGTAAGCAAACAGAATTGTTTTCAGTTTATGCTTCCAGCAGACACAGAGCAATATTAGCATTCATTTGCAGTCGTGTTTCTGTCCACCTGATGAATGTAAGTTGAATATTCACACTCCTTTTACCTCTGTTTTTGGTCTCCACCAACTCCAGAGGTTCTGGCGCTTAAGCTGCTAAATGCTCCAGTGTGTTCAGCGGCTAGTTGCTGACATCTGGGCTGAAAACAGCTTCCTCCTGGTTACTGTGAGTGGAGACAATGAAATGAAACAGTAATGTTGTGGACAAAACTATGAAATGCTATAAATCTCTATAGAGCTGAGGGGGTCATCATATGAGCATTGTCTTTAACATTACAGACAGCCATATGATCCAGTTTTAATTGGAAATTTATATTTTAGATTAATTTTAAGGTTGAGAAAGAGAGCTACTTTGTTGGAGACTTATCAGTAATTGATTAATAAAGGGCACTAGTTGGAAATTCTTGGTCAGGCCTCTGAAGTGATGTACTTACCCAAAAGGCATTGAGAAGTGTGGCGTGTTAAAACTCAGCAGAGGTAGATGGCTGCACCAAAATGCCCTGCCAGAATCTTGGGAAAAGGAAGTGAATTGTACCCTCCAAGGGAGAAGGAGAAAGGCATGCTGCAGTAACTTCGTACAACCATTTTACGACAGTCTGTCTTGTCAGTCTGTCCTTCACACAGCTAATGCGGCATGACGCTGGATGGAGAGCGAATATAATAGAGCCACAAGTTATGCTTTACAGATAAAAGGACACTTGTCCAAGTGTAGAACTGTCACACAAAAGCCATCTCATGAAAAAGTCACAGAAATGGCTACTGGTCTCCAGGGATTACACTGCACCACAATTTTCTTTTCAAAAGCATTGTGGCCACACTCTAACATCAAAAGGTAAGACTCGAGAACCAAGTGGGGTCTGCTGCAGACGACAGGACAGATCAGGGAAGAGAAGAGTAAAATCAGGCTGAACAAGCTGAAATTGCCGGTCTCTCGTGGCCAGTTTTGGTAATTTGCCACAGCCTGATGACTCTCATCATGTCTAATGGCACACTGCTTGTTTATGGCTTTCTGTGATTTATAGTACAGTGTGGAGAGGTAGAGGGAGGTGGTGTGAATGATAGAGGAAATATGTTATAGCTTTGTAGAGATCTCAGAGAGAATGGGATTTTCGGGCTGCTGCTGAACCTGAGCTGGTGGATGAATGCAAATATGGGTACTGTTTGCGAATGAGCTCCAGGCACGCTTTGGTCTTTTTTTTTCTCCCTCAAATGCAAATAAGATAAAGGTCAAAATAAATGAAATCATAGTAATAATAATGAAGTTCAACAAGTGTATTCTAGTTCACACCCCTTTTATTAAGCTGCCCTTTTCAAGCATTTTCTTGTGAACCTGACATCCTCAGGTATGTGATCCCGCAAGGTATTACATGGTATTTCTGCAAACGAAGGAATTTACATATTTTCAGAGGACCTATGAATGCTGTTTTAGAAGATTATCCTGCTGGAACTTGTTTGTCAAACAACGTGTACTGCTAGCTGCTTGAAGATAACAGAGGAAGAGGATTTTTTTGTGTTGTACGATACGAAACACCACAAATGTAATATCTGCTCATGTGATTATCTTAACTTTGCTGTTTGCCTTCAGTTATGACCATGATGTAGCAAGGTATGGCATGCACCCAGGTATTATTTTGATTGGCCACCCCCCTTATACCACAGTTTCAGCTGAGAGATTTGTGTAGGTGATGAATTTGCTATGTTTATTTATTTGTCTAATAAAGTTACAAAATGTCAGAAAAGGAAATGTTCTTATTCCCTTATAAGCTGTTTTATTGAGGTGCTTGTTAGTGAAATGTTTAGAGCTTAACCTCCCACTGGTAAGCAGCTATACACTGTTTAAATCAAGGGCTTTTATTGTGAAAGGTAGAAAAGGGACGGAACAGAAGAGAAGTGAATCTGTAAGGCACTTGGCAATGTTGGAAGCAGTAATTAGTTATGTTGTCTTGGTTCAAATTACAGAAAAATACAACTGTACGCCCTCTGAATTAAAGTTTCTCTCTTTTACTGAATTACGACGATCTTAATTACCTTGTCAACACAGCGTAAAACACTTCATTCCACCGTTGCGTCACCAACTCTGGGTTGATCGAAATAAACCCTAAATTCACAGATGTTAGATGTGGAAATATCCTGATAGATTAATAAACAGATAGATAGATAGTGTTATTTGAAAAGTTGGCATGGACACACACACACACACACAGACACACACACACACACACGCACACATACCTGGGCATCTCGGCATGGCCATCTGTCACAGGACTAGATCTGCCAACATTTCTCTCCTGTCAGCTGTAAGCACAGTTGCTTTCTTGCCTTCACTGTCTGAACCCCGCTGGCCATATTGCTCAGTCTGGTTCCATATTTTACAGTGGAACAGTCAGTCCTGGTCAGCTAATTGGATTGGACAGGATATACTGAGATAAAGTTAACTTGTAGTGTCTGACTCAGGAAAGCTGTTAAGGGTATGCTGCTGCAAAATGAATGTATTTGAAGAAGCGCTTACAGTGTATTGTATAACATAAAACAAACAAAAACAAATTATATAATATTATATAATCATGTTATAATAATACCTACAGCATAATGTGCTATATGTTGTTTTCTTTACCCAGGATCACTGGACACAGGACGTGTGCTGATTTACACTTTTCCTGTAATCACTGCTGTGCCTTTAGCCCTGGTGTGTACACCAAAACAGTCTGAGATGCAGCGTGTGAAGTGTCATCTCAATTAGTAGCCATCAAGCTCATTAGTGAAGTAAGCGACACTAATGTTATCATGAAGCTTGGCATTACTAAGACTGCTGTCCTCTACAGAACATAAGTGCTACTGATTTGGAAGTGTGATATGACAAAATGTGAGCAGCAGGAACTGAAATGTAGTGAGTGAGGGTACACGACTCACAGCATGCTCACTAGGAAGTTAAAAATAGGTGAAAATGTTGTGGATCCATGGCAAATCAGCCATAGGGATATTTTTTTTATTAAAAACAGCACTTATTGCATCATGCACCCCAGAATTTGTTGCTTTGCTTTCCTTGCCATAAGAGACGGCTTGGACTGTATTGTTTTCATGGGAAGGGGCTCTTACCTTACTGACCTGGCTTGCACTTTTCATTTTGCAAACTGACCACTCTGTTTGTTGAGCAGAGTTACAAGCTGGAGTTGTGGGTGTTTTATTTCTTTATGGAATCACAGTCCAATGGTAGTCATCTAGCCTGAAGCCCAGTTGTGCTGTCTGTGATGTCTTGGCTACTTGTAAGATAAGATCCATCAAATATAGACTTTTATATAGACCTATATATTGACCTTTTTTATAAGAAAACAATCTAAAGTCTCAGCAGGTTATGGACTACAGTTCAACCTGAGATGTGTGCTTTCCTCCTTGCAGTGACCCTGGTCCTTTTGTAGTAGCATAGTGACACCTGGTGTTGGAGAGAAGTATTACAACTGGCCATCTTGACTATGTTTTAAGAATGTGGGACCATTCATAATACAGCTATCGCTTCCATATCATGTTTTAGCAAATTAAAACATTATGCAGATTGCAGGTTTTCAGCAAATAAATGTGAAAAGACAGTCAGACATGGTTGCTTGTATCATATTTAATCTAAAGTCTTATTGATTTGTGATAATCTGACACTTTATTGATTCCTGTGGGATCAATAAAGCATCTTATTATTCTCTTATTTCTTCCCCTGCTCCCCTCAGGGAAACATTTTTTAAACATATTCAAAGTGACCGCTATGAGAGCCATAACTCTACAACTCTAATGTTGCCTTTTCATGACTATCTTTAAATTAATTGGCAGTACTTTTGCCTGACTCAGATATCCTTCTCCTTCCAGTTCTGGTGGCATTACAGGGCCTTTTTTCTATCTGGCAGCCTCCCCAGCATCTCATCACTTTCCTTTGATATTACAACCCCGGTATAGTGCCAACTGGTTGGCTAGATTGGTGACAGAATCGGCAAATTAGTGGCTGAGTGACACAAATGCATGCTGATTTTCAGAAACCACATTTAAAGCATCGCTTTGCGATATCTTACATTTTATATTCCAGTATTGTATCAGTGACTAAGAAGACTATATATATATATAAAAAATGCCTAGAGCCAATTCTAGAAGGAGAGCGAAAAGAGGCCAGAGACAAAAGATGATGTTAGACGGATAAAAGGATGAGGGGGTGAGGGAGGAGAGGAGGTGGTAAGTGATGGTGGTGCTGCTGGTGGTGGTGGTGGGGTGCTTGTACACGACGAGTTAGCATGAAATGGAGAGAGAGAGAGGGAGAGAGATAGAGATAGAGAGAGAGGGGGAGAGAGAGAGATAGAGAGAGAGGGGAGAGAGAGAGAGAGAGAGAGAAGAAAAGAGATGGTTTTAGAGGATTTATGCGTCTGTTTTTTATTAAAACCTGTTAAGACACATCACAGCTGAGAGAGGAGTGGAGCTGCGTTCATGGATCACTTGCTACAAAACAACTCGTTGATGGAATTCGACCTTTTTTAACCCCTGCAAACTGAGTCAAGGAGGAAAGCCTTAAGTGCTCTGGATATACAACTAACAAGTTCCCCCTTTCCCCCCCTTCTCATTCTTCTTCTTCTACTCTTTTTCAACTTCCTCCACTCTCTTGCTCCAACATGTTTTTCTTCCAGCTTGTCATCATGTCCGGCACGGTGTTGTTGGCCTACTACATGGAGTGCACGGACCTGTTCAGCGTGCATGTGCAGGGTTTCTTCTGTAACGACGCTGAGCTGATGAAGCCGTACCCCGGCATGGAGGAGTCCAGCTTCGTCCCCCCTCTCATCCTGTACTGCGTGGTGGCTGCTGCTCCGACTGCTATTGTGAGTAAAAACCCATTTTGTGTCTATTTCACTGCAGCGTTAAAAACCGGCGGCTTCTTAAACTATTATGCCACATGCCGGAGTGTAAATAGCACTAATCGGATGCGGCATGATTGTATTTATTCAGGCTCTGTCCCAGCTTTCATGTATTCAATGCTTGCTGCTTTATTACATTTGAAACCAAAAATGTCACTATGACACAATCACAACTCTACTAAGTATCATAACGTTACCAGACTTCATTTTCAGTTGATATACGCTGCTATCTCAGCCTAACACGACCTGCCTTTGTGACAGTGTTTATTTGTGCACAATGGTTACTTCAGGGTTGAATTATGTAAGTTATATTTGATAAATAGGTCATCTATGTAGAAAAGAAGTGCAACCATGCATCCTATCTGTCTGCAGCCTCTTGCAGATGTCCCTCTACCTTTGGTAAATTCCACTTTCTCTGCCAAAATATGAGAGAAAATGTCACGACAAAGTGTCTGATGGGAGCGTTTTCACATCTTTCTATGGGTCAGCTGATGCGTTTGGTAGCAAAGTGAACTTTGGGTTCTCTAGTTTGGACTTTATCCAGTATCTCTTAGACTTATTTGCTTGTTTGGCACCACAAAATATCGTGCTGAATGCACCAGTGAAGTGTTATGTCATGCTGTATGAGCAGCAGTGTATGTGGGCTGCATGTGACAACTGAACATTTTTCTGAACTATGATGCAATTTCTTACACTTTATGTCCGTGGAGATTCTCAGTCATCCAGGCCATAAAAGGCAAGTGGGTTTCCTGTTGTGTGCTATTTCGCCATACATCTACAATTCAGTCAGAGCCACTGAATGAAACGGATGCTCGGTGAAATTTCTTCGGCATCAACAGGAAGTCACATAGCCTTTAATCTCTTTGAAAAGATATCTGCAAATGAATGCAGAATCTGTTGGCTAGGGGCGAAGATTTGGTATCTGAACTGTCAAGGAGTATTGACCAATCACCTTGGTTTTGGTTGCATGCAGGTAAACAGTCTGTGTGGAGAGCAAAAATGGTGGAACACATTGGCTGAAGTGCAATCCTGGAACCTATTGGCTGTCACCTCACAACAGTTTAGCTTTTCATTAGCTTTTCATCTGAATGTATCTTATTTATATTCATATTCAGATACCTGTTTATGTAGATTTGCTTAAAGTCAAGTTCCGAATTATACTGTAAACAATGTCCAGCTCACAGAAGAGGAAGTCTTGGCCTGGATATCTGTTTTCCGGATATGTGCGCTGGCAACACTGGAAGCCCTGAAACACTGCCATTGCCCCCAGAGGCTAAATCATATTGAAACTGATGGGGTCTGAGATTGAGTTACTTTTGACTCAGTGCTTATGCATACAACACAGCAAATGCCACTCTGTCCTGTCACAGCTGTTGTTACATAGAAAAGATTAAAGAGGAAACGTGTCCCAGATCCATATGACACACTCGTTGGAAGCAAGATTGCAGTATTTAGTGTGTTCACATTGGAACCAGGACCAAATAAAATGCGCTGGAACTAAACAGTGAGCATGCTAAATGTGGTCGCTTTTTGGATTCTCCTGTGGACGGACATTATGCTCCCACAATGCAATGCATGAAGGAAATGGAGGAGCTGGTCAAAACTGGAAAAAATAAAATACATTGTGGGATTTAATGAAACAGCTTTGGGGGGAAAAAAATAGCTCTTAGAATTGAAAAAAGAGACGCTGTCTGAAATTCAACTGTCAGTGACACTGCAAACTGCTTTCCTGCACATTTTCTACTCACTGCTAAAACAACATACTCTGAACATTAGTGCTGTAGGTAACAGTAGTACAGACTTGGTGAGAAATTTGCCTCTATGGACCTTTTTTATGGCAGACAGAGGATGACAATGTTGACATGTGATTGCAGGAAGAGCACAGGTATAATTAATAACATTACCGATGGCTCCTGGTCATCTAAGTGTCTCACTGTGTCACATCAGTGAGCCTGCATAAACATTAATGTTATTAATTACACCTGAGTTACCTGCTGTGCCATTATTTTATAGAGCTGAGTGGCAGCTGTACATGAATATAGGGCAATGACTGCGTGCTCGATGCTGATTCAAACGCCTCATGCAGGAGTGGCAATATACAGCCACCAGGTGTCAGTTTCGCTCCATGCTTCGTGCTTCACGCTCAAACCCCAGCACACCAGACCAGGCACCATATGTCTCTGGGCCCAGGGTCAGTTCATTATTAAACCCATGTCAAATATTTTCTCAACACCTCCTGGAGAGTGTTTGCATGTGTCTATTAAATATTAGATTTCATTTTTTCACGTTTGAAATGGACCATATGTGAAGGAAAGGACAAGCCGGTCCTGAATACAGATATAGATCTGGTTTATGGTCAGACAGTATTTTTTAATAATGGGGTGCACAAATGATTAGGTCTGTCGTATCTGCATCACATTAGTTTAGACATGATGTGTTAGTTGTATTGCAGTTTTACAAAGTGTTCCTGAGACCATGCAGTAATATCCTTTACACAGTCATGTGTTCACAAAGCGGTGAACCTCACTCCATCCTTGCTTGTGAACGACTGTTGGTGACCTCATTAGAGAGCACAATGTATGTTTCCATAGTTATGCAGATGACACACAACTGTACATCTGTGCTTAACCAAATGATGCTGCAGCTATAGACTCCATTGCTAACTGTCTTTAGGCAATAAATAAATGCATTAGCAATAATTTCTTGAAGTTGAAGTTAAATGAGGACAAAACTAAAATTCTACTAGTTGATTTCAAAAAGAGAAATGTTGTCTAATCATCTGGGGAAATTAACTCCCTGCATTAAATCTGAGGTTACAAGTCTTGATGTTGTCCTTGAGTCAGATCTAAGCTTCAAGTCCCCCATCAACAAGGTGACAAAAACTTCAATTTTCCACCTTAGAAACATAGCAAAAGTATGGCCATTTATGAATCACAGAGTTGCTGAAAAACTGATTCATGCCTTTATTTCAAGCTGACTCCATTTCTGTAACTCACAAACAAAAACAAAACAAAACACTGAGAAACTTCAGCTCATTCAAAACTCTGCAGCTCGGACATTACCCAGAGCCAGGAGGAGAGAGCACATTAGTCCGGTTTTAGCTGCTCTGTACTGGCTTCCTGTAACATTCAGGGTTGTTTTTTGGTGGTTCACTGGAGGTTTCCAGCAACAGCTGAAAGAAAATCGGGGATACAGCCTTTGTCTGTTACGTCCCAAAGCTCTGGAACACGCTGCCGATAGATGCAGCTGGCTGAATATTTTTAAAAGAAAGCTAAAAACTTTTTACTTTAACGAGATTTGACTTTCCTGATACAGGTCTGACACTACACTTCCTTTAAAATGTTGTTTGTTACTTGATTTTATGCATTTTATACTCTCTGTATTACTATTCAGTGGGTTTTGTTTTCCATCCTATGGAAGAATTCTCTTCATTCTACTTTATATTCTCCATCTTATTTTAATTAAATTTCCTATCCCTGTATATGTAAGCTGGGGGCAATGTGTAGTTATGGCATACTTCTTCTTACCCATTAAACCACTGGAATATGTCTTAATATCTCAGTGTCTGTGAAGGATTCATTACTTGAAACTTCACATCAGTCCCTTCTTACTGCTGTTATCAGTGTGCTGTATGTGTCCCATTTTTACATCCCAGGTTCATTTCCAAACGGACGTCTTCCTTTTCTATTACGATTTCAAGCGGCTCTTAATCAGGGATGTGATTGTTAAAGATGTCTGGTTCCTCGACACATGCCACCCATTTACTTGTAATGAGATATTACTGTTCTGCTGCCTCTTTGTGTCTCCTGCTTTTTGTGTTTATTATCTGGGACTTTTCGTTCTTTGCTCTCGGGCTCTACCTCATTGAGCGCGCTTGCTGCTGTTATGTTGGGCTGAAGCAAGATCTGAATTATTGTCACTTCTGTTGAAAAAATAAAACGCATCCTGTAGCTCCCCTGTAGCTAATTGGTGTGCAGATGCATCAGCAGTCCAAAGTGTTGCACACCTGAACACCTCCCCAACACACACGCACACGCACACGCACACACACACACACACACACACACACACACACTGACATAAAGCAAAAAATAAAAATAAATTGGTTTAAAATCTGGAAGAGTGCTCTGATTGGCCAGGCAATGTGACAGACGATGTTATTTACAGCTGATTTGGTTAGAGTGCATCTGTATGCAGTTTTGACAGACTCTTCTGCACTGCTTACCTCACAAAAAAACGGAAAAAAAACAGGAAATGTCATTACAGACCAACTGGAAAATACAACCAACAACTTCACTGTATGTCTTGCTTCACACTATATATGTAGATAAAATTTTGGATTTATTTAACATCACAAAATGAAGGTATAAATCTCTAAACTGCTTGTTCCTGATCACGCACCCCTCCTCAGAGAGGGCTGTGTCAGCTGTTCAAGTTTTGTTTAACACTGCTGGTCATTTCCCATACTTGCCTCTCTTTCCTCTCACTCTCATTGCCTTATGTTTGGCCTTTGTATTTCGCAGTCTCTCTGTCTGTCCGTATGCTGCCCCAAACTTTTTAATTGTGGCCTTTGAGAGTGCTGCGTCAGGTGCTTAAGTTGTGCTCGACACTATACATCGCTCTGTCACCGCATGCGTCATAAACCAGAGGAGCAGCCAATCAGAATTAATGATGACATGGCTGGAAAGTTGGCCAATTATCAAACAGGCAGTAATTTATGCAGAATGTTCCACATGGCCGGACCACTGGGAGGCTGTGGAGGTTAGACGGGTCGTAGTCATGCAATGCTCTATAAAGCTGTTCAGCCATGGACAGGCATCAGAAAGTCAGTCCTTCATTCTCAGAGCTGAGATAACAAAGGCACGATGTTGTTCTTGTCAAGTGCCGATCCAGCAGAAACAGGTGGCTAATGTTAGGTGCTAAGCGCTAACCACCATAACCGATTGTAGAAGTTTCTCAAGACAAATTTTCGCCAAAGGAGCAGAGACATGAGAGGAGAAAATGCAAAACTCCAGCGCATTTTTTTCATTCCATACCAATCTTGGTCCTCAATGGCTAATTCCACTTCCTTTTATGTGTGTCTTGGTAGCAATGCTGAAAATTATCAGCTCATTAAGAAGACATTAAAGGGGCATTAATTGATTTCTTTTTTCCACTTTGGGCAGCTTAACAAGCTGGAAAGACGACCACTTTACAAATGATCACCTTATAATGTGAGCGAACAGTTGCCTGTTTCCACTTGCAGCAGACAGGGAGCAGCATTAGCATTCATTTGGAGTCATGCTTCTGGGCACCCAATGAGTGGAAGCCCAATATTCATTCTTCATTTCAGTTCTGTTTTAGTCTCTGATGACTCCTGAGGGAAATATCAGACTCTTTAGCTGCTAAATGCTCCACTAGCATAGTCACCAAATTCACCAGCTTGTCGCCAAGTCTGTCAGTCAACCGCTTGGTGCAGGGTTGGAAGCATGCAGTGGAATTATCAGAGCTGATGGAAATGACACAGGAGAGCGGTGAGAGCCAACCAAACAGTGATGTTATGGACCGGCTAAAACATCAAAAGATGCTGAAATGCTACTAATTCTCTGTGAGTTTGACACTTTTCACATTCCACACATTTGACCCATTATATGTATAAAAGTGTTGATTGGTGCAGTTTCAGGGAGAGTTGGTGTTTTAGGCTCAGTTGATGGGAGTCTTAGCTTATTGTGCACAGGTGTGGTGGTTTCACTCCTTAACGTTGACCAGGGTTCGACTTTATTTCCCTGATGACAGGGAACCAGACAATGGTCATAAGTGATTAATTGTCATTTATCAAGCAAAAATGTTCAAAAAGTGCCCAAAGAAAGAAGGTATCGCCTCCCTGGGTACTTCTGACGGGCATTTGTTATAATTTTATGATATTTAATAGAGTAAAAGATTAATTAAAAATCATAATCGACATTCTGGATGAATTTTCTTGCTGGAGTTTTAGTCCTTTTGAGGGATGTTTTAGCTGGTTAATACATTTGCATTGTATTATTTCCAAATGAACCTCACTCAATTTGAATTACCAAGACTTGCTTTTATTAGAAATTTGAAAAAGATCATCACAAAATCAACAGCTTGTGAACTTTTAACACACAACACAAGTTTTCTGCTGTCTCACGCCGCAGGCTTGATTATATTCCTGTTTAAAATCTCTGCTTTTGGCAGCACTGTGAATCATTTATGGTTTTCCACAGGGGACACTTGTCACATTTAGTGTTTGAGTGAAAGCAAAGTGAAAAGGGTGAAACACATACAAAAAAAGGTAGCCCTAAATACTGTGGGCAGTTACCGTCTGTCATTTTAATGTCACTGGTGCAGTGTTTTATGGACTTTCAAGGGTATTGTGGACCTGAGCTCATATAAATCTGTTATGCTGGTGGATAGGTCACTGCTATTAAGACAGTAGATGAACCAGAAGTCTTTTCTTTGCCTTTCATGTCAGGCAAGAATTGGGCTCCCTGTGAAAGATTTGCATGTTCTATTTGTGTCTCACGATCAACCTTTTTATTTTCTGCTCAGACACCACAACGTGTCAGCTGAATGCCAAGTTGTTCCTTAGTTTTCTGACATGGCGCGGTTGGAGATAGCTGTTTTCAGTCAGTTCAGTGCAGTTCTCATGGCATTTGTGTTGTAGTGAGTGGAGGGTTATGTGAGTCGAAATAAGACGATCAGTCAGTGGTAACTAACCTTTTCACAGCGGTGGCAGAGTCTAGTGAGACAAATACTTCGAGGCATTTACTAGTTGCTTGAAAATGTTAAAGTCATCATTTAGGGAAAGTATGACTCAGTGATTAGCAGCACTTCAGGGGCCTCAACGGAAATGAGCAGATTTTCTGAACACATTTGAACAATTAATGGAAATACGATTGAAATCACAATACGGCTGCTTGCAATATCCAAACTGCAGGAGCTGCAATTTTTCAACAAAGGTAAAACGTGATCATGATTTTTTCCTCTAAACAACCTAACATTTACAGCCTGGAGTGAAAATCTGTCAGTTACCTGTTGCACTGACCCTCCTTTTTGGCCTCTGCAACATGCATTTGGATTTGTCACAACTGATCAGCCATAACTTAACTACAGGCTACAAGTTGCCTGCCTTTTATAGTTATAGTCTGTTTGAAGATAAAGACCTTTTTGGGTTGTGTTGCCTTTGGAGACAGATGTTTCTAGGTCATTATGCATCAGAGGATGTATTTTTCTGTCATGATGCATTTGATGATAGTCTCATTTGGTATTTGCATGCATTACATCAGTCATCATCCAGTGGAAAAAGTGTCTGAAAATATTAATTCATGCTGGAAAATCCGGACAGGACTGAGTCCAGTGCTGAGCTTTAAAACACGCATGGCCGTTTTATGTGGCTGCTGTCAGTCCCTCTTTCTTCTTTGTTTTTTGAGTTTGCCAACATCAACAGCAAAATCAGTCGCTCTCGCTGCTCGTAGCCACAAAGAAAGAAGAAATTAGAGTTGCTTTCTTGAAAACATGAAGATGATAAAAAAAAGCATTCAGGAGAGATGGAGGAAAACACAGGAGTTTTGTTCCCTGTCCTGGGGCCCAAAACAAACTGCTTTTATACACAAGCACACACACACTGAAGGCAAAAAACACATGTGTACACACACTCCCGCTTATAAACACACACGCATATTTTTGCAGCAGCCTGCATCACCCAAGGCAGCTGGCAACGAGTTTCATTTTGTGTGTCCAGCAGCAGATTTTCCATTAGACCTGATGTAATGTCCACACTATAATGGACCTGAAGAAAGGCTGCATTAAGACACAGTGGTTTATGTACACAGGCCAGACAGGGCCAAAATGTTCTTCTGCTCTATAATGGGATGCCTAACTTTATGTTTTCTTCTTGTCTGCTTGTCTTTCATCTGCTCTTTCTGTTTGTATCTTCATCCCTGGATCTTTCTGAATCACTTCCCATTTTGCTCTCTGTACAGATTTTCATCGGCGAGGTGTCCATGTATGTGATGAAATCAACGAGGGAAGCTCTCCTGGCCCAGGAGAAAACCATTGTGACAGGAGACTGTTGTTACCTCAACCCCCTTATCCGCCGCATCATACGCTTCATAGGTAAGGAAGTTTTCTCGCCAAACACTCCAAAATAGCCCCAAGCTCTTTAATGCTGATGACACCAGGTAGCAGCTGACAACCCAGAGACGCATGCCGCCATGAGCAAACGCGCTCATACGTCAAAAATATGCATGTCTGTCCTTTCACATCCAGACTTGTGTTTTAATTTTGATTGTAGCACTTTTTTAAATGTCGTATTTGTATCTTATGGGAAGCGCTGACCTAATAAACGCTGGTAAAACTGTTTCAAATAGAAGGCTTCATTTCAGAAACAAATTAAAGCCTTATCATAGTGGAAACACTCAAGTGAAACGAAATCAGCATCTTATAGGCATTAAGTAAGCTTTCTGTGCTCACACCACATGATGCTGCACATTGTGCCGCCGCTGATCTCCTCGTACCTCACGTCATCCACATCCATTGGTGTTTGCCTGGAGCAACACCTCAGTACAACTCTGCTAATAAGGATTGTTTAGTAATTCGAATCATTTCCCTCAGTTCAGTACAAAGATTCACACTCATTGACTGTGTTTTGTTTATTGTAGTTAAGCGATCACATCATTATTCATTGCATATCAGTATGTGCTTCAGTGATCACATCCACCATTCATAATGCAGTGACATGAAAGAGCTTCAGTTGTCTGCAGTTCAGTCTTGACTTCTGTTAAGTTTAAATCTTCTGTTGTTTATTGGACAGTACAAAAGTATATAAGCACGCTTTAGGAGGTTAATAGCTCAATAAACCACACATCTGCAACATCAGGATGCTTTCTGTGGCGTTCACCGTCAAAGTAAGCTTTTAACCAGGAAGCAACATGCTGTATGTCATGGCTAAGCTGACAGCTGAATGTGGGTGCTGTCAGTCACCTGTGAGGGGAGCTCCAATGCAAAAAGCTACCAGTTCTGAACAGTAACTGTGATGATTCAGAGCCTGAGGATTTGGTGTATAAGGTTAGTTTGTTCATGTGATAAAACACCTCTGGCATCATGCAAAAATGACTCGCCAAAGCACTAATTTATCCTACAATGGGGAAAAAAAGGCTGGCCCCAATGGAGAATATAAATGACAAACAGCGAACCTCAATCCTCAACCTGCGAATAACATGATGTATGACAGGATCAGACATTTTTCTTTTGTGTCAGAGACAGGTCGATGCATCCTGAAGGATGAAATGAGAGAGATTTATAAGAGGAGGTTAACAAGGTCAACCAGGCAGTAGCAGCTTATTCTATCCAAACATGTGAACCTGAGGTTGTCCACAAATACTTAAGTTTTTAGATCAGCAGCTCTGCTACACACAGACCATGTCAGCTAGTGACGCATCATTTGATACCTCACCTGACGTGCCAGGCGGATGCTGGAAATAGTGAAGTTATGGCAGCTGGGAATGTGATCCGTGGAGCAAAGATGATACAGTTGCTGCTTTTCTGATGCTTGTTGATGCTGGGAAATAGGACAGTGGTGTAGCTTTAGGTGATAATGCATGTCAAGATGATGCCAGTGTGTGTGTCCTTATTCAGAAGGCAGTCTTAAATGATCCAAAAGCTGCTGTTAGCAACATATAACAGCTTTGTGTAATGTTGGTCAACAGTTGAAAACACATCCTCATTTGAGCTAGTGTGAGTAGAATTACCTTAATTTGCAGGATCAATCACATACATCAGTATTTACAGAGAGAAAATACTGAATAAGGATACACATGCATATCTAGGAAATAATACTGGTCTGTTCTGTATTCCACTTGGGTTTACATTTTCAAATATGGGCTTAATTATAACTGGTAACTGCCATGTTATGCATATGGTTCTGACATGTTTGGCTCCTGATTGGCTGACCACACCATCTGCTTCCATTTAAACCCAGTCAGCCTCAACCTGCAGGTAAACCTGTCACGGTAAATTCATCAAACTGACCTGAGTGAAGAGATTTCGGCAATTCTTCAGTGAAAGGAGCCAACTTACTACTACTACTTACTGAAGCTCTGAATCTGCATTAGTCACTCAAGCCAAAATTGAATTTAAACATCTTTATCAAACATGTTGGATCATATACAGGCTATATATAAAAATCTGCATCACACCCCAGATACAGCTAAGGTTTGTACCTGTGTCGCTTGTCTAAAAGAACTTATAAGATATCCAAAGACAAATTGCAGTTTAAATTAAAATTTAAGGCCAATTTACCACAAGGCCTGAATATAACTGGGCAGACTGACAGGCACTTTGCTATCTCTTCCAGTAAAGGAGGTCATCTGCTGGACTTTCCTGGCACAATCAGAGCCGCATTGTTCATCTTTAAATAATACCCCTTCAATTTATAAAACACTCATCAGGAATTCATTAGGCAATTCACATGATTTATATTTCCGTCTGTTCCCGAACAGTCTCTCAAATTTGTAGGATCATTGAGGCTTTTAGTTTCCCGCTCTCTTGCTCCCTCCCATCTCCTCTCCTCTCACCCTAATTCCCCCTCTCTATTTCCCCTCAATGCCCTTCACACAATCGTGTCCCTGTGCCCCACACAGGCACCCACTCCACCCCCCTCAGCCCTCCACAGCCCCCACTCCCCCCAGATGAGAATACAAAGCAGAGTAATTTCATGGCTAAGCAGGCCAGATAATCAGCAGTCATATTTCACAGCAAAAGGAATGCAGACGCAGACACTGGTCAGGGTTGGGGGCCTGACAGTGTCAGTGCAATCATTCATATTAGATGCTACTTTTTTCCATGTGCTTACGTTTCGTTTTTGGCCTGTTGTCCACTTGTTTTTTTCCCTCGGATTTAACTTCATTTGATTCCAATATTTCTGTTCTCTTCTCTGTACTAATGGCAGATTCATACATGCTGCAAACTAGAAAAAACAGTACCTTTATTTAGTGATTCCAAAATGTACTCTTAACATTGGATAGTCTGGGGTTTAGCTCTGCCTAATGACATTTGAGAGCTTATGTGCTGACACTGGGAGCACAGCTCTCTTTAACGACAGATATAAGGTGACTGCATCATGATATGTGAAGTATTTAAACCTTTGTGCTTATATGTTAAAACGTCTTTGCTGTTTTTTTTTTTTTGTTCTCATTGTGCGTCTGCGTGTCTGTGTACCCCAGGTGTGTTTGCATTCGGTCTGTTTGCCACAGACATCTTCGTCAACGCGGGCCAGGTGGTGACGGGAGGTCTCTCGCCCTACTTCCTGTCTGTCTGCAAGCCCAACTACACCGGCACCGAGTGTCGTTTTAATCACCAGTTTATCGTCAATGGCAACATCTGCACCGGGAACCCCGTTGTGGTGGAGAACGCGCGCCGGTCGTTTCCATCCAAGGATGCTTCGCTGAGTGTTTACTCTGCTGTTTACCTGACGGTGAGGGGAAATGCCTTTGGTTTAGTGTGAGCTTTGTACAGATGGGTCGGTTTAAAGAATGGAAAAAACACACATCACATCACTCAAAAGTAGTGATTGCTGTTTGTTCAGCTTATTTTGTACCACATGGCATCGTATCACTGGATCTTTTTCTCTAGAAAAATGACCATTATTTCCCTTTAATGTTAGGTTTTTTGCCAGAATACGGACCCAAATGCTGAAACTCACAGAGGTGGGAGTGGATGAGTAATTAGAAAGTTTGATGAGTTTTCCAATAGTGTAAAAAAGGCCGATCTGAGAGGTTCAATCCCAAAAGCAGATGAGCAGGCCAGAGTGAACAGGTAGAGAAACTCAGAAGCAGACAGACAAGGTGCAGACTGGGGCACGAAGCAGGTACCTGAACACAGAGAACAAAAGTCAGGGAGGCAGACAGACAGACAGACAGGCTAGCAGGCAAAAATAGCAAAAAGGTTCTTGGCTGATCACTATATTACCACTTGGGTGAGCAGACGATTCAATGAATACTGGTCGGAAGGCTGGCCCTTAAATACTGTGGCAGCAGGTGGGTCTTGATTGAGTAATTGAAGTCAGGTGTGCTCAGGAGAGGAGGAGGCCAGACTGGAGCTGCCAGCCGCGCCTGCAGTAACACATACCAGACAGGGGAAAGACAGACAGGAGACAGAGGGGAAGGGAAACACAAGAGCGCAGGAGGGAAACTGCAGATCCCAACATTTACAGGACCAGCGTGGAGGATTTAGTAGTGTCTACTGGTGACATTGCAGTCTGCAATCAACTGAGCACCCCTGGGACTGCATTATCACACACTTTTCTGTTTATAAAACACAAATCTTCATTGCTCAGCTTTCCCTCTGTCTCAGAGATAGGATTAAAATAATCAATTCCACCCTAAACAAACTAAAGAAACAAACAATGCAAACCACATACCTTTGTAAAAAAGGTACAGAGAATTGAGCAGAAACTTGATATTTAAAGTATCGCAGTGCAGTCTTTAGATCAGGTGTTTCCTCCTCTGAGGTCAAGGCTACTGTGGTTTTAAAAACGATGGCACTGCCCTCAGCTCTTGTTTTCCAAATGTGAGTGTTCATGTTACACATAACCAGCCAGAACAGTCACTGAGTCAGAATTTCTTTGAAAAGTACTTGACAGACTTTATATTGTGTCATCCTCCCCATCCAAGCACACTGGAGAACCTACAATGGCCGCTAAAAACGAAAAAGGCGACTTTAGAGCAAGTGTGCGGTTTGTCCGTCCTACTCTCTCTGTAGATAAGAGCTCATTCTAAGGTGATGAAAAGTAATAAAAAAAAACCAAAAATAACAAAAACACTAATGAAAACATGAATGAATATTATGTCCCAATTCTGGCAGTACTTACTACAGTACTTAAACCCTACACACTAGCCCTTTAAAGCCTTTTGAACAACTCAAGTGTTTTCTGACCTTTGCGCTTGAAGCGCTGTGACGCTAGGCCATGTGATGTTTCAGCATCACTTACACAGAAATGAGGACATTTGCGAGGATCAAACTTTTTCTACCCGCTGTTTCACGCGCACGTTAAAGTCATAATATTGTGTGTGAAGTAATGGAACGGTGTGAAGGCCATGCATGTGTGTATTATTAGCTCGGGTGAGAAGAGCTGTGTCTTTGAGGATAATGAAGTCTGTAACCTTGAGTCACTCATCGGTTTAACTGTGGAGAATTAAGAGCTATTCAGCTGCTGAACTAAAAGATACGACTTTAATCATGCAGTTTGTTGTTGAAGTTCTAAGCAGTTGCAAGTCTGTGTGTAATTAATTAAGGCTATACATGTACGCAAATATAGTACACTGTAGTACAGTCTGAAAAGTATTTTAAGTGTGTAGCAGAAAAATTGCTGAAATTCTCCTCCAGATTTTGTGATTTTCCTCAACACACCTGAGCACAGTTAATTAGAAATCAATGTCAAATGTACTTTTGGCACAAGAGTTACTTATTTGAGACTGAATGTAATTAGTTTACATCTCAGTGGAAACAACACCCAAACACTCCGAGATGAATTGATCTTTTTAGCTCCGACTGATTTAAAGTTTTACTCTAGATGTGCATTTTAAAAAAAGCGCTCAATGGGAGGGAATATTTGCAGTAAAAAAAAAGGAGCTACATGGCACCTCTGGGTCTTTGAATGAGAAACTGGCAAGGAGGGACTTCATATTTCTTGAAAGCGTGTCGTGGAATGCACAGGGTGGGTTCAGGCGTTTTTAGAAAACTGCCTGGAGGAACACATGAAGACTGGCTCTTTGAAGGGCTATTTGAAGAGCTGCTATTTGATATCAGAGTGATGGTGGGGCTCAGCTGCTGCAACGAGAAAGAGAGAACAGGAGGGCAGATTTTATCAGCAGGAGCAAAACGAATACAAAGTTTGTTGATGAAAAGAGGATTTCATTGGACAGCCTTTCGGTTGGCATGGGAGGAGGTAAAAGTTTAAGAAGTGGAAACATATGTAGGAAGACTTGAGTGTATGTTTTAAATGCTCACAGACTTCTCACAACTTTCACTCACGGTAGCAGGTTTCCTTATTAGGTTAATCTCTTATTCTCTGTGAAAAAAACTCTCTTTGTTTTGGAGAGTTATTTCACTCAAATGATGTAAGTTTTTGACACCTTTCCTGCACCGTTTTGCTATGCAATGGAGGCTTTGTGCTCTCAAGAAATGGTAAAATATTTGAATCCATTTCCGTGGGAACACCTCCAGTTGCTCTGCATGAGACTGCTTCTGTTCTTGTCTACCTAAAGAGGGGTACAGGGGCTCTTAAACCTTTGGGACACAGTAAAGAACATAATCTTTTGTGTGTTCACAGTCTTCTGGTCTGATTTAATCTGCCTTCTACCCTCAGTCATTATGGTCCTACTCTATGGAAATCTCTACCATACAAGCCAATGTCCTCTTTAAGAAGCAGACTAAAAAAAAATCTTTTTTTGCAAGCTTTTAGTTAGGTTTAAAGTGTTTGGTTAAAGCGAAAACTTGTATCTTTATTAATATTATTATTATGCTATGCCTGTCATAAGAAATGTCCTGTATAAATAAACTTGACTCCTTTTCAGATGTACATCACCAGCACCATTAAGACCAAGTCCAGCCGCCTGGCCAAGCCCGTGCTCTGCCTCGGCACGCTCTGTTCAGCCTTCCTCACAGGCCTCAACCGAGTCTCAGAGTACCGAAATCACTGTTCGGACGTGGTGGCTGGATTTATACTGGGATCTGCTGTTGCTCTCTTTCTGGTGAGGGTGATGGAAGAGTGAAAAGTTTGGGGAAGTGTGGGAGTGGGGATTAGAGGAGAAGAGAAGATAATTATTCTGAGGTGAATTCTGGTCATGACTTATTTTTGAATCACAATAGTCATTTCCAGCTTCATTTTGGAACTGACCCAAACCAGTAATTAAATGATAAATTCAGGCTGCAGCCCTCACAATAAGCCTGCAACATGGTTTCGATGCCATTTTTAAAGTCTGTCTCAATGCAAATGTATGTCCTGAAAGTCTTCTACACACCAGATTTTTTGTCTGCATTTATATTGGTCTTTTGTGACATTAATAACAAGGGTTATTTGTCAAGGCTACATAATGTATGTAAAGGTTTATAGTTGGCTCTGTATCAGTTCAACCATGTGCGATGAGTTCTCAAACACTAATTTGGCAAAGATACTAAAAAGAGTAGTTCATGAAGAGTTTGTCGAGGGAGAGGATGGGAAACGGGATGAAGCGTGGTTTATGCTGAGCTTGAAGGAGGTTCATATACAGGTGAGTTAGGATAGAGAAATAAAGGCAAGGATGCACAGCTTGATTGGGGCAAAGAGGAGAAGAGAAGAAAGGCGAGAGAATACAGAGGTGGCTCCTGGATTTTCACTGAGATCAGCAGTTGCTCTGGTTTTTGAAAGAGCTCAGTGGGCAAAGGCAGAAGGGCCAAAAGTAAGAAGGAAGTTGAGGGAAACACTATTTTCAGATGTTGGTTGCATTTAAATCAGAGATGATTGAGGGAGCCAGTTGAAGGAACCAGTGAGCTGATAAATTCTGGTTTTGTACTGCAGAGTAAGGGAAGAAAGTCAGGAGGGTACATTATCTGGGAACCATGAATGTTTCTACCAAATTTTGTGCCAATCCACTGACTAGGTCTTCAGCCATTTCATTTCCATTGACATATTTCAGTGTGGACAAAGTAAATAAACATTTTATGAGCATAACATAAAACATTTTTGGTTTGCTTTGTGACATAAAGTATGAATATTTCATGAACTGCATTGCGCCCAGATGCTGAAGACAATGGGTTGCATTAGATATGGAAACCCCTGCTTAAACTGATTGTACCAGGTTTGGATATTGCATATTTGTGCAGACATGGTAGCAGTGCAGAATGACTGGTTTAAATCCTGTTGGATGTTAAGAAAGTGTTGGGCAATAAATGATGAAAGCAGTGAGATTTACAGACAGCTCTACAGGATGGTGAGAAGGACTCCAGATACTGTGTGGTGAGCACTGGGAGGTGAAATTAAGACCATAGATGATGTTCAGATGATGGTAGATTTTGGTCTGAATAGATGATTACAGAGTTTGAGTTTGTGCTACTTGGGTGAGTAGCAGCAATCATATCTGCTCTTGTCTTTTCCATTGTATTGTGGACTTGGGATGAAGCAAGGGATGTGCAGTGTGGTCACCATGAAGTAGGTTGTCCTTGAAACAGGATATAAGCTTTCAATGACCGACCCATAAAAATGGACATACGTGTAGTCAGTGATCTCTGGGGAAAGATGAGCACAAGAAAGTCAATCATCAGTTCAGCAGCTTTGAACCTGCTCGTTTTGAGTTTATTATAAGCAAAGCATGAACTGAAGAGGGCCAGCTCTCCCTTATTCAATTATCGAATGGTCCTGATGAAGCTTATCAAGGTCTTGTCATCTGAAAACTGAGGCAATTTGATGGACTGCTATCTTGAGGGAAATGAGTGGGTACAAAGCGAGGAGAAAGCAGGTATAGCTCAAATCCCTGTGCTATCAGTGCTCACAGAGAGGAGATCTGAATGGATTCATCAAACAGCAGCCGCCTTTGGTCTTACAAGAGGTTTGTCCTCTGCCAGCAGATTGAGGGATCAGTGTTAAGCACTTGGTCGAGGAGCTGCAGGATGATGTTGGTAAAATCTGAACAAGAGACAGAGGTGTCTGCTTGTTTCAAGGCAAAGTAGAGGCACATGCCGACTGCTTGCGAGGTCTATAGAAACAAAGTCCCTTGAGATTTTCAATGGTTTTCAATCCAAACCTCTAATTCACGGCTTTCAAGGTATTTAGAATTGCAACAAGAAATGAATGTCTGACATTTCTTCTTTATGCAGATCTGAAAACCAAATACATAATGTACCTGGTTCAATCTGCACCTGACTTATTTATTTTTTGGTGAAAAATTGAATTCTATGTAAAGTAAATAAGCAACTTTTATTTGAAAGCTGAAATCTGGAGGAATCCTTTCAGCACTTCCATGGCAACAAGCAAATTTCACTTTGCTCACCTGGGACAATAGATGGCAGCTTGGACCCAGCCTGTCTTCCCATGGATGACGAGACGCAGCAACGGAGAGGAAGTAGTCCTTCACGGTCTTTGGGGATGTTCTTCAGTTGAGTGAAAACCAGAAAGTGGAAACCATACTGATGTGTTTGAAACAAGCAGGATGGTTGTAAAAGATAGGTTTCATTCAAGGATAGATAAGAGCATTTGTGTGAAATCGAGAGGAAGGAGTGTCAGTGTAGCATTGAGCGCAAAGGCAAGCACTTTGAACATTTTTGACTTGCCCATGACTCAGCCTATTCAACTTAAAGTTTGATTCACAGTGACTGACATTTTTGTAAAGAACTCACATGTTTTGATGAAATGCTGATACTGGAGTATCGTCCTTAGGTTCTGGCGCAGCAGCTATTCATTCATTTACTTGGTCTGGGAGCACTAGAGCAGCAGTATGCATGAACTGCCACAAACAAGAAATCCTTGAGCATCTCCTTTGCCACTGCCTAAGGGCATGGTTGGCCCTTGGGGGGGGGGCTCTTTTAATTAGTCCATGTAGTACAGGAGAACAGAAATGCAGCAGTCTTGGTGATGCCTCTGTTGTGTTAGTGTTAGAGGAACCTGGCAGATGGACAACAAGCTGAATTTACAAATGATTGTAATTTACAGAATGTTAACAGACATAGAGTATAAGTGAAGAAACAAGGCTTAGGTTCACTGTGCCTGCTGAGCATAGTGCCATGCCACAAAGATGAACACCCCGGAGCGTCTCCATTGACTGCAAATGATGGCTGCATTTTGTAGACTCGTACAATGTTTGATTGAGCTTTTCCTCCCTATAAACTTTATATTAGAGCGATAACTGTTCTGAAGCAAAAAATATGGTCACATCCCTCCAAAAACTCACGAGTACTCTTGATACCTTTTGGTTGAAGCTTAATATCTCAGTGACACTGAGGTTGGCAAGCAGTCTCATTTAAGCTCTAAGAAATCTCATTTTGCTATTGACATTAAGTGATGTTCTTTAAAGAATGATATGATATTCAAGCTGCATTGAGGTGTATCTGCAGTCAAATAGTTTGACAGCCTGCAGTGCAGTGAAACTGGAAATATTATTTGGTGTGTGGAGTCTTTATTAAGACATTCTTTTTAGCCATGCTAGCAGCATGGCTGTAGGCAGTGTCAGGCTGAAATATATCAACAACTATTCAATGGATTGCAAAGCATTTTGGGGATTTGGGATTTGAGATTCATGGTTCCTAGATAATGAATGAAAATGACTTTGGTGATCTCCTGACTTTCTGTAGCTCCACCAGTAATTTGACTTTGTAGAGGTTTGGCTGAAATGTCTCAACAACTCTTAGATTGCCATGAATATTTGCACACACATGTCCCCCTCACGATGAATTGCCCACTTCTTTTGTTTCCCTGCAACATTGATGACATTCCCACCAGCCTCAGCTGTACTTTTTCAGTGCTAATTAGCAAATGCTGGCATTGTTAACAAAGATGATGAGCAAGGTAAACATTATACCTACATTAGTATTTTAGCATTGTCATTGTCAGCATGTTGACATTGGTATTTAACTCAAATTTGTGCCATTGTTAATTTACCATGCTGTTAATGGTGAACTGTCCTAATGCTGCACAGGGTATATGTGTTGTGAACAACTTCAAAGGCGTCCACAGTGCAGCAGCTAAACAGAAAACTGAAGACTACCGTGGTCTTCCTCTGATGACTTTCCCCCGTGTAGAGAGCCCTCTGGAGACCCTCAGCGCACAGGTACCTGAAACACTTAACCTGGCATCCCAAGAATGTAATCTCTATGATGCACATTATCTTTACCCATTAATTGGAAGAGCTCCCTGAAGACTCTGAGCTTAAACAAAATCCTTCTTCAGATACTGTGAATGTAATCCACTGTAATTTGGTTTGTACTGTAATTTGCTGTTATTATAATTTGTTATAATGCACTGACATGTCCTGCTTCAAGTAGCAATTTCCTATACTACCCAGAAGTCCGACAGACAAAGGGTTTTAACATGAATCAACACTGATTCACCATGTGTTCTTTCTCTTTCTTTCTTTCTTTCTTTCTTTCTTTCTTTCTTTCTTTCTTTCTTTCTTTCTACACAAAGCAATGACACATGTTCAAAAGAACATACAGGCATGACATTTTGCACTACGCCCCTCTCCTCCTTCCCAAATGCACAGAAGCAGATACAGAACCTCACCACATAGCACTCCTTATACTGGTTGACAATGATTTCTGCTACCTTTTCATTTCCACACCTTTTCCCTCTCCTGTCTCCTTTCTTTTTACTTTCTTTCCAATCTCCCTCTATCCTCGTACTGCTTTCTCCTTCCCTCCTCCCATGTGCATTTTCAGAACCACTCGGCATCAATGACGGAGGTCACATGACTAAGGGGGCAGCACCGGGTCACGTTTGCGTCTCCACAGCACTTCCAGACACAATGACGAGGACGCATGCCACGTGGCTCCGAATGCTTAACAAAAAACACTCCTGATATATCTGTTTAATCCACCTAGGGGACAAAATACAACATGTTTCGAATGGTTCTCAGCCAACTGGGCTATGCTCAATTCAACCTGCCAAGGCACACAGATTGCATCAGTGGCAAAATTATCACAAGGCAAACTTAAGCACAGATTGTTTTTCCAGATACTTGAAACCATTTGAAATATGGGACATTTTTTTCCCTCCAAGGTGTGCTGTTTGTAGTTAGAGGACGGTGTTTTGTACATTTTGTATGAGCGAGTGCTGTAGCCTATCCTGACGGTGTTAAACCTGCACACTTCCTGTCAGCTGACTCACTCTGTTTTACATCACATCCTGTCAGGTGACTTGCCTCTTCGATCACCACATCTATCTCCCTCAGTCTGAAAAATCTGCTATGGAAAAAATATTGATGTTGTTGTTCTGTGATGTTTGTCATTTGTACAGAAAAAAAAGACAGACTCCTTCTTTTTATTATCTCTTTCTGTACATTAATTGACCATATCAGGTCATATTTTGTAAAGATTTTTGTCAATCTGTATGACTATTATGATCCATTTGGACCTGTTTGCCTGCTGTAAACCTGGATATGTTTTGGTATCGGTTTAGGTGTTTCGGGGAACAACCCCTCTCCCCTTTGGAGGAAATGACAAGGAAGAGTCAGTGACATCCTCCGAGTCAGAAAATGGGGTTCGCCACTTGCAGTGCCGTGTTGTCAGCCACAATGAAAATGAAATATGATTGGTTGAATTTCTCACTATGAGTGTGTTTCACCCCAGTTTCTTGATTCACTGTGATGCTGATAGGGATTTCTCTACAGAAAGATCTAGTGGGGCTAGCCAGTGCCAGATCTTCCAAGAGATTTGACTTGTATGGTTTTGCAATTAAACTGATATCCCAGTGGAAGACATCCTTATAAAATGAATGGGAAAAGGAAAAAAAAGAGACACAGGTGCTCTTTGGTGTGAACTGGATGACTTACTTAAGGCCTGGCTAGCCCTTTCAGTGGAAACCAGGCTAATGACTCCTGCTTCACTTTTCCTCCTTGAGGCACCCCTCCCCCTCCCCGACCCACCAGTGGATTGTGATACAATGTTGTGACTCCATTTCCCATTGGAAGATACGCCCAGCATGAAGAGAGAAGTCAAGATGTTTTATAGATATTCATGATTTGAATTATACTCATTATCATTGTGATTATAATTGTCTTTTATTTTAAGAACAAAAAATAGCATTTCATTTGAAATGCTACCTATATTTTTTTTTTCTTGGTTTGTCCACAAATTAAATAGTCAGTAGCAACAATGTGTTCTCTTGTGTTTTTCATTATGTGCCAGAATGCTCAAATTTCAGTGGTAACTTTCTATTCCTTTTCAGAAAAAAAAAAGTGGCCAAAGAGAAGGAAGGCTATAGATGTCAGTGTGAAATACCAAAGAACTGAAGCAGAAAGAAAGACTCCATCTTGACATCTTGTCAGTCTTAAGTTACCTTGCTGGAAGATGTGGGAAACGTGTCTGTCCCTGGGTTTCTGCTGCATACAAATACTACCTTCTATACTGTGATTGGCCATAACCTTAAATCGTGGTTCATCTGAAGCCTAATGGTATGGTCACATTTGCACATTATTACATTTTGTTTCACAAAATTGTCCCCTGCATTAAGCCCTGAAAAATGATCCGATGTCATGGCTACAAATGAGCAGAGTAATCAGTAAAAAGTGTGTGAGATGTTGTAGCAGTTTGTAGTCTGGTAATGTAATATTGAAACTGGGTGATGGCAAACACCAGATATCAGTGTTTCTATTGGCTGATTCTTGCACATCTACACAATTACAGTTGCACAAAAGGGAACTCAGTTGAAATGAATGGGAGACAGAGGGATTATTTGCAGAATGGAAGTGTAATGTGACCCTACAGCTAATCTTTTGATTGGAAAGGGTACAGTAGGAGGTGCAGTGGGCAGTAAACACACTAGCAGTGTCTCCTAGGAGGCTCAGTTCAGTTCAGGTCATACTTTAAATAGTCTACAAATATGTGCTCAAGCATGATGCATGAGCTAAAGTAGATCATCACAAATGTTTTAGCCAACCTATTTTTAGACAGGCCCCAAAATGTCAATATGAATGTGACTTTATTCTTGTCCCATGTACCAAGTGTCACATCCTGTGAGGCAGGCCTGTCCTCCTCACACTACACCCCTGTCCAACCACGCATGCTACCCTGACAAGTGATTAGAATGAGCATAGATATGCTAAAACCAGGCTTCTTATTTAGTTTTTGTGTTGATTCATCCTGTTACGACCGCAGCAACTTCAGTGATGTTTATGTCACAGCTAAGCAAGGCACACACACATACACAGATACAAAGAAAGCTGACAGCTCAGCCAGTGCACTTGCTCTTTTGCTCTGTCAGGTATTCATTTCAGCTGTGACAGCCTGCGCTTACCCTGCAGACACACTGGCTAAATAGATAGGGACTGTGTGTTTGTGTGTTTGTGTGTGCGTCAGTATTTGACCATGCTATGTGTTTATAAAGGTCATCCTTGGCTGTTCTGAGTATGTCTTCCTGTCCAAATTGCTGTCCGCTAGCAATATGACTGAAGAATAGTGCAACAACCAAATATCGTTTCAAGGTGTGCAGCAAAGCTATGAGTGGCTTGGTTATGTATATAGCTGCAGGGTGTTTTTTAAACCATAATGGAATCTATTTAGGTGGGAGGAAATGAGTAACTGCAGGTGAATCTCAATGGCTGACCTGGAAAAAAATCCAGAAAATAATTCCTCAATGCACAGTTTGATTGGTGTGTCCTGGATGTAAGCCATTGTTCTGTACCTCTGGTTAGACTGATTCATCTTTGTCTCTCTTACAGCAGCTGGAAATTTGTACATGTCAGTGTAAGCAAATCCCTTTAAGTCCTTGAAAAAAAAAAAAAAAAAATCTACTCAACAAACCTCTCGTCTTGATTTGAGTTGTCAGTAAAATCATTTTGTTGCTAGGTGACCTAAAGGTTTCTAGAAAGCTAGAAACCATCATGCCTAACAGTTTCAGAGTAATGGAGGGTAATAATTAAAAACTGAACTGAGGTGAAATTATGCACAAGTTTCCTATATTCTTTTTTCTAATTTGTACTTGGGATTATATATTGACGTGTCAGGTAGTTGGAATATTTTAGGGCAATTGAAGAAAAAAATTAGTGCAAAAAAGAGAGGTAAGTGTTTAATAACAGAAGACATCCAAACACAAACGGAAAAAGATGCAAGAAAACAGGTCTCATCACAGAGGGACTGTTTCAGTGTGTTCAATTGTGAATGATCATCATATTTAAATAAGATGTCAGAGTTCAACTAATGGTCTATGTTACATTTACTATCCAGCAATGGGCTTGTACCAAAAACTGAATGGCACTCCTGTGTTTGTTGTGTCACGAGATCATAAGAGCACCGTTATGATCTCAAAAGGCTGGTTAAGAAGGTCCTGTTCTCAGTCCCTGACTGAAATGGCTGAGGATTCTTGGATTTGTTACCATTTAATGTATTACTTCTTCAGATCCCGTGTTGCTTATAACCTCCAAAACTATTAAGAAGAAGAAAAACGTCTAGATCATAAGTCAAACTCTGACAAGTTAAAGGATGACCTGTAGGTGCAGCTTTCTTTAAGAAACTAGAAGTGCATTGGTGAAGTGCAGGACAACATTATACAGTGATCCCTAAAATAAGATTTTGTATTGTCCTATAATCCGCCACCAGATGCCAACCAGATGTTTTGGATGAAAACAGAGGTGTCTTGCTGAAGCTTTATATCTTTTGTCTTCTTTACTTATAACAACTGCACCGCCAACCCACAGAAAAGCGCACTTGAAAAAAATGACCTTCGCCAAATCAAATGCATTTTCCAAGGCCAGAAACATTAGATCATCAGTGGTAACCAACCAATCAGCTGTATATCTCTTCTTTCCTCCGCAAAGGTACAAGATTTCAACAAGACACGAGGACATAAAGACTTAAGTGGCTGGGTTCAATTTCAGGTCATTTACACTCTCAATGAGTCTCAACATAAGACTCAGGTGAATTAGCCCATTAAGCTTAAATACCAAAGAGTCTTCATGTCTATGATGAAGCTTATCATCATGGCAAGCAAATCTGTACCCTTGAAAAGACAAGGCTTAGCGGAGAGGGATGAGAGGGACAAGAGGAAGGGGTAGATTGGAGAGGGAATGGCACAAAAGGAAAAAATGAGGGGGTTGGAAAAAGGTGAAAAGGAGGTGAAGAAAGAGGGGGAGGGGAGTACAGAAGAGGAGGGTTTGCACAGCTCTTCAGTGACAGCAACAAGCTAGTGAGAACAGATTTAATTCAGGGTCCCTGGTTCATGTTTGTCCAGTGGCTCCAGTAAATCTCCTGTTCCAGAAGTCAGGCAATGTTCTGCTGGAGGTACAGGGAAGGATCTGATCCCTGCAGAACGTTTCAACCCAGTATTCAGGGGAACTCCTGAGCTGAACGGAGGATTCAGCTCCCGGAAATCTGTGAAGGTTCAAACTTCAAACTCAGACAAGGACCCTTTTCCAGAACATAGAGGACGTTTTGGAAACCTGCTTCTAGCTAGATTTCTCTGGGCACAACAAAGGAGAAATGCTTCAGAACTCCGGGAGTGTGTTTGTGTGTTGGTTAGTCTGCTGGTTGGACTGGGTATACTGAGCAAACTGGTTAGACTGATGCGTAGTGGGCTGACTGGGTGCAGTCTGGTTTGCTTGCTGGTTTTCTGATTGGTATTGTTCTAGCTCTCTCTTCCTCCTCATGGCGGACTGCAGCTGCTGCTTGATTACGAGGATTTGACCTTCCAGTTCTGACAGCTCCTGAACTAGTGGGTTCCTGCCCATACCCAGGCCAGGACCGCAGTCACCGGCACCCAAACCCCAGCACTGTCCTGATGTTATGCCCTGCCCAGAGCCCCCCTGCCCGGGCCCCAGTCCTTGGCCCAATCCCCTCCCTAACAGGTCAGAGCGACCGTTAGAGTTGGTCACAATGGGTAGGTGTTTCTCCAGTAAGGGGAGAGAATGGGGATGAGGTAGGGGAGATGGGGGTGGTGGAGGAGGGAGATCCTGGGAGGATGGGCGTTCCAGATCATTTTGCATCTCTTGTGGAAGGACCCTACGCCTGTTGCAGTGGGAGGACTCTGCAGGATTCCAAGATGCTGGCTGGTTGTTTCCCTCATTGCACCTGGAGATAGGACAGATACAACACATAGAGAAATGTAAGGTGACAATTCTGTTTTCTTCCTAAGAATGCCAATGCGGTAGATTGTGTATAAGATCTGACCGCATCTTTTCAGGTGAAATCCTAGGCAGAACCACCAGCTCAGATGGTATCTTTCTCCCGCTATCACACAGACACACACATTATGTCAACCCTGTGCTTACACTCTGCATTGCTACAGCACATGCAGCATAATTCTATGCATGTTGTATGATAAACTGCAATTTAGGTAAAACCAAACCTTGAACAAGATAGTAAAGTGAAGACCAATTTCTCTAAACTGTTGTATGGGAAAGTTCCAGACATTATTGCTCAGAGATGTCGAGATTCTTGGAGGAATACCACAACCAGTGTGAACGCTTGCCAAGAGGTAGAACAAGTGTTCTCCCTGAATGTCCTATTAAATGAAACATTTTTTCATGTGTCCTGGAGTGTTTTATTCTGTTATTTGTTGTGTAATATGTTTTATTTTTATTTTTAGCTTCACATGCAGCTTGGCTCCAGGGATGGTAATGATGGTGTGTCGGTTGTTCAGTCAGTCCACCACATTGGTCCAGACTGAAATATCTCAACAGCTGTTGGATGGATTGCAATGCAATTTTGAAGAGACATTCATGATGTCCAGAGGATGAATTCTCCTGACTTTGCTGATTCCCTAACTTTTCCATCATCATGAGGTTCACATGCTTGGTTTTTAGTTAAATATCTTGACAAAAATTGGATGCCATCTCCTTTATGTTACCCTCAGAGTGAGGGTGTTGTTAATATGACACAGACACAAGCCTGTCAGTTGACTGCTAGTCTTGTTTTAATCAGAATCTCATGCTTTCTCTGTCAAAATAATTTGAAAGGTTTGATCTACACCTGAATGTGTATATGATCGTAGATTTTGTGTGTAAATGGGGATTCTGGTGTTATGGTGGCCCAAGACTAGGCTGTCTATAATCTACCCAGTGGTTAGAATGAATGGGTTTAAACTGTGATTTGTCAGTCCATAGTATGTTCAGCTGATATTTTGTCATTGAGTTTCATTATTCCTAACCCTAGACTAACTTTGCATTTCTATTTTGAAGTTTTAAGAACAGCTTTGATAAAGCAACACACTTGTTAATTCGAGCTTGTTGTTAGTACTGTTGTGCACTTGACACTAACACAATAACCTGTTACTGTCTAAATTTGCACAGATTATCTGTGTATGTCAGTCATGACACTATGACCTTGTTTCTATTTTTCTGTGTCCTTATGGCCTGACAAGTTGGTCAAGGTACCATGTACCATGTTGCTAGAACATGGCTATGATAGTTGAGCAAGAAAAGTACATCCAATAAACGCTGTACAGCTGTTGTTGAGGATTGTGATGCTGCAAGAGAAGCAGCCAATGATGAACTGATGCAATGTCATAATCATGTCATTGTTCTTTTAGTGCTTTCATTTAGTTGTTTAATGAATAGCCACCCACAACATGCAGGTATTTAGGACAAGAAAAGAAGAGCATAACTGTGAAGGCTGCCAGGCAGAAATCAAATTCATTTACTTTACTGCTGCTGGTGCTAATGAGTAGCAGTAGCAGCAGCAGCAGCAGCAGCAGCAGCAAAGTAGGTTTGGAAGTTCAAGGTGTCAGTTCGACACAGCATTACTAATGCTAACTTCTATCCAGGCTTAAACATATATCACCTGACAAATCCTTTGTCTTTGTGCTGCTCCAGGGAGAAATGGAGGCGCAGAGTGATCCTCAATCAGTGTCCTTTTTACAGCACTTGTCCTGCCTTCTTTTCAACTCATTTATCGTGCACCATCATATTTCATATAGCACCACAAACCACAGAAGAAAAATGCAATCTCAAAGCTAGTTCATTGATGCTTTAAAGCCACTCAAACTTTATAAAAAACAGCATGCTCTCCTCGGTGACATATCACTCCCTTTGATTGCACTGACCATGAAAAACTCCTACAACATCAAGTCACGCAGGACCTTTGCCCAGAGCATCTCTCTTTTTTCCCACAGCATCAGTGCACGATAGGAAAAAGGCAGAGAGAAAGTGGCGTCTGCAATACACGATTGGATATTACACAAGGCTGATGTCATCTTGGGTTTAGAGAAAATATCACTGAGTGTCCTTGCTTTTATGCTTCATCAAACCACGGAAATGTTTTGCTGAAGGCAGGTCCTGTGCAGATAATTGATTCTGAATATTTGGTTATTATTGAAATATTTTGGTTAATAATCAACTTTATATTAATTTTTTGTGGTCCACTGCTTTATTAAAATAGCATTATGTGGTGTTTTGGTGAGTCAGTGGATTGGTTGCCACATAAGGGCAACATCCCATGTTCTTATTCAAACAAACAAAATAAGAAAAGTTGCATTTTAAAATTATATTTAGAAGTATGGTGGAGTAGTAAACAGCTTGTGGATTTTAATAGCAGAGTTATGATACCATGTAAACAAAACAACTTAAACAAAAACATTTTTTATTACCATATGTTAAAATTTAGAGTTCCTGAGAACACTCTGTGCTCCCTATCACTGAAAATGAGAAAACAACCCAGTATATAAAGCACCAATGCAATATTATATACAAGTATACTGGCCTCCCTGTCAACTCCAATGTTTCCTACAGTCATTTCTGATGCCAGACACTTAGAAAAGAACAAAATTTGGTTTCCTCTCTCAAACGGAAACTTTTCACATCTATTGGACCAGATCGGTACGCTGAAAAATAACCATGATTTTGTTAAAGGAGTATAGAAGAGAGATTCCCATCATATACCTAACTGAAGAACTCTCTGAATCAGAAGGTATTTTCACCGATGATATAAAAAGTGACAAGAAGAATCTAATGAGATACTCCTGACATCAAAAGAGACCTTAATCTGAAGGATGAGACGTCAGAGTATAAGAACATGAAAAGAATTTTATCTTAAAATCACGTATACACCTTCTGACAAGAAGGCACCTGTGCTCACATCCTGGCTGCAATAACAGAGAATATTTTGCAATGTTATTGGATCTCTTAAGCCTTAAGTCTTAAGATAATCACCACAATTCTAGCATCTTTATAGGCAGTACCTGTTGGTGTTAGTGTGCTAGACTTCAAAGCACAGATGTTCTCCAACTAATTAGACTATATCACAGCAGCCAGATGTTTAAGGCAGGTCCCCGGTAGGCATTATGTCTAGACTGAAAACAATTGCTGGCTGAGCTTTTATGTCATTAGTGCTTAGTGAACACGGAAACATCAGGCCTTTAAATCACTGCCTAAAACTCACCCTCACAGCTTGCTTTTGTGCTTTTATCTGTAAATAACTCCTCTTGACATGTTTTTACATTTGTGCTTCATCAGTGAATATGCTTTTGTTTTGTATTCACTCATTTTGAAAGCACTTCGTGGCTGCTCTGAAAAGTGTGATGCAAATAAATATGACTCTTCTGATTAGCAGAGCCTCTAGCCGTTTCACCCCACTCAAAAACCCTCTTCCTCCGTTGTTTTTCAACCAAGCTTCTAACTTCATTTCTTCAGAATTTGGGAGTCCCTGTGTTATTCCCATATGAAAGCTCTTTCAGCTTTCATGATATGAATGGGGATGATGATTGAGACAGCGCTCACTGGAAAATGTATAATCACTCACATTTCTTTTACCTGGTGGAGACTTTAAGAAATAATGATATCAAGGTCAGAAATGGAACTGCGTGCAGATGAAAAACACACTGAAAAACATATCATTCTTTTTTTCTGCAATGTTAGGATGTCCTTCACATGATCATTATATTCCAAGATGATGAAGAGGCATTTACCCTGAAATGCCAGTGAAAATATATCTGCATTTTTGTGTGAGAAGATGTTGCATCCGGAAGAGGAACCACACATATTGTATAAGTTTTGAAATAAAAGAGCGTAAAGCTGATTATTGTGTTCCTGTCCCTGACATCAGAGGGTGTCTCCATTTCTACCTCAAAACAAATAAAGCTCTTTGTTTTACATTCTGTATATGAAGAGGCCAGGAGTCTATACATAACCGCAAGTCAGCCTATTCTTTCCTCATCGATTACAGTGAGTTGATTTACAGCTGCTGACGGTATGTTACCCCTGGTCCTTTCCCTCAGACGAGCCAGAAAACTCCTCCTCATAGCATTTACAGTTCTCACTTGTCAGTTTTCAGAGATGTCTGGTCTCACCTACTTCTAATTTGCAGACAGATTCCTGTCATTAAGATATTTCATATCCTTCACTTAGGCTTTCAAGTATTGAGTTGTTAGACCAAACACAGAATTCAATGCTATAACTATTCACAGCTTCTCTAAAATGATGCTTTTCTATCTCAGGTCAACCAGTGCAGCTGGTGAAGAGAGGACAGCTCATGTTTACCTGCAGCTACATCTTTAGAATGGGATTAGAATGGCACATTTCACCAAAGACCAGTATTTCCCAACCCATCTGTCAGTGCAGATGTTGTGACCGGCGGTCACAACAAGACATAGGCACAGCTTGTAGCACAGTGAATAGGGAGACTGCCCTTCATCAAGCAGGACACAGGTGCACCAGAAAGATATGCACCCTGCTGAAGTGTCCTTGAGCAAGATATTGAATCCCTCCCAGCTATGGGGAGGCGCAGCTCTGCATAGTATTGAATGACCTCTTGACCACCCCGTGGAGAGAGTATGCATTTTTGTGAAATTTGGTGCTCTTGTATTCAATCGTTATACAGTAGCTCTTATCGGTTGTGATTACACTCCTCTAAAATTGCGGTGATGGTGTGCTATACAAGAATTACACAGCATGAGAGAAAGAGCGGAGCACATTCCTTGCCCAATTATTTCGACACTGCAGTTGCTTCAGTTGCCCAAAAATGTACAGTACAAGCCGTTTCCTAAGCATCTCAGATACTGCCTGATGTACTGCTTTTGTTATTTTGCATCAATAATGTGGCTGAAATGGCAAATGAAACATCAAAAAACACAAAATTAAAGCAAACTTAAAAATGTGAGCTCTTACACATTCACATGATACTCAAGACAATCAAGAAAATTAACTAAAAAACAGGAGCAACCACAAAATTTCTTTAAAATTGAAGGGAAATCGATTGTAAATGATGTTAATTAATTAAGTTCTGACTGATTCTAGTAATATGTATCAGCAGTTAGAAACAATGAGAGCAGTGGTCCAATCCCAGATACTTTTTTCCCATCAAAAAGAGTATAGCACTAAATTGCAACTGATATTTTTGATCCACTAAGTGACAATCTTATTTTAGCTAGATATCAGCTAAAGGTCTTTTCTAGGGCTGCATGACTTAACACTGTGTTTGATACTTATTACAAGATCTTAATTGGACATTGGAGAGCATTTCAGGGTATAGACACTGCTCGTAATTCTCTCAGACAGACACTTCTCCGATGCCTTTGGGCGATTCTACAACCTTGTTAGCAGGGAAATGAAATATGTTATGGCTCCACCCTAAGTAGTCGTTTTAGGCCACTTAAATTTTTACCCATGTGCTCCATTTGGTTCCATAATGCCTTCTTTTATGATGCCGATGGTACACAGGTGCACGTACAGCACTTCTCTTTAAGATGTACTACAGTGGCAGCACTGATGTTTGGAAGGTTTTCTGTGCATTTTCTTTGAGCTGGAGCCATTCAAAGCACAAAATCTCACACACATAAAAGGGAAGCCAGACATTTCTGACACACAGGGTTTCTGCAGGACGTTGACAATATGACAGTAATAATTTCTGACTCTTAGACAGCGTGCAGGCATGATGTGGAAGAGCTTGATTGAATGAGCATAATTATGCAGCAGTAGGTAATCTATCCTCATTACCGCAGGCATCCCTCACATGGCCTGGGCTCTATAATTATTACTTACATTTAATCCCCACTTTGAGTGTCCCACCTGAGTGTCCCCTCTGTGTGTGGTGCTAAGTAGGGATCGACGTGAAATTGAGTCCTGCAGAATTTTTCTAACAGAGAAAGATAAAATGGAACTCATTCGCTCAGCAGAAGCTTGGAGGTTGTTTTAATCTCCCCTTAGAAGCCTTAAAAAAAGAATGATAAATGTCCCACTTTGCTTGCCATACATCAGACATGCTTATCTGATAGCATCTGAAGAGGAAGCACCAATGTGACATTAAACATGGCAATGGAAGCAGTGATCCAATGTGAATAAAAGGAGCTACACTATGACACACACACGCATTGTAGTGGCGCCAACATGACTGTGAAGGTTTATGTAACTAATCTGGACCACGCAATGTTTGAAAAGACACTGAAACTGACCAAAAAGAAGCTCTTATGATTTACTAAATCTCCGTCTCTCACCCACTGTGCCAAACAATACTCTGTGACGTCAGCAAGAGATTATTTCCCCACTTTCCCTTACTGATAATTAGCTTCCAACAGACTGGCCATTCTGTTTAGTTTCTGATTAAAAATGGGTCCCTCAACTGCCACTTGGATGTTAATTGATGTCACTTATTCGCAGCCTGATAATTTGGCCAATGGGCCGTTTAAGTTTGGAAAATTGGATTCCTGTTAGAAGTGCTTTTTTTTGTGTGAATGAAGGTTACAACATATCTGAGATGTGTTCTGGTGATACCCCAGAATTCAGCATAGCCTCTTTCTTAAAGTAATTTTCTTAGTTTTTGTGCAGTTTGTAATGTACTTATTTTATGGTATTTTAAGACTTAAAGTGGAAGGAAAATAAACTCCATTTGACGGAGGGTGCAGAAGCTTTTACAATTGGAGGAGGTGGACAAGTTGGCGGATAGATAAAAGTACAATGTGACAAAACAAACTGAAATGCCTCATCACATTTTCCAGATGGTCTTCCACCGTTTGACTGATGCTCTTTAATTACATCCTCAGTGTGCCCTGTTCTTCAGCAATGGTTTAGCGGCACCTGACTGGAGGATTAGCACCACCGACTGTTGATGAACCGCCTCCTAATGTTCACATAACATGAGTGGACGGAAACACACATGAATCTGCTTTTTTCCCGGAGAGTCCGTAAGAATTTGTGCTACAGCTGGATGAAAACCTGGTTATTGTTGTGTGAGCATTATTTCAATTTCCAAGTTCCAAGTGAAAACAAAATGTCCTAAATTAGTCATAAACAATCACAACACAACTGGGCTCAGTTCACATTCAGTTCAATCAGTTAGGGATGTGCTCAAATCAAATTTATGATAAAAAAACAATACATTAAGCATGAATATATTACAGTGATGTATTTATTTAGTGGATTTATTTGGTTGAACTGAAACTGCGCTGAGCTCAGCCTTCAGTGACGGGGACAGTACCTCTTCTCAGGCTTGGTAACAGTCGGCAGTTTGTCATCAGTGAAGACTGAGTTGAGGGCCCGGTGTAATCTCTGGAAAACCAAACAACACATTAGCTGTCACATGCTTAATGTATGTGTGTGTGTGTCTGTGATTATTTAGTTGTTTATTACATTTGTTATATATTACTGTCTTAACACATATGCACTCTGCTGCAAATACTTCTGTGTTATAGCTACTTTCACTTATCTGTAAGCTAATAATCAGAATGCCTCTACTGCTGATTTTAATGTGGTTCTTTGCCAACTCATGACTAAAAGGATGCTTCACTGTGTTGCATATGTGTGTATTCTTGTGTGAGTTCTGTACCTGGCTTGTGTGCAGCCAGTATTTGAAGCGTGGCTCCTTGACCCTCGGGATCACCAGCTTGTACACAATGTGTTCTGCTATGGTGGTCAGTAGAGATAAGGCCACGCCCACACAGAGCATCACAAACAGACCGGAGAAATGCTTTATACCCATCTGCAGCGTCTGGAGAGACAAGGAGTGAGCGTGTGAGAGAGGTTACAGGCAGGGAAAAGAAAGTGAAGAGATAGGAGATGCAGAGGATAAGAGATCAGGGAGGCATAACTATTGCTTCTAATTGAGAAGTCGTCCTTGCAGGAATGCAATGTCAAATCTCAAGCTGGCTTGCTTAAGCTTAAACATTTATGTTTAATTATTAATCAGACCCTTCATCTTGAAATTCCCATAGTCTGTACATATTACGCAAAGCCACATGCATGCAATATGCATCATTTTGTACAAGGTATGCAGTTTAAGCTCAGTGAATTCACTTTCTTATGTCGCTATTTGCAATTTTATGTGTTCTGTGCTTTATGTTTTTATTATTATGAAAAAAATTAATTGGGAGTGGCAGTAAAACTGCATGTTCTCAAGCAGATGTTTGTTTTCAGCTGTAGGCGTGGCAGTCGCTTTTGGCCAGTTTATGCGAAATTGTTCCTCCAGCTAACACTTTAATGATAAAACTTGTGTGACTGTTATTATTTTCTTTTCTGCCATTATTACCCATGAAATGCAACAGCGCACTGATGCATTCGCCACAGTCAGAAGTTCCCACACTGTCTCTATTACAGCAACTTTGGCTGACCTCCCAGGAGTCATCGTTTCCCATTGTTTTCAAAATTCCATTAAAAACGGCTCGCACAGGCAAAACGCTGCGCGGACAAACCTAATGCATCATGTATTTTTGTTTTTCCATAACTTGACTTTATAACACACAAGCGCTGCAACCGCACTCGTAAAGGTTTTCCACAAAAAAATGAGTGTGAGGAGACTATTGCTCAGGTTTGCTTCACTCCTAGAAGTAAAGAACAGCATGAAGCAGTGGGAAAAAGTGATAACAGTCTCCAAACTGAATAATTAACAGCATTACAAAGTCACTAAAGTAAAATCTGCAATGCCTGTGTCTTTTAAAGAGAAATAGAAGATTTCTGGAGATCTGAAATAAGATATCGCCTCTTCATTGTTACGTCTCCTGGAATAATACAGCATGTGTTTCATTCTAAATCACTATGAGATTTTGACTGTTTTGTAATTCTCCTGAGAAAAACCCTCAAGATTGTCTCACTATGGGACATCACACGTCTCCCTAAGACTGAGATTTTCTTCCTCTCACGTCTTTATTTTGTCACTGTGGAGAAACCTCTCAGAGACGCATCATGAATCCACAGGTGTAGCCATTAACTACTGTGACATCATGTTTCTGAACTGAGCACCTGTTGCCGTTCCTGCAGACGTACATTCCCATATGAATCCTTTTACTGATGAGTATGGAACAGCTTGTGGTACAGCTGCAGCTGCAATGATTGCATTATAAAGTCATGTTAAGAAAAAAAAATACATGATGGATTAAATTCGTCATTGCAGTATTGTGACTTAGTGAGCTGCAATGAAATTTTCCAGAGTGGGTGCTGGTGATTCCTGGGAAGTTGGGCAATACAGACAGCAGTAGCATCTGGCTGCAGGGCATGATATTTCAAACTTTGTGGGAATTAATTTGGAGATTAAAAGATAAAATTACACAGTGGTGTTATCCTTTAAGTGTAAGACAAGCTTACTGAGCATACATGACATTAATCTAATCTAATGCTTAGCTCCAGTGCATAAAGCAGAGTAAGTTATTGTGCATCAGACCACTCCAACATTCTTCACAATTATGGCTGTCCTTTGGATCAGCACTTTTAAGCACATATTCTCCTAATTTTTGGCAACACACGCACTTCCTGTCTCTTCTCACTGAATGCAACCATATAGAACAATCATTTCTCACAATGATGCTATAATTCACAACTTTGCTTCTGTGTTTTTTGTCTCCTTTGGTTCACAACACTCATTGATTAATTGCATAAATTTGCTGCAAAAATCCATGAATAACTTCAATAAAGCACATAACACTCATAATCTTCTTCCCTTTGATCACAATTTATTTCTTGGTAATGTTAAGTTTGGCCCCCTTAATGTTAGGTAATTGAATAATATGTCATTTATTGGTATTGATTTTATTACTTCAAATGGGATCAGCTTCTTTGGGGTGACAGAGAGCTGGCTGAATGCCAGAGAGTTTGGCTGCCTTGCTGAAGCCAATCCATCAGATTTTTCATCTTTTCAGAATGCCAGGCTTGCTGCTGGTGGTGTAGCAGTCATTCATCGGAATAAAAGATTGCTAAAAAAAAAAAAAAAAAATGCTGAGCAGGACCAAACTGAGCCAGCCTAGTCAGTAATTCATATTGCTTATATCACATGAATTTCCTGCTGATGTTGTCCAGTGTTAGTTTTGGCAGCACGCTGTAACTGTGCCAAAACATGCTACTTTTGTTTAGACTTCCTGGGTGACGATGAAGCTGTGTGTGCAAGTGAGCATTTGAAAGGTTATGTTGATTTAATGAAATGATTCATACTTTATATGACTTATTTTACAATATAATCGATGATATGAGAAGCTAAAGTGTGCACATGAGCATCATCATCCTGTGATTTCTGCACGGTTGCTGTATGAAAAGTTAAACAACACAGAAGTGCAGCCAAATACTGGTCAAGCAGCTTGCTCTGCCGACAGCAAAGGCAGGTGGAGGCATGATACTGCAAAATGAAATGTCCCTGGAGCAATTTAAATGTCTGCAGCGGTAGATAGCATCTGTAACACGTCTAGCTGTTACACAGCGGAAAATGGTTCACTTCAGTGACACTGACTCTGTTGCACCGCCATGTACTGCTCCTGCCACTCAGAGGAGACTCATAAAATGTTAATTTCCATTTATGTATTAGATATTGCTGTCATTCAAAGGCACACACCAGGAGTGCTCCTTAATTAGACATCATAATGAGCAACCAGCAGAGGTTTTATGCCTTTGAAAACAGAATGTCACGATGTAGCTTTGAAAAATAAATAATATAAAAGGAAAGTGCATAACAGGAAGGAGATGCAGCAGAGGCGGGACATGAATCCCTTTTTGAAGAAGTGAGTCTTTTATGCATGCTTGGTAATAGGGGTGTGCTGTCCGTGCTGAGCTAGGAGCCACTTTTGGGGATTCCGGAGTCACAGCTGGGTGGAGAGACGGCCAGGCTGCTAAGAGAGCTAAGTGCTCAGTAATAGCAGAACAGCATGGACCACAGGGCCTCTGCCGCTTAAGACTGAAGTTATGGGACACAGCTTGGTTAGCAGCGGGACGGTCAGAGGCCAGGGTCTGAATTAGTCAGGAGCAATTATTGTACATGGAGGTGGTGGAGGCAGTGCAGCGAAAGGACAGCCAGAAAAATGATGAAGGCAGAGTCCTTGGTCAGGATGCTTTTGACGGGCTTTGTTAAAAAAAAAAAAAAAACACATCCAGGAAAAGCTACTTCTTTTCCAACATACAGCACAAACATAAAAGTGATCTATCTCCTTAGAAAGTTGTGGCAAACTGTCAGCAGACTGAAGGCTGAGTAACAATAGCATTCATTACATGTCATGTGTCTGGCTGTCTAATAAATAGTGCCAGCAGTCATTCTCACTTTGCTCTCCACTTACTCCTTGGGGAAATATATGGCTTTTTAGCTGCTGCATGCTCCACAATCTTCACCAGGTAGTCACTAACTTAGTTTGTTCTCTGAAAACAGCTGCCTGCAGCAGCTGGAAAAAAGAGCGGTGAGACAAAACCAAACCAAAAGGCTGTGAGCTGGAAAACCAAAACAATGAGCTGGGGAACGACTGAGCTGAGTGGAACTGCAGAGTTGGATGATTATTTTCTGCAGGTTTGTTATGAACAACTCTTTTCACGTAACAAATAGCTATTTGATCCATTGTTATATAAAAATATTGATTAGTGCAGCTGTTTTTTTGTCTTTGGTATGCATAGCAGGCAGGAACTAGACATGTATGGCACCAGCTGAAACACCCCTTAAAAAATATCTTAAGGTGGTGATCAGAACATGCAATATGTTACTTAACTGTCTCCATCATACAAAAACAATACATTTGCTGTTGTTGTTGTTGTATATAACAGGTTGCTCCTACCTCAGTCACAGCAAAGCTGCGCTTCCCGCAGGGCACAACTTTGTACCATTTGTCATGCAGCGTGTCCATGAAGCCATCTGACTTGTACTGACTAACAAGCTCTGAGATGTTGGAGGTGAGTGGCGAGTTCTGAGGGAGGCCAATCCCGTAGCCTGCCAGTGGAGATACACAGTACAGACTCATTATTCCTCTGTCACAACAAGCAAAATCATTTTCACCTCTCCTCCATGTACTGCCATTATATTCCTTCTGTGCTTTATAGCTGTACACAAGAATGAGAAAAATAACTGCTGAGCTTAAAGAAGGGAGTCTTGGCAAATGTTGCCGGTGCTTATCAGAGAGCACCATTGTCACCCTAAAACAAAGCAGGTACTTGACATTGAAGTAAATGACGGAATTTCTTCGCATGCCAAGAAAGTGTGACAAATTCAGCAGTAGCCAATTACAGAAGTACCTTGCCTTGGTAGGAAGTACACAGATTGATTTGTATTGTATCCTGAAGGCTTAAGGGTGCATTAAGTAATTAACAACAACACAGGAATCTGGGACTACGGTGGCCTGTAATGGACGCATCCACCATGGGAACATTTTCACAGTGGGAGGAAGAAGCTTGCTAAATGGACCAGAGATTAACAGTAGACAGAAGAGAATCTAAGATGTTGAAAGCAAATAGATTAACTGCTGTGCAAGTGTTGAGTGACTGATATTGTTAAATTTAGGGTTGTCCTAAAAAATGCTTATGGTCAGTTACTCTGCAGTCGTGTCATCTCTTAAAATTGAGTTATAATTAAAATTAGTCAACAAATCCACTGAGATGGAAAAGCCTCACACACATACCTATATATAAGTATATCATGGAGCATTTTGTGTCCTAAATAAACAGGTAATTTGTTATATAATTAGCTTCCATGTTACCTTCTATAGCAAAGGGTTTTCCAACTGTAAGTGTTTTACAGTCTGCATCTATGGAGACCTCATAGTCCAGCAGAGCTTTGTCCATGATGAATGCATCCAGCCTCTGAGGGTCGGCCCTGTAAACACACACAGCAAGCAGATACACTGAGGGTGAGATGGTGATGGTGAGAGTTCAGCTTTCATACTTACTGAGCTATACAGCATTCATCGAATACATGCTGTGCTAATTAAACATTTCAATGCACACACACACTTTCTCAAGGACTCCTTAAGCTAAAAAATAAACAGTGTTTCGAGAATCAGGTCAATCATTGTATGATTCCAAAAAATGTATGGCGTTTGGCAGAGTGTTGACTTGAATTGTGATTTACAGTTTCATGACAATTTGATCAGTGGCATTTGAAATGGTCAGTCTCCCAGATTCACAGTGTTGACCAATAGACCCATAAGCACTGACGGAATTCTTCGGGGAACCAACCTCAGACACTTGCAAACATTTCAAAGTAACCCCCCGCATTTCACATGAAAAATTAACCTTTAACACCTTCTAAGACATAAAGTTAAATGAACCTTACTTTGTCATCTCACTCCTGGGCTGCTGCTCTGAATCTTATTTTCTCAGTTTTTTGTCCTTGTGTCACACCTCTGACCTTACAGAGTGAGTGTAAAGAATAAGAAAAGTTTGATTTGGTCTGTTTTGCCAGCTCATAGATGTAAAATTCTATGCTGTATGCTTTCACTTGCATGCATGCATTTTGGCATTTGTATGTTTTGTGTCTGAGATTTGAAACAAATGAGATCCAATAAATTATAAAGTGCCAAATCAACACACACGCTGTAGACATACTTTACAGAACAATAAGAGATGAAAAACTGAGAGTACAAAAAGCATGGGAGAATGAATTGGTTTGTTTTGTACTTGCAGGTATTTCACAGAGCCTCTCAGAGGGCAGTTTACTGCAATCACTAAAAACGGGATGTAAATGATTCAACAAGCTTCTCTCATCCTTCTGCTTTGTCTGAACTGCATATTTCTCAGGCCAGTCTTGCCTTTGGTTTTCCACCACTTTCACTGGCCACATGCCAATAAAATTACTGTGTGCCAGTTTCTGCCAATTTACTCGCATTCCTCACTCCAAGCCTGTTACGCAGAGGTGAGATATTAAATCAATGCTCTCAGTGAGGCTTTTGCAAATCAACTCAAAATGTCTTTACTGACAGCCAAATCCTACAGGGATACAAATTCTACAAAGCCTTTTTCAAGATATTCTCTGTATTTTTTGCTTGTTATCAAGGACAGTGTTTGAAATCCTCCGCTATCTTCCACACTCAAACTGGCTGTTCATTATTACAGGCTGAATTAGGTTGCAGCTTATGTCCTCGGTCTCTCCACCGTAGTATGCTATCAATGTTATATATTTCATGACCAGTGCACTACCTTGACATCAACCAATTATCAAACCAAATTCCTTCAAATACAATGCTGCCTTTCTGCATCATCTTCCTGCAGTAAAGTAGATGAGTCATGTTTTGGAAAACGGCATTAGATACAGGACAAGTTTCTCCGAGGCTGATCAGGGAAAAGTCTTCACATCATGCAGGAAGGCCTGTTAGCACCCAGGTTAAAAATCCTTTCCAGCAAGTTGTCCTATTTCAGGTAAGAGCTTGTGTAATGTGAGACTGTATTACAGCATATACAAGCATTTGTACCGCTTTAACAAGCAAGCCAAAATAGTACAAGACCATCGTCTGATGGCTGATAGTGCTCCAGTCAGAGCACTTTCTCAAAATGGTCTAATTATACAGCAGACAGACAGCAGTTAGTAGCTGTTGTTTCAATGGCTGTGGTGAGACATGTTCATTAAGATGAAAGACTATGGTAGAAACAGCACTGATAAAAACACACATAGTGTGAATGGATAAGAAATGTGACAACTGCAAACAGACCTCGAAATGTCACTAAGTTTCCACATGCAATAGTTATAGCAGTCAGGGTGCATGGATGGAATTTTGAATTTAACAAATAAACGAAATACTTGACCATGATCCAAAATATGACCATGATCCATAGTAACATCCAAAATGACAGCTGAAGAAAATTGATAAAACAAAAAACTCCCAGTGAATTTAAAATGCCTTTGGTCCATGTTCCAGTCAAAGCTGTACCAAAATCATTGCAGGCTTTGTTCTCCTCAATCTATGCAATGCCTTCAACACTTGTTCTACCCGTAAATGTAACCAGTGCAATCCCCCGATCCAGTTTTGTTTGGATGAGTTCATGATTATTGAGCTTAATCTCCTGTCAATGCAGTATGCAGCAGATGTATTACCATATAACATGGGATTTAAGTGTCTAAAGCACACGTTGCTTTTTTACGCTGATATAACTGATAACTAATGCCTGGTGCCTTGTAGTAAACCCTGATCACCCGAGTGTTCAAAGTTGCATTTTGGCACACTTGGGATGCTGTCTTGTTCCCCATTTGTAATTTTCTAAAGATGACATTTTTCCTTGAACCCTCTAATCAGCATTTTACAAGCTCAGTAGGAAAAAAAATCTTGTTTCATCCATTCAAATTGTGTCCTACGCAGACTAGGCCTGCATTCCAGCTGCCTTTTCTCACTATATTCTGCTTTGCTCCACAGGGATGCTGGTTGAATGTTGAAGCAGCTTAGGATGACAGCAATGGCAGGGTAAGAAGGAGGGTGAGATCTGAATGCAAACAGGCAGGCTTGGTGGGGAATGACAGCAATTTTTTTTCTTCAAATTTTGTCTTTCCTTGGACACGCAACTCACATTTTTTTTCAAAAGATGATAAAGCTTCTTTCATTCCATTGAGAGAAGTTGATTTTCAGGGAGTGATGACAGCAAGTTATTGAATATTAGAGGGCAAATGACAGTGGAACCAGGATTTAGCGATGACAGTGCACGATTTATTATGAGTGTGTGCCTGAATGTATATGTGTATGGAGTGTACAGCATGTATAACATTGTCTTACTTGAGATGATGTATGCCATCTGGTGTTGCTGGGACATTGTATCTCCTCATGTACTCGTGCATCTCAGGGAAACTCTTCTTGACGTAGTCCTCTGCGCTGCTTTCTCTCACTGTGGCAAATCGGAATCCCTGAGAGGGATGGTGCAACTGCAGGAAAGAAATAAACCCCTTATAATACCTCCAAAAAGCATTAATATTGATTAATATTGACATTTTTTATTGTAGCCTGTCATTCCTCTGCTCATCAGTGGGAGTTTATAAAAACACAGGAGGAAAGTTCTAAAACTTTATACTGATTTACTTTTCTTTTCTTTTTTCTGGAACCAAATCTCAATATCCCTGCACTTTTGTGATTCAGAGAGTTGGTGAGTTGACAAAAAGCATTAATTACCTTACCCCTATTGCCCTTACAAAGGTGGTTTAATTAAAGAATATCTTTGCTGACTTAAAGTTTAAAAGGCTGTACTCTTCGCAAGAATAGCTCCTCTAAAATTTAGAAAAGATGCCTAACCTTGTGGTCTGCAGTTTGTCAAGCGAATATCAGGGAGACTTTCAGTGAGAAATTAAAGAGCCTGTAAGTCGCCATTAACTTGAGAAAAACTGAGCAATCATGTTTGCAAAGACAGACAAAAATAAACAACAATGTACCAGAAATACATAAACAAACAAATGAAACCTTGTCTATTTCAAAACCACATTTTTAAATGAAAGGACGCCTCACATCTGAGAACCAAAATTTCAGTATTATAATGTGAACTGAAGAAAAACATGTAAAGAGAATATATGTGCACTGTTCTACCGTTCATAGAAAACAGTGTATTAATGCAGGATCTCATCACTCAGTTTTCAGGACTTTCTGACTTATGTACCTTTGGGTCATGTATCCCTGACAGTTGTTCATAGGTCTTCTCCCCCACCATGACAGCAGCTAGATTAGCAGTGTAGGTGGACAGACAAAACAGACAGAAGATGGCCCAGAGGTTCATCAGCAGACGGCCGGTCCAGCACTTTGGCGGCTTGATGGCCACTGTTCTCCCAAAGAGAATGGCGTAGCATACGTTGAGTGCTGAGGAGAAGGAGAACACCCGGTCGCGATTACGTCCGCGCGGCGTCATGCCAAACGGGCTGTGCCACTCATACAAGGTGAGAAAGACAGCGGTGACATGGAGGGAGACGAAGATGCCGAGCCACATGGACCAGTGGAGAGGCCACATGAAGGCACCAATGGGTGCAGCTGTGTCGCGGGTACGGACCTGTGCAAGGGGGGGAAAACTTCTGTAACTGATATTATCAAAGTTAGAAATTCATGTCATTTTCAGATTTTATTGATTGTTACAGGTTGTTCATGTGTACAATAAACGCCCAGAAATGAGTGTCTGAAAGCAAACTTTCTCATATGTCATGGTGATTTTCAGGGTTAGGACTGGAAAATCAAAAACAAGTGTGGATGGGATTTGGAAATATCATATCTGTTATATACAGTGCTATCTTTTTGTTGTTTTATGTGCAACAGCTGTTTCAGCATCGGTTTAAAATATTTGGTTATTTGCTCATCAGAAATTCAGCAAAGGATTATACAGTCTGTGGGCTTATTTCACCAATTTGAGCTAGGAATTGAAACAGGATCAGGAGTCTCACAAAAAGTCATGGAAGCAAGATGGGATACTGTAATTAGAGAAAACACTTCACACAAGGAAGCCACAAATTCACCAGCTTAACATTAATTGGACAAAAATGTGCTTCATAATCCCAACGGAGTAGTATGTGATCAAATTCAAATCTGCTGGTAGAGGAGCTGCTTGTGACAGTGTTGTTTGGGAGAGTGATACTTACAGTGAAATGGGAAAAAAACAAAAAACATCGATAATGGAAGAGTCATCCACTATAAATAAAGCAGGGTATCTCCCTCTATAGTGGCACGTTGAGAGGAAGAGACTGATTACCATCACTATGCCCGTCAGCCAGTGAGACTGTGTATAGTAATTGTAGTAATAGGGTTACCCCACAAAGCTGTATGCTCACCAATCTAGCCCCATATGGGGATTTGCATTAGAATCTAATAAGGTTGGCCTTGCAGTACTAAAGCGCTGCCATATTAATAGCAACCACCAGCATACCAAGCAAGGCAGTTTAGGTGAGGTCAATGACAGAAAAAGGAAGCACCACAGAGTAGCAGAGATGAGATATATAACAAGAAAGAAAGAAAAATCAGCATAAAATGAGGAAGAAAGATGCGTAAGAGAACCAGAGAACAAGAAGTACTGACCAGAATTCCCAGGCTGGTGGAGAAGAAGGGCGAGGTGAAGTCAATGACTTGGCTTCTGGCTGAATTGATGCTAAACGATGTGACTGCCAGGTGGGCAGCGCCGCTGAGCAGATCACCCACCAATCCTGTCCAGCGACCATTCTTGAACCCCCCATACTTCCCATCGCCTACAATATAGAGGTCGAAAGTGAAGCCCATGTCTTCTGCCAGCTTCTCCAGCAGGTCGATGCAGTACCCATAGCAACACTTCTTATAGTCTGTGGGAACAGATGCATTGGGTACGGCAAGGTTCTGGAAAAGTCTTTTCAGAACCGAAGATTCGTTGGTGAGCGGGTCGAGACACAGCTGGCCTGCGGGACACAACCCATCCCCGTCTACCTCTCGAGTAAATACAAAGGGGTGCTCCACCAGTGTCACCACCCGCATGTGCAGCCGTGTGGATCGGCGCCAGTCACCTCCGCCCCCAGAACCCTGATGGCTTGGCCAGGCCCCCTGGTCCATCAGAACATTCCCCCTGCGCCAGCGTCCCAGTCGGGTCCAGGTTGGCTGGCCTAGAGGGTCCAGCTGGAGGGACCAGATGTAGTGATGGGCCTCTGAGATGACATTCTGGCTGAGAGTGTCTCTGGATATAAAACCGCTCTGGCCCTCAAATGATGTGTTGGACAGGAATCTGAGGGGAATGCGGGGAAAGAGAAGAAAGAAATAATACAGGGAAAAGGGGAGATAGGGGGAGGGGAGTAGAGGGAAGAGGATGAGAGGGAAAGAGGTTTGAAGAAAAATTACAGGAGGAAAGAGCAGGTTTAGTCTTTATTAATTAGACTTTATTTATACACAGTAGATGTTGGTTATCTCCTTCCTTTCAGTTGTGTCTCTGGAAACAACTGAAACAAACTGTGGACAATAGTTTAACAGATCCAGGAGTAAGTTGAAACCGGTGTCAAGATTTTAGCATTGGTTCTATACGTATGTTCCCTTGTAGACTTTACATGGTGAGACTGGATTTAAATATTTCAGTACCACGGAGAGAGCACAGTGAAAACAACTCTCTGTTGCCTACTAGTGGTCAAATGCTAACACATACTGCTAGTACTTAGTTTCATCTCAACTGCACAATACATCCACTATTAAGTGGTCAACTGAGAAAGCGCCTAACAAGTTTGAAAGGACTGTCTTCTCAAACTGAAGTGGATTTGAACAGTCCTCCAACCCTTTGCCACGATTTGTAACAGAAAGAAAATGTGTTTGACCATTGTCAAAAATAACTGCATACTGATCTTCAACAAACCGCACATTGTGATATATTCCATCATTGTGGTGGTAGAAGGACAGAAATGTCCAGTACTTGAACAGATAGTGTGCACTTGGTTAAGGTTAAAGTTAAGAGTGTGGTGGCCTGTTGGAAGCACTTGTAAATGGGAACTGAACAGCAGTCCCTCTTGTCAAAGCCACATGCTTTGTTGCCTCATCGATCCACCCCCGCCTGCTCCCTGACAGGTTCTGCTGCAACAACATCACGCTACACTACTTCTGACTTCTGTACATGTAGGAATAGGTCGTTGAAGGCATTTAATAACACCACGAATACGACCTCATCAAAGAGGAACAGTTATCACAAGTTAAAGCTACTCAACAGAGATCACAGGACGCTTTGCATGTATATCTTCTTTATGCATGATGAAAGCCAAACCTCTCTGTCTCTCTCTCAAAAAACATGTGTGCGTGGAACATAATTCAAATCATAGAATCAAAATAACTGCAAGACGCACAGCTGCTAGAGAAGTTTTAAGCTGGCTTGCTTTTTTAGTTGTTTGCCTTACCTTTTCCAAATGCTTTAGGATTTCTGTAGCTGTGGTTTGCAGGCTTAAATGTGCGACTATATTTTACCCTTGGTTAATTTATATATAGATATATATAAAAATACATATATATATATACTGTATATAATTCCAATTTAATGGTGTAACATCAGCACCAGAGAGGTGTATTATCTTGGTGGCCTCAGTGGCTGTCTAGTGTGTGTGTGTGTGTGTGTGTGTGTGTGTGTGTGTGTGTGTGTGACAGGATAAGTCAGACCACGGTCCAGTAATCACGCCTCTCTCTCACTCAGCCATGCTACTGGCTGTCTGAGAGTGTCAGATACCAGAGCAGACGCAGACACTCACACCCACACAACGAAAAAAAACCCACACACTCGTCCACAGGAATGGATACGTTTGGATTTGAGAAAGAATGCAGGCGTCCATTCTGTGCAAGAAGATGCACACCTCTTCCATTTGCCTTCAGGAGGTAATGATGTAAATGATGTGACCTTTTCCAAAATATCTCTTTCTTGTCACCTTACTCACTGGAAAATTCCCCTTTCCACCACCTTGTCTGCTTTCCAACATCTTTAACTGGCGTTAACTCAGCCTGACAGCTCAACTAGTCCGTCTGAAGGTCAGTGTCTTCACTGCAGCTTGTAGATTTTAAAGCTACCTGCAGAGTGTGTCTTTTCTGCATTGTACACAGTGGAGGTGACATGCTCTTGCACTTTCCTGACAGTGCAGAGAGTGTTGCGTGCTAGAAGTGAAATGTCACATTTAAACAAAAGGTCACATATTAACAGTTCATATGTGGTGTCAAGTCAAGACATCGATGACATGTTAGTGTGTTTCATTGTTGGAAGTTACAGACAGTTTCAGGCTGACATCAGCAGGGCACTTCAGCAGAGTGGAGTTGTACAAGTGAGTTTTTCATGATTCTGCCTGCAGTGGAGAGCTGCTTCTTGGAAAGTCAGATGTACTCTTTTTCATTCAAAGGTCACTTCAACATTGCTCCAGCCCACTAGTGTAACAAACATGACATGCTACAACAAACATGGATGATAATGTCCAGGTTGAACAGGCATAGTCAGTGCTGTTTGTTTTCCCATGTAACTCTTTGTAAGGGATTTGTTGGGCCATTTTCTCTCATGCATGAACAGGAAGCAGGTGGGGAGCAGTAAATAGAAGAAACCCACAGTGGACAGACTACACTGGCTGTGAAGCAGATATTGCTGTGGCTCCACACACATAATCATAACTCCAGGGTGCTCATTACAACTGGGCTTGATCCTGATTGGCTCCACTCATGAATGGACTTACTGCCTTCCTCTAATCAGACCAGTTTGCAGTGGCTGACCTGACACACCCACAGGACTGCTGTGATGAGTTCAGATGTTTGGGATGGTCGAGAAAAAAGAACACACACATTGCATTACCTTTAAAATCTGGGGGAAGCGGAAGTGGCAACGAGGAAGCCATTTTTCAGTATTTATTCATTTCCAGCGGTGGACTGTAACTAATTTTACACAAGTACAATTTTCAGGTACTTTATACCTCTTCTTCCCAAGAATTCAGAGGGAAATAGTGTATCTTTAATCCACATTATTTTGCAGTTACAGTTACTAATTACTGAGGGCATAAAATATTTTAGCTTATTAATTAGGACAATATAACTAAGCAATATAAATATCGTTAGATTAAACTATGCAAAAGTTTTTCTGCATTGAGCATATGATACTTTAAGTACATTTCACAATTAATACTTAGGTACTTGTGTATAAGTACAGGACTTTTACGTTTTTGTATTTTACTTAGGTTAAGGTCTGAATGCTTCCTCCACCACTGATTATTTCACAGTAACATACGTAAAATTGAGTTTTGAAGTGTTTTTCAAAGAAGAGTGTGAATGTGTTTGTTCTCTTCACAATTCCCACCACAGCTTTTTTCTCTTTGCCACAAAAGTACCCTCAAAATGATTTTAGGTTTTTAATCTTCAATCTTTGTTTAATGTAATTGCTTAAAATCTAAATTTAATGTCTGATACAGTGATATGCATCCTCTTTTAAATAAACTCTTAACTTCAGGATACCTGATCACACAAACTGTAACTCTGACAAAACTTGGAAAGTTGGTTCAGAGAAGCTTGAACGACATAGGGAAGAACGGGTGACTGCTGGATACATCCGGTCTTTTCAGGGTCAAACAAGACTTTGACCTCCTCCACACAGTGAACTGCTATGGCACCTTGTATACTCTAAATGAATACTATGCTTTAACTTTTTATACAATGTGACATGATTCATTTCCACGCTGTGAAATGAAAAGGAAAAAGGATGGCATTTGAAGCAGACGTCTCTCAATGGTATTTTAAGCTGATGAGTGACGTCGGAGTGAATCACCTCTATTACACAGGGACACCAACTCAATGTCATGTCTGCCTCGTGTTCCTTCCCTCATGAATCACCTAAACAAGCTTTTGAGCATAATATCAAGCTGCGTCTGTGTTCACATCACTGGCCAAACTAGAAAGGGAAGTGAGCAAATAAGGCAAGCTGAATGAAAAGAGATGGGAGTGGACTTACATTTTCACATCTTACATGACTTGCAAAATATTAGTCAACAACATTAAACATGTTGTTTTTCAGTTAGCATCAAAACATCTTGTTCTTGACATCAAATGATGGAGAAATAAGCAAATACCGCTGCCTTTTCAGCAGCTTTAGAGCGTCTGCCAAGAGCATCTCTCCTTGCTAAACCAATCCCTCCCTGAAGCAAGCGGAAAGTGTTTTACTTGCATTGGTTCAGGCAATGCAACCCTCAAAGGGGGCATTTATTACAAAGCATTTTCTATCTTTATAGCACAGCTGGCTGGCACATCAGGGTACTATAGTCGGCTTTGGTGGGCAAAGTGATTTTTATCAAGAAGGGTCGTCTCTGTTGGGGAAAAAATGAATAAGATAAGCTGCTGAAGTTTGTCCTGTCTGTATCTTATCTGTCAATGCAGGACTTTTGCCCCCTGTAGTTTATCTGTATCTACATCTCTAGGGGTTATTTACAGTATTTATGTGAAATGTCTCTCTCTCTGTGTTTTCTGCTCTGTCGTTCTCATTCTTTTTCCACACCCCACATTTTCTTTTCCCCAGCTTCCACCTATCCAGTAACTCTCCTCCCTCAGCTTTTCAGTCTAGTGGGCAAACCTTATCTGTCCCTCTCAGAGGTTTATACACACTATAAATACAGACACTTTGGAACAGCATGCGCTGTGTTGTTCCATACCCTTTTAATAGGAACATAAGTATACCATACACATATCAAGTGTAATACCTGCACTGACTCCTTACTAATGGGCTAATAGGATCTTTAATAAAAGGTTGATATTTACACTTTTTAGATTACCTAGAATGGAATTTACACTTTTGGGGGGGTGTGCTGACATGGCATGGGACAACTTTGTTTTTAAAGGTACTAATGTACAAATGTTTAGTAAAAGCAATGTATCCACTGAAGTTTAAAATAAAAAAGTATACAAATGAATGCAATCACTATGAAACAAAGGCTCTATAGAAAGTTATTGCTCACTAAATCCCTCAAACAAAGATTTTCCCAATTATAACTTAGCAACCATATCAAGGCTCGTCAGGCCTGTCAAACTTTGGATTTGTCAAGGCTATATTCTGAAGCGGTGTTCATTGGGCTGAAGTAAGAGTAATGCAGAGTTTGCACAATGGTTTCTTTTTTTCCCCTTCTCCAAAACCAAAATAAAAAAAACAAAAAAAAAAAAAAAACAAGGGCAAAAGAGTGAGGAATGAGATTAAACTGTGGTTATCCAATGTAAGCTGCAAACGTTAAACGCAAATGAGCTAGCTGTGTTCATACCAACTACATTGTGTCTACATTACATAAAAAAGACCACCATCAAGACTAGCACATAGCTTATTCACTGTCCTGGTCCTGAATGCTACGATTGTGGTAAAGGCTAAGGTTAGTAGCTCTGTCCTGCTCTGCATTTTCAGCCAAATTTGTTATCAGAGATAGCGTTAAGTTCACCAAAGACACTGACTGATCCATACCCGTTAAGCCTTTTCTCTTCAAATGTCCAAAAAGTTACATACTGTTTGAAAATATAGAATACACACAATAAAGCATAGCGCTAACCTGCTGTTTGTCCAAGTATGAAAAGCATCTAAAATATTTAAGCAGGTAATAGAATTAGTTAGAATGAAGTAACAGTCTGATCTTACATTTTTCATCATGTTGATCATACTTTCAAGGACTAAGACACTCTACATTTTGGTGCAAGAACAATGCTGTTTGAAGTGTCCAAATCATCTACTTGTGTTTATCAAGGAGCTGACGTTTTGCCTGGAACATTGAGGCTACCTTTGGCTTCAGGTTAGTAAGATATCAAACACTGTATAGCCATCCAATGCACATTTAAAAACCCTTTACAGGTTGACTGGTTAGTTGTCGACCAACACCTGTAACTAATCTTACCTTAATTAGCTAACTAGCTAGAGATGATAAAATCTTCTTCAACAGCCAGCCAGAGGTCAGCTTTTTCTTTTTTTCTTTTTTTTTTTTTTACCTCTGCCTGAAATCAGCACTACAACAGCAGTTTAACAGTACTGAAATAAGATAATCCTGGCTCCTAGAGGATGTAATTATCACACTACAACAACTAAATGTTGGGTGTAACAGCAATTTGATAATTAAATACTTGAGCCTTTCATAGCTTGCATTTTGCATTGAGCAATATTACCTATGCAAGTTGAAAACTTGGCCAATTAGTGGCCAAAGGAAAGGAAAGGACACTAATCGGATTCATCCTCTTGAGAGCATGAATATTAGAGCCCTGTTATATTTTATGTTATATTCCTTGTATAAAACAGATTTTGACATTTCTTTTGGGAGGATATTTTGTTCTGAAGATAAGTTAGTTGCGTGTAATTGTAATTCATGAGAGGAAAGAATCTTGCACATACAGTAGGACACAGAGTTTGCCATCGTCATGCTGCACTATAGCCTATAAAGTGTCCCTTGCAGTTACAGTATGTCTTCAACAGAATGCTAAGTGATGCGCCTTGAAATAATTTTTTCAGATGGCTCGGCAAATGAAACCCAGTGATAAAAGGAAAAAAAAAAATCTCTATGTGACCATGAGGATGAAGCGCTTCCTGATCCTTATTGGATTGAAGCCTGAGACAGCAAATGAAGAGAGATGGACTGAAAGTAGTAATAAATACATAAATCAGCCAAGCAGAATAGCCAGCAGTAACTGATTAACCCTGTTTGAAATAAAGAATAATTAATCATCTGACTTCTCATAATGGAATGCTAATCTTCCAACATTATTAGATTATCTTCGTTTCATTTATCATTCATACCATACATTATTTATTTCAGTATATCCAGTCTATAAATATTATAAACATGCAGATGAAAATTGATCTGGGGACATTTTAAATTTTCTGCAGTAGCCAGAATTGGCAAGATTCCCTTGGAATCATTTTCAATTGGGAACTGAAAAAATTCAACTTCTGTACCCTCAGGCTACTTTAAAACAACGGCCAAACATTACACCACAACAGGCTAATTAGTTCTCCCTTCTCTGAAGTAGCTTACACACACACACACACACACACACACACACACACACACACACACGTATATACATTCACACATATACATATGTCACATATGTCATGCTAATGTCCTTACCACACATTTCCACCAAAGTATGGTAATAACTGCTTAAAGATAGTAAGCAAGAAAGTTGTACATGAATCATGACCTTGTTAACCCTGATCCCCAAATACCCAGAATAAGTGCTTTATATTGACTAATAAATAACCAACATACTTATAATATGCATGCCAGTAAGCTGCTAGTTAATGAGTGAATATGTGTACCTTAATGTAAACAATTAGTTTTATTATTTCTATTATTAAAAATAGATTTAAAAATGAAATTCACAATTTCCTCATATAAAAAGTAAAAATACACCTGACATGTTTTCATAGGAGCAGTTAAAACTACAGCAAGAAGCGACAGTTTGGCAATTCTGAAAAAGAAACCAGTTGAAAACATGTTATGTTGAGGTCAGCTTCTGCAGTGAACTCTGAAATATTGTTGTTCGGGGACATCTTATGTTTCACTCCTTATATGATTTGTCACTTACTGTCTGAGAAGAAATAACACCAAACACCAGCACAAGTTGGACTAGAGCAAACCAAGTGTGTCAACATGCTTTTCTTTGTGATTAAGTCTGATATGAGGGTACTGGTGCATCTTAATTAATGAGGAACACACACTTATTCATCTCAATTTCAAATTCCCCTGTTACATACCCCTCATCCAATACATATTCACCATCCATGTTCACCATGGAAGTCCCTTATCTGGCACCTGCTCTCTAGTTTGATCACATAGCCTGGAGGAAAACATCTGGGTGAATATCTGGCCAAATGTTTTTGTTTTCATGGTTTTGCTCTTAAATTTTGTGCAGCTGTGATGTGGATTCTGTTGTACTAATTAATTAGTCCTTGATCTATTATCTTGATGGCTTTTCTATTTTTTGTGGTTCCTTAATTGTTTAATTGCTTTGCATAAATCAACATTTTTAAACCTTTTGGGGCATTTAAGAATTTACTTTGTCAACATTTTCAAGCAGCCTTTAACTGCCTGATTTTTCTCAACATCTCCTAACTTGCTAGGTCACACTGGAACTGGTTTAGCCGGTGGTTTCTTCAGCGCCTCACCTGCCATAATCCTCTATGACAGACACTTCTATATATCATCAGCTATTCCCCCTTGTGACTAGTTGATGGCTTCGCCAGCGACTCTGCTCTACAATAAGTCCATAATAATCATGCGATATACCCCCCGGAGGGTCTCAATGTCCAGCTTGAGAACAGCTACAGCCTCTCTGCTGCTCATCTGTCACATGCTTTCTGGCTTCAACACCATTGTGGTGACACCCTCCAGGTCAACTCATCCACCAAGCACCTGATACCACAGCTCTCACACGAAACCAGAGGCGCTCCCCTCACTACAACAGAAATGTGGAAAATGACTGAAAATGACAGCAGGTTTAACATGAAAAAAAAGTCATCGGATATGAAAAGTTTAAGACCTGCAGGTTCACAAGAGGAACCACCAGATGATTAACTAGGTATAGGTGGAGAAAAAGAAAATCTACTATTTTTTTTTTTTTTTGACAAGGGGGCATTGCTCTGTGGCAAGCTTGTCACAACTAGAGGCTATAAATAGACACCGTAGCTCCACTTTCAGGGGTCAGAAGCCAAAAGGGTTGGGAACCACTGGTTTCCACAAGCTGAAAGCTTGTTAGCTTTATCTTTTTTCAGTCTGTTCACTCTTTCATTTCCATCTGGTAATGACGTGATACTGCTTTTATGCATTTCATGCACAATAGGTTTTTTAAAAGCCTGTTGAATAAAGGCTGATTGTCACTAAAGAGGGAGGAGGTATAAACTTGTCATCATCAATGTTTGAGAAACATTCATTGTGCCATTGTGCGCGACAGGACGTCATTGTTTTGAATCAGCTTGATCTTAGAGAGGCTGCGTTAACAAGACCTGCCAAAGGCAAATGCAGCTTCTGGCACGACAATAGAAGTCACATACGCACTGAGCTATAGGGTTGTTGAGTGATGATTCTCTGATTGCTGTGACTAATTAGTTCCATGATTTTCTTTGTTGCTGCAGTGATGCAAGCGTGTCACTCCAGTTGTACACACTCCTCCCCCTGAGCACCTATACAGTGCAGCGACATGAACTGCACTGCACAACTGTGATTAGCTGCTCTACGTGGAGAAAAACACTTTCTATTTGTTTGATGTGATTATACATTTATTCAACCAGTTCTTAGTCACCTGTTTATTAATCATTCTAACATATGTTATATATGTTCATTAAACAACTTTTTCTGTTGAACATCATTAGTACATATTCAAATTCACTGTGCTTAAGAAAAGTAGGGTTTAAAGCGAAAATATTGTATATAATTAAAATAATATGGGCCTGTGGGTTAAAACCTCTCTAAAATCTTGCCATACGCGTTCTGTTATTTTCCAAATTTGCATCCACAGGTCCCCAGCTGAACTCAGACTTAATAAAAACAGCATTATTAAAGAATAATATCAAACTTTAATGTGTCTAAGCACTTTTCCTGATTCCAAATGTCCAACAGCCTTGAAGCAAAATAAGTAAAAATTGCTTTCTAAACACAATAGTTTGATTTTCAGCAATTTTCATGTGCAAATATCATCTTATTCTTCCACAGAACTTGAGGACTGCCAACTGCAACCTCCAACCTCCACAGCCTCACCTCATTCATAGTCCCACTCTCCCTCAGGCCATCCCTGAGCCCCCTGCCATTGTGTGGAATATTGTGATTTAATGAAACCGCCAGGATGTTTAGCACTCTGCCTGCACTGCTTGTTGACAAATGGCATGTGCTAAGCAGAAAACAAGCCATGGAGTAATCCCACTGCAAGTCACTGGCAGCACATGAAGAAATATCTATGAGACCAAAAAAATTCTGGCTACTGACTTCTTGGTGAGCACAAGAAAACACCCACAGGTGGTGCTGCTTGATACAGGTGGAAAACATTGTGCCCCCACAATCAGATTAAGGATCATTTCAAAAAGAAAAAGAAAAGAAAACCACTGACATTGTTCGACTGCACACACAAGTATATTTCACAGCATGCGGAAGAGTATTTAACGGTAATAGATGATGATCATGACCCTGATTGAATTTATTGCCAATCTTTATAACCTAGACAGACACACAGAAATTGGAAAAAGAACAATAAGTCAACATCTATTAATCCCAGAAGCATGAATGTGAGGCGGCAGTCCAAACAGTCCCACAGCTTTACAGAAACTGAATTACAAGACAGGAATAACACTTCGGAGAGAAAACAGCCTTTCTATATCTTTGCAGGTTACATACAAACATGCATCCTTTCCTTTTCCCCAGCATCCACAGCTTTTTATAGTGTATCGTAAATTGCTATCTAATACCTACAGATTTCTCTGAGCCAGGAAAATGGCTGACTGTTTCCAAATCCCAGGAGTGCATCACAGCGTAGATTAGACGAAGTATCCAGGATGGGAAATTAAACCTCTTCAGGTAAATCCCCTGCCTTCCCAGGGTCAGCGACGGGGCTTTTATAAACGTGGCAAAAGGTCCTGTGACACCTACTCTTTGTTCTGTGATATGCAAAATACTGATGGACTAATCAACACTGTATAAGCAGCTTAAAATGAACCAAAAAAAAAAAAATGTAAACACAATCAGAGATCTCCTCCGGCCTGTCCAGGCTCATCATGCTCGTATAATTATCTTCCTGGGATGATCATTCTGCTGATTCAGGTGTTTTGAGTGGAATCTCAGCAAGAAAGGTCAAACTCTTATTGTAATGCAGTGGCGCATGATCACACACTCTTCATTGCCCATATCTCAGCAATATAAGTAGAGTGGCCCAGCTGCAGATTACTGCGCTGCTGCTAAATGCAATTTATCACACGTTATCATTTTACCACACTGCCGCAGTTATTGAGTTTATGTAGGGTGCGTTCAAATGTGGTGCATGCTCTCACATGCAGATGTGTATGAATTTGTTTTTCCGTGGAGCTGGACTGTGACCAAACATTTGCACGACATGAGAGAAGTACATTCTCGTGCAACAAAAAAGATTTTAGGGGAGGCAAAGAACAAGAAGGCAGCAGAAAGGCCCATAGGAACAATATGGTGGAGACACAGGGTGAGAGACATGGATATTTTTTGCTTTGATACTGACCACAATCCAAAACAAAGATTTTAGCCTTTAAAGGGCTATAGCAGTGTATAGCAGTATAGCAGTTTTTTAATGTAACAGGAAGCTGTTTTCAGTGAAATAGCTCTAACACCCCACTGTATGCTCCCTGGACAACACCACACAGCAGACAGACAAAGTTAGCTTATAGTTTACATTTGGCATTTAGCAGCTAAAGAGGCAGATATTTCCCTCAGGAGTTGGTGGAAACCAAAACAGACCTAAAAATGGAGTCAAAAGTGGACAAAGATTTTCCAGGTGGCCAGAAACACAACCCCAAATGAATGTTAATCCTCTTCTGCCTGTGTCGAATGCATAATATGCAACTGTATGCAAATTTCTCATATCAACTTAACAGTTAGGCTATGTCAGTGTTGTATTCACAGCCTGTTTCTGCAAGCCTCAAGTGGCAGAAAAAGAAATAATCATATAAATAAAAACACTTATTCTAGTTTGTGGGAAAATGGCCTGAAATATGCAGAACTACTACTGAGCCTAAAACCTATTGCTCTCCATTCCCAACATTGTTTATGTTGCCTATTTTCACTCTATTTTCTAGACAGACATGCATAAATAGATGTTATATTGCTGAAAAAGATTTTTATGTTGCAGAAACATCATCCTCAATCATCAAAATTACATCAACAGACAACAAACTCAGAGTTTGTGGTCATTCCATTCATTCATTCATTTTATGAGAATGTGTGGATGTAATTACCATTTAAGGATCGACACTGATTCCCTACCTTGCCAAGTATTCCCCCGAGCTGCCGTTTCTCAGTTGTACATCCATACAGTTAGTAGTCCCAGGTATAAGTGCCAGGGTGGGATTCACTTGGGCTGCACTGCCCACTGCCCGCGCGACCAGCTCCACTGAGTCGTGGACGTAGTGATCCAGAGAAGGGGACCCCATGACCCCGTGTGCCAGTAGCCCCAGGGGCAACCCCTCTGTTCTCAGCTCGGCCACATTCTGGCTGTCCCCCAAAATCCAGTGAAACTCTGGTAGCATCATCCGACTGGCCAGCGTCCACAGACGGCGCAACTCGCGGATCTCGCACCCAAATGTCAACAGTGCCGTTGTGGATGAAGGTTCTCTAAGGGCCTCCAGCTGCCGCATGAGAGCTTGCTGCTGGTCTGATTTAGAGGAGGAAGTGGACGAAGAAGCAAAAGATGAGGCAGCAGAGGAAAAATAAGGTAAAGACGACAATGACGATGACGCCTCCGCTCCTGCTGAGAAACCTGATGCCACTCCTGAGTATGATAATGAAGATGAAGACTGTGGCGAGGTTGAGGCGGGAGTTGTCAGATTGACAAGAGTGCCCAGGTGGAAGCGGGTGTTGTTCTTGATGAGGACGAGGAAGTCGCTAATGTCCCATTCCTGACAGAGCAGAACACTGATGTCCCACCAGCCATTCATCATCAGCAGGGAATAGAGGAGATGGGACGGTGGGGCCTCCATGGTCCGCATCGCCATTTGGAAGTGGAGAGGATTCTGTGGGGAGATTGTAAAAGGGGAGTGGGTGTAATGGGAGATGATTGGGCAAGTGGGTGTGAAAGGTTTACACAAAGGAAGAGAAAGGTTAGGAAGGATGAAAGTGAAAGAGAAAGAGAGAAAATTGGGTGGTTTGGGAATAGGGAGGCAAAAGATACAGAGAAAAGAGAGGAATGAGTGCAAAGGGGGAGAAGGTGAGGAAGATTTAAGAGACGATGGAAGAAAATAAATGGATGAGACATAAGGGAAGGGCATGGGGAATGGGATTGGAAAGATGGGATAGAGATGAGGGGCAGTTAAACAAATAAACAGGAGGAAATAAAGTGAATGAAAATGTTCGGGTGATGGGAGCGATAAACAAGAAGTGACCGGGGGGAAAAAGGGTCAGTGAAGGTCAGTTGGATTACACAGAGGGCAGAGAGATAAAAAAAAAAAAAATTAGACGATGGTTCCAAAGGTTTTTGGAATTAAGGATATATTGTAAGAAAGGAAGAAAGGGACAAACAAGATGAAGAAAAAGGGGGAAAGGCAAAATAAGGACAATAGAAGGATGGCGGAGGAGCATGTGAGGTACAAGGTTAAGAGACACGGGAGAAGATGAGAGAGGGATGTGAACAGGAAGAGGGGACACCAGGAAGGAGAAACAGATGTAGCAGTGCAGAGAAGAGAAAAGGAAGTAAAGAAAGACAGAAAGGTTATAAATCTAACAGTAGGGATTACTTTCTATCTCTAGCATTCAATTTGTTCCTCGACAACAAACACAGTCTGTTAGATATAATGGATTTCAGCCTCCACTTACCCGCTCCCATGAATATCATTATTCACATCATAAGAAATACACTAAATCTACTTTTATGTGCACCCTATTTGTATTTTAAGCAACACCTCAAACCTGAAGTAACTCAACGGCAGTCTTTCACACGCAGTACTTTCCACATAATTGAATTCACACCTCCAATCTGCAAGTCATAAATTTCATCCGTTGATTGATGAGGTGTGGACAGATCAATGGGCAGAGCATGGCGGTGGTGTGTGATTTCCACCTGGACCAGGAATGATAAAGTGTGCGGTCTCAGAGCGCTGTAAGCCACCAGATGGTTAAACACCGCAGAAAGATACTAAAATGAGAAACTGGAATATATGCTTTGTTTTGAAATATTAAAAAATGTTTTGTATGTTCAGATTCCAACATAAACAAGATCTCCCTATAGTTTGTACGTAAAAGGCTGAGTGCTTGCTTGCCTTGTAAATTGGGGAATGGGCTTCCTGTCAACAATGATTTAAATTGGCCACCTTCACAGGAGAAAAACAATATATTCTGTTAAAGTACCACATAGGTGGTGTTACATGTATTAGCCAATCAGTGACAAGCTGTGCATTCTTTATATTGCTGCTGTCCATTTTCCAAACTATGTTGTGGCTTTTAATATTGATTTCCTACCTTCCAGGCTGCACTTGGTTTCACTTCATTTCAGTATGTTAAATCACCTTTGAGAGGCCCTAAATTTGCTTCAGATAGCTAATCCACAGTGAAAAATCCATTATCCTTCTTTATTTTGTTGGTCACAGTTAATATTATCATTGCGTAAGGTTGCAAGCAGGAAAATCAAATCAGCAGACAAATGATAAGCACATACTGACACTGACAGCGTGTGATTATGTGACAAGGTACCGGTAGCACAAGAAAATAATGTCACTTAACACGACTATAATTAGTATTCTTATAATAACACAAATTACCACATATAGTGTAGAAGGTCATATTTGCTCATAGGGAATTATTACCCCACTTTCAGGACATTGTTTTGGTTTTCTCACAACTTTGTTGCCTTGGTTCTCTGTCACTGCTGTCACCAACATCGTTTCCTCACACAGCAGGCAGTGTTCAGTGAAGCACTGGGATACAACCACTGTGCACTATTCGCAAGCAACAAATGGCAGACAGACACAGTTAGTAACTAGCCGGTCAAGTGGAGCATTTACGAGCCAAAGAAACCAAAAATAGAGCTAAAAGAGAGTGAATATTGGGCTTATGTTCACATCAAGTGGCCAGAAACACCAAAGTGACCAGAAAATGTACTAATGTAGGTTTAAATAAATATAAAATATGAATGATTTGTAGCTAATTGGCCGAAACAGGCAAAACCATTGAATCAGTCTCCCTCAGACCAGCACAAACCTACTGTACTCTACAAATACAGTGCACTGCACTGACAGGATTATAAAGCAGAAGACCAGAGCAGTTACAATATGAACAGATGACACAGTCATTCCTGTAGTACTTTAGATAAAATTAAATAGGCCAGATCAGGCTGCATGAGCTGCCAGATCTGCTTCAGAGTACCTTGGCATACTGTACCCAGCACACAACATACCAGCCACCCAGGCAATCAATTAGTCATGCATTTGCTTGCATGCACTCACATACTCTCTCTCTCCCTCACACACACACACACACACACACACACACACACACACACACACACACACACACACACACACACACACACACTTAAAAGGCCCTCAGCAACTCTGTTTAATTGACTTTACAACTTTTACACAAGCTTTGCACTAAAAGTCCATTAGATTAGTCTATTGGTTAATTTCATTTATCCCATTAATCACTCTACCCAAAAGGCATGCAAATAAGACAATTACTCATCTGATTATTGCATATACATGGATGGATTATGGCTTCAACAAAAGCACCAACAAAAGCAATACAATGTGTTTTATTTCAGATTCAGAAGTCTTGTGTCAGGGAAAGAAATGGTAATGCAGTCCACAGGGCATCAGACCCTCACCTCCTCTCATCCCTCAGGAGGATTGGAGGATTTATTCTCAGCTGCAGCACTTCTGCACTGTGATCACCACAAATCTGTAACCCTCTCTTTGTTCCTCATGTAAATAAACAGGAAAGATTTTGCTAGAAAGTGCGGCTGCCTGCTCTCTTACATAAATACAGAGGTCTGCTGCCTTCGATGCACCAGGAAATCCCAGCTCTGTTGTCACTGTGCTCTTTCATCACTCTTCTCTCTTCGAATATATATTTTTTTCTGTGATTTCCACCACCAAAATATTATTTGCTGTGAGTTTTTATTCCAAGAAACTTGCAGCCCTTGCTGTATGGTAAAACTGCAGGGACTGGCAGAATCATGAGCCTGTGGATAAATCAAATAAACTAGTAACTTGGTTATTAATCTTTTCTTGATTCAATGATTCATTGTGATTTAAATGGATTTCTGTTTTTTTATAAGATTGCATATGTTTTCTTCCGTAAATATATAGAACACAGTCCTGTTCTCGGAAGAATTTGCAGAGAAATGTTGATTTTGCAAGAAAAATAAATTGCAAATGTTGCAAAATATCCTGGGGAGTCTCATTATTGTTCCTTTCATAGCAAGAAATCCCTCCGGCCCCAACCCATAACTCCTTGAAGACCTACCCATTGGTCTTAGCCAGTCATCCCACTGACCTCCTTGTGTCAATGCCAGCAGTATTTATGAAGGGACAAAACTCCCCCTGTAGTCAGCAAAGCCCTATCATTCATCTGTTATCTCCAGACAGATGCTGAGGACATAATTACTGCAATTTCCTGATCAGCATAATCTTCAAATTAATTTACCAGCATGTAATTGAAAAGATAATTCCAGGCTTACAATGTGTACCTGTGTACACAAGTGTGTTTTTTGTCTTCCCAGTACAAATATTCATGACAAAAACCATCTCTGAGATATTACTATCATCCCTCAATCCCTTAGCCTAAACTCATCGTGAGCTGTAAAGAATTCAGCTACTTACTGATATACTAAGTTTTCATTGTTGTACATCTGGCATGCTGTATGAGTGCATATGTGAGGCATGTGATAGCTAACACTTCTACCACAGAGGCTGCACAAAATGATCCTGAAGAAGGACTTTGAAAACACTACAGTGGTGGCTCATTTTCAGTTGCTGCATGCCGAGTAGAGGTTAGTGCGTCAAATGCTGCATGTCGGTCATATGATTGTTTTAACAAGTGACTGATTTTCATCAGTGCTGCTGTTCTAAGGATCGACATAGACTCTTTTGGGTTGTCAGTGATGTGGGGCTGAATTAAAGGGCTGATTGTGATAGCTGACATTGACAAGTTATGCTTTGTGGAACTCAATACAGCCATAGTGTGAGATAGTGTTTCTAAGTCTTCTTGTTCCAAAGCCTGTGATGTATTTGTTGACTCATTTAAACCAATGGCTTCCGTCTGTCCTGCTAAAAACATGTTGAGACTGCCACACTGTAAGCACTATGAATTGCACTAATGTGGTTGTTAGTTACATATGCATGCATTCCAGCACAACACCGCCATAACATTTAAACCAACGCCTGTCTGATACTGTCTGTAAACACTGAACATGATAAGCTGAGCAAAGGAAGGATAAGTTACATACTTTTGTGCATTATATTAGATTGTACAGATGAATCTAGTGAGCTGGCATCATGGATGCCTCATGCCTGTCTGTACTTGTGTTCCACTTATAGTACTGTGTTTATGCCCGACAGAAGGGTCATACATTTTAATGCAAACAGCACTCATTTGTAGATAATTGCATGAAGTAGCAACAGATATTTACATATATGCTTCAAGCTGCTGGTGAATATGCTCTATCTATTTTCCACCAGCTTTAGGGTTGTGGGCCAGCATGGGGTAGATTTCCACTTCAAAACTAAACTAGGTCCTCCTATCAGAGACAGTTGGTCTTTCCCAGGGAGTTTCCTTTCTCGAGGAGTTTCTCGGTCCCTGGCCTTTTATATGCTAAATTCTCAACTCTGTGCTGCTTCCAAAACCCCTCACCACCGACTCCCAACCCACCTAGTCCCTGCACTCTAGGGTCACTTCATCCTTTGGTCCATAAGCTCCATATTCTCATGCCGCAGTCACATCACGTTGACACTTACATAACAAACTGTGGGCAGATTACATTATCAAAGGCCGCTCACTGATTTATTATATTATCATATTATATTTTATTTTCAACAGGGAACTTTCTCTAACCTTAATTTAATAGAAATAAATAACACAACTCTCAAATGAAAAGTCATCAAATGAACACTGGTGAGATCCTCTAAAGACATTGAAAGGGTTTTCATATTTTGAAAAGTCTGTTTTCAGAGAAACTGCTGTCAGCCTTCAGTTGGGATTTGATAGTAAAAGCAGACTGAGTCAGAAGGGAGTTAAGCCATTTCTCTAAAAGTCACACACTAGCGTTGCACAAACTGTTTGCATGGCTGTCCATTTCCCAGTCAATTTTTCTGCCTGTTCATCCTCCAATCCAACCAACCATCTACCGACCTATCCAAATGCCCGCCCACTGATCCATCCGTCAGTCAATCTGTCCTTGTTAGCTGTTTGTCTTACACCTGTTATTTCACTTTCAAGAAGCAGTTTGGACTTTAAACACCTGCTGACTACTTGCAGCGCAACGCTTCCTTGTGCACAGAGCAGGAAATTAGATATTACCCTGGAAAGGCATACACACACACACAAACACACACATTCCTGTAGCTCAGTCGGTGGCAAGTGTCCCAGAGCCCTTCAGTCTAACTAATGGTTCTGATGTGTGTGTCTCCCTCTCCCTCTGTGCGAGTGTTGAAAAAAACAATGATCTTCTTTGCCCCTCCCAGGATGGTTGCGTGTGGAGAGACAAAAACACACAAACACACACAAACACTCTGACTGCTAGGTCCTACTCATTGATATGCAGTAACTTCCCTGTTAGTGCCACCTAATTAAAGTGGTTTACAGTGCATAGTTACACTCAATCATTTTCTGTTATGTGTCTGTGTGGGTGTGTCTACTTGTACTTGTGAAAGAGATTTCTACCTGCACACGCAAACACACACACACACACACACACACACACACACACACACACACACACACACAGCAGGTGTCTTTTCCAGAGAATGGTTATTGATGAACCATCCCAGTGATTAATTTAGAGTGTTTACACTTTTGAATCATTTTCTCTCTCTCTCATTTCAGCTGCAAACTCTAGTGATGATCTTCAATTTGTGTATTTGGCACAAGAACAGCTTTTTTTTCCCCGCTGATGAAATTGACTAAGCTCACGCACTGCCTCCTACCAACCATCAAGGTTGATTTTCATTAAACGTGAGGGCGATCTTTCTCTAACCTGAACCAAGTAGTTGTAGTTGCCTAACCATAAATCCATAAAAGACACAGACCAGAAAATGTTATATCGGTTTGGAACAGTTACATGGCTTGTTTTGACAGCAGCCTATGCTTCACAACGTGCGTATTCTTAAGATTGAAGCTAAATTCTACAGATGGATGGATGCCAATCAAACACTTCAATTTAACTTGAGGCTGTCTGGGTGAAAAAGTGACTTATTGAGTCACTAAAGAGTTAATTTAAAAAAAAATGGTATGCCACCATTTCTCAAAAAGTGATGCCTACTTTTACAGAATGATAAAAAGAAAGAAAAAGACACTGCCCATTGATTTAAAAAATTATAATGCCACTGCAGATTAGAAGTTCCTATAATGATGGTTTCCTGCCAAGTGAGTATATTGTTCAGTAAAAAGAAGTGCACATGTACTGCAGTCTCGCCAAAGCTATAGTGAAGTCATTTGAGAAGAAGTGGGGAAGAACAATTTTGCCCCCATTGGAAAACGCCTTCAAAATTTCCTTTACGTTTGACTCGCTGTGCACTATTCAGTGAGCATTCACCTCTGGAAATGGCCAGATGCCAGAAGTAGTATTGAACTTGATCTCGATCTTTCGGGTGGTTCTGCATACATGGGTTTTCTTGTACAGACATAATATTAGGCCAGAATCTGGTCAGGGCTTTGACTTTAGATTGATTGGTGGTGCTGCTCGATGCAAGCACTGGGCCATTTGAATTAGCCTCCTTCACATGTCAATATAAAGCATGATTACCATACATAAGCCTGATAAGGGAAGGTTTATCATGCTTTTGATGGAAGGAAATAAATTAAATCAATACTGCACATGTCAGCATAACTTCCATTTATTTTAAGCTGTACTATTGTGTGTATGTGTGTGTGTGTGTGTGTGTGTGTGTGTGTGTGTGTGTGTGTGTGTGTGTGTGGATTCAGTTGCCCAGGTAGTAAGTTGTCGAAGTATAGTACGAAATTGACTCTTACTCCACTATACTGCTGTAATCTGTCTATCTCCATGGTGCTGAAATTCTGCTTCACGTATACACAGTTGAATGCTGAATACCAACAAAGTATTTGTTTATGCACACATACCTGAGGGCATGTGCTGCTGGGTGCACGTAGACTTCAATCGCATTTTTACTTGTAACCTTGTCTGTGAAAGAAGAGTGAATGCACTTTCTGCAGACACCCAGTGCATACTGTAGATTTCAGCACCATGGACAGAGCCATCTTGTGCTCTCTTCATGCTCCTCGCAATTTTGTCTCAACCCCAGCTTTTCTCAATTTGATGCTTCATGTGAAAATCAAGAACATCTGCCACTTAAACATCATTTGGGCCATTTAACAAAGACTGCTGAAATCAATACTGAAAAGAAAGGGTTTTTGAGGAGAAGAGGGGAAAAAGAAAAAACAACAGGAGGAAGTGTCTCCCTCATCCAGCCTCTGTCTCATATCTGGGCCACTGATGGTGAATTAGGCCATATCAATCCACACGAACTCATTCTCCTCACGTATTAAAACTGAGAAAATCCATTTTGGGCCATCATATATTTTGTTTGTGTCAAGGGAACCTGATAAGTGACCTGAGGTAATTCTTTTTTGTAGAACATCTGCTACACCTGTGCAAACTCGGTCCACTGCAGCTGTGCACCGAGGTGCAGTAATCAACAGTTAACAGCAGTTCAAATGTAACTTAGGAATAACTTTTTCCTTTTTTTTTTTTTTTTTTTTTTTTTTTTTTTTTACCTCACTGTTGCGCGTAAACTCCCTCTGCACAACGCTGACTACTGGCACCTGAAGCGCAAGCGAGACAAACTCCAACTTAACGAGCTCGTCCCGGTTCCGTGGAAAGGCGATCATGGCGGAAACCCCCTGCACGATCACGGTGTGACACACGCTCTCCACGAAGGACAGCGGGTCTTCGTTCTCGGGGCTCCCCGCAGAGGAGGAGGAGAACGCGGGCAACTCGCCGAGTCCGGACCCAACGGCCATGACAAGCTCCAAGGATAAATTGTATGGCAGCAATCCGGCCCGGTTGAGAGCCTCGACCGCGAGCAGGACCGAGTCTCGGGGTGCAAACACGCGGTTCTCCCTCGAGGTGTTTTCCTCCCGCTGCCGTGCCTGGCTCTTATTCCTGCTGGACCCCCGCTGGCTATTAACGGTGCCTCTAGTCCTGAGGCTTCCATATCCAGGCGCACTGGCACTTGTTTTAACCTGCTTTTCCAACTCCGCCCGCCGTTCCCTGCTCCCACTCAAACCTCGATCGGTGTCCCAGTCCTCAGAACCGCTGCCGGCGGTGGAGGAGAACAAGCGAGGCTGAACGTGCAGAGCCCCGACCCGAACCGTGTGGCCGATCCGTTTCAGCACCTGGCACGGCTGCGGGTGCGAGTGAGCGCACGGCGGGAGAAAGACGAGAGCGCACAGTAGTAAACATAATGGTGGCGAGACCCCAGTGCCTGCTCGAGCCGCCGGGCCATTCATCATCATCATCACCACCGTCTTCATCATCCACGCTCCACAGCTGCACCGGATGCCCCGTCCACCCACAGAACGGCCGAACACCGGGGCCGCTCCGTTGGTCCCCCTCCTGGGCCCCTGCGTGTGGCCCTGGTGCGCCGCTCAGACCAGCTGCAGCCCCCGCTCCAGCTCCGGATCCAGCTCGCGGCAAAGTTGTGCGTTTCTCCACGGACACAGACAACAGGCTGCTGAGGCGCGAGATGAGGCACGAGCCGCGCACAAGCAAAAAATTATCCCCAAAAGTGCTGCTTTTCATCTCAAAAGATTTTCATCATTCAAGCCTTTTGATTACTAAACAGGTCGTGGAATCAAGCAGTAAAATGTCCGCATATTCCAGTGGCAGAGAAAAAAAAATATGTAGCAGAGTGTGTAGGCAAGCCCAGAGGAGGAAATGTCGAAGAAAACAGGTTAATGCGCATCAAACACATTCCAAAACAATGAAATCCACCACTGGAAGCATTTGATGGCTTCGAAGGAAAATTATCCCATTATCATCCAGAGCGCAGGAGCCAAGACAACAGCACTTCATCCCGGTATGAAAAAAAGAAAAAAAAAAATGTTTTCCCCCCTTGTTAAACACCCGAGTAGAAGCTTTCCAGAGCGCGCGCGCTGCTTGGCTCGAGTCAACCTCTGTACCGACACTTGTACCGGCGAGACCTCCAGCACGGGAGCGCGGTCCTCTGCGCACGTTCCAATGAGATTTAACCCCGTCCTCACTTTACCCCCACTTCACCCTCTTCAACTGTGTCAGCGGGACAGGCTGTGAATGAAAAAACTGGAAAACGCAAAACAAGCAGAGACACCACTAAATAAAAGAAAAGAAACATAGACAGATAGATGGATGGATGCGGATCTGATCACGAGATCAAGTGATTCTAGCTTTACAGCCCCGATGTAAAACACAAATAAAACATATGCTCGATTGAAAACAGTACAAAGACAATATATTTAATGACCTCATGAGTTTCATTGATTTTCTTTTAAATATATGCTTAATACTGAATCTGATGCTAGCAATATGTTTCAAAAAAAGTTGGGACAGGAGCAGCTAAAGACTGGGAAAGACGTGGAATTCTCCTAAAACACCAGTTTGGAACATTCCACAGGTAAACGGGTTCATTGATAATAACTTAAAATGTGCCACAAGAGCCACACATAAAGAAACTGTCGGTATGTTGATTCACAGGTATAAATTAATAATTAGATAATGATTTACTAATATATCCTCTAGCTGTCTGTTCTCTAACTCATCATTGTCATCTATATGATACTTGAATCACAGTTATTCAGGAATTACTCACTAATGATTCAAGAATCAGTAGGTTGTTCCCTCTTCACTCATTCCTGAGTCACTACTCACATCTTTGCGTAAATTATTGTAAAAAAACTACCATTCATCTACACAGTAACCCTGCAATAAAGCTTTTTGGTTATGTCAGAGCGGTGTTGATTCAGATTTATGGTCATTTTTTAAAACTGTACTAGTGGTTGCATACATGTGCACAATGTTTCTTATGGCATTATGTGTGCATGTAAGACCTGAAAGCCTGACAGTGTCGCCTAATGTAATCCAATCCTGCACACTTGCCTAACAAATAGAAACTAATTTACATTTCTGCTACAGTCTGAACAAAAGCATAACAATTGAACCGTTACAAAAGTGGTATTTATATCAAGAACGTGCAAGTGCTCTAACCACTGTGTCCAGCGTCTGTATTGCTCCCAGGTGTTGCATGTAAGCAAGCTGATTTACCCTTCATGAAGTATAAGATGATGTCAGCAATTCTAACTAAAGACTAAAGACACAGGTTAAACTGTGGCATCAGCTCGTCTTATATGAGACTATGTGACACTTTATTATTCATTTGGCCTGCAGTGCATTTGTGTATGTGTGTATGTGTGTGTGCGTGTGTGTATGTGTGGCTCAGCCAATTTAGACAGAACCAGACAGCCGCCTGCTCTTAATGAGATTGTTTAACTTAATCATATCTAAGGAGACCAGATGAGATCGTTAACAGCTGCTGAAGGAGGGAGTGTTTAACTGATGTGCCTTTTGTTGCTGTGGTAACCCATGGGTCAGAGGTCACCATTGACCCAATCAGCAGGCTCAGTTTGAATAGCGGCCCAGATTAATGATTGGTTAATTGTCTGATCTAGATTAATGATTGGCTAATGGTCTGTCTTGAAATGAGAGGCTCGCCTACCAGGATATTGGAAGATCAATGTACCTGATCGATCTGATACGACATGACCTCAAAAGATGGGGCAGGAAGGGAAGGAGAGAAAGATTTTGACAGGAGAGGAAGAAGGTGAGGAGGAGGTGGTGGCAGCCAGAGGGGACTGGGGGAGAAGGAGGTGAGAGAAGTAAAGGTAATGGGGAGGGAAGAGGAGCATAGAAATGGAAATGGATGGATGGATGGATGGATGGATGGATGGATGGATGGGAGGAGAGTGAGGAGAGGAGAGAGGAGACAGATGTGGAGGTGAGGGGAAGAGGAGAGGAGGAGTGTGTAAGGACAGGATAGAGGAAAGAGAACAGGTAAATGAAGACAGAATGTGTGGAATAAGAGGCGATAGAAGGAGCTTCTTCAGCTGCAGCCTCTTAAAAGAATCGAGGGTATTCCGAATACAAGATAGACATTTTATTGACGAAGATGAAACAAAAGCAGAGGGAGGAAAAGAAGGAGAAAATTGCACTGACTGAAAGATTCAAGGTGAGATTTAAAAGCGAATCTTTGAAAGAGCCATCATAGTTGTTGCACCAAAAAAGCTATTTTTTTTTTTTTAGCTATTACATTTTGCACCATGTGGAGGAATGGCATATCAGGCAGCCATGTGCTGCACAGGGCTTTCAAAAAAGGCTTCAGTCAGAGCGTTAATTCTAATTTCAGGCCATGATAAAGAGACAGTTTAATCACAGAAATGTTTAAGATTACCTCTGCCATTGGAATTGAGCTAACTGTAGGAAGTTCCCACTTTTTCTTACCATCATATTCTTACTGTTTCCCCATGGGCCTCTCATAAGAAATTCACACTTTTTAGGGACTGTTTGAAAATGTATGGGGCAAACGGGGGAGGGCATTGTAACTTTTATTTTCTCTGATAGGAGGTTATAGCTTGAGCATTCAGGAGAGCGGGAGGGGGTATATGTTTGTAGAAGTTTTATAAGTATACGTTTTATTTCAGCCATCCCTTGTGAGATTTACTATATGAGAAATGATGTCTTCTGTGCCCTCAGCGGGTCATAAGGGTATGTTTGGCCTTGTGCACATGACAAGTCCTAGCTACTAGTGATTGAATGTCATCTCTGGTAAAGAACAGTGATTTTTTTACTAGCCCACAGTGGCCTGGATCTTCACTATATTCTGCATTGTAAAAGAAAAGAGAATTGCAGTGGTAATATAGTTTCTTTAACAGCTATATAAAATCGGCCTCTAATTCAAGGTAAGCCTCACATGTTGCCAAGTAGTTCTCCTGATGGGTGACGTGAAATGAAACATGACAAAGGATGTTCACAATGTGGGGCTTTACTAATATGATCAGGTCTGCACATCCTTAGCCTGCAAACTGATCTGAACACACACACATTTTATCATTTGTTCTTCCACACTTGACTCCACTGTAATACCAACATTTAGAGGTTTTTGTGTCTCTATGTTTATGAGTATATGGTGTAAAACCAAATTAGTTGTGCTTAAAGAGTTCTCTGGTGCCACCACATGCAGGAGCGCCTCCGGCGTAGCTGCCTCCCTCTCTCCTTCAGAGTCGGTAGCAGTGGACATTTTCTGACTGAGTAATTAACTTGTGTTTTGATATGCTGTCTGGAGGAAACAACACATTTGTGTTCAGTCCCTTGGGGCAAAAAAATGACATTATGATGTCATGGAGGAACACTGGCTTTGTAACTTAAGAAAGTTTTACGAATGTGTTTATTTATTACAGAGAAGTTACTGAAACCCTGACCAAAACACAACCTAAAAATATATGTTCAAATGTTTTCCCAGCACTGCCTTTGTCTTTCTTACTTTTCTCTTTTTCATCTAGCCTGCCTTTTTGTCTGTCCATCTACTTTCGATCTCTTTACCTAACATCCTTTTGCCTGTCTTTGTTTGTACCTGCCGTCTCCCTGTCTCACTGCTTGCAGGCTCATCTGATTTAACATGCCTGTCCGCCTGCCGAGTTGGAACACCTCTCAGTCTGTCCTCTCTTTTGTCCCCATCTGAATATCTGCCTGACCCCTTGTCAGATTGCATATTCATCCATGTCCCTGTGTGTCTGCTCTGGTTGTCTGACTTGCTGACTATTTCCTTCACCTGTCTTCTTTCCTGCTGGTCTGCCCACCTTTCCGTCTTCCTCCTCTGTCAGTATCATTGCATAACTGTCTGCCTGTCTGTCGCTCTGCCTGCCTGTCTCTCACTTAGTCTGCTCGCTGTATAGTGACGCTGCACACTTGTCTGACCCTTACACCTGCCAACCAAATTCCTCCATGGTTCAGTTCCTCCTCCCAGTAGCAGTGCTTATGAACAGATGAAACCTGAAGGCACAAAGAAAAAAAGATCAAAGTTAGAGCACCTATTAAACACACACCTGATCACATGGGTTAAACACACAGAGACAAAGCTTTCCAGGCATACAGGTACATTGATTTCCATGAAAAAATACAGGCCACTGAAATCTGAAAACAGGAAGACTTGCAGCTAAAATGCTTGTTTAGATCATCTATAAACTTAAAGATCAGAATAATGCATCTTTGATTTTGACCTGATATCTTTATAATATTGTCTTTTATGGTTTCTGAGAAAGGTGCACGACTGGGACTGAGGCACAAATGGATAATGTTAGTGTTCATTGGTTTGACTTTGCAACTTGGGCATAAATGAACAGCAATCTGCCCTTGTAGAGTGACTGACACTTGACTATTTGTTTTACTCAGGTTTGCGTGGAAGCCTTGATACAGCCGAGCCAGCATGAGCAAACGCCTGATTTTAATTATTTAATCCCCTCATCAGTCTGCTGTTACAGCTTCAAGCTACTGCCATAACTTTTAAAGTAACCTTTTGATTTCTGAAGCTTTTTTTCCTCTTTAAATCCCACTATTGTTCAGAGGAATAGCAGTATATATATATATTTATATATATTTACAAGTTGGTTTGTTAGAAATATCTTGTAATACATCATGCACACAAACACACTTTCTTTAGTTTTCTTCCATTGTTATCCTCAAATGAAGTGATTTAGTCAAGCGAGGCAGTTGGTGCTCAAAAGCAAGGACGGATTTCTGTTGTTTGTCGAAAAATTCATAATTAGGCCGGCACTGGGTGATAAAGTGTATTCAGCACAACTCAGGCTTATGTTGTGTACACAAATAAACAATTTGAAATTTCGATTTTTGAGTTTTTTTTTTTTTTGTCTCGACTGCTTGATTCCGGCAGGTGCTGCAAGTGGTTTCAAGCATCTTTTCCATATGTTTTCATTATTCATTTCATGGCTACTGCAGGTATTCAAACAGCAGTTTCATTTGACTGAATCGTTCACCAGAGCTCAACCTGTTGCAGTGTGCTGCGTTTACTGACAAAGAGGCCTGCAGTTTTGGTAACAAAGGAGTTCATTCAGCATGTTAGAGTGCACAAAGTATTACACCACATGGAGCACCTCTCATGAATGAAAGCTATTCTCTGAGGGGAGAACAATTTACATTCAAATCTCGGCCACTAATAGCTTTTCATACATGCTATTGCTCTTGATAATAGTGGTGGTGGTGGTGGGGGGGGGGGGGACATGATAAAAATATTTGCATCCAAATTATCTCAGCTGCATTTCTATACAAAAAAGCACCCTGAAGAGGGGTTTAATCCATTCTTTGAAAATGGCATGGTCTTAATTATTTTTTTGAGGTCACAGAATACAAAAAGGTAATAAAACTACCACTCTATATGTGCACCTGATATGCACAAATCCAAAGAAGGTAAGAAACAAGACAACAGATAAAGGCTTTCATGTAGAATGGCAGCCTGGGATGATTGGGATCTAGTTTCAAAAATAACCTTGAGAGTTTGGAGTGAGTCATCTTTGAGTCCTGTACTCCTATTTGTGTTGAGACAGTGCAGTGAATTAGAATACAGCATGGCAAGATGGACAGAGAGCAAATATGAGAAAAAGAGCAGCGAGAAAACACACAGGAGAATTAGACAGATTCCAGAGAAAGAGCAAGCGAGTGAAAAGGGCAAAGTCTGTGTTTTAACTATCTCTGCTGTTTTCTAGTCAGCATTAAACTACAGCAGTCCTTTACTCCAAAGCCCTGTTTTATCTCACAGACAGGCGGTCTCTGTCAATCCCCCTTTGGACCAGTGCCCCAGATTACAAAACCCAGATTGGGCAGAGGAGAACAATGCCCTTGTTTTCAGCTGGCAACCCGAAGGACAGCATGGTGGCACGCAGACCAGGAGTCACAGAGGGCTGATTCCTCTGCTGCTTGGTCATGTTTTGGCCCTTTCCCCTGATTTTTCTGTTGTCTCCACCTTTGCCTCTTCTCCATTTTTCTCCATTTTCATCTGTGCATTACAGAACCCCTGATTTAGTCAAATGAGTAAAAACAAAACAAAATAAAAGCAGCGCCAAGGGAGCAAAGACACTTTATGCATGACAAACAGTGCAGCCAAATTATTAGAAACTGAACTGAAACTGCCTCACATACAAACACAACAAATGAATACACCAGTGTGAACAGCTGTCTGAAAAAAGCAGGCTGTTTTAAAATACAGAATAATCATACTCAAATGGCAAAATGGACAGCAGTCATTTGCAGCATATTTTCTCCTGAGCTGGTTGAAGCTTGAGGGGCGTTAAAAGATTGCAGGAGGTGGTTTAAAGCCCTTTGATTGGATGATGATAAGAGACACTTCATATATCTGTGACTGGTGCAGAAGCAAACTGGTAGACAGAAATGAGCCCAGTGATTCATTTCCCCACATCCATTTACACTGCAAGGATGTTTGAGTGCCTGAGTGGAGTCAAAGATTGTCTGTGAAAGTCGAATGAAGTCCAGGCAAGGCGTTTCAGCTGTGACCCATTTCCTGCACTGATTTTGCTGCACCTCAGTTACAAAACTTTGTTTTATGAAGGAGCTGTTTAGCACTCTTCTATTACCTTCAGAGAGAGATGTCTTTCCACTGCACTTCACGCTTTAAAAGGAATGGGTTCATGTAGGTGAACCTGCAAGGCCGCCGCTCTGAGAACTGTTGGCTTTTATATTTTTTCGTGGACAGCTTCTTAAATTTACTTCAAACTATGTCCTGACAGGAGCTACATCAACCAATCAAGTTGAGATTTGAGAGGTGCAAGCATTGGCTCCTCTGTGAGCCTATGCGATCTCTAAACTCTTCTCTGCGTAAGGTTCACAGAGAGTTTTACAGTGAGGTGCTGCTATACATTTAGCTGGATATGAATCACACTGAATTACATTCATATGCAACTAATGTGCAATGGCTGCACACATTTGCTGTGCGATTAGGACAATTTACAGGCATGATTAATATGAATGTTTAATAAGTTAAAACCTTGCAAAATCAAAAACTAGCTCACATGAATGTCATCATTTGCAGTGGTTTGCCATATGCAGGATGGAAGTCTCTCACTGTATGTAGCTTCTGTTCAGCTGCTCACCCTCAGAGAATGGGAGCAGTAAATTATTTTACAAGTATCTAACATAGTTCTCTTTTAGGTGTTGGTATCTGTGTGTATATGTGTGTGTACCACCATATTTTATTGTTAAAAGTTGCCCATTTTACTTTTTCATGGCATCATCAGTATCAACACTTTGCAGAAGACATTTTTTGATTGCAGCAACAGGTGACTCTTTCATGGTTACAGACCTTTTGTGTGTACTTCAGGTTAATTGTCCATTTTAACAACCCCGAAAATCCTTTTCACTGCATTCAAGTAAAGCGTTTAAAATCTGCAGTCTCATCCAACATGCCACACTGGGATCCATACTGTGTCAGGTAATTGCTTCTGCAAACATCAGCAATACTTAATCAATACCTCTCACTCATCTCTGCGAGATGCTTATTACACCACCTGATGTGCATTTTCATTTATGCAGCAGATGACACCGGCAGGGACAAGGGAATGCTAATATTGACATAGACCAGAAGCCATCATCCCTGTGATGCTAATCTTCATGCTGACGTCAGCGTCATGCCAATTGCCATCGTGTCTCTATCTATCACAAAAAGGGCAAAGCTCTTCATAATAATGTAATGCTAATATCGACACTGGGACTCATAATAATCTGACGACCAAAATGATAATGTACTATAATACAATATGGTAAGAGAACATTTTGGCCATGCCTGTCTGAGAAATTGCCTAACCTGGTCTCATCTTTTTACGTCTTATACATTGTTACGAAGGTTGCATGAGTACAATGAAAGCGCTCAAAAGTAGAAAGTTTGAAAATGTTCTGCACACCACAAAGGCTAAGTGAGAGCTTCTCAAGACCACAACTCTGGACTGAAAAGAAGAGAAGAATCCCATGCACTGTCTATCACTTGAACTCCATTCAATAATGATATTTCAGTAGACCTTCATCTGGTAAATAAGCAGATGAAGCATGTGTTTCTCAACTGAAGAAAGAAAGATGACACTCCTCTCTTAAACTTGTTCTTCAAAGACAAGCCATTGTTGAAATCCCACACTCTGGCTTTGTGGTGCAGGACAACTGCCAAGTGTACTAAATAACTACTTTCTATTTCACATTTGCCTCAGCTGAGGTGTAAAAAATTGAAGAATTCCAGCCCTTGAATGTTTATACATTTTGTTCTGAATGAGATGTAGAACTGGGGATCATTTGTATGGCAACGCAGGGAGATATACAGCATGTATACAAATTATTCTGCAAAGTAAATGCATGGAGAGGGAAATGAGGATGGGGCCTATCAGCCACGGTGGACCCCAGAGGTGATGCTGCCTGGTGAAGATGATGGATTGCTTGTCACAACGATGACGGTTGCACTAGAGAGATGGGATGTGAGCCGGCGTAGTGTACACGTTAAATACAGGGAAGATTTAAAATGCAATACATTAATTCTGATGTTAAATTTCCCTTCGCTACTGAATTCAAGTTGCCATGGCTTATTTGATTCTATATTTATTCCAATGTGTTTTGGGTGACTTTTATCAGATGTGGGATTAATATATTGATTGGCTGATTGTCTAAAAATGTTTTGGTTCCCCTAAATAATATTCTTGGTCACAAAGCACTCATGTTGGCCGAGACAGCAGTAAAAGTAGACGCACATTATACTGGTTGAATGCTATCAGGTAGAGCAGGTTTGTAACGCAATATCCTTAATTCTCTAAAAGTTGCTTTCTTAACTATAAAAAACAGCCCTGTGAGCCAGAGCTGACGAAAGTGGGAGGTCAGTGCACCATTCAACTCGGTGTCTGAGAAAGGTCTGTCTGAAAAGAAGTGTCAGAATGTAGAGCACAGGCTGATGGGTTTGGGCACATTGTGGCTGGGAGGTGTATGGGCATAGGGCAGGATCATGGCCTGGAGATATGCAGGTGTCAATCCCCTCTCAGTGCTGCCAAAGGGGGGTATGAGAAGGGGACGACACAGGAGATTTCAGAGAAGCTGACACCGACTGCAGCGTTCTGTGTTTTAGGAGTACAGACGGTAGATCATTATTGCTCAAACATGGAGCTGGGGTAGGACACTGTAAACCTCCTGCATATTTGACTAAAGATTGCAGTCTCGTTATAAACTCCTGTGGTTATTTTTTTTTTTATTAATGCAGTTCTCACATATTTAAAGAAGCTCAAAATGTGCTTTTTCTCCCTGATTACACCACAAGATACTTTCATCAGGAAGACAAAATGGAAAGTTTGCCTAAATGAGTCACTTAATGTGTAGAGAATGGCTCAGACTTTTGACTGAAGGACTGTTAAATTAATACCAGTCCAGTAAAAATGAGGCCAAAAGGTCCATGCAAGGCATACCCACAGTATAGCTTCACAGTACATACATGGTTTTGGTGTCTTTTGAAAGGTAACACTCTGAACTTTTATCTCCAGCAGTCAGAATCATGATAAGTGCCACTGGCATTGAGTAAGAGAAGTTTGTACACACTGAAGTAGGAGTTGGGTTTTTTTTTGCTTGAATACTTTTTTTTAGCTTATTTAGATGAATATAAAATGTAGAATATAGATGCTTGCAGATGAGTATATCTGGGATTTATTAGCTGGACAAAACAACACAGCATGAAGCCTTACCTTAATCTAAGTTCAATAAAAAGTGATAACAATATCATAGAAACTGAATATTTTCATGTTTTCTCTAATGGCATATTTCGAGGTCCTCCAAAAATGGCAGTTTACCATATATTTATCTTCATAAATATCTATATTTATTGTCATGAAATCAAAATTTTGGCCATCTATGTTCATACCTAAGGTATTTATACCTATGTTTTGGCTATATATCTTTATGTTGGGGCCATCTACTATATTTATCACTTAAAATTGTATGTTATATTGCTATTATCACTGAAATCTTTGTACGTATAGGCCTTACCCTCTGAGACTATCGCTTGTGGGTTCATCTCTCGTGCACTGCAGGATGGTAATCAAGCACAGATGTATTTAGGAACATGCATGTACTGTAGGCACACAAAATAATAAACAATAATAACAATAACAATAAAGGCTTGAAACCTGTATTTTATTCTCTCAATGTTCTGTAATAATGCAGACAAATCTGCAGAGTCATCCAATCACCACTTTTCCCAGCTGGTAATCCAATCCTGTTTACATTAAGAAAAAAATAAAACATGATGCTTTTTACCATACCAATTTTAGTGGAAGGTTATTTTTAGAGAAAATATAATAAACAATTTAGGAAGATTACTTCCCAGAATACCATTTATAAATCTGATTTTAGGGCATATGTGTGTCTGTGTTATTGATATTGTGTTATGCACCTCCAGCAACATCAGTGTGTTCATGTGCATTGTATGTGCACGAGAGAATCTTCTACTGCTGCACGTGACCAGCACACAATGCCTGACTGTTTTCTGTAGAAGATGAGAGAATGTTTATCTAGACAGATTGTCATTGACAATAAGGACTATCCCATCAGCTAAAACCAACACAGCTGTCTGAGATTAAGGACCCATACCTAGAAATATTTAATAGCTGAGTAAACTCAGATGGAATAAAAACACACCAGTAGTGTTAGAGACTTATAAGAAGGCTTAAGACATATGCTGTGACAGGGATAAGATGGAAATCTTTTGCTGTAGAACTTGTATTAGTACAGTTCCTAAAACCAATCCATGCCAAAGACTGAAACAGAACAAGAGAAAGTATGCTTTGGGAGCTGTGTAGCAAAACGCTCCTGCACCTGTAGGCTTGACAATCTGTGTATTTGTTAGCTTCCAAACTTAAACGTGTCTCCGTCACATGCATTGCCAAAAATGACTGTGCATGCTGTGCACTGGAGAGCAACTGCATCCCTGCCTTTGAATCAAGGAAAGCAAAGTCGATTTTCTACCCCAATTTCTTGTCGTTACATAGTTATTTTCACTAAAAATAGGTGCAAACCTGAGCGAGCACAGAATTACACACACAAACACCTGCACCAGCAGACACACATTATTAGACACCTTCCCTAATCAATAGATTTGACTGGTTAGAGCATTATGCTACCTCAATCCCACTGTGTTATTGTGTTTTCTAAACCATTTAAAGCACCTGGGCAAATAACTCCTGGCTTGCAGCAGAAAATAAATAGTTTTTTTGTTTTGTTTTGTCCCTCAGAGGTGCTCAGGAAACAGCCCAAACGATGAGGTAAACAACAGGCAAAAGCTTTTGGATGATAAGCTGCATGTAAGCTGTGAAAGCTGTCTGGGAGGCAGCTAAATTGCTTTATTCTAATGAGGTAAATGTGGGCGTAGCATGCCACATGAACATGATGTAAGATGAACCTGACAACAAAACACAGAGTCAAACTTTAATTTAGTCAGGTACGTGAAGAAGGTGTGCTAGCAGGCACGGTCTCAGTCTGCCATTGAAGATACTGCGGATACTGCAAGCAAAAGACAATAACTCTGACACAAGAACATGCGATTATTGGAAGCACATAATTCAATAAATTCAACCTACAGCATGACCTTTCAGCTCTAGTTCAGGCTAAATCCAGCAAGGCGTGGCTGCATATGTAGGTGTGGGCTGATTCAGAGGCATGCATAGCAGGAGCATCAGTGACAACATCTAAACTACAACTATTTTACCAGAAACAGTCGCTGAGGTGATGATCTCCAGAAGTCAGAGTGGCAAAGTTAATGGAATTAGTAATTGTACTACTTACAAACTTTTGTTCCGATCAGCAGATGAGACAGAGCAGGGTGCTATGGATGGGCTGCATAATTCTCTTATTATGCTTAAATATGCACATAAGTAAAGGGAGTTTTGCAACGATCATACAGCAGGCGGCAATTGACTGGGCAGCGATCACACTCTCATCCCTCAGTCTGTTCTCAGCACTGTTAAGGACTCCTCTGACCAAACAGGTCACAGTGTTTACAACAGTGTCTGAATACACACAGAATGCAGGCTGTAAAGGCTTTATTCAGGTTACCCAGTTGTTGGCCAAAGCAAAATGCCGTCAACAACATTTTGATTTTCAAGTGTCAAACAGCATGTGCAAAACAACTAGTTTCACAAAGTCCATGTGTGCCTATTGTTATCGTTGTGTCCTCCAAGTTCAATTTTCTGATAATGTCGCTCTTGAATGCTCACTTTCAACATGACTGAAATCTCTGAGCAATGGAGTGTCTTCAAGCAAGACCATGTACATTTAAAAAACAGTAAAATAATCATACATACACTGGAATCCTGGAAACAACAGTTGTAGTTTCTGGGGTAAAACACTGGTATAGTCCTTCAACCCTCATAAGAAATAGTGGACAACAAACCAGACTAGGCAGAGACTATGAAATAAACATCACCAGTGAAGGGTTTAGATATTTCTTTTAAAATGTGGAGTACATTTTCTTGCAAAGTTTATGATAACTGCAATCTTTGGAGGTAAGGTTAATATTAACAAATAGAAATAAACTCAACATCTACTCCACAGTAAGGTGAAACTATTCTTTCGTGGTTGAGAAAGCCTTCCACAATGACCCTGCATGAGGCGTTCTTTGATGATTAAAGGAGCATGGAAACTTACTGAACTGTGAATATTCATACTCATAATACATAGAGACAAGATCCTGTGGCTGTTGGTGACCTAACAAGTGAACCAGAGAATCAATGTAATTAATTTTTTAAGCTACAGCACCTTCGAATCAAAATCCCAGGAATTGACAAAACATATAACAGTTTGAAACCACCAATGAAGAAAATACTAGAAAATACTGCGAGGCAAAGCAAATCTGCTCTTCAAGTCAGCGCATGTTATCATTACTGACACCCCAAGCAGTTAATTAATCTCAATTCATTTATAGGGTTTACTTGGGGAATTTGCTAATGAATGAAATAAAAGCTGGAATCCAGGGACATGAAAACTGTTTTTTTTTTTTTTCACTCTAAATTGCATTTAGATGATTTTAGAGAGAAGGTCATGTAATTTAATTCCACAACCTCTCTGTAACTAAAACTGCTTCTTTCCAACCTCTCAGGGATTTAAGGAACTGCAAGCCCGTTATTATGTATCTCTCCTTCCTCAAACTCATGACTGTCCTCCTTTCTCCTGGCCTTGTATTGATTGCCCTCAGTGGGTAGCCACTGGATCCTGCTACCACTTATTCATTAGCCATATAGTTAGTGCTGATACCTGTCCCTGTAAACCATCTGTGGTATGCTACCATCTTTGCCTCAAATTACTTGATGATGATCAAGTTGATCAACTGGATTCCAGTTATTGACCGCTGATTCCAGGAAAGTGCCTTGAATTCCACTTGCTCTGCCTGCATCTGGGTCATTTTCCATGTTGTCTTTTGTACCTGAATCGCAACCACAAGAGAGGTCCAAATTGACAGCTGCCAATCCTGGTGCAACATCATAATTTTATGAAAATAATAGAGAAAACTGCTGTCCACAAGCACATCGTGGTTTTTTCCCTTTCAGGAGGAATCAACAGCTCAGGGATTTCCTGAATCTAAATACTTTCTTTCTATCAAAACATTACAGTACAGGGCCAGAAGGAGAGTGTGACAGTGATCAACTGTTTTATCACTAATGACTTACCTTTCCTTCCTGGACATCCTGACATCCACTACACAACCACATCCCTGCAGTACATATTCCATCATCAGCGTAAGAAAAATTTACCTTCACTTTACAATCAATAGCCTGGAGAGGTTGAGAATCGACCCCCTTTGGGCAAGCAAAATGGATTCTTGAATCTCATATCTCAGCTTCTCTTACCCACCCCTCCTCAGTTCTCTCATATACCAGGGTGCCTGAGGCCTTGTTAGACCTCTCCAATGTTTTTCCTATTCAACATCCTGAACTTGTCTATTTCTAATTTTTTCTCCCAAGACACAGGTGGACCTGTGGGAGACAGGAATAACTTTTATTCCAAGACGTCACATATTTGACTAAGAGCAATTTCAGAGCTTGACTGGGGATACAAGAAAGCAAGGGGCTGGGCCCAAATGCAGACTACAAAGTCAGAGAAGGTGTAGTTCAAATGATTTATTTACAACAAAGGGAGTTAACAAAAGGCTTATGGGAGGGCGAGACAGGCAAAGGTCATATCCAAAGAAATCACTATAAACAGGCAAACAAATCCAAAAAGGTAGCAGAATCCAAAATTGCAAAAACAAGCGAGGTCCAGGGAAAAACAAAGCAGTGATCCAAAAACACTGGGAAACACTGGAGAGGCCCGGAACACTTGGCACACAAGGACAAACTGGCAGACTGAGGGAAAATCCAGGTTGAAACATGCAAGGGAGGGAAGACTAATGAGGGACAAGTGAAACAAATCAGCAATCACAAAGGTGGGAAAACACAGGAAGTAAAGCAACAGATGACACATGGGGGCCTTCAAAATAAAACAGGAAATAACAAAACTAACGCCTTAAACCAAGACATCCCTTCAAAACATATTTGCTATTGCTAATTAACTGTATAAAACATAATTTCTAAGGTCACTTTCACACCAGAGTTCTTTTCCTCGGATAGTCCACTTCGTTTGGGCAGGTGTGAAAGCTCATCCGAACTCTGGAAAACGTGGGTCTCGGTTCGCTTGCAAGTGAACCCTGGTTCGGTTCGTATGCAGTGTGAAAGCTCACCGGACCAAACACAGGACCAAATGTACGTAGTGACGCTATACGCAGTGAATACGCAGTGCATCTAGGGTAACAAGTGACTGCTGACATTAGCAGTTGCTAGCTAGCTTAGCTCAATTGTCTGAACAACAATAACCCATAAATTCACAATTTGGCATATTTAAACAAAATCAAATCACAACTACCAACAGTCACAGTCCTTAAACTCTGAGCTTATATGTTGTCACATGTTAGATCGTCAAAGTTAGAAAAATAACAATCAATCCCTGACAAGCTACGATAGCATAATTGGAACAGTTGCGCTCACTGAAGTTGTAGCAGTCTCTAAAATAATGGGAGGGGGAGGGAGGGATTTCCCCTCCTACTCTGTCCAATCGACGAGCGCCCCTTTCAACCACGTGATGCTGCTCAGAAAGTTCGGTGCGCTTTAGAAATCACAGTGTGAAAGCAGAACCGAAACAAGTGATAAATGCAATAATGTTGCGACTTTCAGCTCCCCAGTCGAACCGCGTCCGCTTGGTCAGGTGTGAAAACGACCTAAGAGACCTGCAAGTGGATATACTGGAGAAATAATGACCAGGGCAGAGCTATTCACTTACTTTTAAAACTACCAAGCTGACACGACTTTGTAATTTTGCTGCCAAATTAAAAATGCAAATATAAAACAGTTTTTAGAGACAACACAAACTCAAATTTTCAAAACTCAAACTTTTGTTGCTTTCAGGGAGGCTGAGGTCTCTTCTGGGGGAACTAAGCCCCCCTGCTTCCCACATGAACACTGACACGAACTCAACTATCATCCACGTAATAAGGTTAATTATTCTAGATCCTATTCAAGTCGTGCTTTCAGATAAACAGACTTTCATAACAATAACAATAGGATGTTCACCAGAGTCATTTAACCCAGGGACACTCACACATCTACATAAGGCCAGCTTCCATCCCAGAGTCACCTTTAACAGTATTGTAAAATCTCAAGGGATCAACAACAACACATTAACCTAATTAAAACATTATTAAGTCCCAGTTCTCTCTCTGTGTGTTGCAAGGCGGAAGGGTGGGTTTGGCTAACTGAGAGAATACAAAAACATTAGGCAGCTGGAGGGATGGTGCACGATTAGAGTTAGAGCTTGCAATCAGGTGCAGCAACTAATGTTTTATCAATGTGATGGGCCCTGGATCAGCTGTCTATCGCGGGTTAGGGTCCAAGATGGATGCATTGGAAAAACAGAAAGTAGACAGAGGAATATCACTTAAAACTTCTCTTTCTACCAGTAACTTCCTCAGGTCCACCCATTGTTGCCAGTCCTCCCTCAGCGTCTTTACCCAAAAGTCTGGTACCGAGGCAGCACTTGAACGTCACCTTCTTTTTAACAAGTCTGGCTCAAGTGTTCTCTGGAGTTTGCATTCTTAACTACAAAACATGTAAACGTTTGGCTGTTATCACCAACATGATGACCCAAAAACACAATATCGGTTAAATTTTGTAGTGCTGCTCCCTGAAAAAATTGATTTTAAAATACCAATTTATTTTCTAGATCATGACCAAGATCATGTTGCAATATGAAGGTTCAGCAGGCAACTACTCGTTTAAAGTATATGCAGGCTCAAAGTTATGCATAATCCTGGGCGTGGTTGCATTGAGTGACAGCTGGCTGCAAGGTTTTGGTGACTAGGCGTCATTTGGCCCGCCTCAGCTCCATCTACGCTCCATTTCTTTGAACCATTTTAGCATTAGCCAGGGGTTTGCTGGAGTCAGGCACTGCCAAGACTGTAAATGAACTTCACAAAGGTGCTTCTATTGGATCATTGCAACGATAAAATTGCACATGGGAAATATGATGTCATACCTTTGGTGGCACGGTGGGGCGGTGGAAACACTGTCGCCTCACAGCTAGAAGGTCCCGGGTTCGATTCCCGCTGTGGGTGCCGGGGCGTGTCCTCCACCATGCCTTCGGTGCCTGCTGCTTGAGGAAAGGGGCCTTTCTGCGTGGAGTTTGCATGTTCTCTCCGTGCTCACCTGGAGTTTTCTCCATAAAATATAACCCCACTAAAAACATGCAAGAAGATCACCATCTGACCAATGGTGACGAAGAGAGTTGGGTTCCCGGGCACCGCTGTTGGCTGGCAGCCCACCGCTCCTGGTCTGCTGCGGAGGAAGGACAGACCAAGGATGGGTTAAAAGCAGAGAAAATAATTTCACGGGAAGCATGGCGTGAAGCATGTAGTGTGCAAGATGTAGAGTGATGTGATAATAAAAAGTACGTTTCTTTCTTCTTCTGAAGAGGAACCACCTGATTCCAAAACTATCAGTGCATCTTTATGGGGAAAAGAGTGTGTTCAAAGGGGATGAAAGTGTGTGCTTGACCATGATTGTCACTGCCTCTACATGCCCACTTATAATGTATGATAATGTGCTCTTTGTGATTCCACCCCAAGTTTGCCACAGGTGCAAAAGGCGAAACGGCTACAAAAATACCACAAGTGCGTTTGACATGCCCTCGATGCTGGGCAGGGCGCACTTGAGTGCAATCTGTGCTGCACTGCAGGGTTCACAAAAGTAGAGGCCAAAGTATACAGACCTTGTCTCATCGTCTTGTACTGAGGCACAGGTTTGGCTTCAAGTGGGCCAATGAGATTCCCTCATCCAAACAATTCAGAAGATTGCTGCTGACAGCACGGCGGTAGGGACTGTCCAGTCAAGTTGGTATCACCAAATACTGTGTATCACTTGTTTGACATGAATAAAAATTATATTGGGTGGACAGGTCACAGTCTCCTACAGACACTCAACAAACCTCAATACTGAAACTGATAAGGGCCAAATGTTTGTCATTCATGAAGAGTCCAGTGATCTCACACAGCAGATTAGTTGGCCATAACCCCACCTTCACCTCGCAATAAATCTCTCAGTGAAGAGGAGCAGACACTTGACAAATGGCAGCACATGTCCACAGAACACATAAAAGCAGAATAAAACGTACTTGAGCTTCCTAATGTCGAACCATAATAATGATAGGCCTGCGCTGAATGTAACCACTTATGCAAATGGGTAATCAATTAATTAGAGCATACTTCTATGCCAAGCCGTCCTCACACTGTATCTTAAAACAATTAGTAGTTCCAGTAGTTCCGACAAAATTGTTTTCCCCTCTAATTAATATTAAAGTCATGTAACAATGTGCTCTAGAATCTAATCAGGTCATCAACTCTATTAGGGGAGCCTGTGGTGTCAGTATAAAGACGGATTGTATATTGTTCTATAGGTACTGAAGTGTTGAAGACAGCAGACAGGGTGCGTGTGAACTGACTAACCTGTTACAGGTGTGTACAGTAAATGCATACGTGCTGCTGTGTAGGTTACATGCACGCAGCTTCTTAACATTACTGGCAAGAGGAACTTTTTGGCTTTGTTTTGGCTGAAACTAGTCAAACACAACACCAGTAAGCAGGTCAGAGTGTGCGATGTTCACGGAACAAAACCCTCAGTATCGGCCTGTCTCTCTGTGAAATCTGCTAAATAATCCAATAATATTTTGGACCCTCTTATTTCGAAGAGGCACTGGAGTCAGCATTTAGTTCATTTCTCAAACTTTTCTCTGTTTGCTGTTTTGTAGAGGGAGGGGATTACTGGCTCGGCAGGGGGGCTCCCTCGCCGAGGTATTACACCACAAGCTGGCCTGAAATGATCTGCTCCTCTTACTGCTACTTTTTTTTTTTTTTTGAATCCCTGTTCCCTATTTCTGTATGTCACCCTGGCTGTCTGTCTCTGCACATCTCTGAAATTTATGCTGTCATTTCTCTTTCACTACCCATTACTATCTTATACTGTATACCCTCCTCTCATCATAAATCTCCCCCTCCTTCATCCTCAAACCATTTAAACCTCCCTCTTTCGCTCCACTCTTCTCCTCTGATTTGGCTGTGTGAGTGTCCTTTTGCAATGTACCCACATCCATCCATTCATCCATCCATCCATTCATTCATACATACACAGTGCAGAAGAGGTCATAGTGGAGAAGGAAAGAGGGTTTATTTTCTGTTTCCACTCAGTCACTCTTTGATTGCTCTACTATGTCTATGTCAGTAATAGAGTCATCACAAACTTACAGGGATTTAATGAGGCAGCAATTAACCACCAGCCAGAGTGTGTGTGCGTGTGTTGGAATTAGCTGATTTAAATTGTGCGTATTTGTGTCCACATGTGCATCTGTAAGACTCTAATACGGGTTTCTCTGCAGTGCTTCTTGTGTGTGTTGTGACAGTAGCTGTCTGTGCGTGTGTGTGAGTGTGTGTGCTCGCAGCCACTTTAAACTCCTAATGATGGCCCTCATCCATCATTTCAACAGTTTAAATTATGAGGACACTTTGGCAGAGTAATCCATTACAGATTTCACATCTTGTTATTTCTGTTAAATGATATGTGTTCATTTCAAAGAAAGTCCAAATCATCAGGCAATGCATAAAATGCAATTTGTGATAAATGTCACATATTTATTTAGTTTTTTTTAATCTCATAGCTCAGTATGGCCAAGCAATGTGACTTTTAAAAGTACATTGAAACATCATATTTGCACTTCTCAGTGTTAAAAGTAAATACATTTAAATTTGAGATGACTCCCCACAGCAGTTAACCACATATTCATTTTTCAGCAAACTGAAACTAGACACCAAAATACAAAATTGTATAATTTTCCATTAAGCAGGCTGTCTGCCATTTACTACCCTCACAGATGTTCATCACAGAGGTTGATAAATTATCCATTTTATTCTGTGAATACCATTAAAAAGGGAATTTTAAAGCAGAGAGGAGTGGTATGGTTTAGCTAATAACCCTGATGAAACATGTACACACAGATGCTGAAGTAGTCACAGTAGCACTATTGGTAGTGGCAGTAAACACAGAAGCTGAAGAAATAATTCTTCATAAATAAATATGCATGGATCTGCGTCCACTTTGTGCTAATGCTGAAGTTCATCCACTGTTTTTAACAGACTTCCTCTGACTTTTACTTGATATTGCTTGCCTCTCTGCCTCTCTGGTGATAGAATTACGTCCTACTGAGAGCACAGTGTACACAGTTTAACTTCAGAATATTAACATGTACACTGTTTCTTTCTTCTCCAGCTGTATATTTCTCTCTCTCCCTTCGGATTTCTCTCAGTCACACTCCATCTTCTATTCATTTGCTTTGAAAGCCTGTTGATCCTTAACATAGAAGTCAATCCTCAGAGAGCTCAGACAGTAATGAAAAATTTTTGATAAGCTCCCAGCTCTTTTTCACTTTGTGGAACTGTATTCTGCTCTCAGCGCTGAGCTAAATGAACCTTGGTGGGTCCTTGATGTGGCATCAAGTGGTTTTTAGTTTAGATTTCTTAATACACAGCTCATCAGCTTATCACCCATTCTAATTTGCAACCAGCCATCAATTCTTGCTCCATGTGAATCTGCTTCTACTGAATACAAAATCTCTTTCAGATTGTCGCCAACCTAGACATATTCAAGTGCATGTTTTTGTCACATATCCAGGAAAACAATGGTGGCATAAAGTGGAGTGCTGCATGCAAAAGCCTTGAAAAGTTAAAAAGTTGTCATTCTTGTGCCCATTGACTCATCATAGCAACTCAAATTAGGTTCCAACAATGAACTAACATCATGTGAATAAATTTAAAGTAGAAGTATGATGTCAAGGGAATTATGCTGATGTTGTCTTCAATCTGTGACAGTCTGATGAGATAATGCAGCATTTAAAACCATGATTCAAAGAAATTGTGATGCTGTGTAAAACATGAATAAAAAACAGAATGCACGAATTTGCAAATGAACTGTGTTTACTGAAAGCAGTTTTATGAAGTCTTCCCAAGCCCATGTAGTAATATCCTTTATACAATCCTCAGTTCATTTCCCAGTCTTTTGCTGCTCCTGTCCCAACTTCTTTGACACGTGTTGCTGGCAAATTCAGAAAAAACACTCCACATGGTATGTCCCTTAAGACAAATCATATACTGTTTGTTTTTTTTTTATTAAGAAGTTGGATCTTGGGTTCGCGTTTGTGTTAGTAGTTCAGAAGTTTCCCTCCCCCCTCCAACTTCTGTATCCCCAATGTCTGTCTCTGTCACAAATGTTATATAATAAACACTCTCCCTCTCTGACTTCCATTCCTTCTGTCTCTCTCTCCTGCAGGGATAAAATAGTTGGAGTATCAGTTTGGTAAAAGGAGATACTGGTGAAGCTACTTTATGTAAGAGATTAATACAGAGACAGTCACACACAGAACTTTGTGAGAGTACCATTGGATCTCTGTCAACCAGTGTCTTTGGCTCAGAGTGCCAAAAGAAAAGAAAAATGAGGAGAACTGAGCAGGTAATGACACAGTAGATAAGACAAAGAAACAGAGAAGTCTGACACAGAAGAAAATACGGAAAGAAAGGCGAATGATGTTATTGTGACTTTGAATTGCTTCAGACAAAGAAAGAGAGAGAAACAAAGAGACAGAAGTGGGGGTTTTCTGTTTCTCCTCATCTGGATGCATGTCCAGCCAGAAGGTTTTGGCTGGGGCCTCTCATTCAATGCAAATGGGGTTTCCACCATACTGCCTGCTATGTACTGCTACATTATATTGTATGAGGCTGGGGTGCCCTGATAACGCTCCACCTCTCTTGCGCTCGCTTGCTCTTTTTTCTTTTCATTCCATGATACGCGTGCCGCTCTGTCAGTTCTTTTTGTTCTTTTACTTTTTCATCATCTGTCTAGCATCCATTTCTTTCATTGTGTGTCAAACTCTCTTCTTCTCTCACCTGCTCACCATTATCCAGCTGCCATCATAGGAATGGGTGGAGGGCTGCTTCTTTCTCAGAGCGTATCACACATGTTCAGATCTTTTTTTGTGGATGCCTTTTGCCAAAGCGCCTTTGAGTGCCTTTGAACATGGATTGGCCCAGTAGGAGTTAAACCCTTAACCCTCATGTCCTCATCATAGGACCACCACTGCTCACCAAATGATAGCCAGAGTTCAGTTAAAGAATTTTTGCAGTGTTTAAGGTGAAAAAGCTGTAAATACAAACAGAATGTGATGATTTGCAAAACACCAAAACCCCATATTTAATTGAAAACACAAGACAACATATCAAAGGTTGAAGCTGAGAAATTTCATTGTTTTTGAATGAAATTGATGCAACAAAGTGTTTCAAAAAGTTGGGACAGGGTCATATTTACCACTCTGTTGCATCACCTCTTCTTTTAACAACACTCTGTAAGTGTTTGGGAACTGAGACCAGTTGCTGTCATTCTGAAAGTTGAAGGTTTTCCCATTCTCGCTTGATGTACAGTTTCAGTTGCTTAACAGTTCGGGGTCTCCTTTGTCATATTCTACGTTTTATAATGCACCAAACATTTTCAGTGGGTAACAAGTCAGGACTGCAGGCAGCCAGTTCAGCACCCGGGCTCTTTGACTATGGAGCCATATGTGCAAAATGTGGTTTGGCATTGTTTGGCTGAATTAAGCAAGGCCTTCCCTGAAAAAGACATCATCTACTTGGCAGCATATGTTGCTCAAAAAAGCGTTCATGGTACCTTCACAGATGTACAGGTGAGCCATGCCATATGTACTAATGCACCCCCAGACCATCACAGATGCTGGCCTTTGAACTGTGCACTGATCACAGGCCGGATCGTCCCTTTCCTCTTTAGCCCAGAGGACGCAGCGTCCATGATTTCCAAAAATAGTTTAAAATGTTGACTCCTCAGACCACTGGACAGTTTTCCACTTTGCCTCAGTCCATCATAAATGAGCTCAGGATCAGAGAAGGCGGTGGCTTTTCTGGATCTGGTTTATATATGGTTTCCTCTTTGTATGGTAGAGTTTCAGCTTGTATTTGAGGATGAAGTGATGAACTGTGTTCATAAACAATGGTTTTTGGAAGTGCTCCTGAGCTTATGCAGTGATGTCAGTGACAGAATCTGTTGTCAATGCTGTGCTGTCTGAGGGCCAGAAAATCACAGCCATCCAATATTGGTTTCTTCAGATTCTCTGAATCTTTTAATGACATTATGTACTGTCGACAATGAAATCCCCAAATTCTCTGCAATTAAACACTGAGAAACAAAATTCGGAAATTGCTGCACTATTTGCCAGCACAGTCACAGTTAGTGATGACCACCCCCCCTTTATTTCAGACAGCCTCTCAGGCTCTTTTCTTACCCAATCATGTTACTCACCTGTTGCCACTGAACTTAATTGACTGTGAGATCTTCCACCAGGTGTTTTCTTTTAGAATTTCAACTCTTTCAGTCTTTTGTTGCCCCTGTTTTTTGAAAAGTGTTGCTGGCATCGAATTTTAAATAGGATATCATTTTCAAAAAACAATGAAATTTCTCACTTCCAACATTTGATATGTTGTCTTTGTCTTTGTGCTATTTTCAATTAAATATGGGGTGTCAGTGTTTTGCAAATCATTACATTCTGTTTTTATCTACATTTTACACTGAGTCCCAACTTTCTGGGAAACAGGGTTGTTTTGCACATAATGCTTAGCTAAACAGTTCTTTCAGCGCTTGTGTGAAATGTGTTTAGTCATTTAATATTGTTGGATTACTCTCAGCATTTGATAAATAAGTGAGAAGGGGATTTTTATGGACAAGCGAGGAAAGCAGGCTCTACAAACACAACCTTAAATACAACATAGTGATCGTTTATATCTTACAGAGCTTCTTTTCTTCCTGAATTAGGAGTCTGAAAGCTTCTTCCCTACTATAGGAGGAGGTAATGACAAGGGCAAATGTCCCAGTACTATTGATTAAATAATACATAGTACAGTGGAACACTTAGCCCCCTTGGAAGGACACACATACAAATGCTTGTGCGCGCACACACACACACACACACACACACACACACACACACACACACACACACACACACACAAACAGAGTCTCCTAGTGTTAAAACTGTTCTTCATGAATATTTCATCCTATGTTCAGCCTGATGTCAGCAAATGGCATTTGCATTGTCATCTAACATCATCCACATTAAGCTTTTCTTGTGTTGTTTTAGGTGCAGGTACACACAGGTCTTTCAACTTGGAGACTGGTGTTTTGTGTCCCATTTGCAACCAAAACCCATGAGATATTTTAAGTTAACTTACATGACACATTTAACATGCGTATTTGAACCCAAGGCATCATCTTTTCATAAACTTAACCATTGTTTTGGTCCCTAAACCTAACCAAACAGCAACTCATTTCACAACATAATTGTTTCTGTCCCCCTGCCATTGTTCTGTCCCCATGACAGAATGAAGTGATGCTGGTAAGTGGGTTGTCTGTGCTGAGAGAAGAGTTAGAGACACACAGACAGATAAAGAGGCAGCAATGTTTTGTGGAGTTCAAAAGTTCCCATAAAAAAAAAATATCTCTGAGAGTCTTAATAAAGATGGCTGCTGGGGAAAAGTTGTTTTAGGGTCAGAATATCAGGTTAATGGTCACAGGATGAGGTTTAAAGCAGGGTGAGGTCAATCCACATAAGTCTGAATAAGTAGGATGCAAGTTTGTGTGTCTGTGAAACAGTGCTTTGCTTATTTTTCTCTGAGGACAGGCTGCAGCGGATAGGAGACATTATACATTTGGAGAGATGCCTTCATTATAACTTTTGGTATTTTGCTGAATAAGGAAATGTTATTGGAACTGTCTCCAAACTGCTTTATATTATGTCTTTTACAGCTTTCTGGTTTGTGTTGAATTTGGTGTTTCATACTGAAGTTGCAAATTAAAGCTTTTTTTTTTTCTACTTTGCTGTGAGTAGGTCACAGATAATGCTCTTTTCTTATGAAATTGTGTTTGCACTTCGTCTTGATGGACTCTCAGGGCTTTCTTTGGCTTGTTTTTGCACTGAAAGTGTATGTCAGTGAATTTAGGATTAGATTTTATTAGTGAACTGAAAAAAAAAATATATATATATAACTTCGGATTCATCCATTCTCCAGATTAATCTGATCAGTGTTAATGTAGCGTCACCACCCCATATACAGGGCAGAGGATGTATTTTGGCACTGGAAAACTTTGAAGGTGATGTTGAAGAAAACAGAACCGTAGGCAAAAAGAAAAAAAAGAAAAAAGTGGAGTCTACTCAGAACAGAGGGAAAATCACAAAAATCTGAGTTCAATAAAATCCACTTGAGGCTGGAGGGAAGAAACACAAAACAAAAATCTCATAATGACAGACCAGTGACTGGACTGGAACCTACCACCTGCTCAGTTAACCATGGGGGTGAAGTGATTAAAGCTGTCAAAGGATGTACAAACAAAGCATACATTCCTCTACTCACATCACAATTCATCCTTTGGCATGTATGCACACATATGAGTGCACCAAATATGATGGAACATAATTTACTGCTGAACAAACTGTTCAGCAGTTAATTATGTTTATGTTCTTTCCTCTCACAACTTGAAGGTGATCAGTCACTCACTGCTGAACGGACCTAATGAGGCACACCTGTTTCCATGACCACTTAATAATCAGTTGATTTACACCTGCGTCACAGGAAAGTGTATGTAGGTCACAATAAACATTGAATTTAACTGCTCCTTTTAGCATTAAAAATACCCTAAATTTCTCCAAAATACAATGATAAATTAACTAAACTGGTGACTATTGCTCAAATTATTTGGTAAGATAATATATAGTCTGTAGAATGCCCATGTGCAATTCATACCTCAAATCAGTTTTGACATGTTAATGTAATGTTTCTGTTCCAAATAATTAGTCTAGATTAATGGAGCCAGATTTGATTTGTTTAAATCTACCCTGCTAATGTTCCCATTGAGCAAATTGTAAAGCTGCATGGTCAGAAAAATGCTCCAATGGTCCAATTTAAAAAACAGATATAAAACTACCCTAAACTGAGCACAGAAGACATGTTTTCCTTCCAAATGTTTCAGAAGTTTTTATATTTGTTGCCCACTTAACGGTATACATGGCAAATCAGTCTTTCAAAGTTCTTAATTAAGGTACTTTACGAATGAAAGAGTAATGCCTCCTGGGGCTCTTTAGAAATGACCAACTTTGTCTTCAGCCTGGCAGCCAACTGTTAGCATACTGAAATGTTTTGTCTGAAAGAACCACAAGCAGCAGAGCCTATGAAGCTTTCCTGTGGCTCACTGACTAGAAACAGTATTGACAACAACACACAGTGGTTCATTGACAAATTAGAGTTGAATTCAGATGTGTGATGTATTGTTTATGTTTTTATATTGGGGTAGGTAGCAATGAGAGGGACAGAACATGATAAACAAGCATAATATTCTAATTAGTATTTTAGTTGTGGTGAAAACTACAGTGACTACAGTGGCAGTAGGTGTTGAAAACCAGGACATTTTAGTGTTTTGCAAATATTTGTCAGGATTCAGCCCACCGAGCTTGAAACCAGGACAATCCTGGACAGACTGGTTCCTGTATGTATGACCAACAGGGCACCTTGCATAGTAGCCTCTGCCACTAGTATGAATTTGTGTGTGAATGGATGAATGTTGGCTTGAAGTATTTCGATAGTATGAGTGTTTTGTCAACTGCTTCCATCATGTTTATGGGCTAAAATTTTTTGATACGTTATTTTTCTATAATTAATTGAAATTGCTTTAATTTAATGACCATAGTTACCAAAGGATCTGAAAATCCAAGACAAAGAAAACTTGGGTTTTTGCAGTATCTAATTTGCAGATCACTATTTTGAAAATTTGACACAAAAACCCCAAGGGTTTTTACAAGACTTATACTGAAGCCTGGCACTCTTCCATCCTTTTATCCTGGGGAAACAGCGAGTCCAAGCCAACATGTTGGTCAGGCGGTAAGTTTACTTTTCATGTGTTTTATCCGTTTACTGCCTTGACTTGGCATCTGCCAAGTTACATGATGATTCATGTCAAATACTGACAGGAATTTATATGTGGCTTGGGGATGTTGACAAAGAAAGTTAATCAGATAGCCAAGATACTGAATTCAATGGTGGCTAATTCATTCTGATAATTCTAACAGAGAAGCATTTCACAATAAAGGTCGTCCTCATAACCTGCTGGTATCGTTTTAGCAAGTTAAGGTTAGGTAATTAAAGTGCATATGGCAGATTAACACAGCATTAAATGACTTTGTAATGAGAAAGGGTTGCCAATGCTGCAGCTCCCCGTGAGAATCCAACCCACTCTCGTCCCATGGCATACAAATAATAGGCATCTGAGACTTTTGCAAAGTCAAATTTGGCCAGCAGTTGAGAGCTACAATAGGATCAATGCTGACAAAGGCAGCTACTTTGCTAACATTGGCTAAACTGACCATTTGACCATGGACCCATTTGATCACACTGCACTCCTGAGTTCTGTTTCTAGTTTCGTGTGAGGTAAAGGATGGAACTTCGTTGGCTGCTAACTTGTCAAAACGGACAAACTTGCTGTGAACACCAGGATAGGCTAGCCTAGCTCAACAGGGTAATGTCAGCATATGTCTATACATCGGCAGCAGTCAACAGTCAAGCCTACAAAAGCTTGACAGCCTGCTGGCAGCCCAGAGTGTCACAGGCAAACAGTGTTCTCCCTGTTCAGTGTGTCTGTGGAGAGGTTATATTCTATGTACCACAATACTGTCTTAGCTGAACAAACCAAACAAATCTCAGTATCATCCTTTATCTTCTATAAAACTTATAATAGAACTTTTTGATACAATAGCTACTGCTGTCATCAATTGGGTAAACACAAAAAGTTGGGTTGGCTAACACTAGCAAATTATCAAGGAGCCAATGCTAAACAGTTTTTAATATTTCTAATATAATACAATATTGTGGGTTATTTCATTTATTAATCGTAACATTGTTGGACTGCACCAGAGCCACAATCTTTTCTTTACCTTTTGTATACGCTGTTACTTGGGATAACGCATCAATTTTTCTAAGGTCAGAGTCCAAACACGTCAGCAAGGTAGAAACAGCCATGTATCAATAAGACGCACCATTCAGTATGAGTTAAGGTTAAGTGTGATTTCAGTACAATGGGAAAAAATACAAATGCATGAGGATACATTTCTTTTCATTTGGGTGAAGTTATCAAATATGCATGGAGCAGTGCTGACACACTGTCTTTGTTTTCTCTGCAACTCTCTTCTTGTTCTTGTTGTACCTGACTGGGAACCTGAATTGTTCCCAAACAACTGTTTTAGAGGACGGGCAGGTCCTCCAGCTCCGGTGTTTCATTTGCGCTTGCCACAGTGTGACTGACTTGCACGCCAATCAATTTATTTTTTCTAGGATGAGCATGGCTTCTCATGTGAAACTGTCATTCAAAAAGCCGCTCTAATTATCTAAGGACGTATTTGGAAAAGTTCCTGAAGAGTTTGGTTTCCAAATGTTGATATGAATCCTGAAATGTTGGAGCTATGGAGTTGGCTCAGGACTTGGCCAGCAGCATATTTTAAACCTGGCAGGATCAGCTCTGAGGTCTCTCTCTGTGATACTGACAGTAATTGATATTCACCCTGTGCCTGTCGAGATGCCAGGACAGTGTGTTGCCAGGATGACCTTTATGAAAGGGTTTTAATTGTAATAGTGACATCTTTTTTTCACAATTATGAAAAAAATTCCTGATAATTGGGCATGAGTGATATTGAGATAATTCCAAACTATTTTCCAATCAGCACCTCATTGCCCAACTCCTAAATGTTTTTCTGGGTCTACTAAATTGTTGCCAAAAGGGAGTTTTGTTCCACCAAAAACAAACTTGTCCCAATACAGATCCCAGGCGCAATAGTGACATCATACCCAGGAATGAATGTCCTGACAAATAAATCCAGACAATGAAGTCTGCATGCTGAGAGCTCCCAGTGCAGAGGACGAAACAAACAAACAAAAATGCCCACAAAGAGCGGAATGAGCTTTTATCCTCACCGCTCTTCATCTGAGTCCTTTGTCCAAATCCCCCTTAAGTAGTTCGAGACACTGACACATGACCTCCTCAACAAGGAATTATAGATTAACATACATGAACAGCACTTGCCTATTTTGTAATTTATCTGTTATATAAAACATCCCTTGCTTCGGTAACTATGAATTATTATGAGAAAACTACCACAGTCATATGTTGGATTACACTTGAAAAATACTAATTACATAATTTCTTGTTAGCATATTGTGTTAAAACTTGATTTTGCCAACACACTGTGTCCAAAAACTAGTTTTTCTACTTCTCGAAAGTTAAGATAGTCAGATAAGCCACTCTCTGAAAGGGGCGTAAATGTGCTCAGCTCAGCTGGACTCCCGACAAGAGCTGCTCATTGCTGGTTAGCTCTGACTGTCGTCTCACACTGTGCAGTGACTGAGTCCCCACACAGCTGGCATATTCTTGTATTGCATGTTTTTTTAAATATGCTAAGAAGGAGTCAGTTAGCAGAATATGAGGATGTCCTTGGTTTTTAAAACAATAAGTGATGATAAGTATTCTTGCCTGGTAAATGTAAGTCCTGTATTCACTCTCTTTTAGCTCTGTTATGGTCTCTACCAACTCCTGAGGGAAATATCTGCCTCTTTATCTGCTAAATGCTTCACCATGTTCACCAGCTATAGTTGCTAACTGTATCTGTCTGCTGTTCGGTGCTGAGCAGGTAGTGCAAAGCAGGTTAGTGGAGCTTTTTGCTGAAAACCTGCTGAAAATTACAATGACAGACAGCCTGAACAATGAGCTGAAACTTGCTATACAGCTCCATAAAATTGTGTGGAGCTGCAGGTTCAAGTAATAATTCTCTGTGGGTTCATCACTGTAAGTGACCCCTTTGACATTGTCACAATGTTTTTTTTCGCATTGTTGTTTCAGTCATTCATTATTGTATAGCTACTTTCATAATCACACACAACAATAATGATTCCTTGAACTTTATATACTTACCTCAAGACTAGCCTAAATGCTCATCACTACTGCCTAAGCTCTGTCAAGGCCTGAAAGAGATGAGAATTGAAAAAGACTCAAAGCATTTTTATGTGCAGTGTTTTTATTTAGTGAAAAGTCAAGGATGGAGATTATAAAGTACTTCAGGACATCTAAATATCGAGATGCAACCAGGGATATGGTACTGGAAGTATTGCAAAATGGATTTTTGTTGCTTGAGGCCTGAAAATGATGGGTTACACAATCACAGCTTGTTGCTGTTTATTTATTTGACCTGCAGAACAATACCCAGCTGAATGCATATATCACTTTCAAAAAAAAAGGTGCACCGCAAACAGATAGCAGTAATCTCTTTTACAGTGCTTGGTGCCCATTTTTTGGACCTGGATAAGACTTGATTTGCTGTGATCTTTGGGAATGACTTTGGGTTCATTTATGGTGGCTGTAACTTGATTTCTATCGAGTGCTGTGCCTTTGTTGGGGAGTGTCAGGTAGTTTACTATAGCTCCTCAAGTTGATGGTGCATTTTATTTGAGCATCCATAAACTGCAGTAAAACTAGCCATGAAAAGAGCGCAGAAAAGAAGTTACAGCACCTCAACAGGGCAATACGAAGATCAAAGAAGAGGTGGAGAGATTGGGGGTGAACAGAGGAGGGATGGATATAAAGTGGCACTTAAGATAAATACACTCTGATTCCTCATTTGATGAAGAGGAGGGCCAGAACGATGGGCCGATAAAGGAGGACAAAGGAGGAATGGAGGGATGAAAAGCAGATAAGCGGATAATGGAAGGATAAAAGAAAAGGGTTGAAAGGAAAAGGACAGACTGACTCCATGTCTTTATGTGTTATGGAATGGAGAAAATCAACTTGAACATGACCAGTTTAATGTTTTCTTCATTTTTAAGGTAAATTAGGCAAATCATTCAATTCACTTAGTAGCTGTGTAGTGGCTTCAAGCTTTGTGTTGTCTGGACATGGTATTTGAGTCGTCTTTTGTCCTTTTTCCCTTGAAAAACATGGAAGTAAAGACAAATGTTCTGAGATGACAATAACTGCTGCATGTTGTACTTTGCGAACAGAGGCCTAAAATAACATTTCAACACTGTCTGAAATATTCCAAATCTTGTAAATGGACAAAACATGTTTGACCTCCAACTGTGTCATGTCAATCCATCAAATGCTAAATAAACTACAAAAAATGGGTTTTTGAATGAGATCAAGGATAAAATTGAAGACTTTATGTTTGTGTTAATAGTGGAGGGTTCCTTTAAACCAGTTCACTCATTTGCAGGCCTGGAGTAGCCGTAATCAGCCAATTCAGAGGGAGTTCATGTGATTTACTGTCGTGCAGCAGAGCCAACAGCTATAGGTTCTGTATTTCAGAGCACATTGGTTCATTTGATTCTATGCCACTGCTAAGCCAATTTACCGTAACTGGGTCCCCTTTTAGATTTTATTCTAATGAACAACTGATGCATGAATCAGCCCATCTGTGGACTTTCTTTTAACTGGGGAGATTAATCTCTCTCTACTATTGACAGTTGCAACTAGAAAGTATATTGTTTTGGCTAATCACATTTATGGGTACATTAGGATCACTCTGGAACTGCTTCAAGAGAGCAGATTTGCATGATGGACCAATACCATCTTAGTAGAGTTCAGCCACACACCCAAATGTGGTGCAGGTCTGTATGATGCAACAGCCTCGTTTCACCCCGCTCATGTGTTCCTAATTACCACTTAAACACCTGAGGGTGCTGTGCTTGCAGCTAACAAATAACCTTGCAATTGTTCACTCAGCCTTTTAGCCAAACAGTACCTCATCCATAAGTAGCTTGCACAATCTCAGAAGTAGCTGTTGGTAGTAAAACCACTGCTGAAATAATTGTTTTAAAGCATAAAGCTGCAGAAAGCCATGAAGGATGTTCTTTCTGTTGCAGCCAGGGAAGCTTAATGCCTCACAAACAAGCCTGGTCACATCAGTGATTAAACATATATTCACATTCTCCTTTTCACTGGGGTGAAGTTCCACCTGGTCAAACTTCTGCTCCATGGGCTGCTCTCTCGCTCAGAGTGGGTAGATGAATATTAACTATATAAATGAAATGCATTGCATCAGACTGCAGAAAGGGAATGGAAGAATTGCCACCGTCCCTGCCCACCAAGCCAGCCATCTGTTCCAAGTACTTCCTTTTGGCACAGTGTGCTGGCATATTAAATCCAAGACAACCTTTTTTTCCCCCCACAAGATGTTAACCTGTTTAATCAGCCCACCAGCTCCTGTACAGCCCCATGATGCCCTGTAACTCCGATACAATAAGAACTGTTCCTTCCTGCTGTTTATGCACTATACAATTACTTTGCCCACATCTACAGACTGGTACTGCTTACTGTGCAATGTCTACACCTCCCTCTAATCCGAGACCTTGCACACTGTGACACTGTTCACACCTCATGCTCCAAACTTCCATCCTTATAATTTATTTCACACTGGACTACGACCCTGCAAGACAATTTGTCACTTTAATAACTGCAACCATCCAATACTCCCAACACTTGAGCTGTAAAGACACCTAATGTACCTTTAATTGACCTGCCCATTTTCAATATAATTGTACCTACCTGCTGTCACTGTGCCATTTGTGTCAGTATGCAGTGTGCAACAGTGCTTGAAAAACAACCGCCTTGTTGTTAGGCTTTTTTTTTTTTTCCAATATATCTAAAAATATAAAACTGCTGTCATCATGCCATTTAACCACAACAGCCACTTTATTACTTGGTTGACCAAGGGCTTTGTTCACACAATGCAGTGACAAATCAAACCTAGTAACAAGCAGAACCATCCTTCTGTGCTGTCAAGCAAATACTAACACCGTCCCTTGCATTCACAATACAAGGACGGTAACCCTTGTATCTTTCAACCCTGCATAACATAGATCACATGCTGCCACAGGTTGGTTCCCATTTGAATTCCTAATCTTGTGAACAAGCTATTAACCTATGTGTCACAGAATTCTCATCTACATAAATACCAGTTTTGAAGCCAGCAGGATTAAATGCTTCCCAGGAAAAATAAATGAATGAACGAATGTATAAATAAAGATAACAGAAACAATTTTGAACTGCAATGATGATAACAGGGCAAATAAAATGAGTAGCCAAAGATTACATAAAATTCAACTGTTCTATATAAAACCACAGCATGTGGTTTAAAATTATGCTAGTGCACTTCAATCACTCATCAGTAACGGTGTCCTCATTTTAAGCAAATACATCCTCTGATGACGCTTTGCCTGTGTTAAATATAGTGAGAGCTGTCTCCTCCCCTCATTGTGACCTGTATACTACAAACAAACATGCTCAATATTCTCATTCAGTTGTCTAAGCAACAAAAGGTGTGTCAGTATCCATTTGGTGATTTCCAATCTCACAATCGCCAACATGTAGAGCGAATTCTCTTCGGCTGACATCACAATGCTAGTGACATTGGACTGTTGTCAATGTGGTGTTCACATCAGCTCTGTCAGAATGTGTAACTGCAGGCACAGCGGCTGAAATGAGCAAGAAATTGTTTCACTCTGCTTTGTCTGCGGCCTCATAATTTGACGGTCACAACAAACAGTACGTATAGCAGTAGGCAGCTGCATCTGAAACATTTAAGTAATAGCAGATGTTTTGACTCTTCATAGTAGGAACAGCACAGTTGTCACTAATGACATTAACAATGGCTCAGTTCTGTTCGAGCATCCCAGTAAACCATGACAGTGTCACAGTGAGCCAACATGCACAGTACCTGTGGCCAGAAATTGCAGCAGCTAATTGGAATTCAACCATCATTAACTTTATTTGTCATACTTTTGCTTTTCTTACTGCGACATGTCTAAGTGTTTTCTGTGAAAAACATCTATTATGACTCTGCGTTTCCATCATATCAATCTGCCTTTCCCCCCTCACATGATATTCCATTGGTTTACAGTTTATAATGACCCCTCACTGCGTTATGTCCCACCGCACTAATCTGTTTCAGGTGCGCAATTATGGCATAGTGGCCACAGTTGGAACTGCAAGTCACGTGACCCCAACTGGGCCAAATATGGATTGAATATGGAAAATATGATCTAGGAAGTTCATTTTGAATAACTGATTCCTTACTGGACAATCACAAGGTACTTTGAACAAATACACTGCCATCATTACAAAAAAATCTACACAAGTATAAGCTTGCATCGGACTGAGGACAAACATCTTGGCTGTATATGAAATCACTTTCTACATAGTGAAACATATTTACTTCCTGCCATTTTTTTGTGTGAGTGTGAAAATGTATCTATTAACATGCCCTCAAAAATTCCACAATAGTGTCCTTGACATGGATGTTACTTCCTGCAAACAATTCAATGTGCCACATTTTATAAATAAGAAAATTAGCATTGTGCAGCTCTACACCTGGCAGTGATGAGGCAAAATATCAAGTGTGTGACTTATGTTGTTGATAGACGTGAGAGAGTGTCAGACTAAACGTCTTGTCATATGCAATGTAATGGTTATAGGAGACAAATGTATGTATCTGTGTGTGTGTTTGTGCATGTGAATGCGTCAGTGCAACGATAACCCCATTCTCTCTCAACCTAGACAGATCCTAATCCTGTGAGACATGCCACTCCTCATGTCCTTCCTCTGTCTTTCACCATCTTATCGCTGCCACTTTCCTTCTCTTCTCTTCCTGCCCCTGCCATCATCTTCCCACCCGGACTGTCCACCATGAGATGGCAATTACAAGTCTGTTGACACCCCGACACCACGGGAGCCTCCGCCTGCTTTTTCTGTCCTGCAGCATCTGTCTCGCTGTCTGTCTCTCTCCCTTGTCTCCCTGCATTGGCATGTTTCTGTCTCGCTGTGTTTCTGTCTACACCTCTGTGTTTCTTTTCTCTTCCCTCACTCAGCACTTCAGCACCCATTGGTGTCTCTTTCTCCTCGCAAGCTGACTGTCCCTCCGGCTCTTTTTGCACTCTTGCTGCACCTTGTGTGTCCCTCTCCCTTTTTACTTTATTGTTTCCAAATTTCTCTTTCCTACCTTTTCTTACCTTTTCTTTTGCCCAACTACTGAGTCCATCCATACTGAAGATGCTGGTTTAATACCCATTATGGCCGCAGCTGAAGATACACAAACACTGTGCAGAGTGAATGTCTTCTGTTTTGATTCTTTTTTAATGTTTTCATCATCAGATTTTCCTTGTCTTACAAATTCTTTCAGGAGCACTGAGGGCTTTTCATTAAGTCACTGAGATAAATGGTATCAGCCCCAGAAGCACAGTGCAGTTACACTGCTGGCTTTATTATGTGAAAACAGCTTTATTTCTACTCTTTAGCGCTATGGGAGGTTATGCAGGGACAGCCCATAGATCTAAGAATCTGTCAGCTCTATCAGCGCGTGTGTGTATATATATGTGCGTGTGTGTGTGTGTACGTTCTGTGGAAAAAGGCCAAGTTAGTTGGCAAGACTGTGTTCAGTGTCAGCTTTTATTGGAAATCACGCAGTGTGGAGAAAGCACTGCTTTTAGTAGCTCTTATTAAGTGTGGATATAAAACACTTTCTTGAGCGGCTGCTGTGTATAGTCTTTTGACATCCATGTAATATGGCTGAAGAAAATGCAGCTTTGCTGTGCACGCAAGCTCTCAGGACTTAAGTGCATGTGCATTTAATACTTAAAATGCCTTAAAGACTATTCAAATTATTGCCATATCTGTTTAAATTAAATGTGAATTAAATAAGGAGAGAGAACCCTTGCAGGATGTAATCCAATGATTTAATCTGACTTCTTCAATATCGACAAAACACAGTGCAAACAGTAAAACACTGATACAGATAGAGTATGACATAAGATAAGAAATGTAATTTCACTTAGAGGTTGGAGGAACTAGTTCATTAATTAAGACTACAAGTTAGGAGTCAAGTAAGTCATCTACTGTAAATGTGATAACACTCAAAATGGAAAGTGACTCCTCACACACCAGGAGGCTTGTATCAATGTTCTCACATAGTTAGTGCTTATTAATCGTGACAAGTATGAATGTGCAAACAACATTCAGCCTGTTTGCCAGAGGCCACACATACAATCCGTAACAGGCACATTCAATAGCTGTTTCAGGGTCTCTATAAAAGAGAGTCGAGGAGAAAAATATTTCTTACATTAAACTGTGTTAATGTAATGAGATGGGCAGGGGTCAACTGCAACTACAACTGCTCTGAAAATAAAAAGTAGAAATTAAAAAAGCATAACCATTTCATACTGATGCCCATCTCAACGTCGTATTGATCAGTAGTCATGCATCATTTAGAACTCACAAAGCTTGACATGATGAATTCTTAAAAAGCAGGTCATACAAGTAATACGAATAAGATTAACAAAGAAAAGTTTGGCAGATGTATCTATTTTGGACTGTGGGAATGTTTCACTCACTAGGAAAAGTCATGTTGCAATGTAACATAAATTCTTGAATTCTTCAGAGTTTGTTGAGTTAATATGTGATACTTGCTCGTTGTAGATCAATAATAAATGCATTTTGTGCAGGCTTTCCTCTACGAATTAATCTACCATGTCCAATAACTGTGATCCTAATAACACTAAGCTCAACATTGCGCCTCATTACCAGAATGTCAAAGAGATGTTGCCCTAATGCAGCAGGCTCACTGCTGTACCTTTTAATGCTAAGCACATCTTTCCAGGTGTGAATTAGCAGAAGATGGGCCATCATTAGGGTAAATTGTTTTCAGAGTGCGCATGCAGCAGTGTTAAATGTTTAAGCCTTGACATATGCTAATATTAGCTTGGATCTGAAATCGAATGTTACATGAGATTACATCAGAGACAGTCAGCATGTGAGTGGATGAAAGTGATTGAAAGATGGAGGGAAAAACATATGCTTAGAAACATGCAAGCACATTAATATCATGTAGTCTATGGGCAGTAATGTTTAGTGTAAATGTAAGTGAGTGCTTCCTTTAAATAAATACTATGTCCTGCATGTGTGTGCTTTTTCCAGCATCTCTCTCTCTCTCTCTCTCTCTTTCTCTCTCTCTCTGTGTTTGTGTGTGTGTGTGTGTGTGTGTGTGTTCAAGGGTGGCAGACTGTTGGGGACAAAGAGCCAGAGGGACATGAGGAAGCTGTTTGATGTCATCACCATGTGTCCTTTCTAGTTACCCTTGGCTCTAATCTATGGTGAGACGCTGTCTTAGTCCCTCATTAGTTACTGGTAACTCTCTTTAGTGTAATGTCAACCTCCGGAGGCAAGGTTGACTCGTGGACTGAATATTGCTGCGAACAGACGTGGTGAAGATAGATTGTCATGAATATTAGCATCACATGAATGAGAACATGACGATGGCGGGTACGGGTTTCCTCCTCTGTGTGTGATCCGGTGGTACATCCAGGTCTCAGAAATACTGTCTGTGTCTTGCTGCATACTGAATAATGTGCAGACACCAGTGCAACTGTCAAAATCAAAATGAAACCTCATTAGTTTTTGATTTCAGATATTTTTTTTTCTTTTCTTTTTTAAGTGGTGGGGGTCACTGGGCATCCCCTTATATAGTAATGCATTCTAATTGAATGGTTGAAGCCCTGCAGACTGAGATTACTGACCTTACATCTTATGAGGTCATAACCCACCCCTGTAAGCCGGTGTGTTTTTTGTATCAGAAGTCTGTGTAATCAAGCTCAAGTCATGTGGGATTTGACCCTGCAACCTGCCAGATGCAAGCTCTTCTATCAGCAGAATAGAGGTGCACCCTGAGGTCACCTGTGCCCAGTGCACACACATGCTCACTGTTGTATGCAGGCAAACACTGAGGCATGCACAGGAAGACGTGGATGAAATGAAGATGCTTGCATTTGTGGAATATGTCCTATTTACTGCATGTTTGTTGAAAAATGAATAGCTTTTTCAATTTTTTGATATGGTTGAGAACACACCCAATCAGCCGTTAGGGTCTCAATTTTGTGACAGTGGAGATAATGTTCAATGACCTTGTGCCAGCAAATGGGTAATTTGGCTGCAAACAGATTTCTTTCAGCTTTTGGGCTTTCCATGGCATCGCCTGTGCCAAAATATGTGACTAGTATACGACAAAAATGTGTCAGTAAAAACTAAAATGCAATCTTAGTTTAAGTGCAATTGGATTACAAGAATGTACTTGAGCCCTGCTCCATTCAGACCCACTCTAATCCAAAAGGCCTGCATGCAAATATTGGCATTTCCTGTGTCACTGACTAGTGACAAATAGACATGTTTACTTTCACTTGCGATTTTACACATGGAATACTGCTTGGCATAGACGTTAATACAAAAAATATACTTGCTAAAAGTTGTTTCACTTTGCAGCATCATATATTTTTATTCTTTCTATGTTTGTGCAATGTCCTCTCTGCTGTTGCAGAATTGAATTGAATTGAACAATGTAGATTTCAAATTTGTCCAAAAATCGTTCCATTCAAATGCTCTATGAGGAACGCATTGCATTTAACAGATTTGTTTGGCCTTGAGCATACATACAGTTCATTTCAGTAAGAAACAGTGAATGTAAACAGAACTTTGTTTACCAAAAGAAGGGGGGGGAAAAACTCCACAGGGTACCTTTAATTTGCTGTCTCCTCATAGGGGAATCTATGCTTAACTCTCCTCTACATTACAAAGCTGTCGGACCACCACAGCAAGGTGTGCACCGCATTTAAAAGGGATGAGAGTAGTTGATCTGATTGGCCTTGATTGATGCCAGCTGCTATCACACCCACTGATAATTTAATCCTCCTAATCCAACCACTTTTGCAACAGTGCTGCAGGTGCTCTGGTCATGGAAATCTGTTGGTCACACACAAGAGAGCCAGTGCCACCTCCTGCACTTTGAGTGATAAAAATAGGGGCCGAGAGTATACACAAATTATTGGTAGACATACAAGAAATATTTAGAGAAAAGCTGGTATCAAAGGAAAAGTAACATTTTAGACATCCGATTTGAGAAAGGTTGCACCAACTCTGATTAATAACTGTTCCATGACTAAAGTCGCCATTACCAAGCACATACAGCATCTTCTTACTCATACACTGTACTCTGAATCTTAATCTGGCCAACATTTACAAAGTCATAAAGCTAAAAACAAGGTGAGGGGAGCTGACACTGGCCTGTGGCGGTGCAGTGGAGGACGAAAGTGCACTGGCCAAGGTCCCGCTGTTAAACAATCCCCCAGCCAACAGACAGTATTAAAGTCCATGTCAAAGTTGGATATGAGCTTCTGAAAAGAATGGGTTATATACCATTACAAGCTGTGGAAAAGTCAATAAAAAACAATCTGGCATGGTTCTTCGTCTTGTCCTGATTCCCTCTCCACAGTCTCTTAGACCAAGCTTTGGGAAAGTCACTTTGGAATCATGTCGTCCTATCAAAGCCCTGCAGGGAACATGGAGAGATCAGTTACTTGCTGTGGTGAGTTTAATCAGATATTCAGATAAACGAAATCCAACTTACACAATTGACAATTAAGATAATTAAACCCCTTTATTGATGCAAACAGCTTGTTTTCAACGATTAATTGGTATTATTGTCTGGATGCCCCAGAGCTAATTTAACAACAAAGGCCATGCCTCAAATAGCAAATGATTAATAGACAGAATAGGTAACCCAGGGATATGAGGGAAAGAGCTTTACCTCTTACTGTAAGAACAGAAAAGGAAGGGCAGAGGAGAACAGGAGGAAAAAATGAGGAAACAAGGCAGGAGGGGAAAAACTGAGACTGACAAGGAGAAGAGAGCAGGGCTGGTAAAAAATAGATTGGTCAGATAATTGGTAGGCAAGTGCACAAGAGGCAATATGGAGATCTAGTATGTGAAATGTATTATGCATTCCACTTTGATGGAAATATTAAGTATGGATCCAATGGTCCCTACATGAGGTAGAACTGCAATGTCATGGACATAATCACTGTTTTTTAACCACTTTTTCCTCTATCACATTGCTCACCGAAAACTGTTGGATTAGGTTACACAGATGTCCATTTTCTCTCACAGTGTTATCAAGCACTGACAAGATTTCTGCACTGGATGAAGACCTGCATTATCCGCGGTGACAGGTGTCCACTTGTACATGGAACATTTTGCCATCACTCTTTTTTCCAATTACTGCAAAACAGCAATTTTCAGAGGCCGTTGTCAGAGGAGAGAGGCGTGTTAGACATAGCTGAGAAATTAGTGGTTAAAAGGGTGACATAGCACTTTTAAAGACCACAAATAAAGCTGATTTAAAGTTCATACGATGGTCTAATTTTTCTCACGTGTAAATAAGATGGAACTGAAGAAGAGCCAAAACAGCAAAAAATGGACCACTCTGTCTACCTATGGACTTCAGTGTACCTGCAAATACAAGCATACAAATGGCATTTGTGCACAGAAAAGCCCATAGTCATTGTTTTGAGCCTGCAAGACTACACATAGCCAGTTTTCTACATCTAGAACAATTAATTAAGCATGAAATGATAAAACAACAATATCTGTAAAACATGTTGCATGCTGAGGGAGATACATGCTGATCTCAGCGCTGCAGTCTTTTAGCTAAAACCAACAGTTTTAAATATGTAGGAAGCCATCAGAGACCATCCCATCAATTATACAATATAGAGTCTTTATTTTCAGCGGCATTGCAGTCACTATTGTAATATTGCTTTCCCAAAGGGAGCATCGTCTGCGTGCTAATTTGAGCTATTCACAGTAAAGTGATTATTAGTTATGTAACAGTGATCACAGTGGTTTTATTTCAAAAGTATGCAACTTTTGGTGAACAGAAACACAGAAACATGTTGAAATTCTCCATGTTGAGGAAGAAGTTGTGCAGTATGCCTTCATTGCTACTTCTGAATGTTTTAATGTAATAAGGAAAATATGCCATGGCTGAGTGGACCAGATGAGGATAAGCATGATTGACATGTACATGTAAGGCTATGATGGAATTATTATTTCGCTTGGCCAAAAATGAAAATGAATTTAAATCATAAAGGAAAAAAAGAGAAAAATGTCATTCTATTACAATGAACACAAGAAAAAACCTTGTACTCAAGCTTTCTAGTGTACTTCTTGGGATTTGCCACTTGTCCTGTCAGTCACATTTATTCCTTTATTATTTTTATGTAGTTGTGTGGAAATATGTGTTTTTACATTAGCCTCTTTGCATTTTTGGGGGGGGTTGTGCTCGGAGAACCAGTTGCAAATCAATACCTGAACTTGAACTTTCTCAGGTTTACCAATTTATGCAACATCATACTCAGTTTGTTGACTATGACTTACTTTTCAGTTAAATGTCAGTAAAGTAAACATGTCAAGCCTTTCAGGGACATTACATAGACTTACATTCATTTCCTTTACCCCAACCATAACCACTACTTGCCTAACCCTAACTGTAACATAACCCTAACGGTAACCCAAGTCTTCACCCTAAAATCTAATCCCATCTAAATCTATGTTATAGGACTTGCATTTTGTCCAGATAAGGAAGACGAGACCCCACAGTGTGACTGTGTAAACAGTTTTATGTCCCATCTTTCATCAACATCTTTCACAGTTTCTCACAATTTTAGAACATTTCCTTCCCCTGACATCTTGTTCCTCCCTTCGTCTGTCTTGCTGTAGTGCTCTTAATGAATGCTTATCAATGCATACTCATTGAACCACAGAGACCTGCAATATATTACTAACATATACACACACTCTCTTTTCCTCTCTCTCTCTCTCTCTCTCTCTCTCTCTCTCTCTCTGTCTGACAAACACACACACACACACACACACACACACACACACACACACACACACACACACATGCAGCGAGTCAGTGAAGCATTGAGAGGAGGTCTATTCTGACTGTGGTCAAATGAGTCACCTGGGAATCAGACAACATCAATCCTGCTGTCAATACCGGACAGCTGAGCCATTCATCCTGCCCACCCGGAAGGGGAGTGTGTCAGCGCGCCTGTGTGCGTGTGCACAGTGTCGGAGAAAGAGTGCATTTGTTTATGGGTGTAGGCATGTTGGTGAGATGGAGAGAAAGTGAAAGTATATGCCTTTGTAATGAAGTATGCCGACACTTTCAGCTGCCTTGGCTACCAAGTGAGGAATGAATAATATGTCAGTGTCTGAAGTCATTTTGTGTGTTATCAGTGCTCATTTTTTGCTTTTCACATCTGCATGAAGCTTTTTGCATGTCATTTCATGTGTAAATGTAGATGGTAAACATCTGGTAGATTATTTCACCTCTGATTTTGGTGAAACCATACATATACTCTCTAACACAATGACTGTACATTTGTACAGACAACATGATATGTCTGTACCCAGTTTATCAGTTTGTCAGTCTGTGTGCTTCTGGCTCCCCGACAAAGAAAAAAAAAAAAAGAAAAAGAAAAAGTTGATATTGCATTCATGTGTGAGCATCCTTATCAAATCTGATGCTCCTGTTCAGGCAGAGAATATTGTGTGTGTGACCTTGAGTTTAAACCTCTGAGTACATTATATGTGTGTCGTTGCACTTATCTCTGTGAGTGTTTGAGTGTGTGCAGATTGTGCTTTTGCAGTGTATGTGTGTGTTCCCTCACGAGTTGTGTGCTGCCTGAAGGCATCATTAAACAGAGGTTTTACCTCTGGAATACATTATCATCCTATGATCAACCTATTGCTGATTTTACAAACACACATTTACAAACACACATACAAACATGGAGGTCATGGGGTCATAGATGATGCAGTTGCTTCGCAGATCTTTATTTTCTCATTCATGCTCTCTGTCTCACAGAGACTAGTCTCAGATATGAATGATGCCCCTGGTTATGTTCTTCTCTGACTGACTTTCTGTTTTTACTTTTTCTTTTTTTCTCTTCCAGACAAAGACAGGTCATCCCGCAGGCCACTCTCCCATCTTCCACTCTGACTCGGTCTCTATTCTTTCTGCCATATTTATCTCCATTTCATGCCCCCCTTCTCTTTCCCATGCTCTTCACTCCCAATCTTCCATCCCTCTGGTCTTTTTGCCATGTGTGACTAATCTGCCCTGATGACATTGGTGCTCTGTGTGTTTGTGTGTGAAACTGTGAGTGTGTGTTTGTTATCTTTTATGCCTGTACTTGCTGGTTTTGGGGTGCAAGACCTTATAAAGCTTTGTTTTGGGGATGTCACATGCAACGGTGAGTTAAATCCTTGTTGTGTGCAACGAAAGGCAACATGTTAACTGATGATTTCCAGCACTATGTGGAGGAATTTAGTTTCAAGTTGAACTAGCCAGTGGGACAGTGAGCACAGATATTGAATTAACTATATCCGCAGGAGCAATATGATCAACACATCACCGGCAGTCTATTCTTGTCTTAAACAGCTGAACATGGTCATTGAGTGGGCAGCCTGCAAGCTTTGTTGCCTCGACTTACATCACCGGGAAATTCTAACATCTCTGTGATTTTTTTTTAGCCGTGTTCTAGAGATGGAAATGTCAGTCTGTCCGGTTTGTCTATTGGTCAGTCCACCACTTTGGTCCAGACTGAAAACTCTCAAGAACTGATGAGATTGGTATGAAATTTTGTACAGATTTCATAATAACAGTCTCACAGTGCTGTGAGCATGTCTGTAGTGGCTTCATGCTGTTGTGCTGGAATGTAACTGAATACTTTTAATCAGGTTCTGTACTTAAGCCACCATGTGCAAGTGTTCCTCTCCACCTCTCTTTTTTGCATTGGTGTGCTGTCACCAAATTAAACACCATGTCTTGCATGGCTGAAGCATACTGCTGGTTTGTCCTTGGAACAAATTAGCGTCTACACGACAAAAGACATGTGGTCCCAGACCACCTTGGGTGTTTTGAGTGATCGGATTGCAATGCGTCTTGGTGGTTGTTTACACAAGTATTTAGTACGGTTCACTTGTGATCCAATCTGCTAGGATGCTAGAGCTTTTGCTAAGCTGTTTTTTACGTGTTACATTACCACGAAAGAAACAAGAGAAAACACTCAGATATACATTAAATAGATGAAAAACAATGAAAAAAAATTCAGTGAAATGTCACAAGCCAAAAGCGTTCCGAACTGCTGCCTTAATCACTGCCCTTAATGCCACCATGCCACTCTTCTTTACCCCTGTGTATTCAGTGTGAGTAATGTGCTGCTTGACACAAGAATGGATGGCAAAAGAAGGCAATGTCAATAGTGGGTGCTAGCAGAGAAGTGGTTTTTCATTGCTAGCTGTCATAACTGAAGTGTCTGGTCATGCATCTCTCTGACTCCGTGCAGCACATCACTCGAAGGACTGTAAACGCATGCACTTGAAGCCACACACATACACTCTGAGGCTCAAACTCCACAATTGCAAGTAAATATGTGCAGCATTTTTCAGTAAGCGAATGCATTATGTTCAGTAACACTCATCACGTTGAAAAGTATGTGTTGCAGTGAATACCGAGCAGTCAACCAAACACAGAGAGGCTCTTATGCTACCAGACAAAAACACAGGGTGTGGGAGATTCAATAGGCCAATAAAGCAACAATTAGTGAAAAAAGGAGGCAGCCAGAGATGGATAGACAGACAAATAGAAGCAAAAAGTAGAGAGACAGGCAGAAAAAGTATCAAATAGATTAAGATAGAAAGACAGAGAGAGGTGTAATTGTTTCCACTGTAGAATGAAAGTATTGTGGCGCTGCCGGCTGAGCCAGCCTGGTTTAAAAAGAAACTTCGATCCTACTTTCTCCTTTTGAGTGTTTATATCCCTTCCACCCCATCTGACACCTCCTCTGCCCTCCTTTAACTCTCCCCGCTGTCCCTTTTCTCCAACATCTCAGCACGCCAGCGGCTGTCCTCTCTTGTTGAATCCTAAAAACCTCCTCCAAGTGCAGGAGTGTGAACGCGTGCGTACAAGCAAACACGCAGTCACACAAAAATCTATGGCTGAATAGAGACATTGTCTGCTGTCAGGCTGCCTCCCAGATGTTTCCATGGAAGACAGATGGATGAGCAAACCTGCAAGTATGTGTGTGTGTATATCTGTGTATTTGTGTGCTTGTATGCATATTATATGAATGTCAGTTTCAGTGTATTTCTGTGCCTAAATATGAATTTTGGATGCAGGACTGTCCATTTTTGTTGATATCTTTGTATGCATGCCTCTCTTGTTTTGGTTTAAGTGAGAACGTAGTGCCATCTCTGTGTGTGCACATCAGTTTTTTTTTTTTTTTTTTTTTACCAAGGGTGGGTGTGAAGCCATCTTTGTGTGTACGCATGCATTTTATAGGCGTAATAAAGTTTAGAGTTTTATTGATTTTGGACTCAATCACAGCTATCAGCTTCATCTCCAGGCCGACCCGTATCGACCAGATTAATTCCGATGGACAATAAAACTTAAACTGTTCCACTGATCACCACTCCAAGACTCTAAACTGATTGTTCGGCACTATTAGTATGGGGGAGGGGAAGGTATAGAGGGATGGTAGGGGAGAGGAGAGGAGAGGGAAGCAGCGGGAAGAAGGTAATTGTGGTCCAATCAAATTTCACCAGAGAGGATAGAGAGCAGGGAGGTGAGGATTTTGAGGACAGTCATGAGAGGATGGAAGGGTAAGAACAAGGTGAAAAAGAAAACTGATAATAAAAGCTTATCTTTTTCCACACAGTTAATGCTAATTATCCTGCAGTATTACGACATGTTTGCAGCCCAACTTCAGCAGAAAAATGGCTGTGGGTTCTTCTGAACCATATTTACATTCATTATTATAACAGTAAAATTTTAAGCAAGATCATGATCTTATCCTAATCCTAACCAAGTAGTTTGGAGCCAAAATCTAAGCAAACTTCAACCGTTAACCATGTGACCAGAGTCTCGTGCTCCTGTTATTGGTACTCTCCAATGGTCAGATATGTCATTTTGGGAGTCATTCATCTATTCAGTCATTTAGGTATGAGAGTATGCTGCGTGTTTGTGTGCATACCTGAGTATTAGTATGGTAAAAGGTGAGAAAGGGAGAGCAGTAAAGGAGGAGATGAAAGTAAGGTCCTGTGATAAAAAACCGTAACAACCTTATCCCAGCTGCTCAAGGGTTTAAACCAAACGACTCTGCTGAAAAGGGAAAATGGATGAATATTCAGTGGAAAGAGAAGAGATGCACGTGATCAAAATAAGGGGATTTCCAATGGCTATACTAGAATATTTAACTGGCGCCACGGGTGGAGAGAGGATGAGATGTTAAGGACGTTGAGAATGAGCAGTGATGAAATCTTAACCATCCTTACACCATCAGTTGGAACTGTAAACTGATTATTAATGGGAGGCGAGTGGAAAGTAGGTGAAAGGGGAGGAAGAGTAGCAGAGAGAAAGACACACAAGGTTGAAATAAGGGAGTGCTGATAAAAGTTTAAATGGATGTACTCCTGTTGGAAGAAGCAGAGGGGAGAAAAGAAAGATAGCAGAGTAATTGTGATAATTTCAGGACTAATTCTCCAAAATTATGCAGTGCCAATTTATTCAGTCCAATCTACTAACACTAAAGTACTTAAGTAACTCAATTTTTTAGCTCTTGATTTACACACTTAGGCAAGAGAGAGCAAACTCGGTTTGATGAATGTGATGATTTCTTCCGGTCAACAGGACCAGTGATCACCTGCACTTTTGGCTGGGCTGCTAGAACAATGGAATCCACATGCAAAATAAAGCACCATGATCCATTGCTGCTGCTTCTTCCTCAGTCTCCTGTGGTCTTAACTGTGCTCTTTAGGTGAACTTCATGGTTCATACAAACATGCCAGACAGAACAGTAGAGAGTAAGTTCAATGGTAATTTTTTATATTCAATGGCATGATATTTTTCATTATAGTTAGGCTACTTTTCTTTTCACTCCAAAATACAACCCCTACACTTCCTGCATTGAAGCTGGATGTTGATATAGTGTGCTGCAAAACTGTCCAATATGAACCCATTTGAGACTGGGCTGGGGTTCTCAGTGAGGCTGAGCAGAATATTTTCTTGTGGTCCAGACTGAAATATCTCAACAACTATTGAGTAGATTGCCATGAAATTTGGTGCACACATTCATGATTGCCATGATAGTAATGGTGATCAACTGACTTTTCCTGTAGTGCCACCGTGACGCTGACATTTGTCATCAGATCACTTGCAGAACTAATGACATTACCATCAGCTCACACTGTGTTTAGTACTAAATGGCAAACGTTAGCATGCTCATTAAGATGGTTAACATGGTAAGCACTATGCCTTCATGTTAGTGTCGTCATTGTGAGGATGTTAGCATGTTTATGCTCAAGTCACCACTGTGCTGAGCATGGTCACACAGAGCTGCTAGCTGGAGACTGTTTTGTCGAAAACAGCTTTCTGCTGCGTCAAAAATCAACTAAACCAAACAGTTCCTGCTGCAAGCTGCAAGACACTATAAGATGCTGTTTCTGCTAATTCTCTGTATGATTACACATTGTCATTTGACTCACTGATCATGAAAGTATTTGATTATACAGCTTTTAAGTCAATTAAGTATTAATTGTATTGACTTGGTAGACTGTAGGCATGTTTGTTGCAAGAATATCCGACTGTCAGAAATCATAATGTAGTGTTGAGTAAACCTGCTACTGAAAAGGCAAGAATCATATTCTCATATGACTGTGTTGCAGTGTTTTTTTTTTTTTGTTTTTTGTTTTTTGTTTTTTTTTGTCTTTTTTTTAATACCTCAGTGTTTGCACACAACATTCACTGACCAGGAAGCCAACACTGCATTTCCTTTATGTGGGAAGATGGTGAAGGATATTGGACTGTGAGGAAAGAAGAGGAGAGGGAGAGACTGATGGCAACAAAACAACAAAAAGGAGGCAGATTTAAGGTTCTTTTATTTGTACAACCACATGATAAACACAGAGGAAAATGAAAATACAAACTGTGTTGAGGAGATAAAGAAAGCCAAAGGAGCAACAAGGGAAAACAGTCAGCATGACAAACTAAGACACACCTGGGAAGGTAGAGAGGAGGAAAGGGATAATGGTTAAATTTAAAAGGCGTCACTCATCTTTTCAGGAGTTTGGACTGATTGTTGCTGGCAGAAAGAAAGGTATTGGAGACAAGTAATGGGGGAGAGAGTGGAGAAGAAGAATGTGAAGATGATAGAAAGAGACGGACCAGAGGGTGAGATAAAGATGCTGCCCAATAATAATTCTAAGCAGCCTCGTGGAGATGGATAGAGGAGAGTAAGAGGGGTGTGGGAAGCTGGGAAGAGGAGATTGACAAAAACAAAAAGGAAGGGTGGTAGCATAAAATAATACATTTGAAATGGTTTCACTTGCCGGGTCAGGAGGTTCTCCTCCTCTATTGCACAGCAACAAGAGGAAGGAAGGGAAAGGGAAAGCATTTGAGTCCAGCATTTCAAATGTGAAAATTATGTGCTGTTCTCAATTTCATCAGTGAATATCTTTGGGTTGTGGACTTTGGTTCAGAGACAAAAGCAATTTGGAAATGTCACTTTTGTCTCTGGGAAACTGGTGGATATGTTTTCAGAATTTCTGACATTTGTAGACTGAGCAGCGGTTCTGTTGAATGAAAATGAGAGATTAATCAATATTGGAAACGGTCATTATTTGCAGCCCGAGTTCATAGTATATTCAGGATGCTCTCTAAGATGTCAAAATGGAAAAAAAAAGAAAGGGCAGAAACAACAAGTGAGGAGAATGGGATGGAAGCAATGATACTGGGAGGCGGAGAAGCCACTGGGACTTTGGGGAGGGTCTGGAGCGTGAAAAGAAAATGAAAGTGTGTACTGAAGTTTTACAGGCTACCTTGTCACCCTCTGTGGAATTTACTTGACCCCCTCTCATGAATCATAGACTTTTATTGGGACTTAAAACTTCTTCACGCAGAGAAATTTATGAAGTGAGAAGATGAGAAAGCTACTGTAGCGTGGCAATTTCCACGTGTGATTGGGAATGCATATGCATGTGCGTACACACAGACCTTTTTACCTGTGCATAAGCCTGTGGTTGAGTTTTTTTTTGTGTATGTGAGATGCTGCACTATGCATGATGATTGTATCCAATCTAAAGTCACTTACTTTACAGTCCAAATGTGCATCAACCCATTTTATATCTTGATATTTGGTGCAAAACCTTGAGTCCGGCTGATTGTTGCAGAGGAAAATTGTAACCCATGCTGATGCTCAACCACCTCCCCAGCTGAAGTCGATGGAGTTATGGCAAAACCTGCAGGCATGCAAAATGTGTTGTGTGCGTTCACATGTTTGATACCATTCACATTGTGTTTCAGCTTTTTTTTCTGTAGGTGCATCTTTTCTTCCCGTTTTATTCTCTCTCTATATGTTTATGTCTGACTCTGGGTAGACAGACAGCCTTCACCCTGAGGACACAGTGTTTGCCAAAAGGTGAACAGTCTTATGAGGGTAATTCTGACACTGAGACAAGAGAAATGAAAGAGTCTTACATCCTCTGCAGAGTGTCTAAGAAGGGATGAATCTCTTGGTAGACGCAGAACTATGGCTGGGTTTTAAAATATGATACTTTGAAAATTTCCTGTTTGTACTTCAGATTGGATTTGTGCCAATGTGATATCTATTGTGGTTATTTGCTGTGTTTTTTTTGTAAATCCTGCCTGCAAGCCAAATTGCTCTCATGTGAAAATAAACCTCTGAACTAAATGCATTTGAGTAACTTTTCCTATTTCACATCTGCCCTCAATATTGATTTTCAGGCTTCACAAAGTATTGAGAATAATTCAGATGTTGGGTTTGTGCAATAAGAATGGACACACTTCTCGTCAAAAACAAGTTATGTTGTTGAAATTATTTGAGAGGGATTTGACTCTACCAAGCAAAGCATATCGCATATAAAAATGTCCCATACTAATGAATTATTAAAGTGGTACTTTGGAGGTGAGTAGATGCTCTGGTGATTTAAAACAAGGCAAAGGTTTTGAAGGCTGAAATGGTCGCAGATTGTTTGACCTTGTTCAAAGCAACAATGAATATTAAGCCCTGAAGCATTTTGGTGACAACATAAACATCACAGATGAAAAATTAACAGCTATAAACTGTTCCTCTCCACCTGATTATAGTAGAGTCAATGCCAAAGATAATCAGGTTGAAATGTGGGTCACAAAATGTGAGTAGGAGTACACAAATTCTATTTAGAGGACACGGTGTGTATTAAAGCTGTGCGAGATGTCAAAGATGCTGTTAGGTCCTTAAATAATAACAAGTACATGTGAGGATCTGTAACAGCTAAACCCAATTACAACTTTCATTGGACCCCCTTAGATTAAAGGTAGGATCTTGGACATAAAAATAACCTTTTGTGATATCCAATCAAGTTGGAATTTCCATTAATAACAGGCCGCCACACCATGCCGAAGCTGTCACAGTCAAATCACTATAGATATGAATTATAACTATGAGTGTATGTGTGTGCCACTGGCTTTAACTAGAGCAGATGTAGTGAACAAGTCACATATGCCCTTTTGTCATCTCTGTGAATTAACTTGGATTTGCATGATGAAGCTAAAGGCGAACTGTTGTGGGGACATAAATCTGTTTACACAGTCACATTGTGGGGACTCGCCTACGTCATGGGGACACAGTGGAAATCCTTATAATGCAAACCATTAAATTTGAGAGTGAAGACTTGGGTTTAAGTTTGGGCAAGGTTAGGTTTAGGTTAAGGTTAGGGTTAGGATTAGGGTTATAGTCAGAGTAAGTCTCCAGGAAATGAATGTAAGTCTATGTAATGTTCCCACAAGTGATAGAAACATAACTGCCTGTGTGTGTGTGTGTGTGTGTGCAGGAGAATGGGCAATACTAGAGGCTGGTATTCATGATTAACATCAAGATGAACATCACATCAGCTCTGCAGTCATTCATGACGGCTGCTATGACTGATGCATTCCAGCAATAGCCGTTACCGACGACTGATGACAAATCAGCAACTTGAAGCAAATCCTATAGCGTCAAATTCAATCAAAGTCCAGAGCGAACCAGTGTCATTTAAAAGGTCATGTATCATACATTCTGCTGTGCAACTTCTTTTTCCAGCTGTACATGATTGATACTGTATCATCTAATCACTTTCAAATTCGATTTGGTAATCAACATTCATTGCACTCTAGTAATTGTGCTCAGTTGGCTAAAGGCAAATCTTATGTAACTAAAGTGTGATAATTCATACTGTACCAGTCAGATCTGACCCTCGTGCTCTATAGGCACTCTGCAAGACAGCATGACAATCTGCTGCGTCTCACATGTGGCAAAGTTCCCTGATATTTATACAGTAAGTTGTACAGACAATGTATTCCCCCTGAAGAGCCCTCTGAGACTGAGTTTATGTGATTTGCCATGACAAGCGAAAAGAAGCCACTGCATAATAAAGCGTGATTCAGAAAGTTTAGACGTCAGTATTGATTAATAAATATTAATCATCCTGTACTTTGTGTTACTGCATACTCGCGTACATGACATGTGCATGACTAGATTTGATGTGATGCATACATTGTAAATAACTGCAGGCTTGCACGAGCGCGATTGTGAAACAGAATTTTAGAAAGCCAGGTTAACTGTGCTCGTGTCTCTTCTGTAGTTCCCTAGAAGCACTTTCTTTTTAGTAATTGCTACGAGCATGTAAGCTGCATATTTGTTCTTGTTCTTCTAATTTGAAGAAAACAATAGAAAGTGGAATTTCCTCACAGGCTGAATCATTTCATGAAAATCCAACAATGATGGTTCTACAAGCCACAAGCAGAAAAAAAAAACAAGTTCAAGAACTGCAACTTAGAGCTGCAACCTACTGTCACATTTATTATCTTGTTTCACCTTGTTAACAATGATATCAATGAGGTAATGTGAATGTAACATCACCTTTAAGCCTTTAGGTGAACATAAAACTTTGTGTCACTGAAGGCATGACGAAGCAAACCTCCCTTTGGTATCATTACAACGCATGAAGAATCTTGAGTTGATATTATGATTGTACATATACTTCTGTGAACCCCGTTTCAATCTCACATTGGTCTCCCCAGCTGGGGCGATGCTGTAATGACTGCTGGGACCGATGTTTGGTGCACTTACTTATTTTGCAGTGTAGGAAGTATCGAAGCAATCGAGATGGGGTCATGCACATTTATTTGGAATTCACATCTCAGATCTGGATCTCTGATTTGGTTTGTAGGAGGCAAATCTCACAACACAGACTGTGAATGGCAAATGAGAATTGATCTTCAGAAATTCAACCACAAGCAATTTATGAAAAATGCTGTAATCCACTCTGGTGTTCACTTTAACTCCGCTCATCAGACAAACTTTGTCCTTATGAGACATGCATAGCTGAGAAATCAAATCCTTGGATTTCCCTTCAATTATTGGTAGTTATTCAAAGTACAGACAAAGCATGGGCCAGGGCCAGAGATGCAGGATGTGTAAGAAAAACCAGGATTCTTGCTAAAATTAAATTGATAATAGTGAAAACGTTTAGAAGAAATCTATGAACTACATATGGCACCAGATCAACAGGACTTAATAGTTTATATAACACATCATCACCACAACACATCCTATAAATTCCAGAAACATTTAATGATTATTCAATGCTTATCTCCTTTTTCCAGCAATGTTTGTATGTCAGTGAAATGTGACAGCTTATGCTGCCATGTCCTGAAAATGGAAGCAAATGTTTTGAGCATCAGGCCTCAGGTGTCTTGAAAACACTAGTGCTGCGTAAGCACTTGCATAATGTGATGAAAGATGTCACTGTGTGTTTGTGGAGGTGAAATCCTTTGTGTTTTGTTTATTTCATATACAATCAGATGTTCTTACATTTTTTTTGCTTCGTGAAAGCACCTATTCAACAGCGTGACAGGAAACTCTGCACAGGCACAGTGTTTAATGCAAAATACTCTTTGTTTTTTACACTCGGTTGGGTTTTATAACTCTTGTAGCCTGTGTTGGAGGATTACTGTGAGGCACGCAGACAGTACTTGAATGGGCTGTTGCAGAGGGGAAAACTTGTTTCCAGGATTTTGCTCATCACTCTCTGATACAATACATGTTTGTTGTTACATGGACAGGCTTGTACACTGAGCTGCCCAAAAATAATGAAATAATCTTGATTGGTTGAGTGAAACACCGGTGAGTGGAGCCCAGGCTAAACAGCCCAGTGAAAAAAGCGTTTTCGCTTTTTTTCTTTGATATAAATAAATAAAACCTGATGTTAGTGAGAACACCTTTGTTTTTTTTCTCCCCCTGCGGTCTAATCCTTTTGACTTTTAAACAACCCTGCTGAGATTTAGCAACCTAGTAATACCCCTTTGCTGCATCAAAGGCTGTTGTGGATATTTGACTTTTTTTCACTACAGGCTGTTACACAAATTCCAAGAAGAAGGTTATCTTGGAAATTCTGGACATAAAAAAAATGTGGCTCATACATGCAAACACACGTGAAGACAGAAAATGAAAATAAACCTGCAAAATTAGAACTGTGTGTAGGTCGGGCTGAATCAGTTTTCCTGCTGGTCGCTGTGCTGTGATGAATTATAAAAACCTGACATGAAACAAAGCAACGAACTGTGCAACGCTAAGAAATGTCACCAACTGCTCCAGACTATCTGCTTGCCTGTGGAGTATCATCTTTGCATTCATGGATGTTCAGACTCCATGTACCTGCTGCTGTAAACAGCGAACAGAGGCAGCAGAGTGGGACAGTCGTCACTGTGTGTCTCTGTCAGTGTTTGTGCCTCTGTGAGATTATGTAAGGAGGGGATTATGTAAGTCAGGAAATTCACATTAACACCTGACCTGTTGTTGCAAATCCTGCTGATGCTGCAGGTAAGAGAGGGAGAGAGAGACAGACAGAGAGACAGACACCGTTTGCAGGAATGACTGATGACAGAAAGGAGAAGCAGCGACACCAGAAAGAGAGGAGAAAAAGAAAGTACAGAGGCAGTGGTCACACCATTTAAAAAATATGCTTTGGTTTGTTTAAACTGTTGAGAATATTTAAATCCTGATGTGGACCAAGTAAATCCACAGAGACGTCCTGAAAAGCTGTCTTGATCCACATCCAAATCTGGACCAGTTGCGTTAATCCAACACTCATCACAGCCTTTTATGATTCGGACATGTGACACTTCATAATTCTTTCTCCTCCATAATTCCCCTCATAATAGCAGCCACTCTCTCCTCTATGTAGTGATAATGGGCAAATAGTCTTTTTACATCATAGACTGTATAAAACATGGACAACATAGTGTCCATGATGTCACCCATGGGTGTCTGAAGAGTTGTTTTGAAGCTCAGTGACAGCGACTACAGCCATCAGCATCTTGGCAGTGCCTGTCTCCGCCAAACTCCTGGCTAATCCAAACGTGGGCAAACAGGTGGAGTGTGGGTGGAGCTGAGGCTGCAGAATGAAGCCTGGTTGCTGACTAGCTGTCACTCAAAACGCTCATGCCCATAATTATGCAAAACTTTAACTGTTAATATAATTTAAATGACTCAATTATATCAAAATTTGCCCTGTACAGCTGTCATGAGCAGAGAATTGAGACAAGAACAGTATTTTTCTTTTTGTACCATGCTGTAAACATGTTTATTTTTGCTGTAAAGTCGGGCATTTTAATATGGGTTTCTATGGGGATTGACTTGGTTTTGGAGCCAGCCTCAAGTAGCCATTTGAGGACCTGCAGTTTTTGGCACATCCACGTTGGCTTCATTTTTCAGCCCCAGAGGTTGCCACTTGCTTTACACACCTCATCACTTTTTTTCGTCTTTCAAATTCAAATGGCCCATTTCTTCTGCATTGCGCAGTTCTATCTGCACTGGCTTGTGCTGAGCGGTCCCCAGCCAGGTGAGGGGGTAGACAGCCACATGTCTCTTTTGATACACATGGAGACACCAACCGCTTGTTTCAACCTGCCAAAGAGGAGCTGAGAGGGTGTAACATGTGCAGAGGTTCCAGCTATTCCTCTCAGATCCCACCTCCTTCTGCTGTGATAAAAAGCTGATCCCTCACCAGATTCCCACCTGAAACCACCTCCAGTTGACTTGGGCAACTGGACAAGCTGGAAACCTTGCAGCTGCAGTGGTTTTATCATTTCTTCATGTAAAAAAAACTAGTTGAAGTTTTGAGTTGTTACCCCCAGTGTCCACCGGCACCGACACATGATGCTGTGCAGTCACAGCCGCTGGAGATGATACAGCCAGTGTGCCAGTATCCATCAGATGTATGACTGGAGCATCTCACTGGTGCTCATCATGCATGCTGCAAAGAGTAATTAAAAAGACCAAAGCACAGCCACTGAGTATGATGCATATCAATCATTAATGTGTACTCAATATGGATTGTGAAACAGCAAAAATGTTGTCAAAAACACTTTGAAACTGTACATGCTGAAGAACAGACTGCTGCAGATGCTTCCCCTCTGAAATGTTCACAGTTGACATTGAAACTGTGACAGAGGTGGACGTCCTGGAGAAAGCTCTAGTTTTCGCTGTAGTCTCACTTTATTGGCAGTAATAAAATACTCCTTGGAGCTGCCACAGCAGAAACCATGCTTCATGTAAGAGACGATTGGTAGCGTGTTATGAATATGTTACTTTACAAAATACAGCCATGGCAAAAAGGACTACTTGAGTACTCTAAAGTATACCTGAAGGTGACTAAAACTGCCCAAAGTGAACTTAAAAAAGTCTAATATCTTTTCAGCTGGGTGGTTTTCAGATGGTAGAACAGCATTTCTTCCTTGTTTTGAGACAAGCGGCGTGAGATAAGTCTCTCGCATCAATTTACATACTGCCCTCATGGGTCATCATCATGGCCTGAAGTGTGTGCATGTGTGTGTGTGGATGTATGTGTGCCTCTCGTGTTAAGCCTGCGGGGCAGCAGACAGAGTGACAGCAAAGAAGATAAGCCGCAGTGACCTCCCTCCTCTCGTCTTCCTCTCTGCCTGTTTAACCTTGCTGTCTGACCCACGGGATCTGCGCTTGCAATGCTGTGCACTCGACAGTGAGAGCGTGCGAACAAATTTAAGTTGTCGATGCAGCAGGTGGAACGCAGACTGATGAGCGGGCATCTGTTGAGTGGTGACAGATGTGATGTTTTCTCATCAGTGAATGCATTCCAAAAAGTATTTTCAAATAGTTTGTTTGACTGTGCTACATGTTTGCCACTTCACGTTCAAAATGAACAATGCCCTGCAGATGAAATATAAAAATCTGACTAAGATATACCAATAGCAATTTATGCTGCTATGCAAACTTCATATCCTTCTAATTTTGAGATTGATTAATAAAGGAAAGCTCTTTCAAATTCGTTTTATTATTGCTGTGGTGTGCTTCCTTTTTTCCAGTTCAGCTCTAAGCCGAATAGATATGATGTATAAAGCAGGGGCCTGAGGGATTCCACCGAGGCCCTCTAATCTCACTGTTTATCTGACACATTGGTCATAATCTTGCCATGGCGGTATGCTGCCTGAGCTCATATTTGCACCGAGGTCAACAAGAGAAAACAATGGTATTTTGGGGACATTTTGGGAATGACTGGAGATCATTGATTTGATATTGTTCTATTGCACACGCAGCATGTCTTTGTCAGTTCATATTGTCACAATATTGCTTATTTAACAAGAGACTTAAATTACCTGAGTACAAATTAAGTTTGAGACTGCAGATAATGAAGCTGTGTATTGCTGTTACATCTTTGTCCTACCATCGCAGTATCAGGTGGGATGCACTGGATCATTTCTGCGAATGAGCCAGCCAATCTTCCCTTCACCCACTCTATAAAAATCCTGTCGTCATTGCCGTGAGGAGGAAGCAGAGAGAGAGTTTCATGAGTTGCCTGAAGCTAAATTTTTTGAATTCTGTGAGAGTTTCCTTCTCCCTAAATGTTACAACTGCAGGATCCGGACAATGGTCCACCTCACTGTCTTCTTTCTCTTTCTCATATATTCCTCACCTCTTCCTCTGCACGTTCACTTTTATGATACATTATTTACTGTAATGTCACATAAAGTAGCATTTGAGGAACAGTATCTAGTTGTGGACAAGGTAGAAAAAGTCATAGTCTGATAACACACACGCTATGATTCACACACTTATTTAGATAGACACCGTTTTTGCCAGGAAATCCCAGTAAATCTTGCACTGGCTCTGGTGCTCTGCATGTGTGCGTTTACGCCCACTGGACTGCTGGCTGCCTTGTTAGAAGAAAGAACTGAAACGTTATCTTCAGGCCCCCACTGAGTTTCTGTCTACCTGTTTTTCTTAACTGCATCCCATGCTGGGAACCACTTTGTGATATCCCTCTGAATTTGTGTGTGTGTGTGTGTGTGTGTGTGTGTGTGTGTGTGTGTGTGTGTGTGTGTGTGTGTATGTGTGTGTGTGTGTGTCTGTGTTCACACGGCTCTGCACAACTTATTTTTTCAACTCGAGCCTCAATTTCCTCGTCAGACACTGCACTGTGTGTGGATTTGTTGGGAACTGTTTGTTGTAAGTATTTTTCTATGTGTGTGCATCTGTGTGTGCATGTGTGTGTGTGTGTGTGTGTGTGTGTGTGTGTGTGTGTGTGTGTGTGTGTGTGTGTGTTGTCTAAATGACCATCAAACAGTGTGGCAGAGAGAGGCACCATGCTCGTCAGGCAAAGACAAGGTACAACACATCAGACACATGGGGTTCACAGCAGGGAAAAAGTAATGGAGTGCAGTGCCCTGTACATACACACACACGCGCGCGCACACACACACACACACACACACACACACACACACAGGAAGAGAATAACAACAGATTTAAAGGGAGGTGATGCTTTCTACTAATAACTAAACTAACTAAATACTCTACTAATCAACTAACTCTGGATATACAATATGTACTTATATTATAAGGCACATAAGTACATTAGGATATTGAATTAATAGCTGTTTTTCCACTTGATTGATTAGCAGAGCTAATTGATTCATCCGTAGTTACTCATGCTCTGGTTCATGAGCCTTATGTGGCTCACTTTTACAAATCCTCTCTTGTTCTCAGCGCGTGATGTGCCAGGTCTCGGGCTAATCATGCAGCGAGTTAGTCAATTTCCCTTCATATTCTCCTCTGTCAGAGGAAAATTTGAACATTTTGGGAAACATGTTTATTTGCTTTCTTTCCGAGATGGAGATGAGAAGATTAAGTACGGAGCTGCAGTCAGGACGTGTTACTTCTTACGAGGCCTGGATCTGTCAAGTCAAAAAAGAATGAGCCGAGGAAGCACGATTCTCACCACAACAGCCAAATTAATACATTATAAATCTTATCTAATTATCAGTGTTCTAACATTGTGGTAAACAACAAATGTTTGACAACAATTTTGATGTCTGTTGTCTGTATTTAACGTAACAATTACCAAGTTAACGAGGAACCAGCTGACAAATCGCACATTTTCCCATTTGCATTCACTGAAACAGCCAGATTTATTCTCTTCCATTAAATACTTTATCTGGGATGGTGACTTGTTCAATACGTGAACCAATTCATTTTTAATGTTTTTATTTCATCTCGCAAGCCTTAAATAATATAAATGACTATGGCAAATTTCCATTTTTGACATAATATGGCCGTGTTTTAAAGACCAATCTAATTAAAGCTTCACAATGGCAATTTTTGTTATTTGCATAATCCTCTGTAGGAGTCCCGTGTATGTATGAGTCATCACTTTCACTACAAACATCTCACCCATATTTTCATTTCATGCAGCATGACACTGTTGGCGATGAATCATGCATCTCTGAGAAGCATACTCTTTGTATGTGCTCATATTTATATCACTTACCTCAAGCGGTGAGGAGCTATCAAGTCCAAAATTCAAAGTCAGCTATATTTATAGGGCAATTTGGCTTGTCATAAAAGGCTTTGCAAAAAAATTAAGGGACAAAAATGTATACACAAGAAACAGTGCCCAGACTTGTATGCGTATGTGACTGTGCATTTATTAAAGTTCCCTACACTTAATCCCCCTCTGCCACTTCAGCAGGCAGTATCAGTTGTACACTTGGCTGCGATTTAATCATGCATTACATTAAACGCTTGATGTTTAAACCCTGAATTTTGCTCTTTTTCTGTGCACTTAATCACTAGTACATATGGTTTTACAAGTACTTTTAGCTCAGCAGGCAATTACATTTCCATTGCAAGTCACTGCTAATATTTTTTTGTGTGATCATGTTAATGTGTATGCAGCCAGGGGGGAATGTGCACTGAATATTAGCTATCATATTAAGTAGTGGACCTTGGGGAATAATTCGAAGTCTTAATTCAGAATTTTGGTTCATTAAATATAATTGCACACAAAAGCCTCATAAATGCATTACAGTAGCACCTAAAATCCCACTGAAGGACACCCTTTGGGGCGTCACTGAGAGCTGACAGACTGTAAACTTACCAAATTTGCTTTTGCAGTGTCTGTGTGCGTATGAGTTGTGAAATCTGTAGCTCTGTTTATAAAGTACCAATACATGCGTGGCTTTCATGGCTGGCTGACAGGTATACACACACTTATACACACACACACACATACACATACACACACAGTCATATAGCTGTCATTCTGTCTCTATCTGCATCTGCTGTCAACTCATAAACTACAGTTGTAACAGCAGACATATACAGGTTGATTTACTGCCCCAAGGTAAATAAAGGACATACACAGACACATAAGACACACACACACACACACACACACACACACACACACACACAGTGGATATAAACCTAGAATGCAGAACAAAGAGTACAATCTTACCTGGGAGGGATTTCTTGCATTTTTTATTAATGGTGAGGAAGGCTTCACCTTAACATGTTTTCCCATATTTTCCAATGGATGGATCAGAAAAAAACCCTCAAAATTCATGAATAATATTGAATACATTAGGCTATTTTAGCTATGCTAGCTGCATGACTTAAGTGATGGGAATATAGATCAGTTGGTGTGTCCAGAACCAATGTTGTGTATGAACACACGGGAAGAATGTGTTCATTGAAAGTGCTCATGTATTTGGTGAATGGTGAACTGAATGTAGCGAATGAATATGAGTGTTGTTAACTAACGTGTTTTACAGCACCTGACATGGCTCATGTAATTGCCAATGGAGATCTGGTTATGAATATTTGAATGAGTTTCATGAACACATTGGTACAGGTTCCAAAAAAATGTAAAAAAAATCTCACATTTTTATGCAAATTGTGTCAAATGTGAGGTGATACAACACTGTACAATACCAGAACTATGGAATTGTATTGCCATGAAATATGTCTGCAAAACAAGAGGACATGCTGAACTGCATCTTACACCACATGACGACATTGTTATAACTGCTCATTGCAAGTTGAAATGCAGCTGTGGCCTAAATAACAGTTGTATTTTCAGGCATGTAGGGGCAAAGACAAAAACCGAACAGCACAGTGGTCCAAATGAAAATGAGAGAGGACAGGGTACAATTTGCCATGATGATAGAATTGCTGAGAGGCTTTGCTACGTACAGCAAATTGGTAACACATCACTCTGACATAATATAAAAAGAAACAAATTGTTGGGTTTTGTGGGTGCAGGACCTGGAATGGTCATTAGCTGTAGCTGCATTCAAAAGTGTATGACAGGGTGACCTTTGGTCCGTTACAGCAGAGGCGGAGCGTTGCACAAACAGCACAGGTTGTGTTGTCTCACTTTGATTAAGTTGTTTCTAGCTTTGTTTAACACCCAAGCACACTTCATAGCCATGCATATTATTCAGATTTTTGGTCCAAAGTGCTGATTTTGACCAACTTTACCACACAAACAGGAACAGTCATCAAGCTGGGGCATGGACAGCAAATGATGATTCATTGACATGTCAACAATGTCTTGTCTCCCTCTCTGCTCCTCACTCTCCCCTGAATCAGCCAGATTTCAGCCCTCTAACACCCTATTTTACCTCCACCCCCCTGTCCTTCTCTTGCTTTGACATCTTACATATTCCTTTGCTCCTCCTCCGATTCCCCTCATCCATCCCCATCCTCTCATCCTTAATTTGCCTTTGTTTGCTCTGCTGATCATCCCTCACCTCTCCCACCCTCCATCTCTCTCCCTCTCAGTTAATCATTTTGATTGGATCGATCAATATCAGGAAGTGGGGTTGCTCAACAAAGCAGTGGGTTGCATTCCTTAAGCTCACTGCCTCAGCACAAATGCAACAAACTCAACAAAAATGAGCAAAAATAAAGAGGCAGTGTGATATGGAATCATTCTATCACAGCGCACAGGCAGAGAATAAATGAGAAGATGCTGCATACTGCTAGTATGTTAATGGTTATTGGCTCTTATTAGCATCTATGAATTTTAATATAATGTAGTAAAATTATTCAAAGCTTTTAATGTTTTTTACAGATTCATAAATCTTGACATGTTGACATTACAGATTATTTTGGAAATTTTGAAAAATTCTGATGGATATAAACCCATTTACAATAACATACAGACCTGTAAACAAATTAATTCAGCTGCGGAGTGGGAACCTGCAAGCTCATCAAATGCACAGTTGCAATGTCAGCTACAGGTATATATTCTATCAAAGGCTATTGGCAGCCAGATTTTATGTGTAATGGGTTACACATAATTAACAAGCCTTCTGGTGGTGTGAGTCACATAATTATCCCATGGTGTCTCCTGGGAATGTGACGTCTATTACTAACAATGTCATGTTATTGAGGGAAGAAAGGAAATACCCTCCGGAAGGGTGAGTGTAGTTAAAGAGAAACATGGCCCATATTTTGTCACCCACTTCCCCCCGGAATATTTATCAAACAAAAATACGTCACCAATGCTGGAGGAACAAATGTCTGAAGAGAGCTGCCCCATTCAGATGGCCTTCACTTCGGTTGCTTTATTTCAGTGTAATGGTTGCCAACTCATTGATCCAGATCAACCTCTTAATATTGATGTAAAGTTGATCCCAAAGCGTTTAATTTAAAAAAGCTGTGTTAAGATACTGACAATTCAAAGGGATCACTTCCCACTGCTATTGTTTCAAATTAAAAGCTTTACAAAGGTGGCTCATATTGAGATTTTTATTATGAAGCCTCCATAGGAAATACATTGTGTTTTTCGCTGAAATTAGCAGTTTGGGCACGCATCGCTACTATTATCCATCTTAACCTCATGTACGCAAGGTGCTTTGTCAGTGAATCCATTTATAAGACTTCAGAAGGCATAAAGGAAAAGTAAAAAGGAGAAACAGCCACTAACAGCTGGTAAGATGAGTAGGCAATAGGCGCTTACCGCAGTTTGAGAGAACCTGGAAACTGCACCAGCACATAATGATGCTAAACGACACCTTTTACGATGTAATCTTGTCGGACGGATGTGCATCACACACTGTGATTGTGGTGTCTCATTGCATTGCAAGGGACAATTGTCACAACCCTATGACTGATCTGCTGCAAGAGATCTGCTGCTTTACTGCGTTAGTGTGTCTCCTATCATGGTGAAAATTAGACCCATGAACTATTTTTTTCTATGGTGTACTCCAGTAAATGCATCTATGCCTATCTTAATTTAATTTAAGAGCCAAATCCCAAAAGTTGATCTGTAGTCACAGCTTCAAGTGGATGCATAGATTCTATTTACACAGCTCCATCCAGCTCTTTTATCAGTTATTATTATTATCAGTTATTATAAATTGCACTCACCAGAGTAAGTGCTGAGATCTCACAAATGACTAAAAATAAGTCCAAGCGCGAGTGTTTGGATGATCATACAGGCTGAAAACAAACCCCTTAGTTGGTCAGATTTATTCAGAACTAAAAACTGAGGCAACGGCAGAAACCCACCATAAACCACAGTCTTTGAGCTACTTGCTGTAGTATTCTGCAGGCACAGTATTCGTGTACCATGAGGCATGATTAGCAACATAAAGTTGTGCTGACCTTCGGTTTTACCTCCAAATAAAGTAGAAGCTCATTTGGTTGAAGTGTCAGCTTGTTTGCAATCTCTCTCATTGTCTTACCGCTTGTGTTTGTTGCTTCGTTGGTATATTAAATTTGACCTTTAATGATGTTGCTGAGTTTTCAGATCTCAGGCCAGTACATGTGACGACTCCAGCTTCACATCTTTCACAGACACTTGAACAAATCTAACTTCTGTCTCAGAAGACCTCTGGATGCAGAAACAGGCAGGCTTCTAGGAAGATGAACAGCTGACTGTTGAGTGCCAGCTGGTGATGAACCTATGCCAGTTCATTGATTTATGGCCTCAGAGTTTCCCACACATAGACTTTACTTGGACAGGCGGCCCAGGTGTATTAATGAGCCAAAGTATATTTCGGGACCCAGTTTAGCATTTTATATTTTTATTCTTTTTCTTTATCTGTATGACAGAATGATGCCATCAGCAATCGATGAACTGGTGGATGATCTCCCCTCGCTCTAACACTCTCATCTTCTAACAATCACACATACTCTGCAGGGACACTCTCTACTATACGTCCCTCCTGTCAATGCACTGATTTTGGTGTGACCTCTTCTGTTTAATGCATTCCTACTTATGACGTTTGTTTTGTAAAAGCTTGTAAGTGTGCCTGATTGGTGCCAATGTCGTTCGATACCATGTTTGTTTCGATTGTTTTTATAGGCCTCCTCCACACACGGCTCACCTGCTGTAATTGCAAGTTAAAAAAGTCCCCAAATTTATAGGAGCAACCTAAACCTGCTCTGCTGACACAAAGAGCAGACACACAGAGAGGGAGAGAGAGTGAAAGAGGTGATAAATAAGGTAAAGTATTCCCCCCGGTCACCACCACAGTTACAGTGTCAAAGCTCTTTAAGACACAATGCAAGAACAGCACTGCTGCGCTTTTTGCTCTGTTGAGCAAAGCATCACATGCAACTGGGCGCAAGCTCGTTCACGAATCGGTGAACCCAGCGAACGCAGTTCAAATCGGGTTGTGTCTGAAAGGGCCTTCATCTGGACCAGCTTATACCGACCCCTTTTAGGAGCCTGCGTCCCAAACTCAGAATGATCTCTGGCTTTTGTCAAGGACTCACACGGGAATCACAACAAAGGAACTGACATTGTAATTAAAGCCTGAATGTACATTGATGAATGTTATGTTTAATTAACAAAGTAGGAAAAATAGGAAGCTTTGATTCAGCATGCTCATTTTGATGCTGTAACAATAGAAACTGAACTAACAGTGTACACATAGAGGACAAAATGCAAATTAAAATGCCAATTCTGGCTACCACACACACACACACACACACACACACACACACACACACACACACACACACACACACACACAGGGAATGTGTGGGTACCTGCCGCCCCCCTCTTTTCATCCATCTCAGGGGCGACGAAGGAAATGCACATTCCTGTGATACAAAGAACGCTCTTACATATATTACTGTTATTTTACTCACGTACGTAGATATATGTGTCTATATAGATACACAGATACGTGTAGTAATCTTATGTGCAAACCTCAGGTGTCACAACAGCGTTAAAACAGACTCATAGCAGGAACCTGCACACAATCCATCAGGTTGTCAGTGGATGATATCCAGTTTATTTATGAGATGTGTTTGTTATTCTTCAGCAGCACAAAAGGCGATGCTGGCCACAACATGGGGAACATGGGAACATTAGATATGGTAAATTCTATTAATTCTATTACAAGAAAATGTACCAGATTAAGAATTAGGACAGGAGATACTTTGCATAGCAGTTTTGCACATTGACATCGGACATTGCCTCCCTTTGACAGGAAAGCAGGAGCCCAAAGATCGCTTCCTGTTTGGACATTTCTTCTTTGTTTCCTAGCCTCATGCTGGTCGAACGGACCACCAGCCCATCAGCTGGGTTCCTGAGCCTACCAAGTGTGCTGATAGCCTGCGTCGTGGCGAGAACTGATTGCCTTCTGTTTTAAAAATGAAACTGGTTAAAATTATAGGCCTAAACATACAAATTAAACACATATAAACACTGGAGATTGTATAGTAATGCCTATAATCACAGTTAAAAGAAACGTTAAAGTTCCACAAAGGGATACCATTGCTATTATCACAGTTATGTATATTTGCACATTAGGACTATTTGATCAAGATAAAAGCAGCTGCGGACATATAAAGTGAGTGATAGAATTAGTTTTTGGCAGACAATCACTTTTTGGCAGGTCACCGGTATCCAACCAACCCTGGAAGAAAGACACTCTGAAAGAAAACTGCTCCAGTCTGTGTTCTAACACTAGAAGAGTTACAACACTGGATTCAGCAAACTCTGAACACTGTCACTGCAGCTCCATTGCAGCCAGTCAAGCGGGGGTATGTGAAGATGTTATCACCCTGCGGCGGGCTGAGAGAGAGACAGTGAGAGAGAGAGAGAGAGAGATCAGCTGGTTGAGCTGCCATGTAAGATCGAGTGTACCTGACAATGCCCACGAACCACCAGGTGAAACTTTACTTTTCCTTCAAAATTGGGGTTGATGCTATAGATTAGTAAGTGTAATTAAGATACGTTAGTTTACAAGTAGGATCTCCCATCAAAGTAGTAATGGTATTAGATTGCTTAAAGTTTTTCCCTTCCCAATAGTCTCAGCCGCTGAACAGTGCATTTAGCGAATTTCACTGGCAAAGGTCACATTTTTTCATCCACTTAGTGGTTTCCTGTGTTAATACAGCTTCCCAAGATATCCTTCACTGCTTCATCTGGTATACAGTGGTCCTTTTTCATTCATTCATAGCTCAGGGCTGTTTTCATTGCATTTATTCATGGTTGCATTTATTTATTCATTTATATGTTTAATAGTTATTAATTGTGCTTACTTTGGGCCTTTTAGAAGTATTGTTAGAACCTAAGTGCTCAGCAGTCTGGATCTGGCTTACTTGCATTTGTGGTGTGTTGTCAGCCCATGTGGGATGAGCATATGACATGATAATACCAGCAGAATTCATTCATTCATATTCCATTTTATTCTCACTCTTTTTTACCTCCATTTATTCCACTGTATTATTTACACGTGAGAACATTTAATCCAATTCTTGTTTGCTGTCTGAACTATCCATCCCATGTTTGCTTGTGGGGCATTCGACAGGTTTGATCTCTATAATTCATATGTCATTTGGCTTCGTTTTCATAGCCTTGTCCCTGGTGAGATGTTCCTGTGTTCTTCTCAAGTATCAGCCACTTTTGATGGAACTGTGCCTTTAGATGTGTTGACATTGTGCAACAGAGATAGGGAAATATAACTAAGCGCTTTTCTTCCTCCTGTGTTTACACTCTCATTATACCTGGGAAGAATACCTTTCAAAAGGTAAGAAGAAGGTTAAAAGGGGAGAGAGAGAAAGAGGGAAGAAAGAGAATATAAATGAGGGGGGAAGAGATTGAGCCACAGGAGAGAGAGAAGTTTACAAGAGGGGAAGGAGAAGAGAGAGAGAAAGGGGCAGAGAGGAAGAGGCACTAACTGAAGGAGAGAGCAGGTTGTTGGCTGAGCTCCAATGAGCTCATTGAAGAAGACCCTGCTGTCAACTTGTATCACTGTGACAGACAGCAGACCTGCCACTTGGGGGCCTGCTCAGACACACACGCACACACAGAGAGACACATATGCATGCACACAAAAACACCTACAAACAAAAAATAGACATGCAGACATACGCACTCACACCTGAGCACATGTGAGGACACACTTGCAAACGTTGAGACGGATGCAGACATACACACATGCAAAGCTTGGAAAACATGAACTCATGTACAATTATGCATATACGCAGACACACACACATATGTACAAGCGTATTATGGGATGCCAAAGCTATAAAAAATATGCTTACACACACAAATATAAGGGATGTACCCAAAGCAGACTACATTATTAAAGAAACCACAAACAACGCTATGGAAACAGATATTTCCTCCACCCAGGTGCTTGTAATTATTCAGGAAAAAGGCAGCTCCATGATTGACAGGTCCGTGCATCAGTCATTATGTATTTCAAATTGATTCATGTCATTCTGGATGATATGATATACCTTTATTAATCACTGATTTAATCCTCCAATGAGCATGCTAAGTGACACAAACCAAAGATGTTGTGTGACCAACAGGTGCATGCTGGGTTTGGCTAAACGCTGAAATGCTCACAGTGAACCCTCCAGCAGTAATTTCTATGTTTGCTACACTTCCTTCAGTGAGGTGTGTGAGGACTCTCTGCTGTTTCTGGCAATTTCTGTCACAGTTGGGACTGCAGAACCTCTTTCAGCTCAGAATGGAAAAGTTATAATGTGAACTGAGAATGGTCAAGAAATGAAATTTAATCAAGAGCAGATCCTTTGTGTTGCACAAGGCTCACTGACTTCCATTCAGACGGGTGTGTACTTCCACTGCTTTGCTTAGCAGATTAACAATGTGTGTCTGCTGAACGGTGTGTAACTGTGTGTATATTGTGAGGACTTTCAGGGACCTCTGGCCTAAGCCTTCCCATAGCCTCAGCTCTAACCTTAACCTAAACCAAATGTTAATTGTAACCCCAACATTAAGTGTTTACTTTAAAACTGCCCATTTTCCAAGAACTCAAAATGATCATCACATAACTAATCAATACAGGCATGAAGAGACACAGACAGAAACAATGATCATTTGTCTGATCATTCGTTGATGTCTCTCCTGCAGCACACACACACACACACACACACACACACACACACACACACACACACACACACACACACACACCCTCTGCTCTGCCCTCTGTGTAACATGGCCCCATGAGAGCCATTTCTCTCTAGTCTCTGTGTCCGTATGTGAATGGACACCATCTCTTGCTCTCTCCCTTCCCTCATTGTCTCTGATAATGATGACACCTCTGACCTCCCACGTTCCAATGCGCCCTCCAGGACCCTCTAACCAATCAGAGCTGCAGTTGCTCTGTGAAGGAAATCCTGTTACAACCCTTATCAAGCAATAGAAAGCCCGATGGGGACCCTGGTGGAGTGAGATGGGCTCCCGATCACTTCTTCAGACCATCCGAGACAGAAATAATTTGTTTCTGTCTGTGACCATGTCTGTGAGAGGCAGGGGTCTTCGTGGGCACTTCTGTTTGTATGTGTGTATTTCTATCACGAGACAGGAAGGTTAAATAGAGATGGCAAAGCCATTACAGTACAGCATCACAGATCGATAACCAAACTCTTTTCCAGACAGCAACCTTGCCGAACCAGTTATCCTTCATCTACCCGTCTGTCAAGTCTCAAACGCACACAAAATCATAGATTCCCTGTCCTCTGACATGCTCTCAGCATGTGGACAGATTTTAGATGTTCACCTCAGGGCTCGGCATATCATGCAAATCTACAGTGTTGTGCAAGCTCACACTTCACAGGAGCTGTTCAGTTCACACAGATTATAATGAACTAGTTCATATACATTTCTTCCAGTTTTTTTTTTTTTTTTTTCAAACTGAGCTGCAAAGGCTGCAGATCTCCAACAATGCAGTCCAGAACAAGTCTGTCTCCCTGTCAGTGGGGGAGTTTAAACCTATTTCTTCAAGTACTGTACCTAAGTACAAACTCAAGGTACTTGTACTTTGCTTGACACTAAAACGGCAGATGGTTTGCTACACAGAACCATCTGGGAAGTCCTCCTTGGAAACTGGGCTGGCACTTTCGAAAAATACAGGTGACTGGATGAAACATCTATCACCGCTGATCATGGGATAATTTACACCAATCTGATGAGTGAATGAAAGGAATGTAGCAGGACTCTTGCCAAAGCTGGTTGGGAGAAGAGCAAAAGCATCTTTTTCAAGAAGAACAGCCTTCAATGCCGTTCTTTGCTCCTCTTTCGCTCCAGGTCTGTCTGATATAACTAATGGTATAAAAGCACCTACACTCACCTTGAGCCGCCATTGTTGTTTTCTCATGAAAATAACACCTGCCTCTCACCGCCAGGAGTTCCTCATGTAATGCTGATTGGTCCGCACATTGCAGTTTGGCAACAAATGCATAATGCGAAGCCTGGAAAGATGGATTCTCGACTTCTGTGATCTTGCTGCATCACAGGGTAACTTAAACTGTACTTCAACACCACCACATCTTTTCATACCCATCCTGTCGAGTGAAAACCACATATCTCTAACTTTTATATAAGCGTTCCTTTATGGGTTGAGAAAACGTTTTCTGAGCTCACAAGTAGTCAACTTTTTAGAAATACATGGTTCTCACAGGACAACAACACTCCAAACATATAATGATATTAAAGAATATGATGCATTGTTGTAGGTTAAACTATTCACTTACTTGACAAGACTGGTTGGGCGCTTCAACTTGATTTGTTGTTTCAAATCTGTTGCCGATGTCGCAGATGTTTTGCTTTGTTTTTTTAGGCCCGGTGGGCTCAATTTGCATATAAATGTGAGATTTTTTTTTTTTATTATTGGAATCTGTACTGATTTGTTCATAAAACTTCTTGAAATATTCAGTAGCTGTGTCTGAATTCCCTGCTCACATTCATTAGTTACAGTCTGATACGTTCAGTTCACCAATCAACAAAAACATTAACATGTGCTCTTTTAGGACATTTAGGACCAATATTGCATTTCTATGTGCTGTTGTATCCCATTTATTTGCGCATTGAAAACAAACCGAAAACCTCATAAAACCAGTTAGCTCAAGCTTCCTTATGTTAGTCTAGCAGCTAGTGGCAAGCTTTAAGGATAGGTTTGGGCTTTTGAAGTCTGTTTCGTTATTGCACTCATGGGCAATGTCGTACATTTGATATGAACTGCCATTCTTTTTCTTGTTTTACAAGATACACCCTTATAATTCCAAGCAGAAATCGAGTGTTTAGGATGAAAAGGTTCAATGTGCATTTGAAAACACTGTAAAAATAATTCATTTGAAAATAATAATAATAATAATAATAATAATAATAATAATAATAATAATAATAATAATATTAATAATAATGGGCATTTAGTATGCATTTAGGGTGATTTGTTCTACATTTTTGGTATTTGGAATGTGAAAACGTTAAATGTTAATATCTCAGAGCAGCTATGAATGCAAATACAACCTTATAATTCCAAGGTGGCAGCATGTTTCTAAATAAAAAAAATCACTTGCCACATTCGCAAAGATTAAAAAAATCCACTAAGAATATGGATGTTGGAGAGAGATTATGTTGGGATGAGCTCACGCTAATGAAATTCATGAATGTATCAATATATAGGTTTGCAGAGGTGGACACCTTGCATGAGACACCGGTGGGGATGACTCACGTTTAAAAATAGAGACGGAGAAAAAAAAGGAGGAAAAAAATAAGAAACAGAGAGCGGCAGTTGGTAATGGGAAATGTAGACTGAGGGTGTGCAGGGATTTAGAGACATTCACTTTAACTATTTACTGTTGTTTCTCCAGAGGCCTCATCACTAATGACTAAAACAGTCTCTGACTGCATATTGTTGTTCTAGAAAGAACATCTGCTCCAGACAATAATTGGATTGTTTTACCAATAGCTGCATTCCCCTGTGTGCTAATTGGAATTCCAGCCTGTCAGAAAAATCAACTTTGGTACACTGAACGTAAACAGGTGTCTGTGTCCTTTGATAAATCTCTCTCTCTCTCTCCCCCCTTATCGCTTGCTCCTTCCTTCACTTTTCCTTGTTGTTGTCTTGTCTCTTTCTTACTTATCCAAGCATACACATGTGCACACACACACACACACTGACACACACAGAACATCTTCTGGACTCTGCTGAGCTGAGATTACCACAACAGTCGCTTTCTTTAACAGGGTTATAATAATAGCTGTCAGGCGAGGAGGAGATGCCATCTTATCTTGTCTGCTGCCATGCTGATTAGCACCACTAAGCTCCACTGAGCTGTTCAGTGATCCCTCTGGAAGTCAACTTGTAAATGATTCACTCCCTTTTTTTAGTATTTTGTTTCTTTAGCTGATTGGGTAATGTGGACAATAATATGCCTGGGTCACACTGGGATGTGGCCGCATTAGAAAATCACATCACAGGAGGCAATATTCCCAGGCTTCAGCTGAGCTGTGAACAATCTTCCTTTCTCTCAACCATTCAGGTGTCCTTAAGCAAGGCCTTAAATTACCAAATGCACAAGTCGCCCATAGAAGATGTCCACTGGTGTACAAGGCAGCTCCCAGATATACAGTATGTATTCCAAATATGTATATGAAGTATGCATGCTCAGGTTTTGCTCAGGATTTTCTCAGTCTGTTTTAGCCCATTTGGCTATGTTGGTGTCAACCACAGAATAGTTTCCTATAATGGTATGCTTGTACAAATAATTTGGCTTATGCATAGCAAAACCTTTGCTTTAAAAACTCAACAGATTTCCCCTCACAACATGCATGACATATGACTGGCTCTGCATTCAAAACACAAATACATTAAAGTCAGTCGTACAGCTCTTTAATTTGGATGTATGACCAAAAATGTGGAAATATGTCTGTTAAAACGTATCATTTACTGTACAAATGAATGAATTAATCTCATCAATTAAGAGACTAATTAGCACAGTTGGTCATGACAACTACATTATAGTATGTTGATTATGGAGGGGCTGTAGGGAATTTGAGTGCCTTTGAGTATTAATTAGATGCTGCTTAGTATAGAAGTGACATGATTAGTGGAAAATCAAGTGCAGTGGCCCTATCTGTCAATCCATGCAGACATGCAGATAATGGCATTAGAATGTATTTTTATTAAATAGTCAAACTCTGTATTTAAATATATTAAGCCACAGCTTAATGCAAGTAAAAAAAATAAGCTTCCAATGACCTCTGTGTTGTGCCAGCATGTCCCTCTCCAATATTCATGTTGCATCTCTCTGTAGGCTTTCAAGTTGATATCAGCTAAAAGCCAAAATCACCTCAAAAGCCCAAAAGCTTTTGACTGATGAGTCTGTGTTTTCACTCCTAATCTGCAAAGTAATGCACCAATTCTTGTTTTTTGCAAGCTTCTGCACAATCATCTCCTCCATGCGAGCCCACAGGGTTAAACTTGTGGAATATTTTGCACACAGCATGTCAACTCTACTTCACACTTAACATCTGCACTGTGTGGTTCCCCCAACCCCCTCCTCATGTCCCATCCCCTTCTCCAGCTCAGCTGGCATCAAAGGCTGAGGGAGGAAGAGAGAGAGAGAGAGAGAGAGAGAGAGAGAGAGAGAGAGAGAGAGAGAGAGAGAGAGAGCGCTGCCCTGAGTGCCAAGGCAGTTGGATAGTGATGAGTGATCCACGATGTGTTCAGCATACTAAACACTGAGACAGGGAATTTTAATTCTACATCTGGCCCTTGTTCAGAAGCCATGATTCTTTCTATCCTATCTCCTTTTTCTATCTCTTTTTACTCCCATTCCTGCTCTTTCAAAATCTTTCCCCTTTTCTTCCTTGTCCCTTCATCTTCTCTGTTTCTGCAGTGTGCCATTCCCACTGTTTTCTTCTCCAGATGCATATTTTAAGTGGGAGCAGTGGTCTTAGAGGTAAGACTCATACACAAATAAACCACAAAACCCTGAGCTTGCAGCTTTTGTACACTGATCAATACGGCAGTGGGCCACACACATACATGCAAAAGCGCGCACACACACACAGATTGCCTGAGCATTTCTTTACATCTGTGTTACCGATGATTTTGTGTCCACCCCCGTCTGATTTCATCTTCTTCCTTTTGAACATTTGTTTCATGCTGGTGGGACTGAATTGTAATGCACATGGCATTCAAAGCGTCATATTTGGCTTCCACATTAGTCTGCTGAACTACTAAGCTGCATATTATCAATGTAATTTCTATCTTCCAGTGACTTAAAGCATCAAACAACTGCCAATTCGCTCACAGTGTTTCTCTTTCTCTTTCAAACTCTCTGCTTTGTGTGCTCTCAGGTTTGTCTGTGTGCTCCAAGCTCCTCTCTGCATTGCAACTTCTGCGTTCATCATGTGACACACGCTGTCAAAAATAATCTGTGCTTTATGAATTTGCAGCTTGTTTACTTGCTTCTACCATAAGGGGTGGCTAACTGTGCTAGTTGGCTAACATATCTTGGTGATTCCCAGCTACACGGTACCTGAATTATAATGATTCATTTTGCCTTTAATTTAATCAGTTGAAGACCTTATAGAATGTGATGCTTTGTTGGAAATTAGACTGCAGTACCTAACAATATATACAAGCAGGGCTAAAATGATTAGCTGACTAACTAATTCACAGATAATGAATGGAAACCATTTTGCTAATGGTTTAAGTCATTTATCAGGTAAACATGCCAAACAATTCATGGTTCCAGGTTCTCTGTGTGAGCATGTATCGCTTTTCCTTGTAATTATTTTAATATTCTTAATTTATTTAGAAAAATATTGAGATTTGGACTGATCTAAATACTGCCTTGACTACAGCTGAAAACCGCTGAAAGCTGCACAGAGGCTCAAAGGCTGAGATCACTTTTCTGTCTAAATACAGGAAGACGTTTGATTTACTGATGATATTTCACAAAATCCTAACAGAGCTTTAAAGTTTCTCTTGAAACAAACTAAATATTCCCATTAGTGGAAAGTTTCTGAATATCTTGGCTATCTTAGAAAAGCTAATGATGGTTTATTGTGACCAACTGTGACCATTTGAAATGTCATATGGTGCATTACACTGTGTGGTAGGTTGGCATATGGCCATGGAGCTTCATTAATTGCAGTGCAGGAAGATTCTAATATATGCTGTGTGTGTGTGCTGTGAGCTTTCCAGTTTCCTCATTGTTGTCTCATTTGGTCTGTTTGCCTATATGTTCATTTTAGTGTGTTTTCATATGTGTGTGTTTGATGAGCAGCTTTTTACTGATTGCAGTGGCGATGCACATGAGCTGCAGAGCATGGCGTCTTGCCCACTCGTAGCAACATCAGATTTATGATGTGGTAATTTACTACCACAGTCTTAACACTAACATCTGCTCTGTGTGTGTGTGTGTGTGTGTGTGTGTGTGTGTGTGTGTGAGAGAGAGAGAGAGAGAGAGAAAGAGGGAGAGAGAGGTGTTATTTACAGAAAAATCAAATTGTATTTTGTTTTGCAGCAGTAACCTCATCAGCTGAGGAACCCGCCTCAGTCCACTAAGCAGCCTGTTTGTTCAAGACTCGACAGATGTGTAGAGGAAGTGCTCCTTTGGTAATATAAAATATAAATACATAAAGTTTTTTTTTTCTTACATGCAGCAAAAAAAGCTCTCAGGACAGTCAGGATAAAGTAACAGCTTCCTTATACTCTTCAAAATTATGAGAAAAAGAAGAACTGCAAAAAGTAGTCTCCTGTTGGCTCATAACTTTAGCCATGAAGACACATCACCACAACACACAACATACTGAAAGACCAAATGTACTGTATGTATTCTGGAGGCAGAGATTACCAGTGGAAAGGCATATCTTTAATTTAAATTATTATTTTTTTAATTGAATGTTAAATTTAACAAACACATTCACACCCTTCAACATAAACAAACAAACAAGCAAAAGAAATGTACAAAAAAGAAAAATCCTAAACAGCAACAATCAACGTTCCAAAATGTAAAAATTAAGTTGAGAGAAAAAAATAGAAATTAAAAAAATAAATAAATAAAAAATAAATAATAATAATAATATTAATAATAATAATAATATACGCAGACATTATGCAGGAATATGACAGGAAACAAAAAATCAGCACATACAGATAAAATAATTAGCCATCAGCTTCCAGGGACAAGCACGTGAATCACATTTCTGGACATGAGTGTAAGTTTTCCTACAGAACCCAGATTAAGATCATGAGTCAGTTTCTCCAGAGGGAGAAGAGCCGATATCTGTGATATCCACAAGCAGACTGCAGGGACCTGTGGGGCAGACCACTGCAGCAAAATACACTTTTTAGTCAAAAATCAAAGAATTATTAACAGAGTTTTTGTGTCTGTATCAAAAAGAATGTTGATTGTTGATTGATAGTACGGTTTAAGAGGTGAAAAGTCAGTGTGTACTAGTATAAATGTCTGAATGTGATCACATGACCAAAACAGATGAATAAACATACCTTTGTGTGTTTTACATTTATAGCAGAACATTGGTCAACATTTTCTGCAGGGGAATAGATGTAAATGAGATCCTATGGAAAAATGTAGATTCTTATTCATGTATAGAAATTGAAGTCCCTAAAAGATCCAAACTTTAGGGCTAAGTGTTACCCCCAAACCATGCTCCCACAACAGCTTCAGGAAATCATAAGCTTAAGAATCAGAGTACAGTAGCAAAGCATAAATCTCTGAGATCATTTCTTTGGGAGATTTGGCTGAGACCACAGTATTTTCCAGTTCTGACAGTTTGAAGCAGATCCAACTCTTTCTTCAAAGAATCCTGTAATGTGATGAATTTGGAGATATTTAAATAAATCTTCATGGCAAACATTCAAATCAGTCCTAATTTACTCAGATGACTTAAAGAGTCAGAGACCAACAGACCTGCAAGATCTGACAGGCCCTTGGAAGTCCACTCCAACCATACTCTTATCAACATGGAAAGGTGGATAGGCTTGCTTTGTGCAAATGTTTTTTATTGAAAACAACAACGTGTAGTGTTATATTTCACACTAACAGTCTCACTTTGAGCAGTCATTCACATTTGAAGCAAAATTTCACACAATTTAACACTGTCAATAAACAGATGACAAAAAAATAAAGACTTGGTTACAAAAAAGCCCCTTCAACAACCCTTTCTAAGGGATCAAAACAGGGTGATACAAAATAAAGTTACAAAGTGCACATCATTGTAAACTAGGACCTACAGTGCAGTTAAACCATGGCTTAAACTTTCCTTTCTTAAGTTTCCTTTGAACATACTACCATCCATATGCCTCTGTGGAAAACCATCCATTGTCGCCTGGTTTTGACAAGGAGGCGGCGGAGAATTCGCATTCGCCGTGTGTTTGGCCATCAAGTGATATTTCAGACTGGATGTGCTACGGTGATAACTCAGTTCACACCAACAATACACACAGATAACTTTGGTCTTGTAAGTCGACCCATCTGGCAACTTTTTGAAATTAAACTTTCCATTCAGAATCTTGTTCACATCCATTTCGGCGTTTCGCGCTTGACATCTGCACAAACCGGTAGCCTACTTTTTCACAGCTAGTGAGCAGGCAAGACCAAACATGTGCATTGGGCGTGCCTATTGTTTTGTTTCCAGTTTACAACTGGATTCTGTAGTTTTTCTTATGTTACTAGTAGTGGCCACAGCTTATAAAAAACTACAAAGTTCACTAGGTCAGATTAAGAGCGTTAATCTCGCAATAAAAAAAAAAAAATGATGCCGTTACAATATTTTTGACAGCACTATTCTTAACACTTCATTTATTTAGTTTTGTAACATTTCTGACATTTTCTCACCGTGGATGGCTGTTATGAACCCAAATGTCCTCAACAATGATTGATCTTGAACTTTAATGGCCAGGAAAATGGGGGAAAAAACACTTTAATTATTAAAAATTAATTTTACGGCGTACTTTGGGCTTGAGACTGGATTCTGATCTAACTAGAGTATTGACTGGAGTCCTGTACAGAGCTGTGAATCATTTAGTAGTGGTGCAGCAGCATCCTTGATGAGCTGTGGAGGCTTTTCAAGAGGCCAAGTACAGTGTTGTGCCGGAATGCGTTCATTGAACGATAGTTCATGAACTCGTTCATATTTTGGGCGAACGAGAACTGAATGTACTATATTACTGCCTGATGAACGTTACTGTGAACTCGTTTATTCTGGTGTCTGTGAACGGCACGCTCTCTCAGTTTAACATTGTTCAATAGGGTGCCAGATTTCTATAGAGCCTTCCAGGCAAAAACCCGGCTAAAACACACTGTAAACAGGCCTTAATATGTAGCGAAAAAAACACCCAATCTGGCAACACCAGCCACCAGTGTTGCACCGCCGCATGTGTCATCAAAACAAAAAGCAGCAAGGAGGTGTCATATGATGATTTTAACGAGTTTTATGACAAGGTCGTTGAGGGTGGGAAAAATCTTACATTTCTCTGCAAACTTTGCCTGCCGGCTTTCAAAAAGAAAGTCCGCACTTCAGTCACATCCACAGCAACCCTGAAACGGCACATTGAACTGAAGCACCCGGCCAGCCTTTCAAGGTATGTTCTGACGCACAGTTACAGTGTTAAAACTGCTAAAATAATTGCTGTCTGTGGCTCTATATGGGCTGTGGCAATAATTTTGAAAAATAATAGCTCGCAGCAACAAATATGAAAAAAAGAACTATGAACTAGTTCATTTTTAGAACGCTGAACTTAATTTTGAATTATGAACTATGAACTGAACTAGTTCATTTTAAAATTTGTGAACTGAACTTAGAACTAGTTCATGTAGAAAGTGAACTTTCCCAACACTGGCCAAGTAGAGGTCCAGCAGTACAGATACAAAATGAGTTTGAACAAAGAGCTAAAGTGAGCCTTGTGTGACATGCTCACATATTTAATGTTCTGTTCACCATACGTGTTGTGTGTTAGAGGAAATAAGAATGACATAAATAATATATTAAACATTCATGCGATACATTATTCATTAATGAATTTACATTTTCCAATCAGATTTGTGATTGTACTTATTTACTTATCTACTCGTTACTACAGGAATGCATCCAAGTTACTGTTGTTTAGCAGAAGGGAATTTGTCTCAGAAGATTGTTTTGTTTTTCTTGACTTTTTGCTCGCAATGAATACATTTACAGTGGCTTAATATAAGATGAGGTGGTTCGCAGAAATGAATCTGTTATTATCTTTATTTTGATGATACGACCAAGAGGAGGTTTGGGGAGGTCTCACAAGACATTACTGTGGGCGGATTTCCAAACAAAGCAAATTTTAGAGATGGCAAATACAGCAAGTGACGACAAGAGGAGCCTTAAAACATAATCAGGTGTCAGTTTGTTCAATAGCATCTGTTTGCTATTTATAGCCTTCTCACAATGTTATCTGACAAAAACATATTTGCCCTTCTTTCGCCCAGTCATACTCATTCATGACAGCTGCACCAAAGTTTGAAGGGAAGCCCTTTTGCTTCATTTTCTCGCCTGTGTGGTAAAAGATTAAAAACATCCAGCTGAACTGCTCTTTTCCTAAAGAGCATTTCAGAACCTTGGCTCAGGCTTTGAATGTTTCATCAGCATGGCGAGCAACGCAAACAGAAACTGGAGCTACTGCATGAGTGAAATTACCATTACTTGATGAAAATATTTATTAGCATACATTAAATGGAGTCAAGTGTTTCAGCACCATGGACAGAGACTTAATCAGGGGGTTGTCATTTTCTGTTCATTGTAGATCCTGTCCCCTCATTTCATCTAAATCCACCAGAAAAGAGTCAGCAAAGGTTTATTTGAATGTCTCGGTGTCCTCATGTGCTGCTCCTTCTTTGCCCTTGTTGTCCTCTTCCTCCTTGCACCCTGTCATTTCTCCTTCTCCTCTTCACTCAACGAACCACACCTGAACTCTCACCTTTTATTGTCAGCTCCATTCTGCTGTCTTTTCCTGTTCCTCCATCATTTCCTGCTCATTCTCTTTCCTTGCTCAGATTCCCAGGTGACCTTTCTTGCCAGGATGATGACCCAGAGGCCTCTCCACCAAGATGTCTTTGTCATTCTCCCCTTTCACCTCCTCGCTTTTTATTTTCTCTTTCAGTCTTGTCAAAATCCAATCTCAGAAGGCATCTTGCCATTCTTCCCCTCCTCTCGTCACTCTTCTTCCCTTGTGTTATCTGTGAAACCTCTTTTGAGTGCTCACATCACACAGAGAAACTCCCAGCAATCACAAATACGCACACAGCTGTGCTCAAACGCATGCACACATAGAGAAAATACACAAAATACACATACCCACGTGTACACACACAAAATCTTGTACTTTTATCCTTGTGAGGACCCTCATTGATATTAAGTTAATATTAAATTAATAAAAAAAGGGTTATAGAGAGTATTCTCCTAATTACAGATATTCCATATAAAATATAATAGTAAGTCTCTCTGATGAAATGCTCACTAGTGTGAAGTCCTGTTTCCTGCAGAAAGTCCTCTGATACTGCAAACTTTATATCGTGTATATGTAGTTCTCAAACTGACATCTCACTTGGTTCAAGAGCGCTGAGCAACGCTCAAGAGGGGATCAGAAAGTCAGTTTTGCCATTTCAAATTTTGCCATTCCTGTTGATGGAAGCGCACAGGGCAACACCAGCTGAGCTACCCATGTTTCCCCAAAGCTCTTTCTGTCTGACACAGTCATTTTTAGAACTTTTGGTCTTCACAACCTCATGACAGGGTTTGATGTTAACTTGAACCAGCTATGAACCAGCAAGTGTATGCACGAGAGCATTAATTTATCTGTCTTCAATTACACATCTGTTCAATGTGTTTGATGCACAATTGCATGCCTGCAGAGAGGACACAACACCATGCAATGACAAACTGAATGAACACAGATGTCCAGCTGCATTCCTCGCCCCCCTCCACTGGATCCCAAAGCACAACTGGATGACTGAGGCAACAAAGAGCCTTAACCTGTACCTGTATTTCATTTTATCTGACCTCTAGCTGCCATGTGCAATATGAGTAGTGTGCATTAGTGTGTGTGTGAGTTATTGGTGCCCCGAAAACCCCCTGGGAAGGAGGTCGGGGTAAATTCATGTGTGAATAAATCTTGTGACCGTGACATGGGTGAGTGCTGTTCATTTCCAGTTCCATACCATCAGCCAACATTACTTTTAATAATAACCAAGATCATTTGTTAACCTTAACCAATAATGGTTTGTGCCTAAAATTAATCAAACCTTAACCATGTCAGTGGCAGATCAGAAAACAATCATATGGATAATATTTGGAGCAGTTATATGTATCACTCTACTTTAAAGTGGGGTGCTCCATGTTTATCAGTCTGAATGTGTACAGTATATATTGCTGCAGTGGTGTCACCTGTAAATTGTTTATTACATCAACTATGATTCAATAGCAGAGTGGTCATGTGTGCCTGATCCTGAGTGGTAAGCTAGTGAGATGAGAGATCATGAAAGAAAAGCTCAAAATCTGATTCATGTCAATAGCCTGACTTAAACATATCAATGCAAGTTTCCAACTAGTATTCTGAATAAACCCATGTGCAAGCAAAGCCAGCCCCAAAATCCTCAATACACACACGAAAAAGGCCATGCCTGAATAAGAACAGATCAACCGTGCCTGTCACAATCTGCATAAGACCTACAGAAAGCATCCTAAATCAAGCGCTAAGTGATTATGTTGTTTAAATTAAAGCTTTGAGACCTCTTTTATTTCCTCTTTCATTAAAGACATACACATATGGCTGTACAGGTGTCAGGTGAGCTTTCACAGAATTGACCAGTGTTCACTGCTTATTTTAAAAGTAACGTCCTCACTTATACACCCTGTGTTTACAGAACCATGACTTTCCAGTAGAAAAATCGGGGTTGATACATTTGAAAGCCTCTGGCCTCACAATGATGTAAAGTTATTCTGGTTTATCAGTGTGTACAGCTCAATCTGAAACTAAATTTATAGATTATATTCATCACTCTGGTTGTAATTTATGGTGGCTGACTTCCTCTGCTGCTCTTTTTTTTTTTTTTTTTTTTTTTTCAGGAGTCTGGGTGGGTCATCAGCACAACTGGCTGCACCTGAGAATGGGAGTGGCAAAACACACAAAAGGGCTCCTCTAGCAGGCAATGCTCTCTCTTGCTGGGCAGCCTCAATGTACTCATACTCACTTATCTATACATGCCTTACACCACTAACTACTTCCATATTGTCATACCCAATTATTTTCCTTATTAACTGCATTAAATAATTTGACTTCTGAGGCTTTTCTGTGCATGGACTCAGGACCGAACAGGACTGAACAGCTCCTACTTCTGAACAAACCTTTGCCATCCCTTTATTTTTTGGGGAAGTAGTGTGTTTTAGGCCAAGATTTGACCACTATATGTTACTTAGGATAATTGGTTTGAGAAAACATCCAGATTTTATAAAGGCATAAAAGGGCACCCCCAAATCTGATTGCAGTGAATTTATTTCTTGCAACCTTTCTTCAGCATGCAACCAATCGATACATTAACATCTGGAGGTTTTTCTTGAACAGAAGAAGAAAAATGAATAAAATCTGAACCCAGAAAATTGAAAAATGTCTTTAATGCAAATTTTTAACAAAATCAGCAGCACACTGACAAACACAAAACTAACTGGAGGGGCGGGGGAGAATGGATTTATGTTTTTGGAGATGTGATATATTTGTGAGGTTTGGCATAGTTATTGGCTGCTTCGCTGTTATTTTACTTAGCATTTGACAGTGAGATAGCTTTTTAAGGGTGTGAGGGGTCTCATTTAGATTGCTCAGGTTGAGCACACACATTTCACACAGTTCAATCTGCCTTCGATTGAACACAGTTATTGCAAGTAAGGGGCCTGCAGCATTGTGGGTGCACTTTTCATCAAAATTACCCATGTGGCACACACACAGAGACACCTTGCTGATGGCTGTCATTATCTGTTTTGGCAGACTCTTGCATACTTTGTCCACAACCAGACCTTTGCCCTCTGACATTAAAACTCCCACAGATAGCAGTTTACATCCCCAGCCTAGCCCATCAAGTTAAGGCTTAACACAGATTCATAAGGTGTCCAGAGAGGGAGAAATACTCGGTTGAACTGCTGAGAGGGGAGATTCACAACGTGACCAGACCTGTCGAAATTTTTGGTGCTTTTTAGTGTTTTATGCAATGCACCTCTGCCAAGTACAATGAAATTCATACATTTCTTGCACAAAGTGGATAAATGCTTACTATCAAGCAATTCAGCTTCCCATTTTTCTCCCAATTTGGAATTACTGATGCCCTGTGCACTGCAGTTCCTGCCACCTCTTTTAACTCCCACTGTTGTTCCATGGAGGGTTCAAAAGGCCTCTGATAAACACAGAGTTGACAGGTATTTCTTTTCACCTGGCACTGCGGTGCTTTCCTGGGAGGAGGTGAGGCACACAGAAGCTCACGCTATCCTCCCAGATCCTGTCACTTTCTGCACAGGCGCGGTGGTCAAACAGTTGGGGTCATCAGTGCATTGACAAGATGATGGTCCCTCACCAGTTTTCCATCCATCAGCATTGCTGGTAGTCTTTTTCTTTTAAAATTTGTGGAATTTTTGTCAGAGCAGCCAAAGTTTATGTCGTTTTTTCTGGTTTTTTTTTTTGTTTTTTTTTCTGATTATAGCATCATCATCATCATTCTCCAGCAGATGTTGGTACAGCTGTTACAGTAGCTTTTAACCGAAGTCATAGGCCTCTCAGGTGTAGCGCAATCCACAAGACTAATACTCTAATGATATGTTACTGCTCAGAGGTCATTGCTGTAATGTTTTCACCCCTTCCTTCCCAGAGATCACTTCACAGTCACCCTAATCAAGAGTGGGGGTGGTATACACAGGTGGTGAGCAGTTTAAAATAATATCAGTAATGACTGCTCAGTTCCTTTTAAATGTGCCAGTAAGTCATCCCAGTTAAACAACATGTGCAGGAGTCTGAAACTGACACTAACATGGAATGCAGTCATAATTAATGTTATTAGTTACACCTGTGTTTGTCAAGTCAAAATGTCCACTGTGATGGACAACTATGATTAGCAACATTAGAAGTGCCCAAAAGCAAGCAGTGGCAACAGATTTAATGCCAACAGCCATGATAGTGAGGCTGTACAACAGCACAGCACTGCTTTGAGCTAAATGCTAAGTTCAGCATGCTAACATTAAACACAAAGTCCAGCTTAGGCTGATGGGAATTAGTTTTGCAGGTATTTTGGCAATTTTACATTTGGATCCTATTGTACCAGAGTAAATGTTAAGGGGTCATCAAAGTTATTGCACAATTCAACTTGAGCTAGACAAACCAACAATGCCATCTGTAGATCCACGTCAAAAGCTTGACGTGAAATTACCAAAAGTTCTTACAGTCACAACACAAACACAAAACGGCTCATTTGGTAAAGTGTGTTCATCCCTTATATACACTGTTTGTTTTAAAAGGTCCATTGACTCCACTGTCTTAAATGTCACTCATCCGGTGATATAATTAGTGTCTCAAGAACAGTTTGACCTCTAAAATGTTTCTACAAGCCAAACTAAATATTATCTGTACTTGTGTATATGTCTGTTGGTGCATCAGTCAAACAGTGGGCCTGCTGTGTATCTGTTTATTTGTTCTCCTGTTTTTTCCAGTCTGTCTCTGTATGTTCCACCCTGTCTACCTGTCTGTCTTCCCGTCTGCAAGACAGTCTATAACTCTGAGAATTGCAATTGACATCCTCCTGTCAAAAAGTCTGAACCTTGCAATGACAGTTTAGTGGACTGAGGTGTGTAGAGCCTGGAGCAAGATGGATTTGTGTGTATGTGTGTTTGTGTGTATGACTGTGGCACAGCCTCGGGCAGGGGGAGGTTGGAAAGGGTCACTCTTGGTGATAACTGTAATCACAAAGAGTCTTTGATGGGTGAAATCTCATTAGCGCTAATACCCGATAACATGAATGTGGTTTCCACACATCCTTCATGGTGTCTTCTCAATTACAAACACACACACACACACACACACACACACACACACACACACACACACACACACACACACACACACAATTGTACATTGTATGCATGGCACTTTTAATAAACTCATAATGAGAGAGTTTGCTAATATAATTAAAGGGACCTGCTGCACAGTGTGTACTCATAACCAAAGATAAGTCTGTGAGTTCCTGGCCTCTTTGGGATCAAGATGTTATGCTTATGAAGGCATATCATGATCTATGAGCCCAGGGTTATGTATTATGAGTCTGTCCATGTTTGTTGGCACAGCAAGTGCTCCGAATGAAAAAGAAAACATTTTACGAAAGGCTCTCCAGAAATACCCACATAAACATTTTTGGGAAACATCACAATCAAGGTTAAAAGAAGTCAGTGTTGACTGCTGGTTGGAAACAGGATGTAAACAGTGGTTTCCAGTGTCAGTCAAACATTTTGCTGACCCATCCAGCTATCCCAACCTCTGCGGACCTTGTGGTGCCATAGCAACTTTACATACTTCTACTTCCTTTGCTCCAGGTGGACAAAATTCAAAATTCCTACTGCCCTGAACTACGCACCACCATAACAATATAGGAAATTGGCTTCTTAAACAGAAACAACACAGAACTCAACAAATATACTACTACACTGAGACAGTCAGTGCTCAACACTAAGAAGTTCCTCCAGCCTATATTTGATCGGGGAGCCTGAAATATATGCAGAATTTTCTTTTATTAGATAACTAGATGAATTGGCTTCCACTGGGATTCATGAATACACCTGACTCTGCAGTTCTAAAAAACACAAGCAACTTGCTGCTCATCAGCACAACTGTCTCACAAACCTGGCTTTCCATGGAAAATATAAGCTTGTTGGACAGGTACATGAAGAAATGTGGAGAACATTGACAAGTACAAAACAAAGTGTCTCCTTTTCCTCTTCAGAGCGTGGCATAGTCTTCTTTTTTCATAGGGTACTGTCAACTGCATTTCCAGAAAGCAGATTTATAACCATGTCATGTCTCTTTTATTTTGGGTGTTTGGGTGCTTATTGTGAAAAATATTGCGCCTCTTCTGTTTGCTTGTCTCTATCATTTTGCCATACAGTACATGCAAAAATCCCAGTGAAGTGTGTGATGTGTTTACACCTGTGATGAAAGGTTAAATCACATGAATTTCACAGATTTCAAGCTCAAATTATAATGTTGGTCACAGGGTTAAGCTGACGCAGGTTAACAATCACAATCACATTGTGTAACCCTCGGGTCTGGACTGTTGAAAAATATGAGAAAAGAGTGCATTTGTGACTGTCAAGAGATGAAATTTTTAGTCTGTTGTAAAACACAGAATCTGAGCAGCCTGCTGCCATGCTTGATTTTATTTTACATAAACATATATTTTAATTTCCCACTGATCTTCCCTCCTTTTAACTCGTACTGACATCATTCATGTAAATTGAACTTTTTTTGACGCTGAATTAAGTCTGTATGCTTCCTTTTCTTGTCCTGTGCTGAAAAAGACTGATTTTGATGCGATTAAGCATTGATGTACTGTATTTAAAAGAAGAGACCTCTCTCTGCCTCCCTCCAAAGTATTGCACTTCCATAAAGTTATGGAACTTGCAAAAGATGGGTTAAAGAAAAAAGTTCAAAATCAAGGCTGCAGAGGCTGAGGTACCCTGACTTTTAGTCCTTAATGTGAGATTCAAAACTTCAGCAACCTTCAAAAACACCTGGGTCCTAAAATCCCTAAATTCCTCTCTGTCCTTGCTTCTTATTTTCTGACCGGCACTGGCTGTCGCTTTCAGTGGCTAAAACCAGAAAAGTGCACTCGGAGTGCTGACAGGGAGTGCAGGGCAGACTGTGTGTCCAGCATGAGAGTAGTGCAATGAAGAGGAGACAATATGCAGGTTACATTATCAAGGTGAAGTAGACAGGCTGTATGGAGACAAACCTCAGACACCTCAGACACAATGTCCATATAAAACAAGACTGCCTCATATGTTGTCTTGAGGTGAATCGCGATTCCAAACTGAAGCAGATGTGGAGTGAGGAGTAAGCAGTCAATAAAACAGAGCAGTCAAAAAAAGGTTGTGAATCACCACAACTGTGAGAGATCCTTGAGCAGACATAGTCAGTCATAAATGGGCACAAAACATACTAGGCTGATGGGTCCAGTAGACACACACATACACACCCAATCAAATGCATGATCCCCTGCAGGCTCATTCCTGGCGGAGATAATCAGGAACGTCACCAGCAGCAGGTCATATAACTGTTGGTGATTAACGTTAATTGTGTGAGCAATTTGACAACAGACCAAAATGAGTTCCCACAACTGCAACAATGTGCATAGTATATCTTCTGCCTCGCTTATTGTGTCATTATTAATTTCAGGAGTCACAACCTCAGAAATAAGCTTTGATGCACATCATGTAAATAATTTAAGCTCATAAATAAAATTCATACTGCATGTTTCAATCAGATCTTGATCGGGACATCTCTAATATATAGTGTATGTGTGAAGTCTGGGGGCAGGATGTTTCTGTCGCAGTTCCACATAGTAATTTTGGCTCATCAGACTAAAGCATATTTAAGCATAAATCCCTGGATTCCTATTAAAGTTTGCAGTTTTGAGGGAACCTGAGGCTACAACAACAGATTGATGGAGGAGGAGGAACATGAATGGATGGAGCAAGGAAGAGCACCCTACACTGCAGGAACATGGATCAAGCTCAGTACATGCTGAGATGTTAATAGAAATTATATAATACTGGAAAAAAAAAAGTATTAGAAAGACCTTCCTGAATTCACCTTTAAAAGTAAAAAAAAGAAAAGGCAAGGTGAGCTCACTTTCATTTGAGAAAAAAAAAAATATTCCACTGTTTGTTATAATTTAATTTAACAATGTTCCTGCTTACTAAATTGATTTGGTAAGGCACAGCAGCTATCAGCCAGCCAATGCTCACACTGGTTGTTCTTGGCTTTTGGTCAAATTCCCAGTGGATCAATTGACAACCCCCCCCCGCCTGCCTCCAAACTGTTTCATGGCAGTGGATTAAAGAAGGAGAAAAACAAGTCTGAACTCTAGACAGTCCCACGACTGCTTCAAATATGGCAAACATTTTCTCTCCTTTTGCCTGTCTCTCGCTTTTAATTCAGCTTCCTCTCCCTGATTTAAATCCGTGAAACAGCAGGTGACACCACAGCGCAGCAGGACTTTGTATTTTTTTAAAATCGTGTCTTTTGAAATGAGGAATTTTGAGGAAAGTTCAGCTCCGGTGCATCCAAGATTGTCCTGAAATCCTGAATGTTACGGTCTGCTGTAAGACACACAGGAGAATAGGTGTGGGGTATTTAAAGACGTTATTGTGGAGCAAATATCTGCATCACATCAGTGTCAGCATGGAGCTCGGTGAGCTGGAGAGCCCACATATAAAGCTACACAGCTCTACCCAAAGAGAAACAGTATATTGAGACGACAGAGTGTGTTTGACTGCATCTAAAAACTGACTTCATTCCTTTAGTTTCTTGGTGGAGACTCAAGTTTATATATGCATGCCAATGCACTGTGTGTCTAGACTACTAGACTGAATGCAGCGTTGAGATAAATAAAGCCAGTGAGTAATAAGTGTTTGTGTGTTAGGGAGGTTTTTATGTGCTTTCATGTTCCACGAAAACTAAACTACACAAAATACACTTTCAGTTTGGCCTCCAAATACACTGTAGGTCCAGTTGCAGTGCACAGACTAAGCCGGCTGCTGTGTTAGCCTGTTAGTCATTCCACCAATCACTGAACTTTCCAAAGTTTTTGTGCACTGTGCACACAATAATTATCATCTCCATGACAAAGAGATCAAACAAAACATTCATTATTCAGTGAAATGAAATTCCCGTTTGTGAATCTTATCTGATACTTTAGAGAGGGAGACTGGAAGAGTGATTCAGAATGATTTAAATCAAATGCAGCCAATGAAGTGTCTGGCGAGATAACCGTGGCTAGTGCATAAACAGGTACAGGCAGGAAACTTGCTGCCTGAGGAGGAATAAATGTTTAAAATCCAAACAGCACGCAGAAAAATTGAAAACTATGCCACATAAGGTCTGTATGATTTCTAATCCCCACATTTCCTCATTGCACTCAAGCTGAGAACTGTCCATGATTAAGAAGTTGAACCTCAGTAGGTGGTCGCTATTGACTGGCTGTTTGATAGAAATCATATATTTTATCACGAGCGAGTGACTCATGCACCGACAACAAAGTGGCTTCATGACATTTGAGTTCTGATTAAAACAGTCTGTCTGATGCGATTTAATTATGCACTCAGAACTCAGCGTTACAGAAGAACGAACAACAGCATGTGTGACTGGGGCAACAATGATAAATGAGTGAATATGGCCGTAGCTAAAACAAACAAGCTGGCATCATAGAAGAAGAACAAGTGACCGTAATGATATATGCAGATATGTAGCAGTACAAACAATATGTGACTTACCTTTGGAAGAAGCAGTCTTGCAACCTTATTGCCTGTCTGATTGCTTTTCAACCTGACTTACCTACAGTACATACCTGTCTTTCTACCTGTCTGTCTGCATGCCTTTCAGCTTGTCTGCTCTCCATCCTGCTCTTCCTCTGGTGGCTGGTCATCTTTTTTTCAGCTGCTTTAGCTGACTGCTTGCCCGTGTATAGTGATGTTTAAAGTATCTCAGCTGAGCGCTGGGGGAAGCTGATATACGAAAGCAGTTAGTGCTGCTTTTTTGCCTTCTGGGGCTGTTAATCAAAGATACTGACTTTCTTTTTTTATGTCCTCACTTTACAGCGTATGGCTTCCTCGCTCACGCTGTTATGAGAGTTTCATCATGTACTCGTCAGTGTTTGAGTTAGTGAGACTAAGAAAAAGAGGTTTGGTTTTGACCTTTTTTTCCTTTGAGCAACACACTGGCTTTATCTAAATGGGTTGGTAATAATAATTAAATTAAACTGCTCGTTTTTAACATTACATGATTGGTGAAAATTCAGTATGAACAAGAAACAAAGCCTAAATGTCTGCTACTTCTCTCTCTCTCTTTTTTTTTTTTTTATTAATGTTTAATGTTTTCTTAATGCAAATGTTGATATCATGACAAATAAATCCAGCTGATTTCTTTCAAAAATTGGGCTTTTCTCATTCCACAGCAGTTGCAGAAATGAGTGGTTGTTGGAAGAGGAGAGACCTAGAGAGGGAATGACAGGGGTTGCAGTGTGTGTGTGTGTGTGTGTGTGTGTGTGTGTGTGTGTGTGTGTGTGTGTGTGTGTGTGTGTGTGTGTGTCAGTGGCAAGTGTGTGTGTCCCTGACAAGTGAGCATAAATCTGGGTAATATAACTGTGCTGACGCGACACTACAGCTCCTGCCCACACAAAAGCATATGATGAAACACACACACACACACACACACACTCACGCATGCATGTACACGTGAACCTTACCCCTGGCACACACACAGTACACCAGTGATCCATCCTATACAGTCAGTCTACCACTAGATCCCTTTTAAGCTAATTGATTCTACAGTGGCGATGCAGGCAAAGCTCATTATGGGTCTGACACAGTCACTCCTGGAAACATGCCTCTCTGCCTCTCCAAAACTGCATAAAAAAAAAATTTAAAGACAAGCTTTTTCATGGCAAAGCTAACAGAGCATTTGGTGCTGAGTTTGGCGTTTAAAATAAAGTGTCACACCAAAGCATTTTGTTAGGTCCATGAATTATGTTGAAACATTTAGTGTTTGTGCATGTGAAAGCATTTCGTGAGTGACCTGCACATGCAGTAAACTGTGTTTGACCCATTTCATTTATCAGTCAATCAGTGATTATTCTGAAGCTCTCTGTCATGCAGAATAGCTTCATTACACCCTTCACCCAAAGAATGAGTATATCCTTTTAAATTCCATTGATCAAAACTAAAAAATATGACCCCTTCATTACAGTATTTTTATGTTTATGTAATACTTAAACATGCAGTATCCTCTCAGGCTCCCATCACTGTCTGGTGTGTGTAGTACTGTATTACTGTATTACTGTATTAGTAGTTATAAGTTGTACTGCTGTTACATAATAATGCTAATACCAATAAAAATAATAATACAATTAATAAAAATTCTTCCAAAACCAGCTAAAAGCTACTTCATGAATCTAGTCTTCAGAATCTTGCAAAACAACTGATTCTACTGAAATTTCTCAGTCTCCTAAAAAGTGACTTGTAATGTGCAAAGGTTAATTTTCTGGCTTTCTATAATGACTCTATCAGGATCATTCCTTTGTGTTTGGAGGGTGACCTGAAAGCACCTTGTCTACAACTGCTGTCTTGGACAGACATCAAGTCTTTCACTGCGATTGATTTTCATTGATTTTCTGGTCATTGCCTTCATTACTTCATGCTTTGAAGAGAATTGAACTGGGATCTGTGGTCAGGTCGTCTTAATATAAATTGCACTGATATTTCAAGTGTCAAGATGGACCTGGATCAGCACTCCTTGTTTAAGGTACTTTATCGCGGGCTTTCTCCTTATCAGCTCACCTGATCTTTGAAGTCCTCTCTCACAGTTACACAATGTTCTCCCCTCACCTCCTGCTTTTCTGTTCTTCCTCCCATTGCCTATTATAAGAGAAGCTGGGGTGCATATGTTTCTTCTCAGGCTGCAATTTTAGACTGGTTGACGACTTATTTTAACATTATCAAGGCATGTACTGCAGTGGCACCTCAATATGTCTCATCTATAAACCATTATGTCATTAAATTTTATGTGGCCCAAAATGGAAAAAGTGGATGTTATGAAAATGAGAGGCTTGTCAATTACAATTAAATTCAGGTGCTCATTTCAGCTGCTGATTTGAGTCACCACCCGAAAGTCGGCTTCTATTTATTAATTATTCAAAGCTTCAACACATGACAAACAAATCTATAATAATAGGCAGCCTTCAGCAGCAGTCTTTTGAGTTTGGTGGATTAGCAATGTAACTCACTATGCACTGTGTATTTAGGGAATGTGAGCTATACCTCTCTGTGAAAAACTGGTTATTAGTGCAGTAGTGATGTGGTAAATTTGACAAATAAAATGCAAGTTCTTCTGAAGTTGTCCTTCCCTGTCTCCTCTCCTGTGTGTCCTCTCATTTCCCTTTTCCTTTACACGTCTAGTCTGATCCTTTCTTTCTCTCCTTCTCCTATTTCTCCACTCATGTCAACATTGCCTTTCACTGCCCTCCCCCTTTTCTGGCTCTTCCCTCTTTCCAGTCCTCTTTTCTCCTTCATCCTCATCCTTTCCTCTCCCGCTTGCTTCATTATGTGACTACCTTCATATCAAAGCATTTGCCCCTCTCCCCCCCGTCTCCATCGTGTTCCACCTTCACTCCTTGTCTCTTGTATTTCAATTGATATATAAGTTTAGAGGTGCACAACTGACATCCTTGTCGAGATTAGACCTTTCTAACCGTCACTCTGACTGTCCACACCTCCAGCAGGGGATGCAAGGAAAAGCTGACAGGCATGTGTGTGTGTACAGTGCTACTTTAATGGTACTGACAACTTCTTGCAGACTAGGACTAAAAAGGAATAGCATATTCAAATATTTATTTTCAGAAAAACATCTAAAGTGGTTCAAATTTCTACTGTATACACAGCAGTATTGAAGACATGGCATTTGGTTTTTATGCATGCTAGCAGCATGACTTTAAGGATGGCTGATAGGTTGGTTGGTCTGTTGTTCGGTGCATCAAATTGATCCAGACTTGAATATCGTAATCTTAATTGCCATGAAGTGTTGCAGAAATGTTTGATATTGGATGGATTACCATGAAATTCCCCTTAGGATCGAAGGAACTTTGATGATTCCCTGACTTTGCATCTTGTGCTGTCATGAGATCAAAATTCTACTTCATCCAATACTTGAGTTTATGACCAAATACCTGTAGAACTAATGCCATTAGTATTAACATGGCCATGCACTAACCCAAGATAAAAGTGGTGAAACTATGCTTAACATCAACATGTTAGCATCTTCATCACAAGCATGTCATGCTAGAGTAAGCATTTAGCTGTGCCGAAGGCCATGTTCATGTCACATTGGAGTATCATAATATTTCTTTCCCACATTGCTCAGCTGGCATACCTTAAACAGCACTATACACGGACAGAGGGATACAAAGGAATGCCATATAGGTTTCTGACATGTACATAGCATTCGACTCAACTTCCAAGTCCGACTGGGAAAAGGTTGATTGTTTTGAAAGTTCCAATAAATCCAACATGACGCTTACCACTACGAAAGTGCCAGAAAACTAAACATGGACACTTCATATCAGCAGTCATCTAATGTAATTAAGCCCAGCCTTCATGGATATGGTGTTATATTATCAAGTACCAGTACTTTAATCAATACACAAACACCTCTGCAGTTATGCAAGCATAAACACAGCAATCTTTCCAATCTCTACCATCCATCCCATACAATGTGGACACAAAGTAATTCAGTCTCACACAGATGCTAGCATAACTGCAGCCTTAGAGTTATTAAAAGGTAAACTGTGTTTCATATTTGCAAGTTTGTTGCAAAACCACACACCTAATTGCAAAGTTCATGCTTTAGTGACAGACATATGAGTCATTTTCTAATGGTGCAAAGTTGTTTCGAGATGATCAAGCAGATATTTTTCCTGAAGCTTTTATTTGATCAGTGATTCAACATTAATTCAGGTCAGCGCAGAGGGCTAAGAGGATGTAGGTGTTTGTATATGTGTGCATGATGACTGTGTCTGCCTCTTGCATAAACCAGCATTTACTGAAATGAGTATTGTCAACACAGCAACATATCAAACAAAACTGCTCCTTCCTACGCTAATTCTGTTTGGTCCTTTGTTCTAATAACTCTTAGCTGCTTTATACTAATAGTGTTAGTGGCCTCTCTATACGAGAGGAAGCTAATATTGTTATAGCCTTTGTATCTAATTAGCATAGCTGTGGCTGTGAAAGGGCTGTATTGACAGAAAGCTGAAAGAAAACCTGATGAGAGGAGTGTCATTAGACTCTGTGTGTGTGTGTGTGTGTGTGTGTGTGTGTGTGTGTGTGCGTGCGTGTGTGTGTGTGTGTGTGTGTGTGTGTGTGTGTGTGTGTGTGTGCTTTGTACTCCTTGCATTTGCATTTGAGAGCATGTGGGTATTTCCTTGCATTCTTGTGCATGTCTGAGTGTGGATATGTGGGCTGAGGGAAGGGTCATTAGATACTACAGTATTTCTATCTGTCAGACAGTCATCAGCTCGATCCCAGCCTAATCACATAATGGCTTAAAAGGCTGGCAGAGAGAGAGGGAGAGAGGGGATAAGAGAGCAGGATGCTTAATTGCCCTAAGAGTTAGACATTAACATGGTATCACTGCCCCATCTGGATGACAAATAAAACCTAAAAACAAAATTTTCAGCCACGCCAGAAAAATTGTTGTTTGGTAATCACATTTATTCTTCTCGGTGAGAGACGGCAGTTTCATAAATCATCATTTTATCAAAGAAAAACTGCATTTCCACACAGCAAAGCAGACAAACACAGATATTTTTTGCATCCTTTTTTGTTTGATTTTGGCAGACTTCAAGCACTGGGTTAAGGTTAAGGAAACATCATAATTATAGTCAATAAATAATGTAAAAACTAACTACAGGTCTGTGCTGAGATGAACTCATGTCCTCACAACCTCCACATCTTTACTCTCTGATTTGCTACATAAAGGGCAGGGTACTGCCTCTGTTTCAACTGAATGTTCATCATTGAACAATGCTGTGGACATAAATCATAAATTGTCCAATGTGGACATGATTCCCAAGGATACTGGCCAGCAGTGGCAGCATTGAGGGCTCTCTCAAAAAGAATGTAGGGCTGTCTGCCAAAAAAAGTTAGTCATCCAGAAATGCACTGCATGGACTGAACATGAATGACCCCATTCTACTGTCTGAGACATGGGGGGTATACGTAATGACTGTCACTCTGATTGCTTTACAGAAAGTGGACTATAGTAGAAACTGCTGAGCAGAGTCTCTGCATCTGAAAAGCCCTCCGACTCGTGAATCTGACTTAAGGCCTTCATAGATCTTATTTTTACACCTTACTGGCACATTTTACAGCATACCATCACCAACACAGACGTAGCAGTGCTATTTCATGTTTGAGCACTACCACATAAGTATAATATTAACAGTATGAATCTTGCTGTCATCATGTTTCCTGTCACTCTCTACTGACATGTCTAACAAAAGCAAAATGCCAGAGAATTTTATGTAAAAAAAAAAAAAAAAAAGCACTTGTTCTGAACCTTTTGTCACACCCAAGTATCCACCCAGTATAAACCTGATGAAAACAAATTATACTGGGATTCAGACATGGTGCTAGAGGAAAAAAATCTGTAATTAAAAGGGACTAAGTTATTGGAAAATATGTGCATTTTTAAACATGGGCATTTCTTTAATAGCTTCCGTCTACACTGTTGTGTTATTGACCTTAATTAACCCTAAAAGCTAGTCCTGATGGAAAAACAGCAAGACAACAGAGATAACAATTAATGAGTTATCATTAATTGATGAAGAGTAGGGAGGTTGGATTTGTTTAGGGGTGGGAAAGAAAAATTACCTGCAAACTACTTATCAGTAGATCCTCGGAATTATAGAGTACAGCACGCTGCCATCATTGATAACATGGTGTTTTATAATTACAATGATTTAACAGTAGGCAGCTTTAGCCAAAAAGGTGAACAATGGGTTATTATGAGGAAGATGACTTGTTTTGTTGTTGTTTTGAATGTTGTCCTTTCATTGTATTTCAATGTGATGATCGTTCATAAAGACCAATATTTTCTGAGATTATGCTTGCCATGACTGCCAAGCTGTCACACTAAACTGTGATGTGCTATTGCTCGTTCAGGCTAACACCATCCAGTCTCACTGTGTTGGCCAGATATCGATTTTCTGGCTTCTGACATCTGGACTCAACCAGTAAACCCCAAATTCAACCTTCAAAATGCCTCTTTAGTCACTTCACATGTCGATATTTCAGCACAGTCTGTTGTTCCTGACAGCTAGGCTAATATCCACATGTCTTCTGTTGACTGCCATGGAGCTAATTGATCTCCTGTCTCATCTTAATCTTTGTATTATATATTTAAATTCTACACGTGTCACAGGTATGGAGTGTTAATGGTTGTACCGCCCCTCATTGAAGTGATGATCTCTTCTTTAACTAAACCTTTCTAAGAAATAACTGATCTTTCAACAAAATTATGATCTTTCTCTTTAAAAGTAAGAACTGTACCACAGTAAAACAGCATTTGCTGTGAAAAATCAGTAATAATACTGTTCAAACGGACCTAAAGGTGATATACAGATGCTCTACAGGCTAAATTGGTAACTACTGATTTCTTGAAGCCAAATACATTTTAAATACTATATACATACAACAAAGAGCAAGCTTGGGTTTCCGAACACAGCTTAAAAACCTATATATAACCTAACCTATAAGACAATAGATAATCATGTAAAGTTTTGGGATCTCATTCAGGTCACAAAAAAGCAAAAATGTGGGCATCCTTGTATTTTATTTGAGGGTTGGTGATATTTACTTTTGAGAATTGAGGCTGTGGAACAGTGTCCTTGTACGGGCAGTGCATGATTTATTATTTACATGTGCTAATGTGTTTTTTGGACATCTCAGGAGGAACTGAACTGGCATTAAACTTTTTTTGGAGTTACTCCGTGGCACTGAGTCGTATGCTGCATACCAAAAACTTTGCAACATCTGTCTTAAATCATCCCATCTCTCACAGTCTGTCGTGCACCAATACAGCAGAAAAAAGTTTATTTATTTATTTTTTTTAAAGAAGTTTGGGGACAACAAAGTTGATCCAATCTGATGGCAGGTTCATGAATTTGTCACAACAGTGCTGCGCTGCTGACAGTGCACATTTCATATATCATACATTATAATATCTGTATTGAGGCCCTGAGCTCCGCTGTCAGGCACCATGAAGGTGTATGTGATTGCATCACGTGGTTTCTAAACACTTTTGCAGATATGTAGCTAAGATTGTATCCTCCTGAGAAATGAGGGGAGTCTACACATTGATAAAGTATTTGCTGAAAAAAAAATATTCAAATTTGATAACCTTTGGGTCCTCCAAAAGATGATTAATCATGAATTTAGTATCTTTGCTCTGGATTTTTTCCGGCAGTGAAATAAGTCTCTCTGCACCCTTACGTGGGCAAATGCAAATTTTGAAAATTAAATGAAAAGTTAGCGGCACAGTGGCGCAGCAGGTAGTGTGTGTGCCTCACAGCAAGAAGGTTGCCGGTTTGATCCCTGGATCGGGCGGGGCCTTTCTGTTTGCATGTTCTTCCCATGCTTGCGTGGGTTCTCTCTGGGCACTCAGGCTTCCTCCCACAGACCAAAAACATGCTCATTAGGTTAATTGGTTACTCTAAGATTGTCCTTAGGTATGAGTGTGAGCATGAGTGGTTGTCTGTCTCTATATATTGCCCTGCGATCGACTGGCTACTGGTCCAGGGTGTACCCCGCCTCTCGCCCGTTGACAGCTGGGATAGGCTCCAGCCCCCCGCAACCCTGAAAGGGATAAGGCGGGTATAGAAGATGAATGAATGAAATGAAAAGTTAATTGAGTAAATAAAAACATAAAAAAATTCAAAGATTCAAGACCAAGATTTTTTGTGTGGGCGTATCTGGTGGAAAAAAAAAAAAAATGCATTAGGGTATTCTACACTCGTGATACGTGCTTTGGAGTGTACATGTGCCCACAGCATGATGGGGACAGATGAAGCAGACCAGTCCCTCACAGCCTGCCTTGTCCAAGGACAGTCTTTTCTCACCAAATCAATGTTTTCAATCTGGTCATTACCATTTCACCATCAGCAGCATTATAATCAATAATTCTGCTTTCTTCTGTAAGGTGTTTTCACATCCACCCACTAACTAAGGCACTCTCACACTCTCCCACACACAAATACACACACTGTTTATTTAGGTTATTGAATCTTGTCTTTTCCAGGCTGTCGATGTGACCTTGTCAGTTCTCTGTTCCTTATAATTCCCTCTGTGTGTTTAATGAGATTATTGCCATTTATTTCCTGTGACACACACATTTCCCTTCATTCTCCTTAGAATTTCCTCTGCAAATGAACTGACTATGGTTTATAAAATGTGTGTGTGCATGTATGTATGTGTATAATATGTGTGTCAACTAATACGTAACATGTATGTAAATAACTACACTTTTACTCGTACTATGTAATACACAAACAGACTACTTTGGGACATTTCCGTTTTCTGGCTAGGCTGAACACTGAAATGCCGTTATGCATGGGAATGGTGTCACCAGGGCAAAGCATGCATGCATCTTTCCAGAGCATGCACCTTAGTAGATAAAATGTGTAAGTTGCTGGTTCCTTTACAAGTTAATGGCAAAACTTCAACATTCTTGAAAAAGATAATGACTTCACTAAGATATTTTTCAAATTTGTAGTTGACAGTTTTCTGTGTGATCCACAGTTCGGTCAGTAGCAAGAAGGCATCTGACAAGCAGCATTTACAATTTTAACCATGTTGAGCAGATTTTGATGTGATTGTTTATTATTATTGAGGTTTGAGGTTAAGGTTGGAATTAGGTTTACATTCAGGTTAGGGTTAGGAAACAAACTCGATGACTTCCCCTGCCTTGTCCAATAATTGGACAGTTGAATTGAAGAGTCAAAGGCAAAGGCAAAGGCAATGGCACTGGCCAACACACATCATCGACAGCTCTCGATTCCCAAATCGACCCATTAAGGAATATAAGTTAAGTTAAATGATGTCTTACTGTTCCCCCTAAAAAGGTCTTTGAATTCCTGACTTCAAGGTTCTTTTTCTTGGGACTTACGGTCAGGATCCTAAGTTTTAGTCCACTTGGAAGTGTCTTATTTCCCTATTGGTATTGCATCTGAGTTGTAAGGGTACCATATTAATGGTGGAGTTAGCACTAGAATTAAAGTAGTTGAGTTTAGGCATTTAAATCAAAAGGTTAAGGTTAGAATACATCATTAATTTGGCACTTGGAATGAGAAGTACTCTAGAATGGGATGTTGAGATCAGGATGAAGAGGAGGTCCACAAGATAAGAGGATACTGGTTGGGAAGGAATTTACCCACAAGTAGAAATGGTTGGGGTCAGCCATGTAGCTCGAATGGTTAAGGTTAGGATAGTCCATTGGTGCTCTGAAGTGGAATGAACCTGATTGGAAAGAATCAACTGGTCCTCATGTGCTTCTCTGGTGCTCCAGAGGCAGTATCCGATCTTTCTGCATCACTTCAGCTGCTACGTTGATGGTGTTTGTCTCTTTCAAAGAACTTAAATATTTTTGACTTTTGCAAATTTTAAGCATACAATACGTGGTCTTTGAATGGTGTGAAAAGATAAACAATCTGATGGGATTTTTTTTGTTTGTTTGTTTCTTTTAATGTGGAAATGATGATGATGAAGAGACATTACTTCAACTTTAAATGTCAAGTTAATTTCTTAATATCTATATCTGTATTTACTGTAAAAAACACAAGTGAATGAAATCAGTGGTTCCACTCCTGATATATAACGGTGGAGGGAAAGACTGATGTCTGTACATTTATTAAATCTGCTGTATCTGTTGTATGTAACAGAAAAGTGTCATTTTCTAGCAGAATTCACAGAGTTCTGAAACATCTCTTTATTTTGAATTGAGGTAAGTAATTCAAAATCCAATTCAAATCAAATCAAGTTTCATTGTCACATTTACAATTAGACACAGTACAATGTATAGTGAGATTAGGTGCCTAACTCCAGAACAAATCAAACAAATAGATACTTAAAATTAAAAAAAAATCTAGCAACAAAATATAAAAGAACCCAGAAAACAGATCAATTCTAATTTCTATAAAATAGAAATATAGAAAATAGAATAAACATGAACAATATAGTCAGTAATGATTTTCAATGTCAAGTGTGCATTTCAGAAAAATGAAATAGTGAAACTACATAAACAGTATTGAGTTTCAGAAAATGAAACAATATAACATGCATAATACTGTACGCCATATAAAGTGGCATTAGTTTGACAGTGACACGTAAGTTTTATGTGTGTGTAAAGTCACAGGTTACTGGAGGGAAGAAACTCCTCCTCATCCTCTTTCTCCTGGCCTTCAGGCAGCAGTAATGTCTCCCTGACCGGCCAGAAAGAAAAGTCTTTTGTTGGGGTAATTTAGGTCTTTAATGATCCTCTCAGCCCTTGTCCTGCACTTCCTGCTCTAAATGCCTTGTAGGGCTGAGAGTTGACATCTGATGGTGTGTTCTGCTGACTGCACCATCAGATGTGCACGACCCTCTGAAAAGCCAGGAAGTCCCTGTTGGTGCTGTTTCCAAACCAGGCAGTGAAGCTGCCTGTCAGGATGCTCCATGGAGCAGGTACAGAAAGACTTCAGCAACTTGAGGGGCAGGCAACAGTCCCTTCGGCATCTGAGGTGGTAGACGCTGACAGTCTTTCTTCACCACATAAGACATGAGCGGAGCATCATAAGTCCCCTGTGATGAGGTATCTGAAGCTGCCTACCCTCTATAGTAATTATTTTCCTGCTTCTTCCCAGAGTCCACTGTAAGCTCCTTCGTCTTACTGACATTCACAGAGAGGTTGTTCTTCTGCTACCAGTTCTACAAGTGAGTCACTTTCTCTGTGTAAGACGTCCCTTCTCTCTGTCCGAGATCAGGCTCAAAATAATGGTGTCATCAGCAAACTTAATGGTGGTAGTCAGACATGGCCATACAGTCATGCGTCTCCAAGGAGTACAACAGGGGGCTCAGGACAAATCCTTGGGGGGGCTCCTGTGTTCAAGATGAGAAGGATGAGGTGTAGCTGCCCACATGCACTGCTTAGGGACTGCCTATCACAAAATTTTAGATCCAGTTGCACATGGTGGAGTTAAGTCCTTGATCTTCAAGCTTTGTGAAGAATCTTGAGGAGATAATAGTGGTAAATGCCCCCAGGGGGTCAGGGCAGTGTGGATAAAACGATTTATGGTGTTGTCCATGGATCTACTCAAGTGTTACTCGAGCTGCAGCGGGTCCAGGGTCAGGGGTAGTGAGGAGATAATTAAATCTTTGGTGAGCCATCATTGTCAGAAGTTTTTATAACCCTGGTTTAAATTAATGTTATTCTCACTTTTGTCTATTTGCCCAGTTCAAAACATTTGTTAGAAAAGAAATCAAAAAGTAATCAAATGTATTATATTGCATTACTTTGATGAAGTATTTATAGTAGTTACATTGCTTATTAGGGTAATTAGTAATCTGTAGCCTATTAAATTTCAAGTAGCCCTGAAAACACTGATAATAAATAATCATTATCCAATATTGGCACTGATTACTTTAGGTCTGTTAACTAGCAATAGTATGAAATAGAACTGACTGATAATATATTCAGCTACCATCAGGGTGTCCTTGGGTTTGCATCCAGGGGCTCAGCTTGTGGGCCAGTGGCCCCTTGCATACCAAAAATATAAAAAAATAAAAAATGTAATTTATTTTACACAGACCCATGGTCAGCATTTTGTAGAGGATTTAAAGGTTGTCTGGAGGTATACGTTTTGAAGGGGGAAGCAATCTTTCGTTAATATGATAATATAAAACAGGAAGAAATCACCACCAAAAAAATGCAACAAAAACACCCTTATCCTTACAAAGGATAAGTGCACTTTGACGTTAAACACCCAGGGGCCCATTAAGCCTTAATCCGGTCATGGTGTTTAGATATTAACTGCAGACACATGAGGAGAACGAGGGAGGAAACAGAAGTAATAAGAGGCATGATGAAGTGCAATGGTGAAATAGAATATGATGATTTTCCACTCTTTTTAAAGTTGAAATAAAAGGTCAAAACATGAACTGGTGAACAATGGTGTTATTCCTGGACAGACACTCTCTATGTTAACCACTGCAGATGACACAAATGGTTTTTAGATGGTGTAATTGGACATGAAATATGTTATGTTTCAATAAAAAAAGAACAATTTTCACATTAGATTGGCATGAGATGGGTATTTTACCAAAGGAACAAAAAAAGGAAACCAAGGACAGAACAGGGGAGAGTTTTTATGAGAGACAGACCGACTGAAAGGGATGAAAATAATACAGAAAAGGGAAGTGGGAATTACTTTAAAAATGATCAGACGCACAGGAAATAAAGTAAAAGAATTGAAGGGCAGCTTCTGCAGTGGCCCCATTCATTGTATGATGGTGTTCTTTGACCCTCTATCCATTTCAAAATGTAACAATAAAAGAGTCCATTGAGGTGCAGCAAGAACAAATAGACTGGTGAGACATGTCTGTGGCATTGCCTTGCTTGTATTGCAGTGGTTCCTGAGGTTTTCTAGATGTTCTGGGGAAGTTGCCTCACTGACTGGGACAGTCTACTGACTAGTTATCTTCATGTGGATCTGACAGATGATGCTGTCAGAAACAAGCAAAGCTGGTACACAGCAAAGACATCTGGGGCATGACGTAGCTGTCGGCATTATGAGACTCTTTGTTTCCATAAATAAGTTCCAATAGTGTTCCAGTGGCCCTAACAAAATATTCTATGACTCCCTCAAGATGTGTTTAATAGTACTGTCAAATCTTGACTTCTCAGCCCAGTTAGCTGACAGAGGTAAGCACGCACATTGATGCCCCAGCTGAAAGGTTACAGAGCTGGCTATCAATCACTATGTTAACACATTTACATGAGTTGTGGATCACTGTATCCAAGTTTCAGTCATTCCCATCCACACTCAGGAATTTAAAAATCAGTACATGATTACATTATAGTATATAAGTATTTCTGGCAAGTAAATTAGTTTGGTGAAGAAACGAATGCCTAGTGAGACGATTTGCTATCAATCATGAGAACTCAACTAAACCTGTTAAGCAGCATGTTGGAAATATGTCAAATGATTGGCCCAATTTTTTCCAAAATGCCTCACAGTATAGTGTGAAACACTCTTAGAGCACAAACCCTGAGCCTAACAGCAGACCCACGGGGCACAGCAGATGCAGGTTTTACTGGGTTTATAGACTTTTTTTTACTGCAGACGTTTTGCTTTGCCATAACAAGGAAAGATAAACTTACACCATTAACGATGCAGGTATTTCATGTAGGCGTTTTACTTTCTGCTCTCAGGGTTCTGATATTGTTCATGCTGGCTTACTTCACTTGAGACACTCAGGTGGAATGGAGCCATCATTAATGTTAACATCTGTCAAAATGCATTCTGTGAAAAAGCTCTACGCAGGCAGTACAGGCAAACAATGGAGACAGGCAGAGGTGGTCTAACTGCAGTAACTAATGGCAGATGATGACCACCTGGGTAAAATAGATGACATGACCCCTTGAGGAGTGGGCTGAATCTGTGGTGGTTCCACAAATGAGCCTCCTCACACAGACCAGTGCATCTGAGCAGCCCTCACCAATCTGTAACATCAAACATTTCCAAGTTTATGAGAAAGAAGAATTAACCATCACCTTGCTGCAAGTACTTGATAAGTACCAAATGATCACAAAATCCCAATTTTTCCAACTAAACTATAATGAAGATTGTCTTAATCCTTAATGGTTCACTAAATAATAGACTGACACAGGGTACAGTGGAGTGTGGGTGTCTGAGTTAAGAATGTAAACCAAGACTGCAGCCACGTTTTTGCAACAAGACAGACCTCAGTTGTCCAGTTATGATGTACTCTGTGTACAAATACGGGCTGTGAAACATCCAGTCCTTGAATTGGGACAGAGCAAGAGATTAATTAGATGACCTAGAGGCAGAGGAGATGAAGCACCTGTCGCCGTGACACATTGTTCGTGTGAGTGGCCTCCTTTGGGACTGAAGATCTAACCCTGCCGGATTATAGCGTATCTCTACCCATTGACAAATATTAGTAATTCATTTGATAATCCCCCAGCTTTTTTGAGCTATTGATTTCTGACACATATGCTCTCCAGTATTCCTGTCAGGGGATCCAAACCACCCTGGACTGTGTAATCATCAAATAGCTTCCAGTTGTTTTTCACTGCAGGGCCCTCACATTTATAAATTACATTGTAATTCAGACTGAACCTTAAGTAAATTGAAAGCAAATTTTGCAGAGATACAGTAACACACTGTTGCTGTGGGCAAGAAGGTTGTGCTGTTATGTTGTGTTGAGTCATATTGTGCATTGCAGTGCAATCTTCTTAAGTGTCTAATCTGTATGTGGATGTTTAAAATGTGTGTATGTGTGTGTGCACAGATATTTCTGTTATTTACCAGTCTAAAACAGCTGCTTAAAATGATTGACAAATGACATATCATTGACAATCCTGAGACAAGGGGAGTGTTGAGAGGTGCGATAAAGACTAGAGTATGGAGAGGAATAAAAACAGCATGGAAGGAATTAGTTATAAGGGTCAGAGAGGGTAAAGGGAGCGCAGAAAAATACTGTAATCCATTGAGGGAGATGAGTGTAATCTGGCAGGTGTGCAGGAACAAGCAGATGTCCATGTTCTGCCAGAGTGTTTCAAGTCTGAAGTCTCACCTGTCTGCTTTTCTGAAACCCAGATTTCTTCTGGCCAACTGATGTTTATATCACCCTAAAGGCAGGGAGGAAAAGATGAGGGGAGATAGATGGAGGGGTGAGGTGGGGGAGGGGTGAAAAGATCAGATACAGGGAGGGAGAAGGGAAAGAGGGACTGGATGTGGGAAGAAGAGGGAAGATGGAAGGTTATGGTCTAGGGAGAGACAAAAAAATATATAGGAAAACAGAGGAAAGAGCGGTGGACAGAAAAGGTTGGAGTGTGGGGGATGGTAGATTGGAAAAAGGGGAGAGGAGGGTGAGAGAAAGGAAAAGGGTTGGAGCAAAAGGGGGATGTTGGGAGGAAGGGAAAAAGTAGGGGCCTGTTCTCAAAGGAAATAAGGGCCTGGAGAAAATCCCATCTCCTATTTAATACTGATGACATTTCTCTCTCTGTGTCTCTCTCTCTGTTTTTCACTCTCTCTATCTCTCTCTCTCTCTCTCTCTCTCTCTCTCACTAACTCACTCACTCTCTCTCTCTCTCTCTCTCTCACACACACACACACACACACACACACACACACACACACACACACACAGATAATAAACACATGAACCAGACTGTAGATAATTGCCTCATGGGAGAAAGAGAGCCTGAGCACTGGATTGACAGGTGGACTGGTGTGCACAGCAGCAGAATGAGGAATGATTTAGATAGCAGAGCACAAACACACACACAAACACATTTACAGAGCCACAAACAAACTCACACAGATCTATAAAAGTCCATCATCAAACTCATACACAGTTACACAAACCACTCACTGATGCACGTATTGTATTCTGCATTAAAATACAAACACTTAAAGCATAGTGGACATAATTGTCCCCTATGGGAGACAGATGCAGAGCTGCGTGGATGGTTTGGTGCGCAGCATGAGAGAGTACACACACACACAGCTAAATGAATGTCAAAGCGAGCATCCCTTTATGTCAGCATGAATAGATGAACAAACTCAGCCATCCAAGCACAAACACACACATGCACTGAAATGCAGTCATGAACTGGCACCCGTGTTAAGTCATCTGATTCTCCGTACTGACAATCAGAATGTCAGTGAGGAGACAAACAGGTCATCAAAGTCTCATTTAAAAGGCTCTGTGAGCGTGAATCCCATGCAGCAGTTTCGTTCAATGTTTTATTCATTTACGGTCAGACTGCCAAATTATGAATTCACCAGGGAGCGTAAATAAACGTCACATGGACCCACAAGTAACTTGGTTATTGGACAGTTGTGATGATCAGTAATTGTACCTTATTAAGGGTTGTGGTTTGCAAAATTGTATACTTTTTGGCTATTTCAACTCATCTCATCTAAATGTTTACCCTGGCTGGGTTTTACAAGTATGATTAACTGCTTGTCAGTGCATGTTAACATCTGTTACCCTCTAACGACACGCTCCTGTGTCTTGAGGTCATTTTGTGTCGTCGGATCAGGTTCTGTTCTGACTGCTAATAAAGCAGACTGAAGTTGTGTACGTCACTTTCACTCCTGTAGATTTTAATCTACTCTGGCATCATAAATTTCACAAAAACATAATTGATTAAGAGCATTATTAGCCGGGACTGCAGCAAGACCTCATGTAGGAGAGCACAAGCACTGGAGTAGGACACAAGCATCAAACACATCTGTTTCAACTGCTTTTCACTGTGTGATTGATTAGAGACAATCTCCAAATTCGTAAAATGCTCCGTTTTGCTTTCACACCACAATCGAACCACACCAAAGTTATTTTGAGGCCATCTGAAAAAGGAGGATCTCAGTCCAGTTGTTTTGTCTGCTCCAGAGTCCAACTGAAAGCCCAAATGAACTGAAGCAAACCACCAGATTTGGTTTGAATCGCACAAACAGGTTACGTGTACAAACTCATCAAACTGAAGAAAAGAGCTGCTCTCTAGTTCATTTGAAATTCTCGCTGCACATCTGGTGAAAACATGCCTTTGGAGGATTGTGGTCAGGCAGGGCAGTAACCACAGTGTAAATATTTTCTACAAATATTAACATCAATTCCAAATGATAATATTGTCACAGTGGGCATGAAAAAGCATATTTTCAATGTGTGATGACTGACCGGTGCTCACTGTCTTGGGATAGTTGGCTGTTAATTGTACGGCTCAAAATGATTTGCCCTGAAGCAGCAAATAAATCCAAAATTTAATTCTAAATCTTTAATTGAAAACACACTGTTTTTTTCTGTCTTGGTATTATTGGGTCTAATGATGAGGCTACCTCCTCATCTTGCTCAGATACTGTACAGTATGTGTACACCAGAGGGTCTTCATGTCAATCTTCCATAGACCGAATGATTCTTCTGATGGTGTGACTTCGTTTTGCAGACCCCAGCTCTGCATGGCTCACACAAAATACACAATTAACCATTCAACCCTTCATTACCCCTATTTGAAAAACTCCATAAATGATTAAGTTTTGGAGTGGTTTCCTAATAGCTGACTCACATTATGTTCTCATTTCTAACTAAGCACTTTGATGTTGTTGTGATATTTCTCTTGCGGCATTCTTGGTCCCACCGCAGTTCAAATAGCATTATTCTCAGTTGGTCAAAGTGATCAAAAGGAGGAAACAGCAAAGAGTTCGGAAACTGTTCAATGTCAGGGTGAACACATCTTAAGGGTCATCAGGGAGATTTATTGTGACAGCACATCAGACTGAAACTGACATTATTATGTAATGAAAAAAATTAAAATTGCGAGAACATAGTGGGGATGGGAGGGGGGGCAGGGAGTGGATGAAACATCTCTCATCGCAAACATCTTCAAAAACTCACTGAAGCAAAGAGAGTCACAAAGAACGGGAGGGAGGAAAATCATCAAAGACAGAATGAAACTGAGAGACGTGAACAGAGAAACACAGAGTAAAACTAAACAGGAGGGGGACAGAAGAAGAACTCAGAGACAGAAGTTTGGAAAAACTAGGAGGGTAGTACACAGAGAATGACAGAGAAGTAAAGAGAGACAGATGAGCTGTTAAGTACTGGGAGTCCAGTTAATGTCTGAAAGGATGTGTGGTCACTTACAATGTACTAGAAGTAGCTCATTTGAGTTGTTTCTGGAACAGCGATATTGGTCGTGATGCCGAGAAATGGTTGATTTTGTCTATTTTTCTGAATAAGGATTTGCAGAAATCCATCCTGTTTTTCCTTTTGAAGTTGGATTGTGGTTAGTAATAGAGGTGGCTTTGTATTACATAAATGTAATATGTCTGACTGTAATTAAAATGCCAGATGCTTCACCTTCACAGCAAGCATCATTTTCACATTCTGAGAAGGGACTGCAGATGGAAATGAGTCAGTTTTTGCTAACTCGGGCACATTTCCATTTTTATTAATGTTGAATCATTTGCACTGTTCCTGATGAATAAATAAATACAAATAGAAAATAGCAACTGATGAACAGAAAATGAAATGGCTTCATTTGTGTTTATTCTGGTTATAATCGAAGGATTTAAGTGCAGGTAAGCGCATTACAAACAGGTCGATGTAGGACAAGAGATGACATTTATTGACACAGCGAGCGTTGTGCTCTTCGCTGTTCATTGTCAAAATGAGCCACTTCTCAGCAGACTTCCTGACCTGAAACTTAAACATTTCTTTAGTCACTCTGTCCTGAAGCGACACAGATTTTTTTTAAGCATCACTCTTGCATGCACTGTGCTGCCTGCCACATAATAGGAGAAGCACAGCTGTCACTGTGAAACATGATCCAATAGCCTGGAGACAGATGGAAACACACCTGAGCCCCTGCACGCTGCTGTTGGTACAGGGAAAAGTCACCTTTCAAAAACGCTCAGTTTCAAAGACACTCATTTATGGGTTTTCATTACTTAAGTGTTTCATTAAAATATTGTACTTTCTGTTCAGTGGACATGAGAAATGATCATATTACTGTTGGCAAAGAAACGTGCTGAAATATCACAGACGTGGGCTACCTCCCAACCTTTGGTTTGCCTAGAAATCTATCAAAACGAAATGAAAACATTTGCTAAAGTGATTTAGTTTGTTTTGTATTACCACAGGCTACATTTTTTTGCAGCATGTTTTGAATTTCAGCCTTTTTCCTCCTCCTCCTTTAATTGAAAGATTTAGACCAGACTTCAAAATATGTCCCAGAAAACAAATGGTTGAATGGTGGAAGTGTCACAGTATTGTATGTAGACAGGGATGTTCCATGTTTATGTAGTGCTCTGATCCAACTGGATACCAAGCAAACTGTATCTGCTGATGAGTAAAGTACTGCTAATTTCACTAATGTAAAATATGACTTAATATGTTCCTCAACCACCTTTTATTCCACTGACTAAGATGATGATGAGATGACACCTACGTCATTAAACACTAGCTGTGATTACATCAACATGCCAGACCGTTGATGACAAAGGTGAAGACTAAAATGTCATTTAAAAAAATGAAAGCTTTGCCAAAATCTCTCATAAAAGTGTAATATACCCACTGATCTACTAGAGGATAGCATATTAGCATAATTTGCCTCATCTACGCATGAAAAGTCCATGTGTATGTATGTGCACTGCCAGCAGGGGGCAATAATGATGGCAGTGAAAGACAAAAGTAGCTTGAAAGGCAACAAACAGCCCTTCAGTGTTAGATGTTGAGGTAGAGTGGTGAACCACAAACAGGTTCAATATATACTGTAAATATATTCAGATACCAGGATGTAGCTTATTTACACAGCACATACCTCACTGTATTCCAGCAACAAGACTACATAATAATCATAAAATTGAAAAAAATGATCAGAGAGAACGGGGGAGGCAGATGAAGAGGGAGAAAAACAGACTAATGTTGCTGTCTCAGAGAACAGAGGGATTACAAGGAGAGGTGGAATCATGACGCCAGCAAAAATAACCAGCCAGCCACTGGCCAGCAGAAAAGTAAACAAGCATAAAAGATGTCCGCCTGTTCAAACACTCACACTGCACAGACTGCACATCAACATTGATGAACGCAGGTGGGAAAACACACAGAGGCATGCAAGTGAGGACACACATGTACACATCAAGAGTACTCATAAGCCAAGATGCAGCGATAAAATACACACAGACACACACACGGAGGCCTACTGAAGTCATAAAAGGACAAATACATAAACGTGTGTGCACACACACATTTTTTTAAAGGCATAACACACACAGTGACAGTATCTGCTTCATACTCCACTGTGGTGGAGTTAATCCTCACCACAGAAGGTGTCATCACCTCAGAGAGACACTTGTGCTGCGTTTTCAATGTTCTGAAATGGGAAATATTGAGACCATTAACTCAGCTGACTATTTTTTATGTTGAGAGCTCAAAAAGTGTGGAGACAGGAGCAAAGCACTGTTTAAATTTTAATATGTCAACAGAAATATGATTAGTAGAAGTCACTAAAAACTCTGCGCATGCATATAAGTATTTGTATTTGAGGATCGTGGGAGTGTGTGTGTGTGTGTGTGTGTGTGTGTGTGTGTGTGTGTGTGTGTGTGTGTGTGTGTGAGGAGCATGAGCCTTTTCAGCTCTTTCTATCTACCTCTCTCTGCATCTGTTTCCCCCTGTTACACTCTCTCTCTGTAAATATTCATTACAGCTCTTTGTAACACTTAGTTCAGCTCTCCTTCCCTCGCTGTCTGCCCCCTGAACACTGCTGCATGTGGGGTACATGCTGATGAAGTCGACTTTGTTTCAGGAAAGCTTTGATTCACATTTTGGGATGCTGTTGAAATATTTCTTTAATCCACAGAGTTTGACAATAATAGTGAAAGTCAAGCTTGGTTCTCCAGTAATCTTTCTTCCTCCCTGCTCTGTGTTCCTTTGAGTGCGAGGCGTTTGAGCACATGCAGTCCCTCCGTGTGGTGTTCCAAAGGTTCTTCTGAGTCATTGATCAAACTCAAACTAAGCATGTTTACTTCAGAGTTTGTTAGTTGTCACAGGGATAACATCCCAGTCTCTCTTACCCTCTGAAAGCCTGCACTCCTGATTTCTCATTTTCTTTTGCTGGAGTTCTTATATGATGTGTTTTGACTCTTACTGGGGTGTGCATCTGTTTTCTTGTGCAGGCATATGGTTAGATTGAAAAATATATTTTTCGTGGTATTTGTCATATAAATGCATGAACTCATCATTGTTTTTTATGATTGAAAATAGCATTTTAGCAGTTAATGAAAGAGCTAGAGTACATTAAGCTACATACATTACTTCACTCAGAAAAGAAATCAAACTTGGCTTTTGGTTTCTCGTGGTACCTGAACCCTAGTCACCTGGGGGAAGGTCCTGTGTTTGGACCATCCAGCCACCCCTCCATCCTCTAAATATGGACTCTTCTTGCTCTTTATACTTCGTCATTTGACATGTTGGGAGCAATAATGAGCTGTCCCTAGAAGTCTTGACTAATACTCTCATTAGTATTATAGATGCTTTTTTCTGAACTTCCGGTGTCACACGAGGACAAGTGGAAGAGTGTCCTCTTGCAACAGTAAACACACAGTGTACTTTTGAGTGCATGGAGATATGCAATTAAATTGAAAATTGGTTTGTAACTGATTGCCCCATTCAGAAAAAACAGTATTTTTAATTTTAAACGGTATTTTTCCGTGAATATCAGTGAAGTGAACACACAACATACATTCATGATGCAAGAGAAGTTGAGTAGGAAATGCCGCGAAACATGCTGATTGGTGTGGTAATATGTCAGTTTGATTGATTACATGCAGAATACATCGCTTGAAAATAATTTATTTCTATGATAAAACAAGTAATGTCATTAAGTTTTCTGTGTAACAGGACATAATGTCTCCTTGACCTGTAAGACCCGAGATTGACGGAAAGTGAGAGAGGCAGCAAAAAAAGAGCAAGACACCATGAGATTAAAGAGGAATTACATTTGCTCTCCTAAATGAGATACCTAGATTTTACAGACAATGATAACCTCTGTTGCAATGTGATTGATGGCATCAAATGATGAATTAAAACAAATGGTGTATTGTAATTTGCTACACCAACGTCACAAATTGAAAAGCCTCAGTGTCTTTTTTCAGATGCTGAAGTAAAATTTTCTAAAACCGAAGATGCCATATTGGGAGAGAGATAAATGACACTGTGTTTCATACAGCATAAGGGTCGTACTATAGTAGCTCTCTACCATCTGTGTAAACAGTTGTTACACTGATTTAGCGGTAAGCAGTTTGGCTTCTGCAGCCATTACCAGCTGGTGACTGATGGACCTAGCATGGTGGTTAATGAGAATTGACTTCTCACTGAAGAAATCGTTGCACTGAGGTAACTGTATGTGTATGCTTTGGAGCTTGGATCTTTGAGAAGATGCTTGTAAATATGTAATTCTGTTTGACTTCTTGTTGAAACACAAGGTCAGGTAGTGCAGCACCAGTGGAGAAAGTACAGATTGACCTCTTCACATTATTTCGATGTTTTGGTGAGAATTCTTGTCCCAACACTAATGCTTCCAAAGATATTGTACCTTTTAATCTACAGTTACTCATGATAAATTACAGGGAAATGCATGCAAAAATGATGCACTATAGATCTAAAATATTCCATTAGGTTGAGTAGAGCAGCCAAAAAGGCTTATCAAAGTGATGTCATGGGACCTTTTAGCCTTTGCTGGCAAATGAATTGCAGCATCATTCCCAACAGTATCAAATACACTGTAATGTAAAAGTCATATTTAAGCCAGTCATTAACACAGAGCTCTAACTTGAACATCCAGTGACAGGGCAGAATTTCACAATGCAAACCTTTGTGTGCTGTTCACATCACATTTCAAGTTTTATTGAAAAGAGCACGATTGGCTCAGCTTGCTCTGGTTTATAAGGCGAACTCACTGCAATGTTCACAGCCTTTCCCCACTGCAAACTGAAAAGAAACGACTCCATTCATAAAAACACTAACATCCTCAGTAGTAGTACTCTCACACACTACTCATTTGTTTAGATTAAACATCTGGTTTGAACCAGGAAATGTTGTTTGGTGACAGAGATGAAAAAAAAAAAAAAAATCCCACAAACTGCTATTTCCCTGGTTAGAAAATAATAACAGCATAAAACTCTTCTTGTGATTCCCTGCAAGAACCCTGCTATAATAACAACATGGTGCTTTCCCCGTAAGCTAGTGTCATCACTCAGATGTTCTGTTTCCAAAATAGTTCTGACGCATTTTTTCAGGATATTTTAGCATTTGGAGAAAAAAGGTCGGCAAATCCTTTATCTTTCTTCTCTCTTTTTCTCTTTCTTTCCCCTCCTCTCTTAAGATCCCTGCACAATTCATCTCATCACCTCTTTCTTTCTTTCTTTCTTTCTTTCTTTCTTTCTTTCTTTCTTTCTTTGTGGTGAAGTTCAGGTTTCACATTCTCCACAAGTCCACATGTGCTATACTTGACTGATTGACCAACATAATCCCTTACATGTGAAACCTTCAAGATTTAACTCCACCAAGGCTCCCCTCTTCAATGCATGCAAATGCACAATTTGCCTTTGCACATGTTGTGTAATCAAAACCAAATTGTGTGTTTTGTGCCAAGCAAGCACAGTTACCCAGAGAAATTAACATAAATACATTCCAAATAGGATGGAAGCAGTGAATTGATTTCTTGAGGGGAATTGGGTGTCATGAATAATGACTTAGCTTGAGCTAGTCCTTGAAGTCCCAAATGAAAACCAGGCCAATGTTTGCTCTGCCCTGCATGGCTAAAAGACTGCCTGGTTCTGACATCTAGTGGTGTGTTTAGCAGCTGCATTGTGGTGTCTGATGTGTTTTTAAAGGTGCTTAGACTTCTGGGTTGTAAAGATGACAAAAGATAAATTCATCTTTGGATTGATGATGGGTGGATGCAGAGTTGTTGTTGTGACTTCACACTCAAATAGCCAAATGCAAGCATACAGTGGTACCACTGTAACTGCAATTAAAGAGCTTAATGCACCAAACTAGCTAATGTGTTCTATTAAATGGGAATTATATTTTAACAAGGTGTCTTTTTATTGAGGTTTGAGGTTAGCTTTAGTGGTAGGGTTCGGTTAAGCTTGGGGTTTAGTTGGTCAGGGTATGGCTACATTCTTACAGGTGTACAAGTGTCAAGAACTATACAGGGTTATTTGTCCTATTTGGATGCTGGTCGAACCTTGTCCTTAAGTCAGAGCGTCCGACTAAAGGGATTCATCTGGATGTGATTCAGTTGCCTTCTAAACGCCTCCCTGTGGAGGTAAGCACTTCCAACTGAGAGGAGGCCATGGGGAAGACTCAGAACACACCAGAGGGATTACATATCTCATCTGGCCTCAGACAACCCCAGGTGGAGCTGGAGGATGTGATGAAGGAGAAGGCTGGATGGGTTAACTCGCTTAGTCTGCCTCGACCGTGACCTGGACTTGAGGCAGAAGAAAACAGATGGATGGATGAAACTTTGAACTTAAAGTACTACTATGAAGCAATTTGTCATCATATATTTGACATTTTATTCTTTGAGGGTTTCATTTACTCTCCTGCATATTAGTTACACAGTGTCTATACAGTACACTGAAGTCTCCTTATTAGCAAACACGAAGAAGCTCCCTGAGCTCCTGATATGTAAAACAATAAAAAGAAATAGAAAGCTTAAAATAATGCACCCATTATAATGATGGCAAGGCATGCTAAAAAAAAAAAAAATCCAGTTTCCACTGATGCACACTTTGGTAAAAATGAATTAGTGTCATAATACTTTGACATGAACAGAATTTATTTTTTTAGCTCAGCAGCAGGGCCACTTATGACACATCAATGTAATTCACCAGAGAAGGCAGCTGTGTAATTAAAGACTGGTGCTTAGAGGGATACTTCAACAAAAACGGTAGATGTGCGCTCTATAGAGAGGATGACTTGAATCAAGAGTTTTTAAAAAGTCACAAAGATAAAAATGGATTTCATTATACATTTGGTAAATATAGCCTCCAGTACTGGACATGCAAAACTTCAGAGTCAAAGCAGAGTCATACATAAAAACAAAAACACATGGAAAGTCTCACTTCAATACATCAATTTCACTTAACAATTAAAGCGATGGCTGATTAGTTCTAAGACATAATCATACCTCCACTTCTCTGTTGCTCTAGAACAGAGGTTTTCAAACTGTGGGGCCCCACTTGAGAGGCATAAAGCCACTGCAGTGGGGACACAGATGACCAGGGAAAAATATGAAGATAAGTTGAATGAATTGTTATTGACTGATAAAAATGAAAACTTTTTTCAGCTTCTGAGGGGGTCATGCAAAGAAGTTTGAGAATTGCTGCTCTTGAATAAGGCTCTAACATGTTCTGACTGTGGCAATCTGTAAAAAACTGGCTGCATGATGATTCTCCAGCTCCCAGCAGTGAATATGTGGAAATGTGTAGTAGGTTGTTGAGGACAGAGCATGCAGCATGTCATCATTTAATTTTCCCTGGGCAGATAAATAGGAAAAAACCTTTAATTAACATCAATTTACCCTGTTAGGCTTTAGAAAATGTGCATCTGTGCTTCTGCTTCTGTTGTACATAACAACATCAGTACAATACAACACCTGTAGTGCAAGATAATGGCACAGCACATAAATCAGACGGGGGATTCCAAAACATCTCCGCTAATATTTTTTATGACACAGACAGACAATTGACACATCAACACGTGGGTTGTTGCCAGAAGGGGGAGCTAGTTGCATGTATTTCAGTGACCTATAATCTCCCCTCAGGCAACTTCTTCTGCTACTTAAAGCAAAGGGCTAATAACTGTGTGATTAAAAATATGTGTAGAGGTTTAAAGTTTATTAGAGAGAAGACTTCCTAATAGTTGGCTGGTCTCTCTCTTTCCCAAACCTACTGACCTCCCTTCGTTGCTATTGCTCAGGAATGGACCATCCTTCACTCTCTAAATCTAAAGTTATAATATTAAGGCATATTTTGAGAAATGTAATTACATTTATTATAGACCTTATTATTTAAACCCGGTTATACAGGTCCAGACTGTCTCTCAATGAAATTAATGCATTTAACAAAATAAAATCTGACTTTATTCAGTAAATTTATGTTTTTGAAAAGTAGTCCAAAATACACATTTAAATGTGAATAAAACAAAGGGTTGATGTCAACTCTTCACATTGTCAGCCACCCTCTCTGGCGAAATTATCTCCATTCACTCACAGACAGTGATCCTGCTGAAGGGGAAGGATGTTTGATGAAGCTTAATTAATTCAATATATTTTATTGTAATATACTCCAAATTAATCTGACTTGTCGATCCAGCCTCGTAGTAATTAGCCTTGAATATAAGAAAATAACCCCAGAGTAATGTGCATTAGATTAAAATGAGACATATATGACACATATAGCCAACACTCTCGACAGACCATTTCATTGCCATGAATCTCACTGGACTGGGCTAATTAATGGTTCTAATTAGTATTTTATGGTTGAAAGCAGGTCAGTGGCTGATCTTCTGAACAACTGGCATGGACAATGATCAGCGCTGTGTTAATGTTCTCAAGACATCTGTTCTTATAGTACATGGTGTATTATGTGTAAATCTCGTAAGAACTTGCTGTGAAGTCATTTGTGTGATGTTTGAAGACATGAATCTTGACAGATCGATTTAAGGGGATATTGATCTGTTGAAAAATCTGTCAAATCGCTGGCTTCAGCAGTTTGGCTGGCTTTTCCTGCTCTGAGAGATCTCTAACCAAAATCTGAATTCAAAAGCCTCAAACAATACACAAGACACTTCTCTGTCTGTCCAGCTGGTAGAGCACAAACACAAAATTGTGTAATTAATTCATTGGCATCTTAAAATGTTATGAATTGGTGTTAACATAGCGATTACACATTACACAAACATGTTTTGCTCTGAGCTTAATGGCCATATATAACCATGATACACTCAAATGTTTTCACTTATTCTGCCAATACAGAAAACGTGTATTGGAGTTCACACCCATACAGCCCTGCAAAGGACTTTGAGTATTTTTATTGGTATGTTGCGTCACTAAGGGGCTCACACTGTCTGAAAATGGCTTAACTGTTTACCAAATGTTACAAACCCGGTGCATGTATGTTTTCTAGAAACTTGTCATAACTTATAGACTTTTTGCAGATACAAACATATTAGGGTCTATTACAACATCTGCCATACTTGGACATAAATGTGCAGGTCTTTCTATCTGTGTTCCTTTCTGTAAACTCAAAATGGTTTTACAAGTTTTATTGATAGTTTTAGCTATCAGCTGTGCCACTTTTACAGATAGTTAAAGGATATTCCAACAGTGGAACCACTGACTAACCAGCACGTGTAAATATAAGTCACATGATGTGTGTGTGTGTGTGTGTGTGTGTGTGTGTGTGTGTGTGTGTGTGTGTGTGTGTGTGTGTGAGAGAGAGAGAGAGAGAGAGAGAGAGAGAGAGAGAGGGAGAGAGAGAGAGAGAGAAGAGAAAGAGAGAGTGCTTCTGTGTTGATGGTTTCAAGTGACAGCTAAAAGGCCCAGTGAAGAGCTCCATCTGGAACAATGATATATGAGCCAGTATGTCCTTCTCTTCGTGTGTGTGTTTGTGCACATGTCTTTAAACAGGCCAATTGTTTCTCAATTAACTGTTTTACACAGATGGACATATTACAAGAATTAGAGGAATGTACACCTTTCGACATACATCTGTCTCTCTGCTCTGCAACACCGGTAATCTCACCACCCATGTTGAAAAAGAAAACAGGGCAATCATCATGAGTCTGGAGACATGGGACGTGGGACTGAAGCATAGGTGAGCTCTGGAGACTGGAACGCATGATAAATGAAGAAAACCTGTTATAATATCTACCTATTAATATACCTTGGATATGATAGGCTCCTACCTGTTCATCCGTCTGAGTATCCTGAGGGGTTAGAAGATAATTATGCCTTTACCAATGGACAAGGTGATTGGGAGTGGGGGATTGTACAGCGGTTGAAAGACTGGTAAGAGAAGCACAGAAACAGATATCCAACCCTTTGGGTATCAGGACATTAATGACTACTGGGGTCACTCAGATCCAGATACCACTCTAATATAATATATTCTACCTGGACATGAATGCACTAATCATACCATGGTCTCATCATCAGTTGATGAGCCCTTCAATTTGAACTCTTAATGGAGTTGACCCAGAAATGAAAAAAAATCTTCACAGAATATCATTAACAGTGGATGAACAAAGTTTTCTTAGTTTAGTTCCAGACTTCTCAGCTTCTTCGCCGGGATGTGACCCATTGTTAGTGCCTTTAAGATGTCGTATGTCCATTTTTGCCACAGGTCACTGTATACAGGTCACAGGTGGCTGTAATGGAATTGTTGTACACAGACAGAAAGCTGTGCCACTGTGCTCTAGCCCATTTAACCCCTTTTGGTCCATTCATGGCACCCAGAGGATTAGTGCTAATGACTGACTTTTCATCCTTTGCTAACATTTATTTATGTTTATCTATACAGTTTAAAGTTGTAAGTACAGTGCACATTGATAGACATTTCTGCAAATATGCCACACTTCTTAAGAACTCATAAAACACTTTAGAACAAGGACAACAGTACATAACACATAAAACAAAGCATGCTCCTGGCTATTTGAATAAGCGTCAGAGTATAGTCTCACACCTAATTATGAACATGATGTTAACATTTTTCAATCAAATGTCTCAACACAATTGGATGTATACCTAAGAAATTTGGTACACAACTTCATGGCCCCCTCAGGATGAATCATGATAACTTTGGTAATCCTGTGACTTTTCATCTTGCACCATCATCAGGTCTAAATTTCAACTTATCCCATATTTGGGTTTGTGAATTTATACTTGCAAAACTAATAACATTCAGATGCTCGTCATCAGCATGTTAGCACTGACATTGTGAGAATGTTAGCATGCTGACCTTGTATTCAGTTCAAAGCACTGCTGTGCCTAATTACAGCCTTGCAGAGTCTCGAGCGTAGCTGTGTGACAGGAACACCTTAAAATATGATGCAACTACAAAACACAGCTAAAAATTAATCCAGGTTTGATTCACCAAACCTTTCATCTCCTGAAACAGTTTCAACAACAAGTTTTTGCTCACATTAGGTTGTTGTCTGAAAGGAAGCAACTGAAGGTGCTGATACAGCTAATGCTATTAAATACATTTTAAATACAACCATTATCTTATCAACGAAACAAAGATAGATAACCTGCACCTGTTTCATGAAGGCCATTAGTTCCTTCTGACCTTTTTCACAGATTTTAGGTTTTGTAGTCATCAGCGTCGTCCCTGAAGCTGTAGACCATCACATTCTCACCTTGATTACATTGTCTGATTTTAATTTAAATGCTAACTTCAGCCATGGAGTTATTACAAGTTAAAAAAGAAAGTGTGGTTATTCCCTTGGAGGCATGAAACAAATTACTTTTGCTATTCCTTTAAAGATGGCAACCACTTATTGAAAAGGCGTCACTTCCTCTCTGACACATATATTTTTTCTTTTTTATTATTTCATCAGCATAGTAGAAAAATGGAAACGAAAATAAGATAGAGCAGTATCTATGAATTATTAACAGAAGGTTGGTATGTGCAGAACCTTAAAGTGCTCAGGTAGATGATGGTGATGGGTTAAAAAAAAAAGAAAAGAAGAAGAAGAAGGTTGCAGTCACAGAAGCACCTACATAAAAGCGAAGCCATGAAGGTTAATAACAATCTGCCTATTACATTATAAGATATGTGCAAAGCTGATATGTTAGCCTGAGGATTATGAATATCCTTCACAAATGCACATCCTGCCATTCATTTTTAAGGCACTTTGTCATGGACCAAAGTGTTGGTAATGGTGGCACTTATTGGTCATTAGAAATCATCCTCTCAGGATCATGACTGTACCAAGCACACAGGATTCAGGACCTGGTTTATAGGCTGACAGACAGATCACCCCTTAGGTTATTACACTTCTGTTACAGCACTTACATGACCAGTATTTGGGATTCTAATGATACAAAGCAAAGCAGATTATTGACAGCTTTAATTCTTTATCAAGGCATGTTGTTACAAATGCACAATCTCTGGTGCAATCCACAACATTTTTATGTGCAGACTTGCATTCGCCTTCGTTAGAAGGTTTGACTCATCACCCTGACAACCCCACCACAATGTGACATCATCTGTCATCATTATCCAAGTGTTTGCTGTCGTCTAGGAAACCCATCCCAGGTCACTGGGAATGATGGTATTGTGCATGGAGACAAAAGGCCCATGAGGAAGCACAACATAAATTATGGTCACTCTTAACTCAGTAAAAGTCCACTGATGTGTCATAAATTTGACAGAAATTCAGAAATCATGGTTCATGTTAAAATGATAATAATAATTTATTTCGAGCACATCAGCATAATTAGTTTTGAACACAAGAAAACAGCTTTAATCATTTTATTGCCTTAACATAAGCTTGTCCTGTCGAGGTAGAAACAGAATAATAAGTATTTGCTGACTTAATAGCGAGAAAACAAACAATAAACGAGAGCTAATTACATGCGTGGCCTCCTTAGCCTTCCACAGAGATCATTTTTAGAAAAAACAAAAAAAGCAAAATTAAACAGCCAACAATCGTTACACTGTGAATGAGCATCTGCTGTGGTGAATACAGGCCAATATAATGAACACTGATCAGTGTCCAGAAGCAATTAACATGTTTATAGAGGGAGATGGAGATCCTTACAAAGAAAAGGAAAGGGAGAATTCATAGGCAATTGCCAAACCCGCAGAAGGAGGCAGCGCTCACCTGAGACCCGGCGCAGCATGCTGTGGAGGAAATTCACAGTTCACACTCTCAGATGACAGGAAATGAAGGGACGAGGTTAGAAAAACAGTTAGTTAGGGGATGAAACAAAGAGCAGATAGAGAGGCAGGGAGAGGGCGAACAGAGGGATGAAACAAAGAGCGGAGGAAACATCCCCAGATGGCAGGGCATACGGTGAGATGTGTAGCAGACAAAGCTGGCAAGGTGATGTGAGTCGGAGAGGAATAAAGGGACAGGGACATTGTGTGTGTGCGTGCGTGCATGTCTGTGTGCGTGTGTGTGTGTCTGTGGAAGTCTTTGATCACACCTCAGAGAGTCATAACTCTCCATTCCCTAATCCTCAATGAAGATCTCCATTGAACAATAGAAACCATATACAATATCACAATGCCTAATGATGCATTTAAATCATGCTGTGTACATTAGATTATGTATTCTATTTATTGTTGATTAAGCATTTACTTATTTTCTTTCTGTGTGTTGGTTTTATAAGCCTGCAGAGGGCAATGAAACACTGCACTCCACACGGTTTGTTTAAGCTCACTAATTCTTTCACACAGGAGAAAAGACTAATGTATACGTATGAATCTGGCTTGTTTTTTTTCATGGCAATAATCTGTGTGTATGTGCAGGCACACATGCAGTTGCATTTGTGTGTAAGTACACATGTGTTAATGTTAAGGACATTTATCCTAGTGACTCATGAAAGCAAAGAGTTTCTTAGCAACAAGGTATAAATCGTTGGATAAAAGCAATGCCAACAAAATTCAAAATGTCCTCCCTCTATGCTGTCTGTCTCCGTTGTCTCTTTCCGTCCTCCAAACCATTTCCTTCATCTCTCTCTGGGGTGTGCTTACCAACTTGCTCTGACTGCCTGCTATACTGTAAAAAACAGAACTTTAATCGCTCCAACACTGATTGAGCTGCTGTCTAATTAATAATGGATCGAGATGGCTTAACTGCACTGTTCTTAGAAGCTCTGGTTCAACTGGAAATGGATCACAGGACCTGCAGTGAGAGTGGAGTATGTTTCATTTCCTGAGCCCCTACGTACATGAGTGTAGGTCAGGTGTTTGTGAGGAGAGTCTACTAATGTCTATCAGTTTGAGTTTAACTGCAGTGATTTTTTTAAACACCATATGGTCAAGTGTAGAGAGTTTGCGTCAGTGCCAGTATAAACTTCAGTTATAAGGCAAACTTTTTCCTCTGGAGGTGTAACTTGAGATGATGATACAGTAGTTAGATATTAATTGTGTCCATGTACATGCATATTATGCCACATGAGTGGCTGACAGCACTGGGCGAGTAACTTTAAAGATGTATTTAAATCAAAAGTGTGAAGTTGATCTGAAGAACAGTTTTTGGGAAAATGGAAGGACAGACTGAAAGACTCCCTCAGGTTTAGTTGCTTGTCCAGCTTTTGGAACTCAGTGTAGCTTATAGATAATTCTTAAATGTCTTTTTCAATGAAGTTCTTTTTTTTTTTTTGTCAAATTTTGTCTTCTCCTCCACACCCGTCACCCTGACATCTCTTTGGTGAGCTAAAACTGCCCTTATTAATCTAAAAGCAGAACAAAGCTGAGACAAAAGGTTAAGTGGTGTCAAAGTGGCCAGGAAGTGCTGTAACTGAAGTCAATTATTGAGTGGGCCAGAGTATTGATATGGACACAGACACCCCAGACAGTCTGCGGACCATCTCCTTTGTCATATAAAGAAGGGAAGAAAGAACAGATGTGTTGAATGTTTCTGTTGTTTTCTGTTAGCTTGACTGTGTCTTCTGGATTGAAGGTCCCTCAATACTTGTTTTCTTCTGGTGTGAGTATTTATTTTATTTTATTTTTTTAAAAAAAAGGACATGCACATTGTATTCAATATGTAATTTGACTTTTTTGGCTATATGTGACCTCAAAATCGTATTCAAGTTTGATCAGATTTATTACTGAACCTGCAGCCTCACTGCACCTTGCGGTCTTTTCATTCAACGACACTCCAGGCCAGATGGAGCACCATGCAAATCAAAGTGTTAACGACGTGGCTTTGTTGTCACTGCTTGTGCAGACTCACAGTATAAATGCACATCAGCAAGCAGTCTAGCCTGTATCTAATCCATACAGGACATGAGCTGAAGAATGCAGAGCGTGATGTGAATTCCAGAAATTCCCACATAAAACTTCCAACCTCTGTCCTTTCCAGTAATTCAATTCAGAAGTACCACAGATGTTATTGAGATTCTGAGCAGCTATGCTTGCTAACTGATGTAAAGCTAATATTTTTTGACAAACCCAGATGGTTTCACACCTGTCTCTGCAAGCATAATAGGTTTTCTTATCACGCAGTGTAATGAATTTGAATCAACAACATGTTTCAATGCTAATCTTAAACAGTAAACAAACAAAATTCTCTTTGGTATCTAGTGGCAAGTTGAGATTTTGCTGATTGCACGCAATTCAAAATTACATTCTGATAAAAGACAGATATGCTATATATATGACGCTGTCAGAGGCTTGTATTTCAAGATCTTTCCATGGGCAGAAAATCGAGGTGTGTGATGCCAAAATGAGCAGCTGTGAGCGTCATGCAAACCATGCAACGACATTTAGGAATCATGAAGAAGATCAGTATGTGAACAAACATGTTGGCCAGGGGGTTCGTGGGTGTGCTTGTGTGTTTCTGTTGAATTCATGAGACATCTGGCATCCCTGAACCCCCTGCCCTCTATCCCAACATAAGCACGCACACACACACACACACGGAGAGAGAGAGAGAGACCTGAATAATGAGGTGTCATGTCTCTCTCACACCCTGGGACCTCCATTCAAGCTTCATCCATTCACGTCATCTTCCACATCCATCTCTTGTGCTGTAACTCTCCCGTGTTACACACTGATTCTCTCCCTATCACGCACAGTGACACACACAGAAACGCGCACACACACAGTGTCAAGATGGAGGTCAGGTCACAGTGGTGAGAAATGCGTCTTCTATTGAGAATAATTACAGTTGAGGATTGGCTGCTCCCTGGTCTCTTCAGTATAAACATCTCCTATTGGTCAGGCTGGCTCATATCTGGCCTACCAGCTGCCCTGTTTGTCTCAGGTGGTAAAGGCGATTATTATGATTAATGAAGATATTATTTATCATAGCAGATAATTTGACAGCAGAGCTGGCTCCCGCTGCTTTGCTACAATGGCTGCCACCGTTAAGGTTCTCATAATATATCTACCTTGCATCTGTCTTGCATTCTTATGTGAAAATGACCAAACACTGAGGTGAAAATGGGAACATTTTACAGCCATTATTGAGAAGAGCATGGAAATGTCTTGTCACTTTCACGCTTGCCTTTTCAGTCTGTGCTTGCTTCATCTAATTTTACTCAAATTGCTCTTGTTTTAGTGCAGCCTCTAAAGACAGCTGCCAGATGATTGCACTACAAACACATCCTCAGCTGTTTGTGAGGGAAAAAAAGATCCTGAGTGCTTAAATCCCTAAAAGATATGAGACAAGAGTCCAGCCTATCACTCCTATCAGCAGGACGACATCATTTCTTTGTACCTTTCAAGACATTTCTTATGATAATGAAAAAATCTGTTCTATGATCTTATCTGAATACCCCTGGCCTCACCCCTCTCTTTCCAAGCATGTAGAGGAAACTACAGTATCTGTGAGACTCATGAAGAACATGAAAAGACTCTCTGGAGCCAGTGTTTGGTTTGTCCATTCTGGGCTCCAGTAGAAACATTAGCTTAAAACAAGTATTCTGTTAAAATGTAGTGGTTTGGGTACCTTGGTGATACAGGAATGTGTCATGGTTACAATAACAAACATTTGGCGGGATTAATTGCAGTGTTGGCACTAGAACAAATATCCAAGGGGGGCACGAGGCTTATGGCAGCAAATTACTGGCAAGTGGTCACATAGTTATGCATAGTGAAAGTGAAACCATTCAATGGTACACTCCCCGGGAGAAAATGTTAAGATAAAAATCACAAAAAAGTGCGTTCCCCTCAGTTTCATAAATACCTGATTTAAAACACAGGGAGAATTTACTGCGCTAGCCTAGCACGACATGCACATTTAACATTAAATGTTTTACTTAATACGACAGACCTGGGGACATAGAGGTGCTGAGGGTGCTGCAGCTTGATTATAAGAACCATCAATTGATAAAAAAAAGTGTAATGCAGACTCACAGAAGAGAGAGAGAAGGGTGAGAATGTGGACACAAGCGTCAGTGTGATATAAAAACTTTGTCTGATCGAGACGTCTTATGTTACTCTACAGTTCTGCCATTTACCACTGAAGTGTTTGAGCTCCACTGCAGACTGATTGTGTTAGCAGTGACAGACAGAAAGATCAACCTTCAGGCTTCTCTCATCGTCTCTATGAAATGTCTGTATCCTCACAGCGCTGCATTATGGTAAACTATAATGAACCGGTCGTGGGTCACATCTCTTGCGTCCAGGCGCTGCCTCTCTCTCTTCAACTCCTTACAGTTCTCTTGCATTGGTTTCATGTTGTTGACTGTGTAGCTGCTGTGGCTGCTTTGACACACAGAGTGTTGGTGTTGAGGTTTGCTGTTTGTGTGGGGATCTGCAGTTTCCCCTCCTTTTTTTCCCGCTGTGTCCTGTGTTTTCCCTCTCCCTCCATCTCCTGTCTGGCTCTCCCTTGTCTGCCATGTGTGAGTGTGTTTCACTGCAGGGCGTGGCTGACAGGTGAGGCTCGCTTCCTCCTCTCCTGAGTGCAGCTGCACTCTATTATGCAATCAAGACTCACCTGCTGCCACAGTATATATGCACTGGTTCTCCACCCAGTATTCATCAAATTATCGGTTCATCCACGTGGTAATGACTGAGAGAACACACCGAAGTATCTTGATATCTTTTTCTGCTTGCCTGCCTCCCTGACTCTTGTTTTTTGCATGCTCAGGTGCCTAAACCTCACCTGTCTCTGTCTCTGTCCATGTCCTGTCTGTCTGCACCCTACAGCCGTTAGAGGCTTCAGCATAAATGTACGTTGTTTTGTACTGATTCTCCTAATTGAACTAATGCAAATTAATACGCAATTCCAGTTTACTGCACTTGTCATGTTTATTATTATAAAGTGCAAAGTGTTGTGATGGAGACATACTGTGCATTCAGTTCTTGTATGGACATTTAAGGAAACACTTAAAAGAGCTGTTTGTGAGATAAGATTTGCTGACAATGTTGCCACATATTTGCAGAGTGGGTTTGTGACATTTGTCTATCCACACAGGGATTCTACCTTATTAAAGGAATAAATTGTCATCCAAAACCAAGCCGCAAAAATGCTTTGAATCACTTCTCATAGCTACCATCATTGTTTAAATATTCAGGCTTTTCAACATCAAAAATTCACAAAGAAAGCACAAATAATATATCAAAACTATGTCAACACTGAGCATGGAGCCATTAGAAGGTCTTAGTGTTCTTCCATCAAACATTGGGAAACTTTTTCATGCTCCTTTTAAAAAACCTTAACTGTTTTCTTGCAAAAGCTAAGAGTTTGTCCCACTGGTTAATGGTATACTATGGTATGACATGATCCCAATTCCTCTGTGTGTGTGTCATCAATAACAGCCCTCTGATTCAGTAAGTCAAGGTGACAAGGATACATGCACACTAACAGACACACACACAAGGTGCAAATACACCACCCGTCCTTTGACCCCTATTACCTACAGGTCCTTTCTTGCTGATGACAGCTTCATAACACTGCTGAGAGAGGCAGATCTCTCAGCAGCACACACACGTGCATGCATGCACGTGTGTGTGGATGTGTTCTGTTGAGAGCATGTGTGCAGTTGTATCAAAAATGAGGAGGAGGCAGCAAACATTAATGAGTGAAAAGCCTGATCTAATCTAATTAATTCATATTTTCTCCCATCCCTTTTTGTTTAAATATTGGAGAATGGACAGAGAGTGAGAGCAGGAGAGTGGTAATCATTAAAGGAGGAAAGGGAGGTAGAATAGATAGATAGAGAGAAGGGGATACCAAGCACAGGTGTAGGAGGTTTAGGAGAGAGGATGGGAGCAAGATTTATTCAGCCAGTATGTAAATAGTGTGAAGTATAATGCTATTAGCTGTGATTATATTAGGCAGCTATTTCAGGACAGAATCTGCACCCAGCTGCTATCACAGATGTTAGAAGAGAGGAGAGGAGAGAAGAGGAGCGGAGGAGAGGAGAGGAGAGGAGAGGAGACATTGATATAACTTCCCCTGCATGAAACCAAAGGATTTATAAAAGTAAGGCAAGTCATATACACTGTGTATGGGTATGAATGTTATTTATCGTGTCCATGCTCATACATAAAATCCATGAGTGTCCATGCTCTTGCATCTCTTTAAATGGAGGATGTTTTCCCTGATGAGTGAGTAAATGTGCCTTTGCATCCCTGATTATGTGTTATTTTTTATGCATGCGTGTCTATACTGCGTGCATCTTTCCATAACAGCATCCCTGTATTTGCACATAAGCTTGCAGATCCACGAGGCTAGGCCTGCGTGTGTGTGTGCCCCCTCTCCGCTCTCTTCCTAGCCCTCTTCCCGCCTCTGTTCCTGTGTTGAGGTATCCTTGTTCTCTGTATTGTGATGTTTTTATCTGTGTGTGATTGCTACAGTTCCCCTCAGCCAAAACACACAGCTCTCTGAAGGCACACACAGTGCCAGCTTTAGCCGCCCTCTGAGGAGAAAACGTCAATAAAATATGAGCCGCAGCATACACACAGCCTAACAAACACTCACGCCAACCCACACATGAACACACACACGCTGAGGCCTGCCTCAGCCTGTGAGTTTACACTGCTGTGAACATGAACACTAAGTGGAAGTTTGCACGCAAACATGGCGGCCACAGGAGTTACCTCAGGCCAGCTGCTCTGTCATCCAGCGCACCCCTGTGCTCCCTGCCCATCATCACTGAATCTGATTTGACTGTGGGATATGTTTAATTAATGAGCACCGTTTGTCCTTTCATATCCTGGCGTGATCTTTTGAGACCTCCCCATCACTCCTACCCCCAACAAAGAAGGAAAAAAAGGACGATTGAGGAAGAATGACACGTGTAAGCGAGAGAGTGGCTCCCACATGGGAATGTGTGCGTGTTTGATTCGCGTGGGAACTGTTGGGGCAGCAGGCTTGTTTGTTGCTGCATCGAGTGACAGCAGCAAACTTCGTGTGAGAGTTCTTCAGGCTGAAAGGTTTTAAGTGGGCATCTCAGCGCAGCAGAGGATCAGAGAGATGAGAGGGCACACACTGCATCCACACACACACACACACAGTGTTCATGTGCACCTATTTTGCAGCTACTGACTGAGGCTTGGAAATGACGGCCATCCTGCCCAATTGGGCAGCTCAATCTCAAAAGAAAAACAACAGAAAAATGTTATAAGCAGGAGTTTTTCACTGTACTGCGAAGATAATTAAACAGGGAAACTGATTGTGATCACATAATAAAAACTAATCCTTGAAATTAGTTTATTTTGGCAGCTTTGGTTGGTTAGATCGAAGTGGAAGAAATGTTCAGATCCTTTCCTTGAGTAACAGTGCTAATACCACACTTTGGAAACTCCATGACAGGTAAAAGTTCTGCACTGAAAACTTTTATTATGTAAAAGTACAGAAGTATTATTAGCAAAATGTACTTAAGGTGAAAAATAGCATGTTGAATAATATTATCATGTCTGATGTTTTTGAGCACGTGAGTTGCATTTTACTGCTGTGGATGTTAAAGGTTAAGGTAATCTACTTCATAAAATTGGTTAGTTTAATATACAGCAATGTATAATATTCTATGAGATCATCATGTGTTTGTGGTGCCGCTGTAGTGTGAGAACCACGTATCTCTGAGTTCAGAAAAACATCTTGTTTTCAGCTCTGTGACGATGCGTTTTCTAGCTAATCCAACAGGGTTTCGAAATAGTGTAGTTAGTTTAAGAAGTAGCGGGTTTTTTTCAATCCATAAAGGAAAACTTTGTCCTTCAGTTTATTGGACAAATTCTAAATTAACACATTTTTAGATACGTGGTTTTCACTGGACAGGAAGGATATGAAAAGTTGTTATCTGAAATGTAACTAGTAATAAATGCTGTCAGACAAATGTAGTGAAGTAAAAAGTACAATATTTGCCTCCTAGATGTAATGAAGTAGAAGTATAAAGTTGCATAAAAAGGAAATACTCTAAAAAATAAAGTACATGTATGATAAATTTGTAATTAGGTATAGTACTTGAGTAAATGTACTTCAATGCATTGGTATGATGTCTTGAGAGATGTGAGTTAAAGCTCAAGTGTCAAGCATCTTTTTGAATATCTGCTAAACTACACTGAGATGATACTATTATTACTTTGCATTTCCTCTCTATGTATATGCTATGAGCCTATAGTGAAAAGTACAACCAACTGTCCCTGTTGAAAATGTACACCATAATTCCAGCTTTGACTCTTCAAACCTAAGCTGAGCTTCCTCTTTGGACCAGCCATGCCAGAGCAGAACGAGAGGGAATATTCTCACCAGATGTGTTTGCCTTGAGCTCCTTCCTGTTGTCACTCATTCAGGTTATTGTCAATGGTGGAACTGCCTCTGATGCTCTTCATAAATTTCTTAGGAGCCCAGAGAAAGCTCCAAGAGGCTTCTCAGCAATAATATCACAATTCCCAGAACAACTCTCGGGCCACCAGGTTCACTTTCCTCTCAATTTACCAGATTCTCCATATATGAGCTCCTTATATTATAGGCTGCTAACCCTACCGTGAGCCACAGGAGACAGCAGTGTGCCCCCCTCACCCTCATAGGAGACATTAAAGTTAGAACTCCTCTATCCCCAAGCGAGTTGCCCGTGCAGTGACTTGATCTCTCTCTGGCTTCCCTCAATTTCAGTGTGTGTGTGTGTGTGTGTGTGTGTGTGTGTGTGTGTATACATATACACATATATATGGTACAAAGTACATATATACTTCCATACTTTGGCAACACACACACACACAAACTTAGAACCACAGGAATGCTTTGCCTTATTCAAGTTTGAAGCTCTGTGCCCTGTAACAGTTCTGTCAAACTTTACTAATTAGTATTGACAATGAGAATTGGATTTATATTAATGAGTGTGTTATCACTTTAGATCCAGACTATTGGGGTATTTCATGGTCTGGCTGGGGGGACATCAAGCGTGGATTGACGTTTGCAGACCTTTATGAGCTTGATGCTCAGACACAAATTAAGCCAGAGCCATGGAGTGCAGCAACAGTTTTCCGAGCATAAGTAAAATTTAGTCCGATATTGAACACTTAATGCCCTTAAAATTATGATTAGCCATCTTTTTAATGAATGGCGAAATTATATTTTGATGGATGGAATATGACTTGTGTATAATTTTTGCTTCTGTGTGCCGTATCTGTTCAGCTGTTCCTTTCTTTCTCCCTCTGACCTCCTCTTCACACTTTCCCTCTTTTCCCTTTTTACCCATTTGTCTTCTGCTGCACTTGTTTCGTTATGTCCCCTTTTCTTTCTTTCACACCTCTCCGTGAATGTACAGGGGTCCTCATTAAAGCCATTCTTTATCATTTAATGAAGCCATTGGATTAGAGGTGATGCACTGACCAGTCAAAGGGGAGAGGTGAGGAGGGAGTAGGGAGGAGGCGAAGGAAATAAGCTGCTGGCTGCACCGAATGAAGGTATGATTGATCGATACTAATAAGTCTTTAGAAAATAGTCTGACATTTACGCCTTTATTTATTTAGCTGCACCATGGAGAAAAATGCTTTATTTTGTTCAACTGTGTAAATGTTTTGCACTTTAATGAGTACACAATAAGGATTTAGATTTTCTAAGCTGCCTCAGCTCTCACACAGATGAGATCATCAGCTGCATCACACTGTTTATCAGAGACATTATCATGAATATAACATTTAACTCTACGTCGTAACTGTAGATAGTGATTTACAATCACACTAATAGTGTCTATTCTGTTGGCAAAAGTATGTTAATAATAATTACTTTTAACATTCTTTGGCATATGTGAAGTACCCTTAAAATACTAACTGCAACTTAAATGGTCCCAATTTAGCAAAACTTTAGCATAGTACTTCAGAAAATATACTTGGGTACCCTTTGTTTAAACTTGAGACCGCACTTCCCCTTGTTAATATTGCAGTTCACCCTCCACCGCTGAAGTGCAGAAAGTCAGATTTTTGCAACTGAAAGCTGAGCCTGAAAAAAAATGATACACATCTTTCTGTGACTTTGGTCTCCTCCTCTGAGGAGAGGTAGAGAACAGATAGCTGATCTAATATTTGCATTCAGACCACATAAGAAAAACTTTTGATATTCCGTGTGAAGAGCAGGACTTAAAGCCTTGTCCTGATGTCGATTCTTGGGGGGATAGAAACATCAATGAGGCAATGGAGCTTTTAAGTGTGGATGCAGGCTGTGCTTGTATCCTCCTGACTCCAACCAAGGAGACTGTACTGTGTGCAGCTCGTTGTGTCAATATTGAGATATCTCAGCTTTAAGAGACAAGAGAGCAGGCAGGCTCATTGCTCTCTGTGTTCTTCTCCTTCCATTACTTTTGTTGTCTTGTTTCTCTTTCCCTCTGTATCAACCTTCTCTCTTACAGCTTTTTCCAACTGTCACACTGTCACTCACCTCTGTCACTCTTCAGTATCCTCTCTTCCATTAGCCTGCGTCTGTTTTGTTTACTATCTTTCTGTCTCCAATTCTGATTTGTCCATGACTGTCTAGTTTAAACCTGCCGTGATGGACACCCCACGCTCTTTCTTATGTGGTCTCTGTTTGCTTGGCCATTTATTTCTTAGATTTTATTTCTTCTTTTTCTTGTAGAAAGGAAAGCACAAGTTGAATGCCACCACAAAGCACAAAATAAGATTTTTATCTCAGGACTTTTTGAATTGATCGGCAAACTGAGCTCAGTCAGTCAGCCGACACCAGCAGGTGGCTGAACCTCCTGTTACCGAAAGTGAGGGAGACAGGGAAGCTGACGGCATTGAATATGACAATCTGTCAATGATGGGACCATTGTCTCAAAACAGTGATTTATAAAAGCTTTAAATTAATTCAGCTGGGAAGCGCTGGATATCGAGACACGTTGAAATGTTTGTCACATTCACTGAGTTCACACACTGCTCTGCAGAAGTGGCTGTTTCTAGTCATTCTGGAGAGGGGAAAGCTCTGCCATGAAAGTTTCAATTAAGAGGAATGATGGTATAATACCAGGAACTGCAAAGGTGCTAAAAATGGTATGAAAAAAATAGATTGAGCGGGTTGTTGGAATACCTGTTTAGTAGCTGGGATCACTTTTTATCACCGCATCATAGGTAGTGTATATATGAGGCATGACTGACTTGTGCTGGTGGAAGCAGTCTTGAAAATGTATAGGTTAGAGTGGCCATTCGTCTTTAGTTGTTCTGAAATTATCAATCAGTCCTTTGGAATGGCTACATTTTCCTTTGTTTTCTGCGTTCCTGCATGAGCACCGTAGGCCAAGTAGCATGAATGGCATACGTGTGGCAGCTCTGTCGTAATAGTTTCTCACCTGCGTGTTACAAGCCCCATACAGTAATTGTGTGCATGGTTATTTCGCACTTCCTCTCACATATTACACTTCAATTTACATTTAATTTACACTGTATGGTGAGTAACCTTTGCTAGTATTAAGTATCCCCCACTAGCAGACAGCTAACACATTACTGTATACCATTTTCTTGTTGTTGTTGTTTAATACTGCATTGTATAAAAAAAACACAAGCTATGATGAATTGGGCTGTGTAGTCTACTGTGTCTCCTTGCAAAGGCGGGAATTTAAGGCACGATGGTAACTGAATCTAAGGTAGTGACCATCTCGGAAGGCGTGAAAGTGTGACTCTGACATTTAGGATGAAACTCTCCCAGAGATTCAACTAGAGGACACTTAGCCACACATGAATATGAGATGTGCATGACTTACTGTGGTAAGTTTTGGTGCAGACTCCATGGATCGTACAAACAGAGGATGAAGATCCCTCTGTAGAAGGGGGTCTGAGGCTACACCTGCCCCCTGGTGGAAAGTGGGAGTGGATGTTTTTACTGCAAGGTGAGCAAAAGGGGCCAGTGTATTATTGGGAAGAGGAGCTATAGATGGCTGGAACACATGCAGTTATTAGATGAATGAGAGGAAGTTAGAGTAAGAGGGGAGAGGGGACAACCTGTGTTGCTGATCCTTGACTCAGCAACACAGTTGGTCTTGGTTTTCTGTGCACTGCACCCTCTCTGGTCTGACTCCTGTACAACCTGGATTCTTCTTTGGATCTGTAGTCTCCTCCTGGTATTCTGGGTTCATCTTGCTCAGTTTTCCCTTGCCATTTCTCCTGCCTTGCCTGGCTCAACCCAGCAGCTCACTGCCTCTGCTGTCTTCTGGCCAAGTTACTATACTGCCTGCAAAGTAATAAATTCATTGTTGCAGCCACTCCCTGTCTTTGCTCCTGTGTTCTGCATTTGGGTTCACACATCTAGTCCTGCATAACAGGCCTCGGTCTAATTATTGAGCTTCAAGAACCTTCTAGTAATCTTTGTAAAGCCGCATCAACTGCTTGTTCATTGACCATGAAGGACATCTCATGTTCTTTTTGTAGTGCTTTCTGCCATTAATGATCGGTGCTCTCTTCTGCTCTGCCTGCTTTAAGAGCACTGGCTGCACAAAACTGATCATTAGTCTGGAGAAGCCACAAGTTAGTTTAGTGAAAGTGATCTGATGCAGACCATGATATCATGCTTAACAAAGCGAGACTCTGCAGCAAATCTCACTCAGCCTAGCTTGATCCAAGCACCTACCTGTGGGCCAATTGGACTTTCATGTGATTGGAGAATGTATGTTGTAGTCTTATATTGTTGGGTGATGACATTAAATTATAGCTTCATGTAACTTTGTAACATGGAACAATAACATTACTGCTGTCTGTTGCACTTATGACAAATTTTGATGATTATCAGGTGTGTGCAGCCAGGTGCTTGCAGAGTGCATTCACGGTCCATTGAGCACCTGCAGAACAGTAACATTACTGTGTTTCATCATCTCTGTTCATTATAAAGCGTCACTTCATCATTGTTTGGCACCAGCAGCTATCTGTTGCACCACCATTTAAATCTGTTCTGTTCGTTTTTATGATGAATTGTTTTATTGTTGTTAGTCTGTGGGATGAGATACGCTGAAGTCTCAGCATGACCTGTGTGCTAATGTCTAAAAAAGCTGCATTAGACATCACTGAATAAATAGACATCTCTAAATGATTATTTCAATTTGAAATCTTCTCTCATTTCTGTCTCTCACATATTTTCTCTCTCCATTTCAGTCACGTCCTCTTCCTTTCTCTTTTCTGCTCTTCTCACCTCTTTTCCCTTTCTTCCACTTTTCCTTCTCCTGATCCTCTTCTTCTCTGTTTCCTTCTCCTTTAGGTTTCTCTCCCTGCCTCTCCCTTTTCTCTCTTCCCATTCTTTCTCTATCCCTCCCTGAGTCTTTCCTGTCTCTCTCTCTCTCTCTCTTTCCCTCTCTCTCTCTCTCTGCTCTCTCTTCCTCTCTCACCCTCCTTCTTTCCCCCCACCCTATAGGGATAGAGACTCAGTAGAATTACCATCCTCTTGATCTATAATTACCACACAACTCTCTCTACCCCTGGCTCTCTTTCTCCTTGCTTGCTTGCCATCCAGTCTCACAGTGTACACAGGATACACCATTTTAACATTTATTTATTTATTTATTTTTTTTCTGGTAACAGCCTCGTCCTGCTCGTGTGAAGAAATGTAAGAATCATTGAAGAGGGTGTTGGGCGCATACTGTATGTGCATGATAGCATGACCTATATACAGTATTGGATGAGGCATTAAGAAAGCATGGAAAATATTGTTGATGTAACCTTGATAACAGGTGATGCACTCCATACAAGGGATCATTAAGTATCTTTATGTAATAGCAGCTGTGAACATGCAAATGTCTTCATCAGTGTGAGATGTCTATTTTTTGAGGGTATCATTGTCTATTTCATGCTAGCTTTTTATCTAATCATGGTGTAGTCAGTTGATGACCTGGCTAAATTTGCACTGCAGAGAGTGCATCTACTTCAGTTTTGTCTCAGTTTACCTGTTTTGTTGTCAGTGTTTGGGGTAGATACATTTATGTCTGGCAGGGTCATAGATAATAGACCTGTGATATTAAAGGGAAACTCCACAAAAGGGAGCTGCATGAAACCTGCTTTGAAAAAGAAGGTGACTGTGCTATTTATGTAGCGAGGCAGAAACGAAGGATAGAGGTGGATGGGCATGACACAGGTTAGACTTTCATTTGTTTGTATTGTGTCACAGACCCACAGTTAAATCTTTCCAGAGACTTTACCCAGTTTTTTTAGTTGCTGCACCATCACCATACCTGAAATGTACTGACATACTCACCAACTACTACAGAAAGATGTTTTTTTCTCACAGTAGCAAGAATTTTAAATGTGTTGGCATCAAAAATAAAAGATATCCATCCAATCTGATCTTTGTCCTTGTCTGGTGATAGAGTTGCACAAGTAGAATAGAGGGAGGACAACAAATTTGTACAGGTGACAAAATAAATCTGTTCATTTCCTTTGTTTTTCATCGTGTGGCTGATTTAATGTCTCCCTTTGCAGGAATAAGTGCTCAAAAGATGGATGAGTGCTCACACTGTGGACGGGTAATCAAGAAGAATGAACCACTTAACGACACATTTAGTAAACTGACTGCATTCATAGCGCACTTTTATCCAATTTTAGTACCTCTCGTGCAACCATTCATACACACAGGGAGCTGACGTGCAAGATGGTGGCCTAACCTCTGGCAGCAATTTGCAGTTCGCTTTGACATGCAGCCGGGAGCCGGGGGTCGAACTGACAATCCTGCAATTAGTGGACAATCTGTTGTACCTGCTGAGAATCATCTGCACCACTGGTAGTTCACTAAAAAAATTCAACACGAAGAACAACACAAGAAGGTGGATAAAAGCTCTCAACCAGTCATAACAACTTTAAATATGGTGGACAAAGCAGCAAAGAGTGTTTGATATTATAGTAGTGGCCAAAAGGTAGTAGCCAAAATAGTGTGGGAGGCCAAGTTTGTCTGACATCATGCTTTGTTAACACAGCTGATTTTCTAAAACTACAGGTGACAGTTTTGATGGTGTGACAAAATCAATAAATCAGTGTGAAACAGTGGTTGAGCATATTTGTACTGCCCATCTATGACAGATTTTGAACCAGGGTGGCAGCCTGATTTTGAGTCAGTCAGTCAGTTGTTTAACTATGATGAAATTAATAAGGCAGTAGATGAGGCAGTGAGGGTAAACACAGTTTGTAACCTACACTTCTATTCTCCTCAACATCTATTATTCATCGGCCAAGATGATTCTTTCATGAGGCAAGCTAGTTGCACATAATTCATAACGCAGGCTGTGGAAACTAGGACAGAGTGAGATACAGGCAGAGAGGGGGAAGGGGATGAGGAGGAGGAAGGATGAGAGGGCTGAGTGAGAAAGAGGGTGACGAAAAGGATGAAGACAGTGAGAGTGTCAGGATGAGGAGGTGAGAGAAAAGAAGAGGAGAGAGGCAACAGGATTTGGGTTTACCAAAATGCAATTGAATGAGGGTGAGCATGTGGCATAGTGTGTTCAAGTTCACCACAGAGGGAGCGAAAGATGGAAATTAGGAGATGCAAAGAATAAGAAGGAGAGATGGAGAGGGGAGGCACTGGAGAGAAAGAAGAAGGGAGATGAGGGGGAAAGAGAGTGAGAGCCTAAAACAGGGGAGGGGGGGTTGCGTCTTGCTGATGTGACAGACATCTCTATCAGGCTCTGAGGGAGGAGTCAGCAGTAAAGAGAGAAGTTTATCATTGGTCCTTTGTTTTACCAAAGCGAGAGGAGAATGTTCACGTTGCTGCTTGAAAGGGAGACAACTGGTTTTCTGCCATATTTTTCCAGTGGAATCTATGAATCAGCAATGAAAGCTCTATTATCATTCTTAATTTGTATCAGACTTATGAAGGGAAATTCCTCAGATCCTCCAAGCAACTGTTTCTCATTTCTTCTTCCAAAACGTCGCTTGCAAGGATCATTTCAAAATGCCTGTGCGGTATGAAATGAACTCACTCACTTCACTCGCTTGCACTTGTGACTAATGCTGCCAAAACCTGAAAGAAAGACAAGCAAGGAAGAAAGAAAGAGAGATGTAAATGTGAGAAGAGACAGGTGTGATTCTCTGGTTGGAGAGGTGAGACATGGAGACAAAAGTTTGGACCATTTCTCTTTGGTCTGATGCTGGGAGCAAAAAGATCAGGATTCAAACATCATTCAGGAGCTGTGTGTGTTTGAGAGAGAGAGAGAGAGAGAGAGGGACAGACAGACAGAAAACGAGAGAGAGAGGGAGATCACAGAGAGTGTGCACTCTCTTCCCTGCTATATAGCTCTGGGCCATGTACACAGCAGAAAGTCGCGACCCCAAAGTACAGTGCATGGTCTGAATTCCAATGACTTTTTGACTGAGATAGAGCATTTGTGAGCTCGCATGTGTGTGCCTTGCGTCTGTTGGGTGTGTGTGTGTGTTGGCAGGAGGACGGGTGGGTGTTAGCGTATGGGGGACAGTACTCCTATGGGAGCTGAGAGCAGAAAAAATAGAATGCTGAATTGTGACAATGACACACTACCCTGGTACACACACAAACACACAGAAACCAGAAGAGGTCTGAGTGCAGGGTAGGACAAGGTGACCACAAATAGAGTTGGAACAAAGCGAAGCATTTTGGCAACTGCTTCCATGCAGCCATGCCAGTAAGAAGAGTTAAAAAAGACATATCGCCGGCACATTCTCAATTTTTTTTTTAAATATAACAATCCTTGAAGAGACCACACAAAAGAATATGGCAGCCACCATGATGAGGTTTCCAAATCCATACTGCAAACTCTACCTGACATACCTATGTCCTGTCATCATTGACTCCATGAAATGCATCTCCCTATACTTGCAATTGATTGGTTTGTCTGCATCTGATGTCCAGTCTGAAAATCACTGAAGTGTGTCAGAATTGTAAGATTTTTTGCAGCTGACTCTTTATAAAATATGAAGTTATACTTGTTCTTCTCCTCTCCCCAAAGTGTTACCATGGCTCAGTTTGTTTTGTTGTGATGTTTTTTTCTTTTTCTGGCTCAGACGATAGCCTGCCAGAACTCCCTGTAATTGGTCTGATCATCTGAACCATCCAAAAAACATTTTCACACTAGAAACAAGCCGGACCATGGTTGAATCTGATCTAGACTTGGCCCGTCTCTTTTCGCCTGACCATGGTTCAGCTGTTTGGTCCAGAGGAGGTTTCGCATGTGTCATTTTGGTTTGGAAGTCTGGACCACTGGAGGTCTCTGTGAAAGGTCCCCAACTTTTTTTGGTCCTTTCTGACCTACTGCACCTTGCCTCCCTGTAGCCTCTTCCCCACCAGTGCTCCCCTCACTCACTCACCTGCTTCCCATTCCCTCTGATTACCTCAGTAGTTTATATACTGGCCCACTTCCACTAGTCCTTTGCCAGACGGTCTTTTGCAGTGAGCTAAGTGTTCCAGCATACTTGTTTCCTGTGACCTGATCCTACCTTCCTGAACCCCTGCCTGATTTCCCAGACTTTGATTCTCTTTGCCTTCTTTGTTTGACTGTCTTATTTTGACGTCTGCCTGTTTTTTGCATTAAAGATATTGGGCTTGGCTCTCACCTTAGTACCCTGAGCCTGGCGATTCCTTCTTGTTCTGTGTTCCTAGTTAGAATTTGTATGCAACGTATACCCTACGTACATACCATGTTCAGTGGTGCTGTTTTCTATCTGTTCACTGGCCACTCTTCAGAGGGTCATAAGTAGTAATGGTAACACCATTTTAGCCATGTCCATTCTGGATCACATATGAAGAATAAGTGTCCTGAAACAAAATGATTTGTTTTTTTATTTTTTTCTGTCAAAAATTGAACACAGGATTCTACTTGTACATATCAAAAGGATATTTTTCACATTTAATAAATGCGTAGTCATTACATCATGGTTTAGTTTCTCCTCATTTAGATACATTACATCATTTTGTGTTTTTCAGCCCACCAAGATTTGCTTAGTAAGAGTCCAAAGCACTGTGATCCCATAAACACATTCTGTGGTTTGCAAAAGCTTCCTGATTGATCCTGGTTTATATTTCAGTTTTATTCTCGCTCCATCACCTTTTTGTTTTATTTGTGTAGATGTCTCCATGTATAAGCTCATTATTCTACCACTGTACTTTGAATGCATGTATACAGTAGAGCACAGATCTGCACTTATGTGCACGTATATGCACATACCAATTCAGTCCACATTTAAATTGTTTCTGTTTGTCTCTTAAAAGTTTATAATTAAGTCTTCTGAAACACAATGACGGAGCACTGTGCTTGTCTCTCATATTACAGTGTGAGTTACATGTAATAGTCCTCAAAGTAAGCAGTTCTCAGACTGTCTGATGGCTTCTCTGAATGCTTAATCCCATTACAGCACTGCAACAAAGAATCACAATGATCAATAAGCCTGTGAGGCAATTAGTGAAGCATATAGCAAACTGAAAAAAATATATATTTGTGTATATGTATTTCTTTTCAATATTCAGCAAATTTGTACTGTTACTATTAAATTGTGACCATCCAGTCAGTATTTGAAACTATCATGGCAACAATATGGCAAAATGTGAAAACTTCAGCATCTCATTTAAATTCTACCACTGTGTGGGAGATTTTTAGACAACTGAGTGAGATTTTCTTTCTCATTGCTGACTTGATCTGTTGAACTGAAAAAACTGCTTCCCTCAATTAGAATTGGAGGTCATTTGCTCAATAAATTCACAAGCTCACAGCATAGAGACTAACAGGGGGTCATGAATTGTGAGAAAAGTCACATCGAGAGACGCAGGGCACCCAAGGTCACAAGTAAAACTCCAACCTTCACTTGACCCCAACCTTCTAATGTTATTTTAGAGGTGCTGTTTCTTCCGTCATTTACTTGAAACCCTCGGATTTGCACTCAACTGAAACTTTAGAGGATCCTCTGGCTACCAGCACGCCCATTTAAAATCAATAGCTGGAGACACTGCCCCTTTAAAGATCAATACTGGCACTTAATGGAGGTTTTGGTGAGGTCTTCTTTTAAGTTGGGCTGTCCACCCTTTTGTTGTATTTTTAGTATTTTGTAAAGCTGTCCAAGCAATAGAGAACAGCACAGTTCAAGTTAACTTCAGTCGACAAAAACAAAACTAAATTGTCAGTATTTATGACATTTGATGGGAATCCTTACTGTCTCATATATATACAGAATTTATACACCATTTTAACACTATTATATATATTAACTCACAGGACTTCAGGACAGAAGTGTATTTTATATTGCACCAACATGACCAATAACAACTACACTGGAAATGTGACTAATTACATGGGTTGTAAAAAAAAAAAAGTGTTGGCTGCCCTCCAAACTCTGCTGCAGGGTCTTACCACAGCAGGGCATGTCTTGCACCTCGTAGAAGCTGCGAAAACAGCTTTAATGTAACATGCTATGTAAAGGGGGGTTTGTTCCAGAAACCTTGATCAGTTTAATTTGAATAGATTTGCCGTTGCACCAGTGCATTCACACTTCATTTCCACTATTGCGTTTTTAGTTCGAGGATGCTATATTTAACCACTGAGGACCCTTGGAGGACATCCTTTAGAGGTTGTGCCCAATCGCTAACAAAAAAGTTGTATGTCTCCATACTTCTGTGTGCGTTTATGTCTGAATGACCAGGTAATTGGTTATATCTACTGCTTTAATAGCTGTGTATTTTGCCATTCCCTCACACATACTGCACTTCTTGCACATTCAGGTTTGTTTATTGACTCACTGATGACAAGGAAACAAGAAAGCACTACAACAACAGCCAAGGTAACCAAAGTGTTATATTTTATAAAATAATAAAATATAATTATAAATATAAATAAATAAATAAATATATAAAAAACAGCAAAGACATGTTTTGGCAGTGGTGGGATGGAGTTTCTTGAGCATTCACCAACACAAGGATTCTAATTTCTATATTAGCCATTCATGACTAGTTTTAGTGAACTGATTGGTATGGTAGAAAAAAGATTAACCTGATAAAGCTATCAGACTGAAACAACAATATACATTCAATTTCTTCCTCGTATCACTGCACAGTTACTTTGAGAAATTTCATCACTCTTGCTTTATGCCGACGGCTATTTAGTGATGGTTTGGAATTCATCTGACAAGTCGGAGTTTCTCCTTGCTGCATTATCTGCTCGGTTCCTCCGTCTTTGTTATCTCTCTCTCTCTCTCCCTCTCTTTCCAGTTGTTTTTCCCCTGATCCCTGTGTAGAAGTAGGTTGACACCCCCTTAGAGAAAACTTCATGTAGCATTTCAAATGATGACTCAGTCATCAGAAATACCTCTCTCTGTGTCTTTCTGTGTCACCGAAGCATGTGCGCTATGCAATATGCATGTGCCGCTGAGTGTGTGTTTATGTATGCGTGTGCTGCCACACACTAATAGTAATTAGATGTTTCCTGTATCAGGCTGTTTGCAATTTGAGGCACGGGCTTTACCAAGCGCCCTGTGTCTACCTGTGTGTGTGTGTGTGTGTGTGTGTGTGTGTGTGTGTGTGTGTGTCTCTGTTTGCGTGTGTGTGCATGTGTGTGTGCATCTGTGTGAGACTCTGGTGGCTCTTTGTTTATATTGGGGTCAACTGACATCACACTTCCTGCGCAACAGTATTCCCTGTCTGGCACTGTGTTTGTGCGAGTGTGTGTGTGTGTGTGTGTGTGTGTGTGTGTGTGTGTGTGTGTGTGTGTGTGTGTGTGTATTACCATTGGCAGAGAGAGGAGTAGGCAAACACGGCATCCTCACCCTTAATCAAATTGTCACCAAACCCAGTGACATTTTTTTTTCTTCTTCTTCTCTCCATCTCTCTTGCATGATTTCACTGTTTAATTCTTTTTTTCTCTCCTCTCTTTTAAAATGAGTCACTAAAAGGAAATCTGTCTCTCTGTCCTCTTTGCCTGCTGTGTCTCTTTTCCCCATCGTCAACCCTGTTCTGTCCTGTTTTTTCCCCTGCATCTTTTTTATCTGTTGCGACCCCACAACTAGATTCCCATCATTCTTCATTTCTTCACTTATGACATCTTCTTCGTTTCCCCTCAATTTGTGTCATTTTTGTCTTCTGTAACCTCATCCTTCTTCTCTCTCATCCTCCTCCTCTTCACGTCCCTTCTTTTCAGTGTTTTTCATTTGCTTTCTTGGTCTTCTCTTTCTCCTTTCCATTCTCCTCTTTTTAACTGCCTCTCTCTCTCTCTCTCTCTTGCTCTCTCTGATGTTCTGTCTCTCTCCCTCTCTTCCCTTTAGGAATGGAGGGATTATGGAGATGAGAATGTGTATTGTTCGGGACAGGGCCTGTCTGTGATCCTCTGGTAAAAAAGTCTCATTGCCCCCAACTGGAAAGAGCTGCATCACAAGGATAAACAGCATGCGGCTCTTAGACACATACAGACATACATAAGCACAATTATGCTGCTGTAAATGTATCCATACGCATAAAGGCACAGGCACTGTAATTCATTCACATATACAGATATTATGCACCAAGACAAAACATGCTCAGACTTCATACACATACTCAGACAGTAAAATATACTCTAAAATAGATGCAAAACACACATAAACAAACACCTACAAACACAGAAACACCTAACAAAGCTGTCATAGTGGCGCAACTAACTAGATGTGGCAACCATCAGGGGGTTATTATACCACAGGAGGGGGGTTTCTCTCTGTTTTTTTTCCAGCTCTCCCTGCCTTTACTCCTTTGAAGTTTTAATTTCGCTCTCTTTCTGTTTGCTTGTGTCTATGTTGTATGTGAAAGAGGATGAGAGGGGGGCAAGCAGACAGATTTAATGTAGCGTGATTGATTTAGTTACAGTTACAGACAGCACTCATGCAATGCAGTATTTTATAATCCAATAAAATCTAGTATGTGTCAGGGTATGTATTATATCTGTCTGGGTAATTAATGCAGCTACACTGAACATGAATGCTTTACCTTTTTAATTAGGCATGGGGCTATGGCAAAGGCCATAAAACTGATTGTAACAATATATATTAAACAGGTGGCTAGTCCTCCATAATGGGATGGACAAGTGCACCGATAAAAAAATTTTAGAAAATAAAATCTGTATGTCGGACTGCAGGTCAGTCTCAACAATAAAATGATGGCATTGTACTTTTCTGCAAACCACAGATACATTGAACTGGCACGTTTCATATGTGTCATATCAACAATCAGCCCAGTCTCAAAGCAAAGTATGTAATAGGCCCACTGATTTACTGAAGGATAGCGTGTTAGTGTGATGGGTGGAGGTAGAGATGGGGACAGAGGACTGAACCATACATGACTTTTGTACAGCAGACAAGGGTCTGCACTTGCATGAAACTAGTGCTCTGTGCTGATTGTTTTAAGGAAGTAGTCATTCAAAGCCAAACCATCATCTATTGATAAACCAAACCAAGGTGTTTATGTGCCAAAGCTTCACCAAAGCATTTTTTTGTGCCTAAACCTGAGTGAACTGTGACCATCACCTGAAAGAGGCCCAGTCCGTTTGCTTCCTGGGATCCTGAAGAAGAATTTTTGTTGAGATAAGGACTCATTCGCTGATTGTTGAACTGTGGGTTTTGTGTTGCGCACAGCCTCCTTGGCTGAGGTCTGCAAGCATATTCCAGTTATCATTATGGATTTTTCCATGTTTTAAGGATTTTGTGAGAAAGTATTAAACAATAATAGGCTAATTATCCCTAAATATGTATTTTTTATTTGATAGTCCTCCCCCATAGTGCCTGCTAAGACAAATTCTGGCCTTGGACAAATGTAGTGGAGTATCTCTGTCTTACAGACTTGAATGCATTGTCCATTGAATTTTCGGAAAGGGCTGCATCACAAGGAGAAACAGCATGTGGTTGTAAGACATATACAAAGTCACAAGCCCACTATTATGCTGCTGCATGTGTATCCACATACACAAAAAGGAATATGGGCACTGAAATCCATCCACTTATGTGGGTATAGGCATATGGACACATCAAGGCAAAGAATGCACAGACTTAATTTGCATACATATGTATCATAGTGGCTCTTTTTCACAGCAAAACAAAAGAACTAAGACACCTAAGACACCTAATGTGTTTGGCTAAATATATTTCCACTAAAATGTGATTGTATCACCTTTCAAATAGGTTTGGCAACCTGTATGTCCATATTTAACAACCAGCCACTTTGACTTAAGACAATGATGATAGGTTATTCTTGTCGATAACATTGATTTTCATAGTTTATAATATTGATTAAATGTCGCTTACGTGTCCAACAACCCCTCATGCTGCAGGAACAGCATAGAAGATTGGTTTCTGCATGACCAGCTATTTTCAGGATAGCATTTTGTAGTCACTGTACAGAGCACATTTGTCATGGAAGGCAACATCAGATGAGCGAAGCTGGTATGTGAATTGTTGATGAGACATTTAATCCTGTTCTTTTCTCTGCTTGTCAAAATGTGGGAAGTTAGTACAAAATGAAATTTTCCATTGGTTAACATATAAGGGTCTATAATGGAGTCTGTCATGCTCAGAGTGTTTTTTGTCATCTATCCAATGCATGCTGGGATACGCTCCAGTCCAATTCAACATGAACCCTGAATTAGAATAAGTGGGTCCATCCATCCATCCCTCGATCCATCCATCCATTTTCTAAACCACTTATCCTGTTCAGGACACACACATGCTCACACAATAACAATCACCCTGTTGTGCTAGTTTCTTTGTTGTTTTTGCTATTTATTAAGAAAATATTGGATGGTAAATTGGAAAGCAAGCTCATCAGGCACCTCTTTTGTACCAGCATCAACAAGCACAGATCCCTGCAGAGGTTACATCGAGGGGATTGGAATAAGCTGAGAGGCGAATGTGGACTCTTGTAGCTTTGAAACTTCATTCTTTTATGCACCATTCAACTCCCTGTGCATGTCTAATACTGTTAATAATGTTGCTAAGAGATACAGACTGCACTGCACTGCATCATTGCACAAGGTAAGGTAAGAAAACCTTGCAGCTTTCTTTCCAAAAAGTAGATGTAGGTCAGAGAGCTCTGATTTTTTGTGTTTTTCTTGATGTTGCTACAGCACCCTATATATATGGTAACTGCTGTTGTCTTGGCCAGGTCTCCCTGAAAAATTCATCTCATCATAAATGAGGGCATTGACTGACATCAGTGGTTTCAGCAGCTCTGGCCACAGTGTCTCCCAGCACATGAAAGAAACATAAAGCCATAAGGTCTTTTTATGTCTCTCTTCATTGCTGTCCTATATGTCTGGCTGCAAGCTGTTCTCCCAGCACCACTGCAGTGTCACCAGCTGTGCTGCTACTCCCCTGGCAGGTAAATGATGAGGCCTGATGAGACAAGATAGCGTCGTAACGTCAGCTTTTTAAGTAAAAATTTGTTTTGCATCCCAAGTAGCTGCATTTAACATAAAATATGGGTAACGTAATGTGTTTTGGCATATGGCAAATAGACAACATCTAAAACATGAAAAATATTACCATGTTGACCTTCAGGAATCCTTGGCATGGGTAATGAACCAGCTATTCAAAACAATGGGTTCTATTGTTTCACACAGAAAAGACACTCCTGGACTGTAAGCTTGAATTTGATATAAGTTTAGTGTCTAGTGATTTCTATGCTAATTCTCACTTTCAAAAAAAAATTTTTTTATTTGTTTCATAACAGTTTGTTTTACTCGCTGCAAAGCAGCTGAATGCTAAAAGATGGAAATGGAAAAGTAATGACCTATTACTTAATGACTTACTGAGTACATCAGGCATATTTTTTCACTTTGAGCACCCAGTGCACCTATAGACAAGATGTTATTAGAGAGCCTCTGCAGTGTCTACCAGCTGTAACTGCTCTCCAGGCAGGCGGCAAACAGTCACAAAACCATCTGTGTCTGTGGGCATCAGGCAGCAACACCAGGCCAATATGTATGTCCTCCTTTAGACTGGCATTGAACCACTGCTACCTCCACAGCTACACACAGAAAACAATCATCTGTAGTTTCTTTGCCTATTTTGCTTCAAGAGCAGATTTAATATTCAAATGCAGTTTAACCTGAGTGGTGGAGTGCTGAGCTGGATGTCCTTCTTATTTCTGGCAATGTGAGGTAGGCTGAAATAATAAAACTGCAAGGCAAAAAAAAAGAAAGAAAGAAAAAAGCTCAGTTGTATTATACACAAGAGAAGAAAGAAAATGTTTCAAAAGCATGATAGTAAGTGAATCTGCTGAAAAAGATAGCCCCTGACCTGGCTATAGTGGCCTTAATTACTGCCACATTTTTGCTATACAATGGCGTGATGAATCAATTTTGCAAGGTACTGAAAAAAATGGGTCCCTTGTGGAAACCACAGACAATCCTGGATATAAGACCAGTAAAATCCCAGACTGTGGCAAATTCTAGTCTGTTGTACTCAGGAGGCTGTCCGCGTGACACGAACGTCCATCTAGCTCGGCAAATTTGCCTTTTGAGGGAAGTTTCACGCGTTAATTGTTTCGTTTTTGAGGAAGACTTAGTGTGGAGTCTTATGCAATTTCTTTTTTTGCATGTGTGTCATAATCAAATATCTGTTTTAGGCATTGTTTTAATTTTGTCACCAAAGGACAGGTTCTGCTTCATTCCTTGCAGAGCTGAGGCCGCTCTCATTCACTTTTCCTTTCCAGACTGTTGGTCTCAATTCAAGATTTGATTTGGTGACCCTCTGCCCAACAAGCCCAATTTCCCGCTCATTATGCCGCCTCCTGCCTTAAACCTCCCAAACCACTGCAGATTCTAAATGTTCTGTCATCACTCGCTCCCTCTTCCCAGCCCTTCATCTCTCTTCACTGTAGATATAATAAAGTCTGGTCTTAAAAAACTAAGCTGAATGTCTCAATATGCAAATAATAACACATGGAATTTTTTTCATAAGCGTACGCACCCACCATAAAAAAGGACTGCACGAGTCGAAACAGGTAATACTTCACTTTTGACAATCAGTGGTAGGCTGTAAAGGTATGTTTTTGCCTTCAAATGCAAGCTCAAGGTAGTAATTCAAAGAGTTGTAATTTTCTGTAAAAACGGTTCAATTTTAGATAATACTTGCTATTACTTATCTTCTTTCTGGCAGCTGGTTACATAAGAAGTGGCTATTCAAGCACAATGTTTCAACAGCTTATATCAGATTGAAGCAATTATTATTTTTTCAATATCTGATTCACAGTTTACGACAACACTAAAACAGGCTCGTGTTTTTTTCCCCAAAAATCCTTTTGTGATAAAGGATTATCATCTCCACATGATTTGATTCTGCAAATAGTCTGCTTTGTTTACAATAATAATGCAATCATAAGGTAATTGTGCTTTTTTTCTGTCTCCTGCGCAACTGAAGCAATTTAGTAATCAAGATTTTTTTTTTTTATATTGGACAAATATTAGCATAATATTAAATGATTGGGGGTGTCTTTGAAATGATTATAGAGGGGTTGCGAGGATGCTATTGGCTTATGACAGGAGGCAGGGCTTACATTTGGAGTAATTATGGTTGGGTGATAAATGTAAAAGGAGTCTCTGAATTGCAAAATTAGAATGCAATAGGTGGGTGGTTTGAATGTGTGACATCTTTCTGCACCAGCAATGACAGCTGTTCATTTCCATCCTGTTTCCCATCAGCCCCCCCCCACCACAACTTAATAGTAGATTTTTGCACACATGCGCACACACACATAAATACACATACAGTACAGGCACTGGTGTAAACAAGAATAATGTGTCCTTTGTGTGTAATTGTAAAGATATATGTTTATTCCCCAGGGAAACTTTTATCCATACTCTCCCTTCCTTATAGTCATTTGCACACACTCACACACACACATCTATTCTGTTATTGCTCTATAGGGACCCATTCATTTTCACAAGCAACATTCAGATTAAGCAGCATGTGCACGTGTGAGCAGGGGATGGGTACAGATAAAGTATGTGTGTGAATCCTGCATGCACTCGAGGTTTGTGTACAAATACCATGTGACTGACGCTGGATGGAGGGAATATATTGACAAAAATCATCTGAATATTGATATCTGATTGGTCACTGAACCCGCTCTGTGGTTAAAACGGAAAATTACTCCAGGCAGTTATTCTGCTATTGTCAGTTATGAGCACAGTATATATTAACTTAATAACTAAAGCATGTCTTGAGCACTCTTAGCTGTTTCATGTTGCTATTTTTTGACCACTATTTTAATCTATCTTAATTTTAACGCTACCTACAGACATCTCTATGGTCACATTTATCAGCAGTGTACTCCATTGATGGTACAGTTCATCGGCCTATGCATTTTCAGATTGCCTCTTGGTGCAGATTTACTACCATCTTCATTCTGAACTTGACTGATAAAGGAAGCTACTGAGCCCAAATTATCTTGTAAAGGAAAATCTTTTTAAATCAATATTTTGTTTAAAAAAAATTGCTGTTAAGTGTTTTGATGTACAACAATCTGTTTGTCCCTTCAAGGCTTTGTTTTGCATCCTCCTCTTCATTCACCCTTCTGGAACTTATTTTTGGATGAGTTCCCGCTCTTTGTACATAATCACTTACACACTGTGGAGTCTTTCAATTTATGGAGAATTTCAGGAGTTCCGCCTGTTCGGCAACAAAAAACTGTAGTGACACTGCTGGCACCCCGTGCTGGATAGTACGTATTATCCTCAGGCCTCTCGTGGATACTGAAGTTTTAAAAAAGAATATCTTGCTTCTGCTAGTGAATTACTTACATTAGCAGCCATAAAAAAAAGTCTGCTGTGCTGGTGAAAGCAGTGTTAGTGATCAAGAGGTCTGCTGACTGTATCTCGCTGGCTTATCATTGTGTCACTTGATGTGGTACCGCTGCTGTTGTTACTGTTGAGCTAGTGCCATGCAATGTGTCTTTTCCACTCTCCCTCAGTGACATTTAAATAACAATGACAGTACTGAAAACTGCAAACGGTTATTACAGTAATGTACATCTATTTTTGATGTTTGCATGTATGATTGCTCCAGCACGAACACATCTGCTGTTTTCTGTTGTCACAATACCCGCAGACCTCAAGCTGGGGAGGTGTAGATGTGTGTGTAGTATTATCAGATTAAAAAGATTGAATTTTGATGACTTGCTTGTCATTGTTTTTACCCAGAGAGTGAGATGTATGGATAACAGATAACAGACTGAAATAGGAAAAAGAAAGAGAGATGCCAGCATTTTGCTAACGCCACTGAACTGGACAAACAATTGATTGGATTGCCCTGGACCCCCAGGGTGTGTGTGTGTCTGTGTGTGTGTAGCCAACATGATGTGGAAGTTGTAGGTTAATAGGAAGAGGAAATACAGTGCTTGGGAGGGTGGGTGGGTGCACGCGTTTGTGTTGATGGTTGTATTTCTATACTTATGAGGGCAAAATGTCCTCACAAGGCTCAAACGGTGAGGAAAGTCCTTCAAGTTACAGAAAGTTGAAGAAATGTAATAATTCTTAGAACTTTGGTGTTATTTTGTTAGTTTTAGCCATCATTCCTATCAATTAGGATTACATTTTGCAGGAAATCCTTGAAGCAATACAGTAAGTGAGAAGATGTACGTAAGGAAAAGAAGAAGTAAAAACAGAGTGATCAAATCTCAACCTTTCAAATCTGTTTGGGGCAGATGAGAAAGGTTGGCATAGGAGCTAAATAGAGAAGAGAGCGAGGGTAAGAATACTGTATGCCTTATTACAGAAAAAGCTGAGGGAGAAAAAAGCAAAGTGACAGAAAAGTGCAGGGATGGATGTGGGGGAGGGCTTGCTGAGAAGAGGGGGAGGGTGGGTGGGTAGATTGGAGAAGACAAAAAGGATGAAACAGATAAAAAGGATGGGGGAGCGGGGCTTGCCCGTGGGAAATGGAGGCAATCGATAGAAAAAGATGCCAAAGTGTTTGGGGGAAAAGG